>CM029657.1:29480976-30183476 GCA_017311315.1 Dendrocalamus latiflorus
CTACGGTAGTTCCGATTTTCCTGATTTTTCAGGGGTTTGGCTCCAACGGCTAGTTTTCTTGTGTGGGGTATAAATACCCCCTTGTGGCCGGTTGGAGAGGTTGTTGCTTGACTCATTTCTATTATCTTGAGCTAGAGTGAGGCTCTCCACTCAATTGTGCATGTGTTGCACTTTGTGAGAGAGGAGAGGTGCTCTAGAGTGCATGTGTTGCATCTAGAGAAGAACTTTGTGTTCGGATTGAGCTTGTGCATTCGTTGCACGTGGTGAGAGTCAAGTGAGGGACTTGACTTATTACTCTTGGAGTTTACCGACTCCTAGACGGCGTGAGAGGCGTTGTGCGCGGTGATCTTCTCAAAGAAGGTTGTGAGAAGACCCGGCGAAATTGTGAAGGTTGGAGCTCACCTACCCGGAGCGGGAAAGAGCTACCACTAGTGAATTTGAGGTGGAAGGCTTAATTCATGGAGCCGGTCCGATTAGTTCGGGTTTACCTCAACATGGACTAGGGGAGACCGGCAAGTCTCCGAACACCACTTTTTGGTTTGCTTTCTTATGCTCTATTTACTTTCAAGCAATTTACATTCATAGAATTAAATTGATTGTTTGTCAACCTAGGATTGCAAACCTTGACCTAGGATAGAATTGTTGGTGCACTTAGGCGAATTTACTTGTTCTAGACACTATTTGAGCTAAACCAATTTGAATTTAGCTTTCGCATTATATACTTGGTTTAGGCAAATAGAAATGGTCTTGAATTGCTAGTATTAATTTGTAGAGAATTTTTAGACCGCCTATTCACCCCCCCTCTAGTCGGCCTCCTCGATCATACAGAGGATTGAGGGCGCGAGCCCGAACTCAATCAATTCTATTTGGCTGAAGTCAATCACCATCAAGACAGCTGACTAAACCTCCTCCTCTATCAAAGGGTATCTCTAGGCAATCCACATCCATCCTCGACAGCATATCCTACTCCTGCCATAGCCTCTTTATCCCCAACTATGGAAATTGCCCGAAGAGCGACTTGCAGAAATTGGTGTTCTAATGGGCTTGCTCCCTGATCAACTTAGTGTCTTTCGTAATTCATGACAGAATCCAGTTTATGAATGCATACTTTGGTCCTTTTCTTATCACAAATTGGAAAGCACACCATTTCATTTTTCATGGGGGCAATTAACCTATATAGTCATCTTAAGCGACTGACAAAAGGTTGCAATTTAAATTCTAAGAAATCATAGTGGAAAATGAAAAAACTAACCCACCAAATGTTAGTGGTAAGCACATCATCTATCATATAATAAAAGTTGGTGACAGGTGATCTACATGCAACACCCCGGCTTGACATGAGTCTAGAATGTCACCACTAATTCCAATCCTTCCCAAATTAAACCATCTTTCACAAACTACTAACATCAATACATTGACCAAGCTTTCACAAAATACTTCCTTAAGCATAAACATGACAATATTGAATAAAGCAAATATTAATATTGAATTGAAGCAGTAACAATAACGAAGGTAATCCAATTATTGAGAATAACCATAGATACTTTATTTGATTGCAACCATACTAATAGCTCTATGTTCTAAAGGAACTTATTAACCAATTTAAAGAGTTTATATAAACCAAAGTGCTAATAATGAATATTTATTGTCTAATGTGGTAAGTGAAGCAATGCCAGTGCATGAAATGATTTTGCGCTACTCCCCCCATGCATATCGCCTTCATTGATCACCTAAACATAACAACATAAGTAAGAGTGAGTTCACGACTCAGCAAACACGTAATAAAATAGTAAACGGTATTAAAATATATTACCAAGTATTTATATCAATTTACAACTATCTCATTTCCATCTCTTTCATTAATACCATGCACATATCTCATCCTCTCTTTTATCTTTTCATTAATGCCATGCACATATCTCATCATCTCTTTTGTTTATACTAGTATAGCAAAGTGTAACCCCCGTCGGTGTCCACCTATGCCTAGCCCCTTTCATGCAGGGATCTCAAGCCCGTCCTCTTTCATACGTGGACCTCAATCTCGTCCTCTTTCATACGGGGACCTCAATCTCGTCCTCTTTCATACGGACACCTCATCTCCACTCCCATAGAGTGCCTGCCAAAGTAGATCTTACTATTTTCACCCCTGTGGATCGCCCATACAAAGTAGACTCTAGAGTCTCACACAAGTCACCTCTTTCCATCATTAATGGTTATTATGCAAAATGCAATGGTTCTCTCACATTAATCATTTATCAACATTACTCATTTGTCATCATCACCATTTAATCCATCATCATATGAGCATTAAACAAAGCAAGTGTAAACATGTAAACCAACATATTAGGTACTTTATAAACATAAAATAGCAAGAGCAAATAACACGTATTACCATTCTACCATGCACTTGTCTTTTCTTACCACGTGGATGTATTGATGTGAAGACAACACCAACCCTGAAGTTAATCCTCCTACAATAAATACGAGTCTAACAATATGCCACAATAATACATAAACATCAAATAAACAACATCGCTTCTACGTTCTTCGATCTAACAATCTCCTCTTTAACAGATAGTCCTCTCCTATTGTCCAGGTAATAAAAATATCATAACTCTTGACTCAAATGCCCTATCATGGCAAACCATATAATTTCTGGAATCTACACAATTTTCTTCACTTTCTTAGATTTCCACAAACTCTGATTAATACATTTAACCTCTCGTTTTTAACCCCAAAGAGCATTCTATTATCTTACTGGACAGTAGAATTAACAATTTATTACTCTTAATTTACTGGTCCAAAAATAATAAATCATACTACTTATGAAATCTACAAAAAAAATTATCTACCTTTATTTATGCTCATAATTTAATTTGGCTATCTAGTAGGCCCAAACTGCAGATTATCATGACTGTGTCCAACAGCGATCCAATTTTGGATAGCAGCCAACCCAAGGTCTTAACTTCTAAACCACTCAATAAAACCCCATGTTCTTGCACTCTTTAGAAACATTAAACAATTTTCTACAACTTTCAAATTATGTAAAAGTTATAAAACAGGAGATGGCTATCCCAAAACTCGCCCACAAGACAAAATAACAAACCCTAATGAACAACGATGCCCATAACTCATCTCTAACACCTCCCTTCCTTCCTAGCTAGAACTAGCACAACCTCAAAAATCAATCTACCATGGCCTAAAATAGGGAAACAAGGTCCGGGATGTTATACCTACAACCGGAACAATGGAAATTAGTACTGGCGCGAAACTTCTCTTCCTTCTTCCTTCACTTTTCTCTTCTCTTCCCTGGCCAGCCCCCTTCTTCTTCCTCCCTCTTCTTTTCCTCTAGCCGGTGTCTTCTCTTCTTTTCCCTACCGACCGCCTCCTTCCCCTTTCTTCAGCTAGTAGCAGCCATGGCCAGCACGGCAGGGCAACTGTGCAGGTGGGAGGCAGCTAGGGTTTGGGGTAACTTCACCCCCCCTCCCCTTAAAAGGCTTGGCCCACCCCAACTATGATCAACTCGACTAAGAGATCGAATCGAATTCTCCCTCCCCATTTTCCTCCCTCAATTTCGTTTCCTTTAATCCTTTTCTATTTTCGCGATTAGGCCCTTAGGGAGGCTAGTTTTGGAATATTACACTACAGCTGCTAAGAAAAAAGAGAAATATGCTAGAAATTCTAACAAAAATAAAAATATATAACGCTTAATTTGATTGCATAGATTTTATAGTTGTCTTAGGGGTATAAGATTTTGAAATAAATGTTAAAAATCTATCCCTAAATTTTATGTGATTTAATTTTAAAGATTAGATTTGATAGATGTCATATAGATATATTAATTTGAAAAGTATAAAAAAGAGATAAACAACAATACATATAATTCAAAGGCTGTGTGTTTGTAAGTTTGATAAGCGGGCCACCTCCCAATCCTCCCTTTCATGTAGGGTGAGAAAGATCTTAAAATAAATCTTGCTAATTAAATATCCTAATATATTTTATTTGCAAAATAGGAATTTCAACATTTTTAGTTCACAAAAAAATTATATACACCATATTTTTTCCAATCGAGAAACCCGAATTTCCATTTCTCAGAACGGAAACACACTACTTATATACGCCATATTATAATACGCCATAACGTGCAATCGCGGCCCAATCGGCTAGTTGTAGTAATGGGCCAACACCAAGCACCAGCCGAATCTCTTACAGCCACTGAAGATGACATAGGCCCATCACAACAAAAAGAAAAGCAACAGTAAAACCAGGGCTCTGAAGGTGGGCCCTCTCAAACAAGTCTGGCCATTTCGTAGTTGGCGAGGTCGGACGTAGGCAACCTTCTACAGGTTGTCTTGTAAATTTCAGAGAACGTTTTAGTGTGTCAGTCTGAATTTTGAAAAAAAAAATCTTCTATGGCTGTTAGTCTGAATTTTGATGAGTGCATTAGAAGTTTATGTACAAAAACCCATTCAATGTACACCTAAATAAATAGCTCTTGTCCTCTGATGGGTAAACTATTGGAGATGCCAAAATCCCTTTAAGCACCAACTTCTAGATCCACAGCATTTCCTAAGGAAGTTAAATAAATCTTCTATGGTCATTCATGGATTTACTGGCTTGACTAATGAATCAAGACTTCCTATAGCTGTTTGCTAAGGAAATTATTAGTTGGCATTGGCACTGCCTCTTAACCTATGCATTAGAGACAAGTAGGCAAACCACAATGTTTCTATCAACCCTATGCTTACTGTTTTTTCCTTTTGAAGGAAATGAAGTTATCCAAAAGATCTGAAGGGATAGCATTTTGAAGTATAAATCATCAATCTTGCATATTGTTGTTTGGCTATAGATAAGCCGGTTATTTGTCCTCAGCCATTTTGGCCTTTGTTTTGACATTGTGGTGCTGCCATGCCATCAAATTTATGTTTAGGAAACTTATCTCAAGAAAATTTAGAGGTAAATGATTATGTGGAAAAGGATTGATATTCCCTCTTTATCTTTTCTGTTGGGCTCATTTGGCTATGCAGGAGCGATGGCTTCAGCAGTTAAGACAAAGAATGTACCAAGGTTTGGGCTCTTTTGAGCCATGCAATGCAGATCCTCCAAATGAAAGTTACCAAAGCTGTTGTTTGCTAGTTGTTGCAATTGATAGAAGTTACAGTCCAAAACAAAAGAAAAAATTGATTGAAGTTGTATGAATTGATTGGGACTTGTATGGCATATTTCATATTTGGCACTTCTATTACCCTTATGCCGTTATGCGTGAACATTCTGCCATAGATATTTGTAGTTGATACATGGTACGTGCGTGCGAAAGAATGATTCAACATGTATGATTCAATATTTTCTGCTGTCGGTACTTTGACCTCTATGAAATGATCTTGAAACAGGTTTCTTGATGTCTCAAAAAACAGCAAAATTTTGATAGACTTGCCTTCATGACTCTTTGTAGTTTGTTTCTGAATCTGCTGCACTCAGAAGTCAGAAATACTAGGCCAGGCTACCGAATGATCAAACACTGCCTTTTGCCACCTGATGGTTGATCAGGACATGCAAAACAAAGCATGGAGATGATCAAAACGAAGAGCAAGAAGTATACACCATACTGAATTACTGATTCTGAATCTTCCAATAAAACTAGTTATGATTTCACAACCCCTCCCTCCGCTACAACTTCAGGTACATGCTCTAACCTTCCCAGCTCTCCCATCCAAGAAGAAAATACTTGGATTTATTGGCACTTTTTTCCTTGACTACTGCAATAGAGAAAAGGATGAAAAGGATGCCCACTTTGGGAAATTTATCATGCACCAATGTCGGACCCGGATTTTATCAATTTGAAATCCTCTGTGATTCCATTGCACTATTCCCTGGATCAGTAGATAGTGCACACAGATACATTTCTGAATATCAAATTCATATCTTGCGGAAGCGTAACTAATACAATAACAGACTTACAGATATGTCGATCATGCTAAAAATCATTAAAAAGCACCAGTGGAAACACAAACTTCGTACAGCTGAGACCCTCAGGATTCTAAAGGTATTTTTGACTTGAGTCATGAATGCAAGTCTAGTCTTCTTTGGCCATATCTGATCCACAGGCAGCCAGCTGGAATTCACAACCTAGTTCTTACCCTCACCATCTTCTAGTCTTGTCAACTCCTTTAGATGATCGCAGAGTTTGACTTTCTCCTTCTTACTTACTAAATAATAGTAATTGAGTAACACAGTGAGTACAAAGATACTCAACAAGCCACCACATAGAATGCAATAATAATAGATAAAGTGCTGAACCAAGGGAGACTTAAGGTTCTTTTATTTGTGAAAACGCCACCATTTTGATATACAGATATAGAAAATTCTTAAGACCTAGCATTTTTAACTAAATTATGTTTTTTTAAAAAAATATAAGAGTGTATGATAATAATAATAATAATAGTAGTGTAGGTTACATCTACATATTATAGAGCATGGTTACCTCTATCATATGCTATTTTTGATATTATAGTTACGTCCACCTATTATTATCACTGAGTTACATCCACCTAGGGCAATTCAATCCAGGGTTACATTCATCTGTCATTTTCATCCCACCAACAAAGCTTTAGAAATAGACACTAACTCGAGTAAGTTTCTATGCCTACCCATGACTGTGGGTATGGCTATTCAAACGTTTTTCACTCTATAGAGATTGTACACTTTACCTACAAGAAATAATCAACTTGTTATATTTCATGTATTTTCTTAGACATATGAATCAAATATTTTAACAGTGCCTCAAATTAACTTTTGAATTTTAGGATATACATTAATGGCATTCTAATTTATCTAATTAATATTTAGCACAATTTGAATTTAGTTGAGACCTAGATGTATTTCAATGCAAGCTTTATTGAAAGTTTACTATTGAGCTAAATATCAATTGACAGGCTATTTAAACTATTATATTAACAACTTGATTATTTATTTGAAAAGGGCCCTATGATATTTGGAATAATCCATTATATTTTACATAATCATTAATTAAATCTTTAACTCCAATCTTACTAATTAAGTTGCTCTAAGATAATTCCTGGGAATAGGCCCACATGTCATATGCATGCACAGAGAGACAGAGGAGGGCAACACAGAGGGGAAACAGAGAAGGAAGCCAAAACAGGAGAGGGCAACCACACTCGACCAGGAGGTGGCAGCGACGACGAGGGGCAACAGCGAGTGACAAAATGGGACACCGGGAGGGAAAGGAATCACAAGATGGCAATGGCACAAGCCAAGCGACACTGAGGCGGGCTGGCGACGGTGCTCGACGACCAGAGGTGAGGGAGAAACGTGGCAGCGGAGATCGGGAGGGAGAAGGAGAATTAGAGTGAGCACAAGCACGAGGGGCTCATGAGGAACTCACTGGCAGTGACGCACGTGGCCGGGGAGGAACCGAGGCAGGCTAGCGACGCCAGCCTAGGGCGGCACAGGGAGGTTGATGGTGCTAGCGGAACTAGCGGTGGTAGGAGTTAGGAGGCGTCGTGGAGGTGCTTCCGAAGAGGGGAAACGACCCGTGGGGCATCGGAGAGGAGACGATGGTGGTGGAGGTGGTGCTCAGTCGGAGTGGGGGGAAACGGCACTGTGGCGAGCTCCAGCGGAGGAAAACCAAATCGGCTAAGGGAGTGTGCACCTGGGGGTGTGGAATGTGAGGTGACGCGATTGGATTATGGAGGGGCTCGCCATGGTGGCAAGAACAGCGAGGGGGCACGGCACGTGTGAACTCAGGCAGGGCTCAGGGAAAGGGAAGAAGAGGGGCAATAGGGGGGCAATGCGGGGTGGGGTGGCACGGGAGCGGCCAACGCATGTGGTCAGGTCGGCGCGCAGCGCAACAGGGGCACACCGTGGCCGGGTTGCCGCCAAGAATGTAGAGAAGAAGAGAGAGAGAGAGAGAGAGAGAGAGAGAGAGAGGGAGGGAGGGAGGGAAAGTTGGGTTGTGCCAGTGGGCCAAGGAAAGGGCGAATGAACGGACTGGCCCAATTGGGATTTTGAATTTACAATTCGAATTTCGGTTTTGTTTTTTAATTTGAAATTTTAATTTTGAATTTTAATTTTTAAATTCTTGGTTCAATTATCTGAATGCGAAATTTTTAATATTCTATTGCTTTTGCTTTTCATTCATTTTGATTTCAGACTTTGATTTTTATTTGAATTTCAAATTTGGATTTTTGGTTCAATTCAATTTCAATTACTTGGCTCTTGTTTTTAGATTTTTTATTATTTGATTCATTTGACAAAAACCAAATCGAGATTCTCAAATGCAAATCAAAAAATTCGAGCAACACCGAAACCCATTAAAAAGTTTTAAAATTTTAATGTTTTCAACATTCCAAATTTTTGGGATGTTACAACCCAGTACACCCTTGACATGCTCGTTTAGGAATTTGATGAAAAGGATGCTCAATCACAGAGAGATATGTGTCGAATCCAATTGCTTGTCAATTAGAAATTTTGTGTTACCATACTGCAAATAGTGATGCAGAGTTGGATTTGCTTGTGGTGCTCGTTTACTCTGTCTAGTCCAACGACAACAAACACCAGTAGTCCATAGCAAGTAGTCAACAAACCGCATTAGGGGGATCATTTGATGCATGCTTCATGAAGCAACTGAACCAGGTTGGTCGCATAAGATTGGCAGGAAATATGAAAGCTTTTGTTTTTGTTTTCTTTGGGTACATGGTGTTGAAGTCAACCTTTTGTACACCTACGCGTGGTGAAGCCCAGTAGGCTCTGGTTTGACGTTTTCGCGCTTCAATATTGCAGTCCTTGCCCATCTTACATGGATGCGCCCCAGATGGGAAAGCATGTGCTTGAGATTGTGGATTAGTCCACCGTATCTAATCACATCCAAGTTAATTTGCTATTACGTAAGTGAGTCTTGGAGCTCCCTGTTTTACACTATCTAAGTACATCCGAGTGATGGTGGCCCATGCTACAGACCTGTACTTGAGATCAAGATTGATCTGCTCGATTGCGACTGTCTTTTTATCCATCTTTTTTCCTCTTGTTTTTCAATTGAGCAAAGTCAGGCCCACATCATCTTCCATTGTAACTTTGCCAAAGTACGTTAGGCCGTTGCAGTCATGATCATGGCCATGGTCCTGGATTAGTGTTTATTTTTTCAGTACATGTTTTTGTCAGGTCAATTTAGGAGGCAGTAGCTGATCAACAGGTTCAAGTTATGTCTGTGGAGACCATATCTTGAACATGGCATGCTATCAGTCTTCAGACATTTTTTTGTGAAAAAGAATTTGATAAACTTTTCGAAAATAAGCCTTTAGACTTTTGGTGTCGAATTTTGATAGATATACACATCAGTATCACTTAGGTACCACAGGTTGTGGTTGTGGCGTCATAATTGGGAATGTATCGGTTTTAAGACGGGTTCGATCATGACGTCCGAGGGTCGGAATTCGTTGGGAGTTGATCAATTCTGTCATAAATTGTGCCCATATTCTCCAATGGAAAATGATAGGACTAGGGTGTCCAATAAAGGATGGAGCGCCATGAAAAGGAATTCTTTTGCATGAGAAAATTGTGCACTATATGTAGGGAATAACTCAGGAGAAAACAAAGATGAAAAGGAGATGTGTAGCAAATAAATTGGGTCAGTCAAATGTGGCATACCGAACATTGATTCACTCTGTGAGTTGTGACATACCAAACATTGATTCACTCTCTTTCATCCTTCAGTCCACTTGCAGAGTTTATGGTGGCTATAGACTGAGCACTTACTGACATCACTATCTCCATTTTGTCAAGCTCTTTTTGCTCGGCGATGTGAAAAGTTTATGGTTTAGGCTTGAGAGACCATGTGGAGGTGTCCCTATGTTTGTGATGAGTTATTGACACTTGGTTTGGAAAGATTGAGTTTGATTTGAGCGTTTCCTGCTAAGTCGTAGCCTTAAAATTATTCGGAATCGCTTTCTGTGCAAAGTCGTAGCTTCTGGCCGTGGTCGTAGGCGTGTACGTCCACTTTGGTCGTGATCGGAAGCCTGCCGGGCAGGTTACGACCACGTTGTCGTCAATCGAAAGCCAGGCGAGTCATTTACGACCACACAGTCGAAGGTCGGAAGTCTCCCGACTCCGTTACGACCACATTGGCCATGGTCGAGGGCCAGTACGACCATGTTGGTCGTGGTCGAAGCAGGTTACAACCACGGTTTGGCCGTGGTTTGTGGTTGAGAGTCGTGCTACGATCATGTTGTGTAGTCGGTGAGTTACGATCACGTTACCGTGAGAGGTAGTCGGAGGTCGAGACTTCGATCACTGTGGTCGGTAGTCGGCAGAACTCGACTTCGACCACGTGGGAAGTCGAAGAGACTTCGACCACATTGTGAAGCGGTCGTATGTGGTCGGCTGCGGGCGTAGGACAGTTGGTCGTGGTCGGATGTGCTCTCAAGCGCCCGGGTGTGGTCGGAAAGGGTCTCGACCACTGTAAAACTCGTTGTACGTGGTCGGAAGGTGTTTCGATCATGCGCTAAACGGTCGGAAGTCCCCGGGAGGGTTGAACGTGGTCGTAGACATCTCGTAACCGGTCGTATGACCTCCAGGATCGGTCATTTCACCTAAGAATTGGTCGTATCAACTCCTGGGCTAATCGTTTTGACCTGGAAAGCAGTCGTAGGTCATGTGCATGATTGTTTAAGTGCTTTTGTCCAGTCGTAATTGGTGTACGACCTTGTGGAACATGGTTTGAGTTCTGTGTTTCTTACACAAATGTTTATACACAATGTTTTGTGAGGTGCTATGAATGTATGCTTGTCTGTGATGGTTTGCAGGACTTGGAGACTAGTTGTGGAGAGGCATGGATGGCCAAGACTAGGCACGAGCTGTGCTGAGGTCAAGAGTGGTCGGGAGATGCCGAAGACGACGAGGTCTGCCAGGTGGTTGCAAGACTTGAACGACAAGGGAGGAGGAAGCTTCCGGGAAGGCAGTGGGATGGCATTTTAGAGAAATGCGGAAAGCTGCAAAGGGAAGCTGTGTCTCTGCGAAAGCACTGGAGTGGTTGGCGCTAACGGGCAAAGCAGTGGAGCCGTTGGGTGTAACGGGTAAAGCACTGGAGCTCGTTCTCGCTAGTGGGTAAAGAGAATTGGTAAAACCCGGTGTTAGGTGGGGGTTTACGGGTTCCCCTCTAGTAGCAGAAGGCTATAAATAGAGAGGGTAGAGCTCAGGTGCTCGGTGAGATTCTGATCCCCGAGTTACTCTGTTCTTCCTTGCTTATTTGTGTGTGTGGATTCTCGGGATGGAGCAAGTGTGCTCATGTATCTCCCAGTTGGAGTGGCTGTAGAAACCTCCATTATCAATCATTCATCTCTCTTCCTCTATGTTGAGTTTTTGTTCTGTGAGGTGATTGATTGTTTTGTTCGTGCTTTCTCTGCGTTATCTTTTCCCATGTATGCATGAGAAGTTGGTTCTCAGTTGTGCTCTGGCCCCTTTTTGATTTGAGAAGAGTTCTAGCTGCCGTGTTTCCTCCTGCTCTGAACCGGAAATCATTCTCAAAGCAATTTGGTCAAGTTATTTCCAAGAGTAACGAGTGGACAGAGGAATATCTGCTTGCAGTCGTGTTCCTTTACATGTTCTCCGTTCTTTGTTCGACCTCGTCTCTCTGCTCTGATTTCGTTTTGTTAGTCGGTCAAGTCTTCGACTTCATCAGTTGCTCGATCACATGTTGGTCTACGACCATGTATTTTCGACCAGAGAACTAACTTGAGTTTTCGATCTCCTTCTTAATAGCTCTTTAGCTATCGGGGAAGAAGATCTGGCGGGAGTACTAGGGGGAAGTTTGAAGGCACCATTCACCCCCCCCCTCTGTTGTCATTTCGGTCCATCAATTGGTATCAGAGCGGTTAGCTCTAATTCATAGATCTTAACCGGTCTCAAGAGCCATGGCGACGGATAAGTACTCGACCAAGCCTCCAATCTTTGATGGCGTTGATTTTCCATTTTGGAAAAGCCGGATGGAAACCTACATCCAGGCACAAGGATACGCTATCTAGAGGAAGGTCAAGGTTCGCTATCTTGTTCCTGCCGATGAAAACATCAATGTGGCGAATATGCCCGATGTTGAGGCGAATGCAAAGGCAAGGAACATAATTATCCAAGGGTTGAGTCGTAGCGAGTTTGACCGCATTTCGCACCTCACGTCGGCTTTCGACATTTGGGAGACCCTCGGTGCTTACCATGAAGGCACCTCCCAAATCAAGACAGTTCGACAGGACCAGTTCAAGCGAGATTACAACAAATTTGAAATGCTCATTGGCGAGTCCCTTGATGAGTGCTTTGCGCGTTTTCACAAAATCTTGAGCAACCTCCGAGCGGTCGGTCTCACATACCCCGACTCGGACAACGCTCGTCAGATGCTCGTTGCACTCGACCTTCGCGTTTGGGAGATGAAGGTGACTACCATCAAGGACACGACGGACCTCTCGACTTTGACGCTTGACGCGCTGTACTCGCGCCTTAAGACGCACGAGATTGACATTGTCTCTCGTAAGTCGAAGTCTCAGTCGATGGCTTTAGTCACTGATCCCACCTTGGCTTTTGGTCACTCTTCTGATTTGCTTTGCGGTTTCTTCCTTACTGCTCTATGTGACGTAACTGATGATCAGTTAGAGCAGCTCGAGGATGAGCAACTGGCCCTCCTATCTCGGAAGTTTTCCCATGCTTACAAGAGGAGGAGGGACAGAAAGAGAGGAGGACCCGTGATTTGCTTCGAGTGTGGTGGCCCCAACCACATTCGGGCAAACTGCCCCAAGCTGGAGAAGGGCAAGAACGACTACGGCGGTTCGGGCAAGAACGACTACACCGACAAGAACCGCAATAAGAAGACTCCAGCTCAGACGCCGGGAAAGAAGAAGTTCCGCAACTTTGGCAAAGCCAAGAAGCTCTTCCACCGCGTCCTCACTGCCTTCGACGATCTCGACCTCAGCGAGATGGAGGGATGGAGCGACGACGACGGGACAGGTGACCAAGAGCCCAAGGATGGCGGCGATGACTTCTCCGGCATGTGCTTCATGGCCCTCGAGGGCGAACTCAGTGACAGCGAGCTGTACTCCGACTCGGACGAGGTATGCCCCACCTACGACCAGCTCAATCATGCTTTTCTCAAGTTAGGTGGTTTTCATGCTAGAGCTAGGGCTAGGTGTACTGAGTTAGAGAAGGAAGTAGACAGATTGTCACTAGAGATTATTGCTCTTACATCTGGTCCCTCTAGTGACGACTGTGATACATGCTCTGCCTTGCTGGGTGATATGGAGAAGTTAAGGACATCGCATGATAGTTTGTCATCCGAGCTTGATATTATTAAGGTGGAGAATCTTAGTCTTCTGGCTGAACTAGAAATGAGTAGGATTACTTCCACTTCATCTACTCCTGTTGAGACTATTGCTTGCACCTCATGTGAGGATAAGGACAATGCTTTTAGAGGTCTTTACACCATGCTTTTAGATCTGCCCGAGTCTTGTGAAAACTGCAATAACTTGAAGATGAACCTAAAACGGGCAGATCATAAAATATCTGAGTTGTATTCTTGGTTGCTTGAGCCAGCTGTTTCATGTCCAAACTGTCCTAAATTAACTGCTGAACTTGAATCTGTTTCCAAGCAGTTTCAAGAAATGATTGACCATAATAAGAAACTGGCTGATTATGCTTCTAAGGACCCTGTTAGCTCACCATGCAAAAATTGTGAAAAACTAAAAATTGACTTGATTGCATTGGATGAAAAATGTGTGAAGCTAACTAAGGACTTACTAGAGAAGCAACCATCAGATTGTAATGTGATTGCTGAGGAGGGGTAGAAGCCACAAGGTAAGGTAGAGACGCCTAGCGACGTGAACCAACCTGCTAGCAGTAGGACTGTCCATTCTGAGTCGGCTGTGCATGCACAAGCCATTCGTTCCTCTGCTGTTGGTTCTTCATCTGCTCCTTTACCTCCTGCTGTTCCCTCTTCCCCCTGCTCTTCTTGCACCTCTCTCTTTCGGGAGTGTCAGTACCTTATGAACACTCTCGAGAGATTTGTAGGCGGCAAGAAGAAGCTTAATCTTATTCTAGACCAATCCAAGATTTGCAAGTTCAATCAAGGTCTAGGATATGATTTCTATGAGTATATGAGGAAGCATCCACCTGCTATTCTCCGACTCATCGTAGGAGGTATGATCGAGGTTGAGGCCAGATCTGATGAGGTTAAATTCAAATCAGCGGGCTTTGTCCAAGGGATCTCTGACAGCAAGGTGATTCCACCTGTTGCTTCGGCCTCTCAGAAGGCGAAGCCTCTTCGTGCTACTTCCACCTCTCAGAAGGTGAAGTACCACTGCACCTTCTGTTAGAAGGATGGGCACTCGATCGAGAGATGCTTCAGGCGTGCCAGGATTGCGCAAGAGACCGTGCAGAGGCACTTAGGCGTATTCAGGGTCAGCCCCAGATCCTGAGTGCACCTAAGACTAGCACGAGGTCCAGGTTTGGGCAGCATCGAGGACTTGGTTTTTCTGAGTCTTCTGGTTTTCGTCCTCATGCTGCTCCGGGTCGTGACTTCCGCCGTCCTAAGGGTACGTCTCGTTTCCCCCGTCGAGACAGCTACCCACGGCGTGATCAGCGTGTTGCCGGTGTTCCGACTCGCTCTCCCGTAGCAGTCGGACCCCGCAACAGCTTCAGGTCTGCTCATAGACCTTCTGCTTCCTTGAGTCACAGAGAGCGTAGGGTAGATAGAGGTCAGTCGTGCTTGACGACTTCATCTGCTCGACGTGTTGTTCAGTATTGGGTGCCAAAATCACTCTTGATTTACCCTAGTACTGAGACTTTACTCTCTGTTTGACTCAGGTTCGCCGATTAGGGAAGGAGAAGGTTTGGCTTGTAGACTCCGGTTGTTCTCGTCATATGACTGGAGACTCCCGTTGGTTCTCCTCCCTAGCCCGCGCTCCAGGTGATGAGACGATCACCTTCGGAGACGCTTCGTCTGGGCGCGTCATCGCCAAAGGTACTGTGAGTGTTAATGCTTCTTTTATCCTTAAGGATGTTGCCTTAGTTAGTAAGCTGCAGTACAATTTGCTTTCCGTTTCTCAGCTTACCGATGACGGTTTCGAGGTGAGCTTCAAGAAAAACAATTGCAAAATTCTTGATTCTTCGGGTAGTCTGGTTTGCGGGATTTCTCGTTTTGGGAGGATCTTTCGTGCTGATTTTTCTGAGTCTTCTGGTGATCCTCTCCGGTGTTTGGTTGCCTCAGAGTCCCGTGATTTGTCCTTCTGGCATAGGAGACTTGGTCATATTGGATTTGTCCATTTGACCCGAGTTAGCAGCCACGACCTCATTCGTGGTTTGCCGAAGCTCAAAATGGTCAAAGATCTTGTTTGCGCTCCATGCCGGCACGGCAAGATGGTTGCCGCTTCACATCCTCCCGTCACTGTGACCATGACTGATGCACCGGGACAGCTGCTCCATATGGACACTGTTGGACCAGCTCGAGTGCAGTCTGCCGGAGGGAAGTGGTTTGTTGTTGTTGTTGTCGATGACTATTCGAGATTTTCTTGGGTGTTTTTCTTAGCATCGAAGGATGAGATATTTTCTCATTTCCGAGGTCTTTTCGGTAGGCTTTCTGTTGAGCTCCCGGGTGCCTTACGAGCGATCCGCAGTGACAATGTCACAGAGTTCAAGAATTCCTACTTTGAGAGTTTCTGTGGTGAGACAGGTGTAGAGCACCAGTTCTCTTCTCCGCACGTCCCACAACAAAATGGTGTTGTGGAGAGGAAGAACCGTACCTTGGTCGAGATGGCCAGGACGATGCTTGATGAGTACTCTACACCGCGGAAGTTTTGGGCTGAGGCTATAGCTACCGCGTGCCATGTCTCAAATCGAGTATTTCTTAGGGCACACTTGCACCGCACTTCTTATGAGTTGAGATACGGGCAAAAACCCAGCGTCTCTCATTTTCGTGTGTTTGGTTGCAAGTGCTTTATTTTGAAGTCCGGGAACCTAGACAAGTTCGAGTCACGCTCTTGTGATGGTATCTTTCTAGGTTACTCGCCTTCTTCGCGGGCTTATCGGGTTTGGAACTGCGAGTCTAGTAAAATGGTAGAGACCTGTGAGGTGACTTTCGATGAGGCCAGTCCGGGGACTAGGCCCGATATCTCAGGTTCTTTAGAGCAGTCCGAGCCCATCTTTGTGGATGATGGGGATGATGGAGATGAGGGGTGTCTACCCGATCCAGTCCTTCATCCACCCCTTGAGGTGTCGTCTTCCACTGCCCCTCGAGGTGATCAGCCTATGCCTACCGCTTCTTCTGGAGCTAGTGGCTCTGTTCCTACCTCGTCAGCACATGAGGTAGAGGCTACTTCTTCATCTCATCCAGGACCTCCTCGACATATCCAGAAAAGGCATCCTTCAGAGCAGATGATTGGAGACCTCTTTGAGCGTGTGACCCGCTCAAAATCTGGCTTATCTCAATTCTGTCTCCATTCTGCTTTCATTGCCTCCTTTGAGCCCAAAGATGTTTCTCATGCTCTTTCCGACGAGTCTTGGGTCAATGCCATGCATGAGGAGTTAGAAAACTTCGAGAGAAACAAGGTCTGGTCGCTTGTCGAGCCCCCACGAGGTCACAATATCATTGGGACTAAGTGGGTGTTCAAGAACAAGCAGAGTGAGGATGGTGTGGTTATTCGGAACAAGGCTAGACTGGTAGATCAGGGGTTCTCCCAGGTTGAGGGTCTAGATTTCGAGGAGACCTTTGCCCCTGTAGCTAGACTTGAAGCCATTAGAATCTTGCTTGCCTTTGCAGATTCTAAGGGTTTCAAGCTTTACCAGATGGACTTCAAGAGTGCCTTTCTCAATGGCTTTATTGAGGAAGAGGTCTACGTCCACAGCCTCCTGGTTTCGAAAACCCCAAATACCCAAACCATGTCTTCAAGCTTTCCAAAGCTTTGTATGGACTTAAGCAAGCTCCTAGAGCTTGGTATGAGAGGCTTAAGTCCTATTTGTTAAGTCATGGTTTTGAGATGGGTAAAGTTGACAAGACCTTGTTCATCCGCCGTCATGGCAATGACCTTCTGCTCGTCCAGATCTATGTCGATGACATCATCTTTGGCGGCTCTTCCCATACTCTGGTTTCACAGTTCTCGGATGTCATGAGTATCGAGTTTGAGATGAGTATGATGGGCGAGTTGACCTTCTTCCTTGGCTTCCAAATCAAGCAGACTCGGGAGGGTACATTTCTTCATCAGGGAAAGTACACTCGTGACCTCTTGAGGCACTTCGACATGAGTGATGGTAAGCCTGTGTCGACTCCCATGGCTTCTACAGCATATCTTGACCCAGATGAGGACGGCGAGCCAGTTGATCAGAAAGAGTTCAGAAGTATGATTGGCTCCCTTCTTTACCTCACTGCCTCGAGACCAGACATACACTTCTCCGTGTGTCTGTGTGCTCGTTTTCAGGTTTTTCCTCGCATATCTCACCGCTAGGCGGTGAAGCGCATCTTTCGGTACCTTCGAGCTACCATTGACTATGGTATCTGGTACTCTTCCTCATCCTGTCTTTCCTTGAGAGCCTTCTCGGATGCAGACTTTGCCGGCTGTAGGATAGATAGGAAGAGCACTTCTGGCACCTGCCAATTCATTGGCACTTCTCTCGTTTCATGGTCTTCAAGGAAGCAGTCTGGTGTTGCACAGTCCACTGCAGAGGCCGAGTACGTTGCTGCAGCCAGCTGCTGTAGCCAGGTGCTTTGGATGGCCTCGACTCTGCGGGACTTTGGGTTAGTCATAGATAGTGTTCCACTCTTTTGTGATAACACTTCTGCGATTAATATTGCCAAGAACCCAGTGCAGCACTCTCGGACCAAGCACATTGACATTCGCTTCCACTTCCTTAGAGACCATGTAGAGAAGGGTGATATAGTGCTCCAGTTTGTGGAGAGTGACCACCAGTTGGCTGATATCTTCATCAAGCCTTTGGATAGTTCGAGGTTTTCAGCTCTGCGGGGAGAGCTTGGGGTGGTTTGTCCTTACGGACTGTAGTGAGGGGGAGTTTTGGGCTTTACTGCTTTACTGTATTGATTATGATTCTATCTCATTTTTGCTGCATTGCATTCGGGGTGCATTTGAATTTAGTCCTTCCAGCATAGGTTAGAAGTGGTTTTCTTGCCGAGTTGCTTAGACATCTTACTCTTATCTTGTGCTTCCAGGCTGCTGCATATTAGCTGTTTCTTATCTCACTAGGTTGAGCTCACTCACTTCTTGTAGGCTCTAGCGAGGGTTGGGCCACCCTCGGGTAGACAGGGTACGTGTTTGCTCTCTAGTGTGTGGTTTACGGTCAGCTAATAGTCTTGGAGTCATGTGGGGTAGATGAGAGTCTGTCTGAGCCATAGTATCCTCTACATCTTATCTATGCTTTAAGGACTACCCATTTGGATTTTCTTTGCCAGCTTCTCGTATTTACTGCTTTGGTTCAGGGGGAGTTCATTTGGGAGCTTCTGGAGCTTAATCTTGACTTAACTCAACTTGAACTAAAAGTTGCATCTCATGTTGAGGGGGAGCTGGATTTTCTTGCTTTTTAGCATTTCGCGTTGTAATATAACTACATTGAGCCTTGGTTATTATCCTTTATGACATGCGTAAAATGCTCTACACCTTGCCATGGCTTGTGCTTTATTTGCTAGATTTATCATGACTTCATATGTGTAGACTAGCTTTTGCCATGATAAGTGAATTAAAATTGATCTACTTGAATTAAAACTTGTCATGCTAGCACTTGAGTGTAGTCTTTCTTGAGCTATCCTTCTATGATTCATGCCATGTCAAATAAGCTTAGTTGAGCGTTGAATCTTTGTTGAGCCTTAAGTTGAGCTATATTAGTTCTTGATGATGCATAAGTTAGTACAACATGTTTAAAAAGCAAAATGATCTCTTTTGTGCGAAAAAACTGATTTCACCAATTCTTTCTCATGAGACGGCTTGCCATTGCACTAGGCATGAACTCAGGGGGAGTTTTGGATGACCTAGACTATCTTCTTAAGCTTCTCGCTTGGAGTAGTCGCATAAGGCTTGAGATCTAGCACATAAAAAAGTTTGGGTTGAAAATGACCATGAGCTTTAAAAAGACAATGTTTTATGTGTTCAATTTGCTTAAGCTCCAAAAAGAACCATGTACTTAACCAATGTTTCAATCTTGAGCTTATAGCACTCTATTTGAACTCGATATTAGCTTCCTTGTTCCGCTTAGCTTATTGACATGGCCTGCATCATCCTTTGATATCTCTAGCTAGACTTTGCTCATTGATGACTTGACTTGCTCACAAAATGCACTATATTTCAGATTGTCATCCATGTGTTCTAGCTAGGTTATACATATCTTGTCATGATCTAGATAGCCTTTTATTGAGTTATGGCTTGGTGTAGTTCATTATGGTCATTGTGGATAATCCTCGTGGCTCAAATTGCTTAGAAATAATCAAACTTCAGCTATTTCATCCATGTTTGTGATCTTATTCTCTCTTTTGCATCCTTGATGTGTTTATTGCCAAAAGGGGGAGAATAGAAGTGAAAAAGTCTTTTGGGAACTCTTTAGAGCTTTTTCTGTTGCTGCTCTAGTGTTCTTTCTGTCGACATGGTCTTTAGTTTCATTCTTCTTCTTTTGGACCATGTTGGTCTTTTCAAAAACAAACTCAACTTCATGCTTTCCTGTGTTTGTCAATATACTCATCAAGGGGGAGATTGAGAGACCATGTGGAGGTGTCCCCATGTTTGTGATGAGTTATTGACACTTGGTTTGGAAAGATTGAGTTTGATTTGAGCGTTTCCTGCTAAGTCGTAGCCTTAAAATTGTTCGGAATCGCTTTCTGTGCAAAGTCGTAGCTTCTGGCCGTGGTCGTAGGCGTGTACGACCACTTTGGTCGTGGTCGGAAGCCTGCCGGGCAGGTTACGACCATGTTGTCGTCAATCGAAAGCCAGGCAAGTCATTTACGACCACACAGTCGAAGGTCGGAAGTCTCCCGACTCCGTTACGACCACATTGGCCGTGGTCGAGGGCCAGTACGACCATGTTGGTCGTGGTCGAAGCAGGTTACGACCACGGTTTGGCCGTGGTTTGTGGTTGAGATTCGTGCTACGATCATGTTGTGTAGTCGGTGAGTTACGACCACGTTACCGCGAGAGGTAGTCGGAGGTCGAGACTTCGACCACTGTGGTCGGTAGTCGGCAGAACTCGACTTCGACCACGTGGGAAGTCGAAGAGACTTCGACCACATTGTGAAGCGGTCGTATGTGGTCGGCTGCGGGCGTAGGACAGTTGGCCGTGGTCGGATGTGCTCTCAAGCGCCCGGGTGTGGTCGGAAAGGGTCTCGACCACTGTAAAACTCATTGTACGTGGTCGGAAGGTGTTTCGATCATGTGCTAAACGGTCGGAAGTCCCCGGGAGGGTTGAACGTGGTCGTAGACATCTCGTAACCGGTCGTATGACCTCCAGGATCGGTCATTTCACCTAAGAATCGGTCGTATCAACTCCTGGGCTAATCGTTTTGACCTGGAAAGCAGTCGTAGGTCATGTGCATGATTGTTTAAGTGCTTTTGTCCAGTCGTAATTGGTGTACGACTTTGTGGAACATGGTTTGAGTTCTGTTTTTCTTATACAAATGTTTATACACAATGTTTTGTGCGGTGCTATGAATGTATGCTTGTCTGTGATGGTTTGTAGGACTTGGAGACTAGTTGTGGAGAGGCATGGATGGCCAAGACTAGGCACGAGCTGTGCTGAGGTCAAGAGTGGTCGGGAGATGCCGAAGACGACGAGGTCTGCCAGGTGGTTGCAAGACTTGAACGACAAGGGAGGAGGAAGCTTCCAGGAAGGCAGTGGGATGGCATTTTAGAGAAATGCGGAAAGCTGCAAAGGGAAGCTGTGTCTCTGCGAAAGCACTGGAGTGGTTGGCGCTAACGGGCAAAGCAGTGGAGCCGTTGGGTGTAACGGGTAAAGCACTGGAGCTCGTTCTCGCTAGTGGGTAAAGAGAATTGGTAAAACCCGGTGTTAGGTGGGGGTTTACGGGTTCCCCTCTAGTAGCAGAAGGCTATAAATAGAGAGGGTAGAGCTCAGGTGCTCGGTGAGATTCTGATCCCCGAGTTGCTCTGTTCTTCCTTGCTTATTTGTGTGTGTGGATTCTCGGGATGGAGCAAGTGTGCTCATGTATCTCCCAGTTGGAGTGGCTGTGGAAACCTCCATTATCAATCATTCATCTCTCTTCCTCTATGTTGAGTTTTTGTTCTGTGAGGTGATTGATTGTTTTGTTTGTGCTTTCTCTGCGTTATCTTTTCCCATGTATGCATGAGAAGTTGGTTCTCAGTTGTGCTCTGGCCCCTTTTTGATTTGAGAAGAGTTCTAGCTGCCGTGTTTCCTCCTGCTCTGAACCGGAAATCATTCTCAAAGCAATTTGGTCAAGTTATTTCCAAGAGTAACGAGTGGACAAAGGAATATCTGCTTGCAGTCGTGTTCCTTTACATGTTCTCCGTTCTTTGTTCGACCTCGTCTATCTGCTCTGATTTCGTTTTGTTAGTCGGTCAAGTCTTCGACTTCATCAGTTGCTCGATCACATGTTGGTCTACGACCATGTATTTTCGACCAGAGAACTAACTTGAGTTTTCGATCTCCTTCTTCATAGCTCTCTAGCTATCGGGGAAGAAGATCTGGCGGGAGTACTAGGGGGAAGTTTGAAGGCACCATTCACCCCCCCCCCTGTTGCCATTTCGGTCCATCAAGGCTCTTTTCCAAATAGATTCTGTTTTTTGGTTTTTAGAAGTCAGTTTTAAACAAAGTAATTTTTTAAAATGGTTTCTATAAACCGTGTGTAGGAATCATTATAGGAACCGTTTTAAATAGAATGGCTTCTCAACGCGAGTTTCCTTTACCCCTCAATCTCTCTCGTAATCAACCAAAAATTAAAAGTCACAATAATTTTGAACTGGGCCAGTCAAATGGAAATGAATTGCATGCTCAAATAAAGAGGCTTGGCAACGAAGGTTCCTGTAAGTATGTTTTTAAGTGGGTCAATAGTACGTTTTCCCAGCTGAGCTGACTATGGAGAATTTAAACCTTAATTCGGACGAGCATGTTATTCTGATTGTACCAAATTCTTGCATTCTTGCTTCAGAGAAAGTCACCCTGCATTTATTTATCCATCTCGTAACGAAAACATGAGGCCGGTACTTGAGAGACTGCAACTTACATATGGTATTTTGACACTCTGAGCCAATGTTTGGTCAAATAGAAGCAGCCTACGGCCTGTAGTTTAATTTGCCCTTCAGAATCTTGGCGGTATTTTACAGCAAATTGTGACACCAACCCTACTACTGAGAAACTATATTAGACGGCTACATCATAAACGGTTCCTATGAACCGCCTGTGTTGCAACTATCACATACGGATTATACTAACAACCGTCAGTGATATTTTTACAGACGGTTATTTATACCAACCGTCTGTGATAAAGCAAGATATCACGGACGGTTCTTATTAATAATCGTTTGTGAAAATATCACAGACGGTTGTTAGCATAAACCGTTTGTGATAATATAAGATATTATAGATGGTTCGTATTAATAACCGTCTATGATAATTCACAGATGTTTATGTAGGACCGAAATGGCGACAGAGGGGGGGGTGAATGTCGATCTTTAAAAATCGCCCCCAACAAGTATCCTCACTTAAGCTTCTTCTCCAATAGCTATGGAAGCTATGAAGATAGAAAATAAGCCCTCACTGGAAATCACAGAGACAAGGAAAAACCAGATCCAGAAAGAAGAAATCAAGAAAAACAAATTCAGCGCAAGTCTGGCTGCAAGCGGTAGTACCGCTGTGACGAGCGGTAGTACCTCTGAGCGGTAGTACCGCAATACCGAGCGGTAGTACCTCTCGCCGGAGACGTTCGGACTGGTCCGAACAAGAGCGGTAGTACCTCTCCAGGAGCGGTAGTACCTCTAAGCGGTAGTTCCTCTCCAGGAGCGGTAGTACCTCTCGAGAAAAACAGCAAACAGGATTTTCAGGCTGAAACTTTGAGACTTCGGATTTTTGGCTAAAAAGAAGGTTTGCTCTCAATCTTTTTGATCCAAGACCTTACTACAACATACTAAATAGTAAGGGGACCTTGGGAAACAATAGAATCAAACCAAGAAGCAAGAATTTCAGATTATAGGTAAAAATCTGAATTTTTGATTTTTGCACAACCCGAGCCAAAAATCAAATTGCTTCCAAACCTTTGATCCTATGGCTAAGAGACTTTGCAGATATGTTAGCAATAGCCATAGGACTCTCCATGCCAAATCTCAGCCCATCTTGCAAAGGGAAACAAGAAATGCTCAAAAACCCTAGAGGGGCTAAAGAAGAACAGAGCAACCCAAAAAGCCAAATCTGAGATTAAAAGAGGTTTGCTCTTGGGAAACTTGATCAAATGATCTTGAGGCACTATCCCATCAAAGAGCAACCCATTTTGGGCCTTCCCAGCAATCAAGAACTCAAAACACCAAAAATCAAGAAATCACCCAAAAGAGGAACGAAGAACATAACAGGAGCACGGGAGAAACTTCAGATTTCATTCCAACTATTCAGGGATTACAACTGAGCTGCGTCCCCATACCCCGATTGATACAAGAGAAATGATTACAAGACTCTCCACTCATCCTCTCCCTCTCCCAAGCCAAAAACACACCCATACATGCCTAGGAAGGATGAACTCACATACAGACTCTCACATAGAAACCATCGATGGAGTACAGAGGGAGCACACTCTGCCTCTCCACCCACTCTCACCAACTAAAGCCTAAAGCCAAAACAACCTCTAAAGCCTATTTTGACTAAAGGAAACCCTAAAATCCATTCAAGTGCTCAAGTGGGCATGCAGCCCCTCCTCTCCTTTTATAGCGCTTGGCTAACGGGTCTCCGCCCCGTTACGCCCGCTACGTCCAACGGAGCCCGCTCCCGCTTGTGCAGCCTTGCGAATTTCCCGATTCGCCCCTCCTGCACCTTCCGGGAAGCTTCCGCGCTCCTTGCCTCGCACGCCTCGCAACCACCTCGAGTCCACGTCGTCTTCGACACATCCCGACCGTTCTGACCTCAGCGCCACCTGCGCCTAGTCCGGTCTACCGTGTCTCGCCACGACTCCAACTCGACGTCCTGCAGTCACACAGACAAGAAAACACGTCAAATAGCACCGCTCGACACATGAAAGCATAAATACCATCACACTTACCACAGACGAAGTCCAAACCTGTCGAAACATTAGAATATACATCCTAAACCCAAATGACCAAGTTTGACCAAAGTCCGACCGAGCCTGATTGCGCCACGCAACGGCTCGACTCCGAACCACTCAAACCAAACTCGACTATCCTAAACCTTTGTCAATTACTCGTCATTCACATGGAGTCACGACCATCTGGTCTCTCAGTTTATTTATAAGAACTGTCTGTGATATGTGCATTATCACAGACGGTTCGTATAAATAACCATCTCTGATAATGCCACGACACCGATCCGTGGCATTTTCCCCAGGATTCTGATCTCACCCGTCCATTCTCTCCACATCGAACGGCAGGCGCCGGTTCCTCCCACCTCTTGCCCCTTATTAATTACTCCTCCTCTCCCTTTCACTCCAAGATGCGTGAGTTCTACCACTGCAATGTCACTGTTGTGCCATAAAGGTGACGCTACCACCGCCTCTCCTTCACTGCAAGGCACTGCGGAAGCAGCTAGCTACCAAGGATATCCAGCTCACACACTGTTAGGATCTCTCCTTCTATGTTTTTGCTATGGGTTCATAGAATTAGAAGATGTGATCTTGCCATGTTTAAGAGTTAGGTTCGTAGGATTAGGAGATGTGCTCTTACCATATTTAAGAGTTGGGTTCGTAAGATTAGGAGATGTGTTCTTGCCATGTTTAAGAATTGAATTCATAGGATTAGGAGATGTGTTCTTGCCATATTCTTAGAGCAACTCCAGCAGGGCCCCTACTTGAGCCCTCATCCTAGTTTTGAGGGCCGAGGGGCAAAAACTCACTCCAGCAAGGCCCCTACTTGAGCCCTCAAAAGTAGGGGGCCCTCAAATCTCCCCCTCGAGCCCTTATTCCTGGGGGGTCTGGAGGGAGCCCCTACTTTTGAGGGCTCAAGTAGGGGCCCTGCTGGAGTGGGTTTTTTGCCCCTCGGCCCTCAAAAGTAGGATGAGGATGAGGGTGGGTCCTATGTGTCATCCCCTCTAAGAATGAATTTGAGGGTCCTGTTTTGAGGGCTCCTACTGGAGTGTAGCCTAAAAAACAGAGCCCTCAAAAGTAGGGAGAGCCCTCAAATAAAAAGTAGGGGCCCTGTTTTGAGGGCTACTGCTGGAGTTGCTCTTACTGTGTTAGATGGCAACCTGCTCATTATCTTGTGATGCTATAATGGTGGATTCTAATGGAATGTGCTACTGTATTTGCTTAAGAGCATAGCTAATATTTCTTGAGGCTAGCCAAAAAACAGAAAAATTTAGGTATAGTATGAACTATCATAGATGGTTTTGTGGTATAAAATGTCTATGAAGGACTATCATAGACGATTCTATATTACAACTGTCTATGATACTCACTCATCACAGACGGTTGGTAGTTAGAACTATCTGTAATGTTAGAGTATCACAAACGGTTTTTACTTCGAACCATCTGTGATGTTAAAGTATCACAGACAGTTTTAGTTACAAACTGTCTATGTTGTATTTATCACAGACGGCTCACAAACCGTCTGTGATAATCTCTGATTATCACTGATGTATATATTCATATGGTTCAAAAAACTGTCTGTGATAACAGTTCCGAACCGTCTATAATGATCCTTTTTGTAGTAGTGCCTCCATTTGGGATTGCAATACAATTGGTTGGGGATACAGTTGGCGACATCTGAAAAATAATACAAACCTAGCTGACTAAACTGATCATGAATGGGAACTCACTGCAGCGCCAAACGTGTCTAATCAGATCGTTTTAATGGTAAGTGATGAGACTTAGGAAGATCTTGCCCATAAGCGACTACTCGATTCAGAAACATGACAGAAGAGAGCTTCACTGCATAAAACTCGAGCTGTTCCTGTTACATTTTGTGGTTCGAATATGATTGGTCTGATTACTTGAGAGTTTGATCAAGTTTCGTTTAAAATATATTTCGTCCAGCGACTAGTCGGTAATACAAACTGATGGGAAATTATAATTGAGATCATCTTTATATTTGTGATAGACTCTGCACCGACTAGAATTAGACATGACTACTCAATACGCTTTCTACTACAACTTTTCATTGTTATCTTCTGATACTCTGTTTCGTCTCCGAGCAGAGTGTTGTCCCGTCTCTGAACAAGTGGACTATGTTACTTATTTGCCTGAGATTCTTATTCCCTAGACTATTTATCCCCTCTGTAAGTCTCATGATAGATAGCAATATGTATAGTACAAGCTATCTACATATATGTAATACGTCAAGAGTGTTTTCTAACTTCTCCTTCATATAATGATTTTGCTGATTACATATCCATATTTTTTCCTATAAAAGTTTTTTATATTAAACCTTTGCCTCCTCCTCTTGATGTATTCTTTCTTGTCGATGCGTTCCGTAACATGGTACCATTGCATTTGTCATCTGCAACAGGCTCAGTGACAGGGGCCCACTGTCAGGAGCCGGTGAGGTAGTGTCAGTAAGTTGCATGTTAACAATGAGATTTGGTAAGCTTAACAACAGTGCGAAGCCCGCTCACGGATAGGCAGATAGCTAGCGACAATACGAGGCCGCCGCTCTGAGACGGCCAATCAGCTCGAGAGAAGTTTCTTGTTATGTCAGAGGGAGAGCGAGCGCCGGCTGGCGCTTGCCCTGCCCCCCAAACAGCTGGTTCCGCTGCCGCCTCATCACCTCTCTCTCTCTCTCTCTCTCTCTCTCTCTCTGTACACATCTTTAAAATGGCCACCGTATAGTTGGCCACCCACCTCTGTGCTCTTCCCCTCTCCTCTGCTGATCACCTCACCACTTTCTACAGCACACACAGATGGCAAAGCCTCGCAAGAACACCAGCAGCAGCAGCAACACCGGCCACGGCAACGCGGCCGACGTCTCCGTGGCCGCGGCTGCGGTGGCTGTGCGCGCGAAGACGAAGCGCACGCGGAAGAGCGTGCCGCGCGTGTCCCCCTCGCAGCGCAGCTCCGTGCACCGCGGCGTCACACGGTAAGCAAACCAACGAACAAGCTGATTATTATAGCAAGGCTGCAGCAGATCGTATTGAGCTGCCGCTCTGATCACGCGGTAATGGCGTCGCATCGCAGGCACCGGTGGACGGGGCGGTTCGAGGCGCACCTGTGGGACAAGAACAGCTGGAACGAGTCCCAGAACAAGAAGGGCAAGCAAGGTTCGTTCTTCAAAACCCTACTGCTAGTTAATTAATCACTGATACTTCCACTATTTCTCTCCTGTTAGGCTTAACTAATCAGTCGACTGCAACTTTGCTGTGGCATGTATCTAAATAATCTTTCCCCTTGTTGGTGCACGCAGTTTACCTCGGTGAGGCTCTCGAGTCACGGCCTTGGCATGGGACCAGTTCATCTACTGTTCTAAACAAAATAAAGAGAAAATCAACTGTTTCCGTTTGAAAAAAAAATACTTTAGTGTGTATCAGTAGTGATTAGCTTGGTTGTCTCGGATGTTGTTGTTTGCGAATTTTGGACACATTTGGACCCCTAAATCTGAAATTCCATTTTTGGCCCTCAAACCAAAAAAATTCCAAATCTGGACCCCTCCCGAGCGCACGTTCGCCTTGGAGCCGCCACGTGTCCGGTCGTGCGGTGTGGTACCGCACGACCGTACTGTAGCACGGGTCGTGCGGTACCACACCGCACGACCACCCCGTTCTCCGCGCCGAGTCGTGCGGTCGACAGACGAAACGTGCGGTCGAGAGAGGGGTCGTGCGGTCTGGTACCGCACGACCCGTGCTACAGTGCGGTCGTGCGGTACCACACCGCACGACCGGACACGTGTCGGCTCCAAGGCGAACGTATGCTCGGGAGGGGTCCAGATTTGGAATTTTTTTGGTTTGGAGGTCAAAAATGGAATTTCGGGTATTTTAGGGATCCAAATGTGTCAAAAATCGTTGTTTGCAGGGGCGTATGACGACGAGGAGGCAGCGGCGCGCGCGTACGACCTGGCGGCATTGAAGTACTGGGGCCCCGACACCATCCTCAACTTCCCGGTAGGGCTAAGCAACCGCCAAAATTTATTCATTGCACATTCCACAAAGATATTATAGCCCGGTAGTGTTGTTCCATGGCGCCTGTCCCCGGCTTGGAATTCATTCTTGCACCTCTCGAGTTGAATTCGGTCATGGGCTCTTTTCTCTGGAAATTAAATTGGACCAGCTGCGGTGGGGAAGCTACTACAGTTCCCTCACGGCCTCGTGCGGTCTTCTGTCAGAGATGATGATGTTTTATTTAGAACAGGAGAATTTTTTCAACTTCGAATTGAACTATTTACTGTGAAATTTATATGTTCTAAATGAGATCTAAATGTTTACAAGGGCATGGCTGAATGAGAAAAATTGGCATTTCACGTCAGTGGAAGAAAATTTGGCACTTTATCGTCATGGGCCCTGCAGAATATGTTATGAAGCATCTTATATTTTTTTTTCAGAATTTAGATAGGCAGTAAATTTACTTTTATTTGTTTTTCACTATTGCATAGTAATTAATATATTCCATTATCACGTACATGTGCATTGCATCTGGGCAAGGGCTTTAAATTATTATTTTAACAATTGTCGTATATTCAAATACTTTGCAGTTATCTGCATATGAAGAGGAGTTAAAAGAAATGGAGGGGCAATCCAGAGAAGAGTATATTGGATCGCTAAGGAGGTAATTCTTAATTAAAACAACTATTTTGAAAATGCACTCGCCGATGAGTTTGGGGGTAAAAAAGAGTCCATGAGAAATTGACAGAACTCCTAAAAAGAATTTAGAAATATAAATCATATACATATGCTAAAAAGAAATAATGTATCCATATGATGTGTTCACAGGAAAAGCAGTGGGTTCTCAAGAGGAGTCTCGAAGTACCGGGGTGTTGCCAGGTAGTGTTCATGACTTGATCCAAATTCCTTTGCTCCAAACGGGATCTTATATTAAACGTGTAAGCACAATTTGATCGGAAAATTATCATCATATGGAATTGCACCAATCTTCACAGACATCATCACAATGGGAAATGGGAGGCTCGGATTGGCCGTATTTTCGGCAACAAGTACCTTTACCTGGGTACCTATGGTACGTTAATTTCTTTCACAAAATTAATTTTGGGAAACCACAATTAATCCTGCTAGAAGAAATTAATTAGCATCACAACGGCCTTTATAAATGCCTTCATTTTTGTGACCTATAAATTCTCCTTCCGTACATGGATTGTTCCTGAAAGCCAAATCTGAGTAGTATTAAGTGCAAGTCGTTAGGGCTAGTGTACTACACTGAGGCTTACATGGTTATAGTGACGAATTTGCCCTCACATTGAAGCACATCGCTTGACCGTATAAATTCCTAAGTAATTCCTGCAACCAGTGATTGTAATGGTTGGAGGCCTGTTTGTTGCTACAAGTCAGTAGATTAGATTGAAACCAATGTTGATTGCAATTGCTCCCAACAGTCAATCCTGAATTCTCTATCACCGTGCAGCCTCTGTTATGCCAATCAAAGAGGCTGCTCATGCAAAGAGCTGATGCATGTTTGTAATACATAAGTTTCGTATGAATTTTAAAAAATAGACCACATTGCACATTGCACATCTTTAGGCTAGATGTCTGGACTGCTGACCCTAATGCTATCCCTAAATAGACCACATTGCACATTGCAGAACCAGATGAGGAGAACCCAGACCCTTCAGATCCAATCTTTGGCAAGCTGTTGTTTTTCATCCGTGAGAAGAGGACTCTAACCTACAATGTTTTCATTCACATTGCGAAGGTGGAAGATTACCGCCCTAGCAAGGTCTCTTCACCATCCTCATATCAGTCATGCCCCTCTAGTGACGGAGACAGTGGCCATGGAGGTTGCCTTAAAATGGGGCCTCACGGTGCTTCAGGCCCAAGTCCTAGGCGACACTTCTTCACCTTCATCCTGGGACATCCGGATGGGGTGGCGAGCCGGTTCGTGCTAGGTGGCGCCAATGATGGCAGTTGTAGCCACCGTTGCAACAACTGTTGCGTGGACTCCACCTAGTGCCTCCCCTCTATTTTCCCCTTCGTTGCCACCGGCAGATGGATCTCCCCTACCGGCCCTGCAGGTCCTACCGGGACCAGTGCAAAGCCAGGGTCACCGCCAGTGTGTAGATCGTCCTCTTTTCCAGTTGACCTTCCCAATGTGAACTCTTCCACAGGACTCGAGTGTTTGCGCCCAGATTCAGTTTTCGGCTCCTGCCTATTGTCGTCGATTCAGTGACTCTCCAGGCGGTTGTCGGTGGAGGACAATCTCTCGACCACCGCAGCTGACGCGGTGGGAATTGAAGCGCTCTAGGAGGTGCCCGCATCGACGAGAAAATTGATCATTTGCCACTTTAAAGAGTGGGTTTCGCAAAATTATCATTTTCAAAATTGGCTTCGCAAAAATGCCATGCAGTACATTTACCTCTTGATTACCATGCCATTTGAGTCATTTAACTCATTTAATATTTTTTTTCTAATTTTAGGGGCTGGAAAAGTCCTTTCAGCCATTCAAGGAGCGGCAGAAGCGCGAGCCGGCGCTCACCGTGGACGGCGCCGTGGATGCGCACGCCGAGCTGTGCGAGCGGTTCAACTCCACCGTCCGGCTCAACCCCAAGCTGTCCCTCGCCAGCTCCATGCGCGACATCGCGCGCAAGAGCAGCCAGCACCGCGCCACCACCGCGCTGCCGCTTCCCACCGCCGCGGCGTCGACCGCAAGATGGACCGCACCACCAGCTGCGCGCTGCCGTACGTCTGACGATTATCGATCGACGATCTCATCCTGAGGCCAACAAATTAACACTAATACGCGCGCATGTATTAGCTCACCACTCACTGCGGCAGTATACTGATATGTATGTACGTGCAGTTATGCATGTAGTAGATTGATCTTGCATGGTATTTGTGCAAAACTTAGCAAGGGTTCCAGCTCTTAAAATTAGAAAAAAAAATATTAAATGAGTTAAATGGCTCAAATGGCATGGTAATCAAGAGGTAAATGTACTGCATGGTATTTTTGCGAAGCTAATTTTGAAAGTGGCAATTTTGCGAAGCCCACTCTTCAAAGTGGCAAATGATCAATTTTCTCCCGCATCGACTCCACAGCTATCCTCAGTGGGCCCATCCCCTGCCAGCTCTCGAGAACCATGACAGGTGGCTCCACCGCCTAGTCAACATGTACTCGCATCGCGAGCGGAATCTACGGAATACGCCTTCCTCGGCCCTCTGCACTCAGTGGCTCGGGGTGGTGTACTCGAGGGGTGGATGGTGACCTACTAGCGGCGCCCCATCAAGCCCTATCAGCTCCATGGTAGAGGTAGAGTAGAGCCATCCCCCCGGTTCTAGCTGTTAAAGCCCCGATAACCAGACTTCATGCATAGCCCGCATCAATGGGGCCTTCTGGGCCGTCGTGCGCTACACCGATCAATCCTGGGCCTGTTGGGCTAGATATCACCACAGCAGCCCAACTAATCACACCTGGGCCTCGTTAGACACAGTGGCACCTCAACCCACCTCATTGAATCAGGCAATTTCCCACCTTCCCCTACTGTTGCTTTCATTCCCAATGTTCCAACAACGAAGCCTGAAGGTGTGCAACCCAATCAGAGTTCCACGTAGAAGCAAGCGCCTAGCGGCTAAATCGTCTAGGGGACTGGACTTGGTCAATCGGGCACAACGTACACTCATGGTCAAGCTCAGCATCTCCAAATCCGAAGATGATGCTGATGACAGGGCAATGCAAGCGTACACTTCCCACATTGATCATCCGTTAGCCTCCCAGCACATTGAAGCCCTCGCAGCACTATTCATCCTCCCTTCCACGGCTATCACAGATGTCCCGTTGCAACCATTGGAATGCTCCTCAAATGTTGCTAGCTGAAAGCCGTAGTTTGCCTTAGCCAAGGTCTAGGCGTTGTTGGTGGAGTCAAGTGCAATGTCAAATTGTAATATTTTAGTTTGGAATGTGCGTGGCTTAAGCACACCCGCATGAAGAAATGTAGTCAGGAACTTGATTAACGAGTTTCAGCTAGACGTACTTTGTATCCAAGAAACAAAATTAGATGCTGTTCTGGCATCCCTTGCAATGCAACTTTTAGGTTTGACCTACTCCTTCGAGTTTCTACCTGCCTCAGGCACCCAGGGTGGCCTACTAACTACATGGAAAGATACTTCAATCTTGGTCTCCAATAGGGTGATTCATGCTTACTCGGTCATAATTCGTGTGACATCGTGAGCTAACAATACAACTTGGTGGTTGACATCCATCTACGGTGCAACCACAGACCATGAAAAAAACCATCTTCCTAGATAAGCTCCATTCTGTTAGAGCTACTTGCCCTGGACCCTGGCTCATAACTGGGGACTTTAACATGATACTCTCAGCTCTAGATAAAAACAATGCGAACCTACATCACCGTCTCATGGGGAAGTTTCAACTCTTCATCAACGATCTTGAACTCAAGGAATTACACTTACATGGTCATCGTATCACTTGGAGCAATGAGCGTGAGAACCCCACCCTTATTAGGCTTGACTGAGCATTCGTTTCAGTGGACTAGGAAGAGATTCACCTGTACGTCACTACTACAGAAAGCCTCATGGTAGACGCCTCATCACAGACGATTTTGTGAAACCGTCTCTGATGAACACTATTACAGACGGTTGTAATTAGGAGGCCGTCTGTGGTATTTGTGGCGGGAAAATGGATTATCACAAGCGGTTATTACCGAAGTATCACAGACGGTCTGTATTAAAAACCGTCTGTGATAATCCCAGATTATCACAGACGGTTTTTAATAAAAAACCGTCTGTGATAAGCTAGTTATCACAGACGGTTTTTAATCAAAAACTGTCTGTGATAATTCACAGACGGTTTTTAGTTAAAAACCGTCTGTGATGATGGCTAAGGCATTTATTGCGCTGCTCAGACCGCATCTGTCTTCATTTCGATCCAGATCTAGCCACTGCTGCGCACTTTTTCACTCGGGAGGAAGCTAGGCGATTTCAGACCAGTTAATTTGGTGGGAAGAGGCAGAGATTGAGCTTTGAATATTCAGTCTTTCCTGGTTGCTCTAGATATGGTTAGTAATGTAATTTATTTTTTCTTTAATTGCATTACAATTTAGGTCTAAGTAATCCATTAGTGGTTATTGAAGATGGTTAATTTGCAAAATTGTTGGTTATATAATAGCTGTTGTGTTTGTAATATGAGTTGAGCTAGCAAATTAAGTCTCAATATAATAAATGTGGCCCGTATATATGTAGTTATAATTAGTTAATCTAGATTTTAATACTAAGTTGTTATATATGTACGTAACGTAGGACCGAAGCTGGATGTATGCCGCGAGCCGTGTGAGTGAAGAGTACATTAATGGCGTTTCTGCTTTTATAAGAGCCGCCGAGGAGGATATGTTGAATAAGGGGGTGGAATATATGTGCTGTCCATGCACTGACTGCGAGAATTTGAAGATGTTTAAGAACCGAGGGCAAATTGTAGCGCACTTGATTCGGAGGGGTTTCAAAAAGGATTATACGTGTTGGACCAGTCATGGCGAAGTGAATGATCATATGCCGCTGGATGACATCGTCGGTGAAGTGAATGATATGCCCCCGGATGACATCGCCGGTGAAGTGAATGACATACCGCCGGTTGATGTCGATTGTGGCTCGGATTCGGATAGGTTGCACGATGATAATCTGGATCAGATGCTTCGCGATGTAGAAGAGAACTATGATGAGAGAGAGTATGTTAAATTCCGTGGCTTGATGGAGGACTCGGAGAAACCTTTGTACACGAGCTGCAAGTACACGAGGTTGTCGGCCGTGCTTGAACTGTTGAAATTGAAGGCAAGCAACGGTTGGTCCGACAAGAGTTTCACGGCGTTGCTAGGTCTTTTAGCGCACATGCTTCCGGAGGGAAATGAGTTGGCTAAAACCACGTATAAAGCCAAGAAGGTTCTTTGTCCGTTGGGAATGGAAGTAGAAAGAATACATGCATGCCCGAACGACTGTATCCTCTACCGTAAAGAGTATGCAAACATGCATGTATGTCCGGTGTGCAACGCATCCCGATACAAACGTAACAATCAATCAGATGATGGCGAGGGAACAGAGGCAAAGAAAGGACCTCCTGCTAAGGTGGCATGGTATTTTCCTATAATTCCCCGTTTGAAAAGGTTTTTTGCAAATCCAAAGGAGGCAAAACTGCTGCGTTGGCACTCGGAGGAGCGCAAGAAGGATGGAATGATAAGACACCTTGCTGATTCCGCGCAGTGGAGAAACATCGATAGGAGTTTTGCAGAGTTCGGTCCAGAACCAAGGAATATAAGGTTTGGACTGAGTACAGATAGAATGAATCCTTTCAGTAGCATGAGCAGCCGACACAGCACATGGCCCGTGACTCTCTGCATCTATAACTTTCCTCCTTGGTTGTGTATGAAGCGAAAGTACATTTTGCTGTCGATACTTATCCAAGGGCCAAAACAACCTGGGAATGATATCGATGTGTTCCTAGCACCGTTGGTGGAAGATCTAAAAGTACTGTGGAACGAAGGGGTACAGGTATGGGATGCATACAAACGAGAGAACTTCACTCTGCGCTCCTTATTGTTCTGCACCATAAATGATTATCCTGCCCTTGGTAACCTATCAGGCCATAGTACAAAAGGTGCTAAAGCTTGTACTCACTGTTTAGATGGTACCGAGAGTGTGTGGCTGAGACACTCACGCAAAACCGTCTACATGCGTCACCGCCGGTTCCTTCGGAGGGCTCACCCATACCGCAAGATGAAGCAACAATTTAACGGAGAGAAGGAAGACGGTTCAGCTCCAAGGCATTTAAGGGGACACGAGGTTTATGATATGGTTAAGGATTTAGATGTTATCCTCGGAAAGGGACGTAAATTGAGGGCTCATAAGAAGAACACCTGGAAGAAGAGATCAATATTTTGGGACTTACCTTATTGGGAGTACCTAGATGTTCGACACTGCATCGACGTCATGCACGTAGAAAAGAATGTGTGCGACAGCTTGATTGGTCTCTTACTGAACATCCGTGATAAAACAAAGGACGGCGTCAACGCACGACTTGACTTGGCTGACATGGACATCAGGCCTGAGTTAGCACCGACACGCACTGATAATGGACGAACGTACCTTCCCCCTGCGTGTTACACTCTGTCCAAGGCTGAGAAAATAGAACTGTGCCAGTGCTTGCATGGTGTCAAAGTTCCGTCTGGTTACTCCGACAACGTGAAGAAACTTGTTTCGATGCAAGATTTGAAGTTAAATGGCATGAAGTCTCATGATTGTCATGTGCTGATGACACAGATGCTCCCTATTGCAATTAGAAATATTTTGCCGATCAAAGTCCGAGAGACAATCATGAGGCTATGTTATTTCTTTAACACAATTGCTCAGAAGGTCATCGATCCCGAAGGACTAGATGCTCTGCAGGACGAGGTGGTGATGACTCTATGTCACCTTGAAATGTATTTCCCTCCTTCGTTTTTCGATATCATGGTCCATCTCATTGTTCACGTTGTGTGGGAGATAAAAATGTGTGGGCTCGTATTCCTACGTAGCATGTACCCATTTGAGAGGTTCATGGGAATTCTCAAGTCCTACGTACGGAATCGTTCTCGACCGGAGGGCAGCATCGTCGAAGGTTATGCAAGCGAAGAGGTCATTGAGTTTTGTGTCGATTATATGGCTCAGATTCAACCGATAGGTGTCCCTCAATCTCGTCATGAGGGGAGGCTGAAGGGTCTCGGAACTATCGGAAGGAAAGCAATCACTCCAGATATGGACACGTATACTCAAGCCCATTTCACGGTGTTGCAACACATGACTGAAGTGGCGCCTTATGTGGACTAGCACAAGGATGTGCTTCGGCAACAGAATCCAGAGCGGCCGGATGTTTGGATCATGAGGCAACACAACCGTTGGTTCAACCAATGGTTGAAGGAGCAAATCGCTAGGAGCTCGCCGAGTGAGACGCTGACATGGCTGGCAAAAGGGTCGACATTTACAGTTGTGACATGGCAAGGATATGACATAAATGGGTACACATTCTATACGCAGTCTCAGGATGTCAAGAGCACTAACCAGAACAGTGGTGTCCGCATAGATGCATTCAGTACCGATGGGTCGAGAAACTCGTACTATGGCTTCATAGAAGAGATTTGGGAGCTCGACTATGTGGTTTTCAAAATCCCCTTATTTCGCTGCCGTTGGGTGCATCTCCCACAGGTGAAGGTTGACAAGTACGGTGTCACGACCGTGGACCTCCAACGTGTCGGGTACAAAGACGAACCATTCGTACTCGCCAATCAAGTTGTTCAAGTTTTCTATGTAACCGACCCGGCAAATAAGAAACGCCATGTAGTTCTTCATGGAAAAAGGAGAATTGTTGGAGTGGAGAATGTAGTGGACGAGGAGGAATACAATCAATTTGACGAGTTACCTCCTTTTGGAAATGGCATAAGGGTCGACGATGAACAACGTGACGAAACTAGTTACGTACGCATTGATCATGATGAAGGGCTAATTTTTAAAGGAAAATAAGCAAGTACAATAAGAATGTATATGTGAAAATGTGTGATGTAGTCAATTTTGAGATGTATATGTGAAAATGTGTGATGTAGTCAATTTTGAGATGTATATGTGAAAATGTGTGATGTAGTCAATTTTGAGATATATATGTGAAAATATGTGATGTAGTCAATTTTCAGATGTATATGTGAAAATGTGTGATGTAGTCAATTTTGAGATGTATATGTGAAAATATGTGATGTAGTCAATTTTGAGATGTATATGTGAAAATGTGTGATGTAGTCAATTTTCAGATGTGTATGTGTGACAAAAATGAATGCAGATTGAGAAAATGTGTAAATGAATGCAGCTGGTAGGTAGTTGATCATGAATGCGGATGGTTGGCTGTTGATCATGAATGACTACAGTCGGGCATAGGCTTATCACAGACGGTTCTAAGTTTAGAACCGTCTGTGATAAGCCTACTATCTCAGACGGTTCTAAACGTAGAACCGTCTGAGATAGTATGCTTATTACAGACGGTTCTAAACTTAGAACCGTCTGTGATATTCATATCACAGACGGTTCTAAGTTTAGAACCGTCAGTAATAATCCGCTATATATACTCGTGTCTAGGGTTTTCCGTGTATTCTGCAGTTATTCTAATATCTAAATCCCGATCTGCCTCCCCCGAGCCCTCGCCGCCGCCTCCCTCGAGCCCTCGCCGGCCACCTCACTCGAGCCCTCCCCGGCCGCCTCCCCGAGCCCGTCGTCGCCTCCTCCTCCTCCTCCGTTGTCGCCGGCCGCCTCCCCGAGCCCGGGGCCTCCTCCTCCTCCTCCTCCGTCGTCGTCGCCTCCTCCTCCTCCTTCGTCGTCGCCGCCGCCTCCCCGAGCCCGGGGCCTCCTCCTCCTCCGTCGCCGCCGCCTCCTCCTCCTGCGTCGACGCCTCCTCCTCCTCCTCCTCCGTCGTCGCCGCCTCCTCCTCCGTCACCAAAACCCTAGGGTCATCAAATCCCTCCCCGAGCTTCATGCTTACTGTTAGGGTTTAGGGTTGATGCTTGATACTTCATACTGAGTGTTAGGGTTTAGGGCTTACTGTTATATGCTTACTGTTATGTATATGGTTAGTTGCTTACTGTTATATGCTTACTGTTATGGTATATGCTTACTGTATATTCAAGTTTGTTATGCTTACTGTTATGGTTAGTTGCTTAGTTGCATTCATGTATATTCAAGTTTGTTAATCTTCCATATACTGAGATTGCCTGTGGGATTTACAGTTGCTCGATGATGATAAATTCATATACTGAGATTGGTTCATTCGGTCTTTGAGCTCTAATAGTTGTTATATACAATCTTCCATATACTGAGATTGCCTGTGGGATTTACAGTTATGGCATGTTATTAAATTGATCTGTTAGGATTTCATCTTGACAAGTTAAAAGTTAACTGCTGTCTGAATATATGCATGCAGAATATATCTTGATCTTGAGATTGTAGAGTTTGTATCTAGAGCTCAAAAGACTGAATTCATTATTTGGCATAAGCAATCAAGGAAGAGTATATGATTTAGTAGCGGGACGGCCAAGATTAATCTTGTGCAACCCTACAATTTGAGAGCACATATTCATGTTGAGACTGTTATTGATTCTATTATTTGGTTTATAGTATTAGCAACTAAAGTAGGTGCTAAGATAGGCACATCACCCCCTCTCTATGTCCATATCACCCCCTCCCCTCTACTCCTCTCGTCCAATTCAATATGATTACATTCTCATCTTATCTTAATAGACCCACAAAATGAGCAACATGTCACCCGCGCATTCTTCAGCATCATCGCCGGAGGCGTCCGCTCCAACATCAAGACGCCAAGGAAGAGGGCTATCAAAGAAGCCTCAGAGCCGACAGACCATCACAGCGGTAAACGCAGCTGGGGTCCCTATCCTTCCTAAGCAAGCGGTAAACGCATTCCGAACCATGGTCGAAATAGTTGCACGAGAACGAATTGAGATCACATACAATTCGTGGAAGAACGTGCCTGACACTCGGAAACGTGAGCTGTGGACCGAAATTTTGGCATCGTTCGAGTTCCCAGAAGAACACTTACACGCTGTGGAACGACAAACCTACCAAGCGGCGTGCAAAGCATGGAAGAACTTCAAGAGCACGCTTGTCAAGAAATACGTGGAGACGGACGAAACGCCTTTGACTAAATACCCATTCCTGCAACCACAATGGGAAGAGTTCAAGGCGATGAAAACGACCAAAGATTTCAAAAGTACAAGTGTGGCGCACAAGGCCCTCCAGGCAAAAAACACGCACCCCCACAGACTTGGCACAGCTGGGTATGCCGGTAAAATCCCGCAATGGAGGTTGGAGGATGAGCTGGCAGCTGCAGAGGACATCGCCCCGCCGTTTTCCAATATCCCGGATGACCGCGCTCGAAATTGGCTTAGAGCAAGGTCATCTACAATGACATCGGGGGACGTCTCCTTTCGAAACCCTGCAGACCAGCAAGTGTCCCAGCGCCTGGTAAGATATCGATCGAACTACGTAGCTTGTAATTACTCCACAACTTCGTACGAATTGAAATGACATGTCGTGCTCTTGCAGGAAGAGCTGAGTTTTCAATCTACCGAGGGACCATTCCAGGGAACAAGGGAGAATGATATGCTCTCCGTGGCCCTGGGAAACAAGGAGCACCCGGGCCGTACGAGAGGCCTTGGGCTTTACGTTCCATGGAAACATGGTTTCCAAGATGACTCCGACATGTATCGGCGCAGGAAGAGAAACAAAGCCGAGAGTGACGCACAGCTACGAGAAGAGATCAAGGCATCTCTTAAAGAGGAGCTACTGGGTTCGATGGCTGATATAATCAGAGATGAGGTGCGGAAACAGACAGAAAGTCAACAGGCCGCCACCGCCGCTGCAGCGCTAGCTAGCCCGCACAACCGTCCGAGTAGCTGCGCGTCCAATCCGACGCAAACCCAGTCCAAATTTCCTGTGGACGACATCCAGGTAATAATTATTACCTCTCGAATGCTTGCTCCATTGGTAGGCCTATTTGAGTAGCTAATTTTGTATCGTTATATAGGAGCCTACGAATTGCAAGCTCCAAGTGAGATATGGCTCCGTTCCCTTGTACGCTGCTTGGGGCCAGGCATATTCGTCTGGTATCGGGGCCATGGTGCACGGTCAAGCTTTAGCGCCAGGCTTCGCAAAAGTTAATGTGGATGGTGTGCATGTCAATTTTGAGGTGGTCCCGCTACCGAAGCCCCCCAACGACGAGATCATGACTCTAGGACAGGCCATCGGAACATTCATCCAGTGGCCCAAAAGCGACATCTCCCTGGAGTCTTCTTCACCGGTGGCAGGACCAGAGCAACATGCACTGGTTCCATCTCCATTACAACACCAGTCGGTTCCACCACCGGATACTGCACCGGTGCTATCTCCACTGGTCATACTCTCGCCAGAGCAACTTGCACTGGTGCCATCTCCATTACAAGACCAGTCGGTTCCACCACCGGATACTGCACCGGTGCTATCTCCACGGGTCCTATTCTCGCCAGAGCAACTTGCACCGCTGCTGCCGACTGCCGTTAAGTCGGCCTATAGCCGAAGCAGCAAGGCCAGCAAGGGCAAAGCAAAGAAGACCAATGATGATATTCCGTACCTACCTTTGGCCCGCAAATTCGTGCTTGGTCAGCCGTTGCTCGAGGAAAAATACCTCCAAAAGCTACCATATAGTTGCACGCAATTGCACATGTGGTATATGCAGCAGTCTAATAAGCTAGAGGCAGAACGGACTTCAAGTATCATTGTCAAATTCACCGAAGAATATTTACACCACAGTTTTCAAGAGTGTATGTTCGTGGTCGCCTTTGAGGATTTATTCGATCTGTTCACGTTCAACGCTCTTGACGTCTCAATCATTCGATGCTGGACGCTGTAAGTGTGTACAATCACAGTCTCCGTTAATGTCATACCGATAAATGCCATATCTAATTTTTTGCTTTCGTGTGTATATATATAGACACATGCTGATTAAAGCTAGATCATCCAACTTATCAGTTGGTTTCTTGGACCCACAATTGGTCGCCAAGGAAACCATCGACCAGGATACACCCCTCGTCGAGAGGTACATTGCAGCAGGACTGCTGGGTTGCGTCAAGAAGGATTATGTACTTATGCCCTTCCTTCAAAACTTTCATTGGATTTTAGTAGTAATTGAACCAAAATGGAACAAGGTATATTACCTTGATTCCCTAAGTAAGAATAAAATGGACTTCACAGTTCTCAGCCAAGTAATCGATAGGGAGAAAAGGGAAATCGGTTAATCTTCCATTTAATCTTGAAAATGGAATGCCCAAGGAGCCTTGAGTTTCTCCCCATCACAGAGCTTTGAAGAAACAGACCTCAGATCAAGAATTCAACACAAGAACGCAAGAAAACAGAGAAAGAACTGAAAACTGCAGAAACTGAAAATCATCACATGAGCAAGATAATGAAGACAACCCATCACAATCCTTCTCATTGACAGGAGATGATTACAAAGGAGTCCCCATACACGATTGGATCAAAGAAATGCTTCTTCCTCACTACATGATTGATGGGAGAGCACAAGAACATACAGAGAGGAGGCAGAACAGCTCTCTGTCTCTCTCACCCACTCTCAACAACTAAAGCACAAAGCAAAACAAACTCTAACCCCTCTCTCAAGCCATACAACATGCAGGAAACACTCATCCTTTTATAGCCTCTATTAATGGGTTCACCGAATGCTTTGCCCATTAAGCTTTTGCGTTTTACCCACTAACTCTAGTGCTTTATCCACAATCCACTTCTTTTAGTGCATCTTTGCGTATTCACCAAAACGCCCCTCCGGCACCTTCCGGGAAGCTTCCTCATTCCTTGCCTTCCAAGCCTCGTAGCTACCTCAAGCCCTCGACGTCTTCGGCACACTTCGACCGCTTTGACCTCGGCACCACCTGCACCTAGTCCGGTCCTCCCGTGCCTCACCACGACTCCACCTTGACGTCCTGCAGCCATCACAGACAAGAAACACATCACATAGCACCGCTCGACACATGTAATTACGATTAGCATCATAAAATCGTACTCAAGCATGAAATTGCCCAAAAGCTCAATTCGGGAAGAAGAATACGCCTCAAGTCCATCTAACCAATCTCGACTGCGCCAAGTGCCATCTTGGCACGAATCACACAAACCAAACTCAATCTTTCCAGAACACTCGTCAATTATTTATCACAACAATGGGGTCATAACCACATGGTCTCTCATATTCATAGCTTTGCCAAAAGTTTCGCTAAGGTCCTAGCAAACTGTCTGAAGAAGGAACTGCTAGCCCTCGTCCAACCCAACGGATCTACCTTCATTGCGAGAAGAACAATTCACGACAACTTCTATTTTGTTCATCTCGTTGCTAAGAACATCAAGGCCAAGAAGAAACCATCCCTTATGCTTAAGCTCGATATCTCAAAAGCTTTCGACTCGGTCTCATGGCCCTTCCTCCTACAGATCCTTAAGAATATGGCGTTTGGTGCGCACTGGTGCAAATGGATTTTGATGTGGCTTGCTAGCACCTCATCCAGAATCCTATTGAACGGAAGGCTCACAAACCCATATGGAAATGCAAGGCTCCTCTCAAATACAAGTTTTTTGCTTGGCTAGCTACTCTGGAGCGCTGCTGGATGGCCGATCGTCTAGTGTGGCATGGCGTGCGATCGCATACAGTTTGTCCCTTAAGCGAACAACACCCAACAACAATCAATCATCTGCTAGTCTCTTACCATTGGGTCTGGCAAGTCTGGGCACAGTTTCTACGTCTATTCGGTAGGCGCTGCCTTCCACCAGCTCCACAGACTAGGCTGCTTGACTGGTGGCTCTCAAGCCACAAGCATGTACCCAAGGCTAGTACGAAAAATTTTAATTCTATAACCCTTCTTTTTCATTTGGACCATTTGGCACGAGTGCAATGGCCAGGTATTCAACAATATCAAGATAGGCACTGCAGAGTTCGTGAACAAGCGCAAACAAGAACTCAATTGTTGGCGTTGGGAGGCCATGGACTCCTTCCCGACCTCTCTTCTTTGACAACTGTCTCTTCACAGCCTAGCTGCGCTGTCGCCTTCGCTTCCTTTAGTTGCACCTTCCCCTCTCTGGCTTTAGTTGGTTGCTAGTAGGCTTGTGCTTAGGGGTGGAAACGGATCGGATACGGTCGAATAGTCTCAAATACGAATACGAATCTATATTTTTAAAATGAATACGAATACGAATTCGAATATTCTCAAATATGGATACGAATATGCTCGAATACGAATACAGATATTTTCGAATACGTCGGATAAAACGGATTCCTAGCGGTTTTGCCGATTTTTCACCGGTTTTTGGCCGGTTACCGGTTTTAAACCGCCTAAATTCAAAGTTTGAATCACAAAATTCGTACATATTTTTCAAGGGTTCTAGAAATGGATCGAATACGAATCGAATAGCCTCGAATACAAATACGGATACGAATATTCTCGAATACGAATGCGAATACAAATATTCTCGAATACGGATACGAATATTCTCGAATACGAATACAAACATTTTCGAATACGGATTTTTCTTACTGCATTCGCGTTTTCTTGGATACGAATATCAGATAAAACGAATTATCCGTTACCGTTTTCCACCACTACCTGTGCTCCCCCCAACTCTCTATTTTCTCTTTTCGTTCTTTCTCTCCGCAGCTTGTAATGACTCTTTCTCTTAATGAAATGACATGCAATCCCTTTGCATGTTCCCTAAAAGAAAACAATGGAACCAGTATTGGCACAGCTTATTTCGGATTCTTTGGCCCATGCTTCAAGTAACAACAGGTCCAATAGTTCCTCCGAAATTCATTTCTTTATATGTACAGTAATTCTCGAAATCTAGCTTCTATATTTTTTATTCCATTTTCCCGTCGTAGTGGATTACACCATCTGTTGTTAATGAATTCATTTCAATCCAAGAGCCGATGAAAGTGGTGACCACAATAGTTATTCTTGTACCTAATGGAAGATCCAACATATTGAACTGGAGCAACAGGAGTCAGGAGCTGTCAGTTTATTTGGTAAGGATGGTCCAGAAATGGGGCTACAGCATCGCGAATCCCTAGTAGTAAGCTTCTTTTCTTTTTGAAACAGGATAGTTGTAAGCTTCTCTCTCTCCTCTCAGGCGACGCTCCTCTCCACCGGCCGCCGTGGCTCCACTACCACCGAGATCCCCACCGATTTGGAGGTGATGTCGAGATTTTGTTCGACTATGCCGTCGCTGCTGATTTTTCCTCATCGCAGCACAGACTTGCCCACTCCTTGGCTTATTCGCACGTTAAGGCTCCGATTAGCATTGCAGTGGTTTTTCAAAATAACTTATTTATTTCTATTTTTAGATATATCAGTTACTTAGAAGCATTTTTTTTAACTGTAACAGCAAATCTTATTGAAATTAGTAAATATTGCTCTAACTAACTAGATTGCACGGTCTAGCTTAACACAACAGCCGCACGCAAATTAACCCAAGTGTCACTGCCACTCGTCACCTCTGCATGCCACCACGTAATGGTGGCAAGTGGAACCAGCACGCGGATGACATGCAGACACCCTATGGTTCCTTTCTCGGCTACGCTTGCATATGGTCACCATCCGACCAGTGTCGGTGCTCGGCGGTGATGGCCACACCAATAATTAGGCTGAGGTGTTCTGAATCTGATGATAAGAGTAAATATGTAAATGTTGTTGTGGTAAGTTGGAGTACATGTATACATACGACCATTAGGACTCGTTTATGATCATAGACTTGTACTCATAATTGTTTATGACCAGGAAGAATCCGACTTGTAGTAGTTTATGATCCTGAAGGAACGTACTCGAACTCACTTACAATCACGAATGAACGTACTTGAGGTGATTTACGACTACAAAAGAACGTACTCGAGGTGAGTTATGACCACGAAGGAACGTACTCGAGGTGAGTTACGACTACGAATACTCGACACACATGGATGCCTGGACTCTACGGAGAACGATGAATTCAAGAGACAACAGTTTTTGTGCCACCCTGAACTAGTTTGTGGCGTTTTCTTCGTGATATTTATGTTGAACAAACATAAAACTGACATACTTAAGCTAATCAATACTCCGACATTCACGCCACGTCCAGCTCTCCACGATGTGTGCCATCCCACGTCTGAGCTATTCATGACATTCATGAATGCACGTACTAATTCTCTTAATGCACACACTAATTTACTTAACGCAAGCACTAACTCTGCACGACTGCGAACATGTGTAACGTCTCAAACGTGAGATGTGACAAAGTAAAGTAACCCAGGTGCGATGTGGTTAAGTCTAACAAATCACCCCCTAACGAATACGAATACGAATTCGAATTTTCTCAAATACGGATACGAATATGCTTGAATACGAATACAGATATTTTCGAATACGAATATCGGATAAAACAGATTCCTAGCGGTTTTGCCGATTTTTCACCGGTTTTTGACCGGTTACCGGTTTTAAACCGCCTAAATTCAAAGTTTGAATCACAAAATTCGTACTGATTCTAGAAACGGATCGAATATGAATCGAATAGTCTCGAATACGAATACGGATACGAATGTTCTCAAATACGAATACAAATATTTTTGAATACGGATTTTTCTTACTGCATTCGCGTTTTCTTGGATACAAATATCTGATAAAACGAATTATCCGTTACCGTTTCCCACCACTACCTGTGCTCCCCCCCCCCCCCCCAACTCTCTATTTTCTCTTTTCGTTCTTTCTCTCCGCAGCTTGTAATGACTCTTTCTCTCTTAATGAAATGACATGCAATCCCTTTGCATGTTCCCTAAAAGAAAACAATGGAACCAGTATTGGCACAGCTTATTTCGGATTCTTTGGCCCATGCTTCAAGTAACAACAGGTTCAATAGTTCCTCTGAAATTCATTTCTTTATATGTACAGTAATTCTCGAAATCTAGCTTCTATATTTTTTATTCCATTTTCCAGTCGTAGTGGATTACACCATCTGTTGTTAATGAATTCATTTCAATCCAAGAGTAGAGGAAAAGTCAACCTGGTAATACCTGATCACATAACATGACAACTATTGTCGACTTTAAGAAAACTGGTGGGTGGTGACCACAATAGTTATGCTTGTACCTAATGGAAGATCCAGCACATTGAACTCAACACAGGAGCTATCAGTTTATTTGGTAATGATGGTCCAGAAATGGGGCCACAGCATCTCGAAACCATAGTAGTAAGATGCTGCTGCTTCTTTTCTTTCTGAATTAGGATAGATGTAAGCTTCTCTCCCTCCTCTCTGGCGACTTTCCTCTCCACTGGCTGCCGTGGCTCCAAAACCACCGAGATCCCCACCGGCTTGGAGGTGATGACGGGATTTTGTTCAACTTACTTGTTTCAAATTTTAGATATATCAGTTAGCTAGAAGCATTTTTTTTTAACTGTAACACCCGAAGTGTCACTGCCACCTCGTCGCCTCTGCATGCCACACCACGTTATGGTGGCAAGTGGAATCAGAACGCGGATGACATTCTGGACAACCTATGGTTCGTTTCTCGGCTGCACTTGCATACGGTCACCACCTGACCAGTGTCGGCGCTCGGCGGTGATGGCCACACCAATAATTAGGCAGAGGAGTTACTGATGGTAAGAGTAAATCTGTAGATGGTAAGAGTAATGGGAGTGTTGGTCACAAGGGCGACAGAGATGTGTGTCAGACCGAAACGGATATTGAGAGGGGTGGGGGATTGGGAATCAATAGAAAGTATTCTACCCCTAATTTATATTACTGAATCACTTAACCTTAATGCTGTTGTTCGGGTGCTTTGTCAGAGTGGAGGATGATTTAATGTGGTTTCTCCACATAGGCTGACACATGGACACCACTTAACCTTAAACTCCACAATTGTATGTACCTCTGTCCATATTCCTCTCTACGTGAACAATGGTACTAAAATCATTTGAGACTGCCTGAGCTCCCTGCTTAGGGTGAAATGTTGTTATTTTTTCGACTTATCTTTTATAAGAATGTGAATACCAGCAGGCTCTCTCTCTCTCTCTCTCTCTCTCTCTCTCTCTTCAATCTGTAGATGCTTCGGCCTCCTGCAGCCTTGCTTATTTCATCCACTATGTGCATAAAAACAGGATATATTTTTTCTTTCTCGTCATAACATAATATTGATTCTATATGTAAATATATGCATATTTGATTCTTTTGATATGCGGACCCAATTGAGAGCGTGGAATATGTGGGGTAATCACGCAATGAATAAAATAAAGAACCAAATATTACATATATAGACCATGCTAGGTAGGTGAGGAGGCAAGTGTAAAACCATGCTAGGCAGGTGAGGGGATAAGTATGAAACCATGCCAGCCAGGTGAGGGGGCAAGTGTGAAACCATGGCATGTCTTAAGTATGGGCCACAAACCAAGGCGACTAAAATATTAACTGAGACGTCTAACACCCCCTGCACTTGGAGCGTCAGCAGAGCAAACATTCAAACTAGACCGGAACTTGGTGAAAACAAAAGTAGGCAGCCCTTTGGTGAAGATATCGACGTACTGAGATGACGTCGGAACATGAAGAACGCAGACATCACCAAGACCAACTCATTCCCGGACGAAGTGGAGGTCAATCTCAACATGATTGGTGCGCTGATGTTGCACTGGATTTGTTGAGGCACTAACATTGTCGCAGTAGACGATGGTAGCTCGGTATAGAGGACTGTGAACTTCTTGAAGAGGTTGGCACAGCCAGCATGCCTCAGCAACATCATTGGCCACGACTTGGTATTCAGCCTCCGCAGTCGAACGAGAGACAGTGTGTTGCCGCTTGGAGGACTAGGATGGATTGTCACCCAGGAACATGGCGTAGGTCGAAGTGGACTTGCGCGTGTCGGGACAACAACCCAGTCAGCGTCAGAGTAGACAACCATATCCGTAGAGGCTTCGCAGTGAAGAAGTAGGCCGTGGTCGATGGTGCTGCAAAGATACCGAAGAATGTGCTTTACGGCAACGAGGTGCGACTGGCGAGAATCATGCATATGGAGACAAACTTGCTTATGGTGTAGGCAATATTCGGGTGAGTGAAGCTAAGGTATTGCAAAGCACTGGCAAGACTTCGGTAGAACGTCGGATCAGTCACAGAAGCGCCAGCAGTAGAGGAGACATTGCAATAAGTGTCAACAAGGGTGCTGCAAGGCTTGCAAGCGGTCATGCCAGCGCTGTCTAGGATGTCGAGAGTATACTGCCACTGAAAGAGGAACATGCTACCATCATGACGACTAACAGAAACACCTAGGAAATGGAGTGGACCAAGATCCTTCATAGGAAAAGCCCGTTGGAGGGAGGCAATCACTCGACGGAGCACACTATCTAAAGAAGCAATTAGCACAATGTCATCCACATAGAGTAGTAGGTAGACAGTGTCACCGCCTCAATGAGACACAAAAAGAGAGTTGTCGGAATTTGCCTCCATGAAACCGAGAGACAGCAAGTGGGATGCAAAATAGTTGTACCAGGCCTAGGGCGCCTGTTTGAGACTGTAGAGAGACTTGTTGAGGCGGCAAACATAATCCAGGCGAGAGGAATCCATAAATCCAGCCGGTTATGAACAGAAGATAGTCTCAGAGAGTGTGCCATGAAGGAACACATTATTAACGTCCAGCTGGTGGATAGGCCAATCCCGAGATAGGGCCAGAGAGAGAACTGTGCGAACAGTGGCTGACTTGATGACTGGATTGAAAGTCTCATCAAAATCAATACCAGGACGCTATGTGAAACCACAAAAAACCTAGTGAGCCTTATAGCGGGCAAGAGTGCCATCCGAATTGTACTTATGCCAAAAAAATTCACTTCCCAATGACCACATTGGCATTGGATGGCTGTGGAACAAGAGTCTATGTGTTGTTAGCCTGAAGAGCAGCGTATTCCTTCTCAATGGTGTTGCGCCAATTAGGGTCGATGAGAGTAGCCCGGTATGTGGTTGAAACAGGAGACAGAGTGGCGGCATGAAGGTTCATGCTGGTGAGCGACTTCTGAAAATCGTGCTTTCCACGAGTCACCATGGCATGGGAGTTTTCAACCGGCTGGAGTGGCACAACACCTGGGGGAAGCTGCAGTAGAATGACCCCGCTGGGAGCCAGTAAGTCAACTGGTAGACCCACGATAGGAGCACAGTGTGCTTCCACTACCATGAGAAGAGCCACGGTTGGAGTACTAGGTGCTACCACAGCCACGGACAAAGCGATGGGCGAGGGGGAGTCCCTGCCAGGAGAGGCTACCGGCTGGCATTACATGTGTGGGTACGAGCGCGCTGGGAATGCGCATGATGTCGGGAGCCGTGGGCATGCTGGGCCATGCACAACTGACGTAGCGTCATCTAGCTCCATGTCTGGTAGGAATACAGGCGAGCGGGTCACACCAGGAGGAGCACCAGGACCTGCAAGACAGGGAGGCCCAATGGGCATCGATGTGTGATCAAGCTCCAACAAAAAATCAAGGTTAGTCGGGGAGGGTTGGGCAGCGAGCTCGGCAAAGGGAAAAGATGACTCATCAAACATAACATGACGGGAGATGATGACCTGATTGGAGGAGAGATTGAGGCATCGGTATCCCTTGTGTTCGGAGGGGTAGCCGAGAAACACGCACTTGGTGGAACGAGGAGAAAGCTTGTGAGGAGTGGTGGCAGAAATGTTCGGGTAACACTTGCAGCCAAAAACTCGAAGGTGAGAGTAGGAGGGGGAATACCAAAGAGCGCAAAAAAAGTTGTGGAAAAATTGAGAGTTTTTGTGGGTTGGTGATTAAGAAAGTAGGTAGCAGCGTGAAGAGCCTCGGAAGGGAGGCTGGCTTGAAACATAAGAGACCGGACAATGTTATTAGTGGAACGAATAATGCGTTCAGCCTTGCTGTTCGTCTGAGAGGTGTATGGACATGACATGCGGAGTGCAACACCATGGGTGGGGAAAAATGTGCGAGTGGTGGAGTTGTCAAACTCACAGCCATTATCGCATCGAATGCTCTTGATCTTAGCGCCGAACTGAGTAGCAACATAAGAGAAAAAGTGCGAGATAGTGGCAAAAGTATTGGATTTTAGTTGTAGAGGAAACGTCCAAAGATAATGCGAGCAATCATCAAGAAAAACCAAGTAGTATTTGTAACCGGATACATTGATGATAGGTGAGGTCCAAAGATCACAATGAACTAAATCAAAATTCTTGAGAGCACGAGACTGTGAAGTAGCAAAAGGTAGATGCACATGGTGACCAAGCTGACATGCATGACAGATAGTATTAGTGTGTTCATTATTGCAAGCAATGGCAAATGCATTAGCAAGACGAGATAGGGACTCATGGCCAAGGTGCCCGAGACAACGATGCCACAGGGAGGTGAAGGCGTTGGCGATGAGTGCGCGCGAAGGGGAGGCAAACACCAGTAGACGCAAGGGGTAGAGAGGTCCAAAACCATTGCACCTGGCAATCATGTTTCGGGAATGAAGATCCTTTACAGAAAAGCCAACAAGGTCAAACTCAACAGAATAGTTGTTGTCAATAGTGAATTGATGGACAGAAACAAGATTCTTGATAAGGTGCGGACTGACAAGAACATTATTGAGATGAAGAGGGCCAAGACTAGTGGAACCAGTGGAGGTGACGGGTAGTAGAGACCTGTCACTGACAACAATGGTGGAAGGAGTGAAGGTCACCATCGTCCGACATCATGTGCGAGGTCGCACCAGAGTCCATATACTAGTCGGTGGTTCACGGGGAAGCAAGAGTCATGGTGTTGGAAGAGTTCGCCAATGACTGCTGATCCCATGGACCAAGATCGGGAGGCGTATGACCTGGACCGACCCAAGGAGGACACGGTGCAAGCGGTGGGTATGAGGGTAGCGGGTAGCTGGCCTGGAGTTGGCCGGCCACCAGCACGTGAGGGTGGGGCGCACCACCGTGGTGTAGCTAGGATAGTGCGTTAGGGGCGCGTGGGCTAAGGAGGCTAGGGGCCTGGCTTGGATGAAGTTGCCTAGGCCACACTTGGATGGTGCCGATCCAGGTATTGTAGAAGGAGGGCAGCCAACTAGAGGTGTCGCCCCATAGTGACCACCTGCACCTTCGCCGCTAGGCTTGGTGTTGCTGCCGCCGTTGTTGCGGTGATGACTGGATCCGCTCCCATCGTTGCTGGTGCAACCAGAGGGAGCGCCCTAGGGCGCCCCAGTGGAGCAGCAGCTAGACGTGCTGTCGCCACCCCTGGAGACACCACCGTCGGGACCCCCATTGCTGGTAGGGGTCATGGTGATGAGGGCTATGGATGGAGTGGAGGGACACGATGACATCATGATTTCTTTGAGTAGAAGATCAGAGTGAGCCTTAATGAATGAGGAACGGCTTCTGCCACATCAGTAGGGCCACCATGTATGCGAATTTTGAGTTCAGGCCACGCAGAACGGATAGAACAAAGGTGTGATTGGGCACCGATTCACCCAAGTCGATGAGGGCATCGGCCATGCTCTTCAGCTTGTGGCAGTAGTCGGAGATGGAGAGGTCACCCTTATTGTCGAGGTACAAGGCAAACGTCTCCTTATTGTCGATGAACTGTTGCTTGAGATCCACCCATACGAGCCATGCCATGGAGGTAGAAGTTATCACGATATCGAGGAGTTCGGTGGAGATGGTGCCGTAGAGCCACAAGAGAATAAGATAATCAATCCGGACCCAGTCGACAACGTCGGGGTGGGCGTTGTCGGAGAGCACGTGGTCAGAGAGGGCGTACTTGCCAAGGGTGATGAGGAAGAGGCCGCGCCATTTGATGTAGTTTGGAGAGGCAAGGTCGAGGATAACAGGGACGAGGCCCTTGATGTTGAGGACACCGTACACCTAGGCGTGGAGGGAAGCAATGGCGGTGGCCTCGGAGAGGGCCAGTGCCTATGCGACCTCCTGGTGCGCGGTAGTACCCTGCGCGCAGTGCGCAGCAGCAGCAGCGGCGGCCTCCTGCTCATGGCGTGTGGCTTTGGTGGTGTCGTCTTCGCCTGCCATGTCGGTGGAATTAGCAGAAGGGTGCGGTCGCAGGAGCGATCGCTTCTGATACCATAAGAGCATGGAATATTTAGGGCAATCAAACAATGAATAGAATAAAGAACCAAAAGTTACATATATAGACTATGCCAGGCAGGTGAGGGGGCAAGTGTGAAATCATACCATGCGTTAAGTATGAGCCAAGAACCGAGACGTCTAACATGTTAACTGGGGCATCTATCACCAATGTTGGGGGAGGCGAGAGCAGAGCCATGGCAGCATCTAGTGCCATGTGGAAGCCATATCAGGCAGCAATACTGGTTTTGGACCTCAGTTGACCCACTTATACAAGTTTGAGGATTCAAATATGCAATTTTGTAGTTTAGGGACATATGATGCAATTTTGACCCACTTATACAAGTTTGAGGATTCAAACACTCTTTGAAAAACCATCTATGTTGTAATTATCACAGACAGTTTGAGAGCCGTCTGTGATAACCACCTATTATCACAGACACATAAATTCAGACGATTTGATAACCGTCTCTGATGACAGTTGTGAACCGTTTGTGATGACAGTTGTGAACCATCTGTGATGAATCTTTCTATCGTAGTGACGATTTGTATAGGTTTTAGAGATATACCACCCTACTAGGTGTCCGAGTCGAACGAGTAACTAGGGTATAAATATACAAAGATGACCTCTTGTAATCCTAATCGTGAAAAGAAATTCCCCATATGGACAAGCCATTGCGATTCGGTTCCCAGGGATATAGGCATTACCAAACCTCGTTAACAAATCTTCATGTCTCTTGTGTGCTTTTGCACTTGTTGTGATTGTTCTCTAATGCTAGGGCGACCGTTGGTTTCAATAATTGGTATCAGAGCTCCGTTGAGATGGTAGCACCGGGTGCTTGGTTTGAAGTGGTGAAGTTCGAATAGGGAACTTTGGATTGTGGTAGATGAGCGTAAAGGATCTTTTAGTGCAAAAGGGATATTTCAAAGGGTTGCGTGAAGCAAAGCTGAAGGGCATGGAGGACGATGACTGGGATGAGTCGAAGGAGCATGCAACCGTGATCATATGGCTGTGTCTTCTGGATCAGGTTATGTATCGCGTGATGGATATGACCTCGTCGAAGGAAATCCAGGATAAGTTGCAGACTCAGTTTATATCCAAATCACTCACGAACAAGATGTATTTGTAGCAGAAATTGTATAGGCTCAAGATGCAGGAGGGTTCTGATCTTACACAGCATGTCAACACCTTCGATCAGGAGATCACCGACCCAGGGCATTTGGAGGTGAAGATTAAGGATGAAGACAAGGCTATAATTCTGCTATGTTCATTGCCACCTTCATATGAACACTTGGTCACCACTTTGACGTACGAGAAAGATACTATTAAGGTTGATGTCATTATTGTGGCTTTGTTGGAACATAATCAATGAAGGTAGAATGCAGAGAGAGTTCTTATGGTGATAGTTTGTACGCAAAGGGTGAGCGTGGAAGGAAATAAGAAGAGAAGAAGTCTGGAAGGCATAAATCTAGATCAAAGTCAAGTAGCAAAAAGAATATCAAGTATTACAAGTACAAGGAGATGGGGCATTATAAGAGAATGTCCAAAGTTGAAAGAACATAATAGTGGGAAGCGTGGTGAGAAGACTGTGAATGTGGCTCGGAAGGATGACTCGGACAACAGCAATGTAGATGTTCTCTCGGTTTCAAATAGTCAGCTAACAGATGCGTGATTTCTTGATTCGGGATGTTCGTACCACATCAAGCCTAACAAGGATTGGTTCACATACAACTTAGGTAATTTTAGTTCTATGTACCTTGGTGATGATACATGCCATAATATTGTTGGGATAGGTGATGTTGAAATTAAGATGTACGATGGTACTGTTAGAAAAATGTGTGATGTTAGGCACATAACAAGGTTAAAAATGAATCTAATTTCTTTAGGTGCCTTAAATGATAGTGGTCTTACTTACAAAGCTGGTAAGGATAAGGAAACCATAAAAATTGGTAAGGGTGTATTGACTATGATGAAGGGTAGAAGGATTGTTGGAAATATTTACATATTGCTATGAAGGATTGTTGTAGGTGGAGTTAATTCAATTGAGTTACATGATGATACAGCAAAACTTTGGCATATGCGATTGGATCATATTAGTGTTTGTGGGATTGCAGAATTACATAAGAGAAACCCCTTGATAGTAATTAAAAATTATGAATTGGGTTTCTATAAGTTTTGTGTTGTTGGAAAATAGTATGAGGTTAGCTTTTGAAGTGGCAAGCATGAAACAGAAGGCATTTTTGACTATGTACATTGGTGTGTGGTGGCCTACTAGAAAATTGTCAATGGGTGGAGCTCAGTATTTTGTTTCTTTTATTGATGATTTTTCCTACAAGGTTTGAGTGTATTTCGTGAAACAAAAATCAGAAGTGTTTGCCAAGTTTAAGGTGTGGAAAACTAAGGTGGAAAATCAAACAGGTAGGAAGGTAAAGTATTTGAGGTCTGATAATGGTATTGAATATATTGATTCATGTTTTAGAAAATATTGTAAGGAGTAGGGAATTCAATGGCATTACATAGTGCGCAAGACACCATAGAAAAATAGTGTGGTTGAAAGGATGAACATGAATATCTATGAAAGGGCAATATGCTTGAGGCTAAATGTAGGACTTTCTGGGCAGAGGCTGTGAATATGGTGTGCTATCTCATAAATAGATTGCAATGAACATCTCTAGGTGGTAAGGTTGCAGAGAATGTATGGATTGGTAATTTAGTTGATTATACTAATCTAAGAATTTTTTGTTGTCTAGCCTATATGCATATACCAGGTGATGAAAGATTAAAACTTGATGCAAAGTCAAAGAGGTGCATTTTTCTAAGCTATAAGAAAGGCGCTAAAGGGTACAAGCTTTATGATCCGACATCAAAGAAGGTGGTAATGAGCAAGGATATTGTCTTTTATGAGAAATTAATGTTACAACAGAATAAATAGGTGGCATAGGTATTGTAGGTTCATATACAGTGTAGGTGGAGTTAGAACATTGTTCAAAATTTTCGATTAGCAAGAGATAGATAGTTACCAATGTGAAAGTTCTAGAGATTCGGGTATGAAGACCATGTTTCCTTTGCTCTTCTTATTAGTATTGATGATCCAACTAGTTTTCAAGAGGCAATTACATGCCATGAGAAAGATATATGACTACAATGTTAGAAGAGATGGAATCATTACAGAAGAATCAAACTTGGAGCTAGCACGTCTCCCCGTGGGAGCGAAAGCAATTGGGTGCAAGTGGGTCTATGAGAGAAAGCCAACAGCATCAAAAAAACAAGGGGAAAATTTTAAGGCCCATTTAATTACAAAAGGGTATTAAAAAAAAAGGTGCCATCGGTACGAGTCTAGATAGCAAACTTAGAGGCACCCCCGGTCTGATGCGAAGATTGCTGAGGATGCGAAGGGACTCAAGGAGAAGCACACGACCACCAAGTGTATTCAATATGAGTGTCTATGGTTACAAATGACCTTCTCTCTCCCATTACAAGAGGTCCTATTTATAGAGGGGGAGAGGGAGACGAGTGAAGTTACAAGTTTGCCCTTAGGGCCTAGCTCACTCATAGGGGTATCTACGTCATTTGCCCCGTGCGGGGCCTGCCACTTTTGGGACTCTGCGGTTGGTTCATGGCTACCTTTGGACTTTGTCCTGGGTGGCCTTGGATCCCCCCTAGGGTTGGCTTTGTGTACCTTACCCGGGATGGCCCCGAATCCCTTTCGGGCTAGTCTTGTGAACCCTGCCAAAGTTGGTCTCATGAACTTCACCAAGATTGGCCTCATGAACCTCACTGAGGGATCAAGATGAGTGAAGTTACAAGTTCACCCTCAGGGCCTAGCTCATGCCTAGGGGTATCTATGTCATTTTCCTTGCATGAGGTCTCCCATGTTCGGGACTCCGGGGTTGGTTTGCGACTGGATTTGGACTTTGTTTGGGGTGGCCCTAGACCCCCTTTGGGGTTCGCCTTGCTTACCTTGCCCAGGATGGACCTAGACCCCCTTCCGGTGGTCTCGCAAACCCCGCCAAAGTTGGTCTCATGAACCTCACTGAGATTGTCCATGCAAACCTCACTGAGGTTGGCCTTTCAAATCTCACTGAGGTTGGCCACATGAACATTGCCGAGGTTGACTCCATGGACCTCACTAAGGTTGACTTGCAGCCTTGGCTCTGGGCAGACCTTCCAACGGGTGCTACTGCTCTGTGGTGGTCATCGGCCTGAGGTGGCGCAGGGACCCTCCCCAAACAGAAGGGGATTGATTATGATGAGGTATTCTCCCCGGTTGTGAGGCATACTTCTATTAGGGCAGTTCTTGTATTGGTAGCTAGTTGGAATTTGCACATGGAACAAATAGATGTGAAAATGATGTTTTTGCATGTGATCTTGATGAGCAAATCTACATGGAGCAGCCAGAAGGGTTCACTGAACTAAAAAAATCAACACCTAGTTTGCAAGTTAAAGAATTTATTGTATGGGTTGAAATAGTCATCAAGGTAGTGGTAAAAGTGTTTTGACTCCTACATATTGAAGATTGACTACAGGCGATGTGAGTATGATTGTTGTGTTTATGTTTGGTGCCTTAATGATAGTTCATTTATTTTTTTGCTATTGTATATTGATGATATGCTAATCACTACAAAGCATATGAGTGATGTGACTGGTTTGAAGGTTTTGCTAAGTCAGGAATTTGATATGAAAGACTTAGGGGCAGTAAAGAAAATATTGGGCATGGAAATACACATATCCAAAAGCTCAAGAAACCTATGGTTATCTCAACGCGAGTACGTTGAGAAGGTTTTAGAGCAGTTTGATATGAGCAGCGTTCCAAAAGGCAGCCGGCCGCTGCGCCTTGGCCCCTTGGTGGGAGGTTAGGCGGCTGGGCGGTCGCAGTCGGGCATAGGCGGTCAAAGGCAGGCGCAGCGTGGCAGTAAGCTAGGTTTTCGCAGCAGCGGCGCGGCGTCTAGGCGGCTGCTGAGTATGCCTAGGTGTGTGAACGGCAAGATAAGAAGGAAACGGTATTTTGTAGCATTTTAACAGAGCGCACAAAAGCTAGGGTTGCAAAAGATTTATAGAGCCGCCTCCATCTCCAGGGATTCTCACATGCTGGCGCCACCGAACCACTGTATTTGGCCGAGATTCTCCCTCCACCTCGTGTCCTCGCCGGATTTGGTCGAGCAGCCGAGCTTCTCCCTTCGCCTTGCCGGATATTCCCAGGTATGTAATGTGTTCCTCTCCGCCTCCCCCCTTTGCCTCCACCTCCCCTCCGCCTCCACCTCTGGCCTCCCATCCGGCTCCGCCTCTCCTCCCCTCCACCTTCGCCTCCCCTCCAACTCAGGGGAGAATGGAGATGCCACTGGGGAGATTCAGCGATGCCGACTAAGCCACAGAGGGGACGCCAGAGGGGACTAAGGGGAGATCTGGCTGGGGAGAATGGGATGTGGGCTAGCTAGCTGAGGCGAAGGCAGAGAAGAGGAGCGCACGGGGAGGAGTCACCAGACTACCGGAGGAACCGAGGAAGAGGACGGGATGGTTTTGGTGGTTTTGAATGCAATGGATGGGGACGAATCACATATGGTTGATATGCGCATAGCGCACGGTCGGTTGATTATTGAATATTGATTAGAGTGCTAATTTGGTGATGCACTGCAGACTACAATACACTTCTATTAATGCTTTGATAATTACACTTTTATTCATACTTTGCTAATCTTTCATTCTTTAATCTACATATACACGCTTCCTTCATCTCTTAACTTGATTCTTTACCTACAAACGGTGCAGTATCATGCAAAAGTGTTGGCAAGCACTGCCAACATCTGTGCACTTTAGTACATCAACTGATCATGGCCATGCAACGGCAAGGAATTTTTCAGGGCTAGCTAGTTTCTGGTCCTTTTTTCTTTATATAGCCCGTTTCCGCATTTCTGCCATGGTATTAATCGTGGCATGCATGCAGCTGCAGCACATTCACAGCACGAACTTTATTTCTCTCTGCTAGGCACCCATGTCGAGCCAGAGCGCTAGGGATCGATGCAAAAATGGATACACAGTAGGCAAACATGCAATGACACGCAGTACACAGTACCTGATTCTTGGTATCTCGTGGCAGGCCAGAGCCAAGGATTCGCTAATTACTGTAGAGCGTATTTCAGCGTAGCACCGTGGCGTACAGTACTCGAGATGGTCATGGTACCATTTAACGCTTCCAGCCCAAAGCGTTTGAAGCATGCGGATACCATCTTGTACCTGAATGCTCCCCTGTCATCACGGACGCAACAACCCAGCACTGGAGGAATTGAGTACAGGCTTCCTCGCATTAACTGATGATTTTGTGAGCTGCAAGATCATCTCCCTGAAATCGTTTAGGAGTCGTCAACCGTGTGATCATTAGATTTTTAGCATTTGCCGATCGATGTCGCTGAGCACGCGCTGACTGCAAACCGCAAGGTGCGCGACATGGTGAAGATCGACGTCCTACGTAAGCCGACCACCGGCTGCTGCTTAATTTAATTATTAGACACAAACCTGTAGGACGTACCACCATTTCTGTACGGCAAACAGGCAGCCACGATCCGCAAAATCTCACCATCGTAATATAAGCTAGAGAGACCAGGTTCATTCTGTCATGAGAGTCATCACGACATATATCCGCTAGTTAATAAGATCGGCACATTTAATTTCTAGGGAGTGTCTACATAATCTGTTGATTGTTTCTTCTGCCCAAACTAGTCATTTTTTTACCATTGCATGGAGATCCAACAGTTTAGATGATAATCCGTGGACCGATGCCATGTATGATAATGACATGAGTCATCACAGAGAGCAAGAGGAAGAAGGCATAGAGGGGGAAGCGATGAAGCTGCCTTATTTTAACTTTGATTTGAATTTTTGCTCTGAGGATAGTAGAGAAGAGGAAGAGAGTTCATTTAGTGATGCTGGCATGCTGAATGCTGTGGATGGTGCTTTCTTCTTCCCACTAATAAATGTAGGACATGATTTATGGCGTAATTGTAAGGCATGCTTTCTTCTATCTTACCAATCAGAATCCTTGCCTAGTTCGGTTGTTGATTCTTAGTCTGGTTGTATAGTACCAATCGAAGTTCTAGATAGCCTGTGTAATTCAGTTATTGAGTCCTAGTCCTAGTATGGTTAATTATCAGTTGAAAAGGTCCTCTATATGAACTTTTGCATGCCATGTAATTTTGTGTGCTTTCGTCCTGCTTAATGTGTCATGACATGTGATATCAGAGCAACTTCATTATATAGCAAATGGTATCCGAGACATTTCAACTGATAGCATGCATGGATCACTTTAAGGCAAAATCAATCAGCTGCACTAAATGATTTTTTAATCAGAAGCTTTATAACAATTAAATATTAGGATTACAATATGTGAGTACACACAAGAAATCCAGTGCTTGATTAAGTCACACGCACCGTCGTCTACTTACCGACGCTTGATTTGCGCATAAATGAGCATCTACATTTATATTGCTACGCACAAAACTATGCTTGAAGTCAATAAACATCCTGCTAAGCTCCTGAATATCTTCCAAGATTAGCAAAATTTCAGTACGAACCCCATACCGTGTCGACCAGATTTCAACAAAACTCTGGGAATACGATTCCACTAACATCCTCCGCACGCCCAACTGAGAGCAAACTACACGCCATCCCGACATGCCAACGCTTCCATGCCCAAAGCGTTTGAAGCATGCGGATACCAATCTTGTTTTCCCAAACCTGAATGCTCCCCTGTCATCACGGATGCAACAACCCAGCACTGGAGGAATTGAGTATAGGCTTCCTCGCATTAACTGATAATTTTGTGAGTTGCGAAATCACCTCACTGAAATCGTTTAGGAATCGTCAACCGTGTGATCATTAGATTTTTAGCATTTGACGATGTCGCTGACACGCGCATACTGCAAACCGCAAGGTGCGCGGCATGGTGAAGATCGACGTCCTAGGTACGTCGTCGACCACCGGGTGCTGCTTAATTTAATTATTAGACACCAACCTGTCGGACGTACCTCTATATATGTACGACAAGCAAACAGGCAGCCACGATCCGCAAAATCTCACCGTCGTCCAACGCCAGATGAGTGATGACGGACGTACGACACAGTATAAGCCAGCTATGTTGCCCGGATACCCCGATACAGATACAGATACGGATACGCGATACCGTGATTCGCCATTTTTCCAAAAACACCGATACATTTATATATATGTAATAATATAAAATAAATAATGAATTAATGAATTCTTGTAAGGAATTGAGAAATCGAGAATACCTTAATATTGAAGTAGCAATTCTGTAACCTCTATGATACCTGTGCTAACTTGTTATTTGAGTATCCCAACCAACTTGTATATTTCCGTTCCGATTTCCAAATGTCATGTTCATATCATCAACATCCACAAAACCTACTGTGTGCATCTGAAATTGAAGAGAAGCCTGTTTAGATGTCGGAAGCGTATCTACATAGCTGTTATATTATATAGCTGATTCTCGATAGACATTAGAATAATGAGCTCAAATAAGTAAAAACAGATGGGAGGAAAATGCATCGAGGGATCCAAGGAGGACCTCTTTCTGCTAATCTATTCCTCTATCAAATAGATAGGAAGCATTGCATTCAGCCATTCGTTACCAATCAAAGAAAAGTAGAAAACTGAAGGCAGTGTGCCTGAGGGGAGAGCTCAGAGCTCACCGAGGGAGCTGGTCGGCGTGGAGGCGGCGGCCGGAGTGGAGAAGGCATGGAGGCAGCGGCTGGTGTGGAGAAGCAGCGTGGAGGCAACGGCCGACGTGGAGAAGCAGCATGGAGGCGGCGGCCGGCATGGAGAAGCCGCGTGGAGGCGACGGCCGGCGTGGACAAGCAGCGTGGAGGCGACGAGCACGTCGAGCAGAGGCGGTGTCGACGCAGCGTCCAAGCGGCAGGCCAAGGCGATGGCGATGCAGCGAGCCGAGGCGGCGTCGATGCAGTGGGCCGAGGCGGCGTGCAGGCGATGAGCCGAGGCGGGGGAACGGCAGGCCGAGGCGGCGGGGAAAGGCAGGTTGAGGCAGCCAACCGAGGTGGCGTCGATGCGGCGGGCCGAGGCAGGGGAACGGCGGGCCGAGGCGACGGGGAACGGCGGGCCGAGGCGGTGAGGAACGGCGCGTCGAGGCGGCAGGTTGAGGACTGCAGGCTAAGAAGGCGGGGAGCGGCGGGTCGACGCGGCGTCGAGGTGGCGGAGAGCAGCGTGCGGGGAGGCGACGACGAGTGGAGGGTCGAGGCAGCGGGCGGGGAGGCGATGGGGAGCTGGTGCCTCGAGGCGGCGGGCGTGGAGCCGCCGGGGAGGCGGCGTGCATGGGAGCGGGAGTGGAGGCGGCCCGGCGTGCGTGGGAGCGGCGAGGGAGTGGAGGTCTGGAGGCGGCGGCTGGAGTGGGAGGTGGAGTGGAGAGTGGAGGCGGTGTGCGGGAGTGGGAGGTGGGAGTAGATTGGATTTGTGTGAGGGAAGGGAGGTTTATTAGGTTTACCGTATCGGGGAAGTATCAACTAGGTATCGGAGAAGTGTCGGGATTTTTTTTTGAATAATCATAAATTAACGGATACGTGCAGGATACGTATCGGGGCAGTATCTGTATCCGGTACAGTATCCGATACGGGTACGTGACTTTTGTGAAGTATCTGCACAACGTAGTAAGCCAGAGAGACCAGGTACTTCCGGTCAGGAGATTCATTACGACACAGAGGTCTTTTCTTTATTTTTTTGTTTCGATTTATGATTTATGATTGCGATTTATGATTTTTAGACTGTTCATAAAAAAGAATACCGAATAATAAAAAATTGTGTGCGATTTTGATGATATAAATGAAGTTACTACAATGTGTACTACAATTAACTTGTAGACCTTGTCTTGAAATGACATTTCGTTTGAAAACTACTTACTGTAGAAAACCCAAAAGACAGCTTTTAGAAGCTAAAAAGAACAAGGCCATACCCGCTAGTTAACAAAATATGCACATTTAATTTCTAGGGAGTGTCTCTGCATCTGTTGACTGTTTCCTCTACTAAAACCAGTCATTTTTGTTTTTACCGTTGGATGGAGATCTAATAATCCGTGGACCAGTGTCATGTTTTGATGATAATTGCACGAGTCGTCACAGAGAGCAAGGAGGAAGAAGGCATAGAGGGGGAAGCGATGAAGCTGCCTTATTTTAGCTTTGGTTTGAATTCATGCGCTGGGATGCTGAATGCTGTGGATGGTGTTTTCCTCTTCCCACTAATAAATGTAGGATAGGATTTATGATATAAGTGTAAGGCATTTATAACATAAGTGTAAGGCATGCCTTCTATCTTACCAATCAGAATCCTGCCTAGTTCGGTTGTTGAGTCCTAGTCTGGTTGTATCTTACCAATCGAAGTTCTAGCTAGCCTATCTAGCTCAGTTGTTGAGTCCTAGTCCTAGCCCTAGTATGGTTAATTATCAGTTGAAAATGTCGTCTGTACGAACTTTTGCATGCCATGTATTTTTGTGTGCTTTCATCCTCCCTAATGTGTCATGACATGTGATATCAGAGCAACTTCATTATAGCAAATGGTATCCGAGACATTTCAACTGATAGCATGCATGGATCGCTTTGAGGCGAAATCTAACAGCAGCACTAAATGATTTTTTAATCAGAAGTTTTATAACAATTAATATAGTAGGAATACAACCTGTGAGTAATCACACAAGAAGTTCGGTGCTTGATTAAGCCACACACATTGTCATCTACTTGCGACGCTTGCTTTGGCGCACATAAATGAGCATCTACATTTATACGCACAAAACAAAGCTTGAAGTCAATAAACATCCTGCTAAGCTCCTGAATATCTGCCAAGTTTGTCAAGAATTCAATACGAACCCCATGCCTTGTCGACCAGAGTTTAACAAAACTCTGGGAATACGACTCCACTTGCACGCCCCAACTGAGAGCGACTGCAAGCCATCCCGACGTGCCAACGCTTCCATGCCCAAAAGCGTTTGAACCATGCGGTCCCCTGTCATGGCGGGTGCAACAACCCAGCACTAGAGGAATTGAGCATAGGATTCCTCGCATTAACTGATAATTTTGTGAGTTGCAAATTCATCTAACTGAAATCGTTTAGGAATCTTCAACCGTGTGATACCATTAGATTGTTAGCATTTGCCGATGTCGCTGAGCACGCGCGGACTGCAAACTGCAAGGTGCGCAGCATGGTGAAGACCGACGTCCTACGTACGCCGACCACCGGGTGCTGCTTAATTTAATTATTAGACACCAACCTGTAGGACGTACCATCATATATGTACAGTAAACCTGTAGCCACGATCCGCAAAATGTCACCATTGTCCATGCCAGATGAAGCCCGAGAGACCTGCAGGTACTTCCTGTCATGAGAGTCATCGTGACATATACCCGCTAGTTAATTAGATCGGCTCATTTAATTTCTAGGGAGTGTTCATACATGACACGAGGAAGACAATGAATGCTAGAGGAGATGTTCGAGCAACGGATTATACTAAATGGTTTGGTCGATCCAAATAAGGCATATTCAGTGGAAACCAGAGCGGAGAGAGACTTACCGATGTGTAACAAACCATTGGTGCACCTACACGTGGCAAGCATGGCGATTGCTTGCAAGGGAAGGAGAAGACTGGGTCGGGGAGAGGGTATTTTGGTTATTGGCTAAATATCGAAAACTTCATTGGATCAAAGTTGCGGTGTTTGGAAAAACGGTATAGGCCAAAGAGATAATGAGCAGATCAAGTGGATCAAATGTTTATAACTTAGTGGGTTCGAGCTCATATGTTTTGAAAAACGTGCATGAGTTAAGTGTGGGTATAAATCCCATGTTGTGTGTGGTTATTGGGTTCCCCAATTGTACTAATGGATAGTATCCATTAGGATTAGATGTGGGCTGATTGCTCCAACTATTTAATGTGATATGTGGCAACTCATCTAGAGTCATTTTGGCTGTTCTTAATCCACGAACAAATTGTTTTCTCAAATTTTTTAGATTTGCCCTATTTTGGTGCAATCTTGCATGCTTTAAGGAAAAGTTAGAATTTTGGTCAAGATCCACGCAATCCTTAGATGGAATAGATTTTTGATACTCTCAACAAGGTGTGTGCTAAGTTTCACATCATTTGACATGAATTTTGTAGCTCCAAGTTGTTTTGGCCTGGGCATCAAGGCAAGTACACCAATAACCTTCTTCGGCACTTCAGCAGCAAACCCATCGATACTCTCATGGCCACTTCCATAGTTCTAGATGCTGATGATGATGGTGAGCCCATGGACCAAGAGTATCATAGCATGACTGGCTCCTACCTCTACTTCACATCTTTGAGGCTGGACATATATTTTGCTGTGTGTCTGTACACCTGATTTTAGATTTTCCCTTGTGCCTCTCATCGTCAAGCAATGCGCCGCATCTTAGGTATCTTTAACCCACTTTTGACTTTGGATTTCAATATTCTTCTACTTTCTCAATCACTCTTTGAGCTTATTTAGACGTAGACTTTGCGAAATATATGATAGATAGGAAGAATACCTTGGGCACTTGTCACTTCTTAGGTACATCTCTTATTTCATGGTCATCTAGGAAGTAATCTTCAGTTGCATAATTCATTGCTGAGGCAGAGTACGTAGCTACTACTAGTAATTGCTCTCAGTTTCTCTGGATCTTATATACTATGTGGGACTGTCGGTTGGTTTTAGTTAGTGTTCCACTCTTGTGTGATAACACTAGTGCCATTAACAAAGCCAAGAACCCAGTATAGCATTACAGGAATAAGCACATAGATATTTGGTATCACTTCCTTACGGACCATGTTGAGGAGGGTGATGTTGTCCTCCAATTTGTAGAGTTTGAGCACCAAGTCCAAATATTTTTACAAAATCTCTTGATTCTTCTTGTTTTTCTTCTTTACGGAGTGAGTTGGGGATGTTTATCCTTTCAGCCTAATTTGATGGTGTAAGGTCAAGGAGGCTGACTAGAGGGGGTGACTAGGCGCTTTTAAAATTCTCTTGGACTAAAACCAAGTCTATATTTAGGAGAGTAAATCAAAGTGATTTCGCACAATTAGGACCTAAATCAACTAGTCTCACTAAGCGCACCAATAACCTAAGTCTATTTTAAGGTTTGTAATCCTAGGGTAACAAACGAGCAATTCAATTCTAGAAATGTAACTTGCAAGGATGTAAATTGAGCATAAAAAAGCAAACCACAATTGGCACGGCTACAGTGCCATCAACTATAAACAAAAGGTGCAGTAGTACGACCACACAAAGTATGGCCATACCGGCTACAATGATGAGAAGAGTTCAAAAACGTGTTCTCTAGAGGAAAAACAATCGCCATACAAAGCTCGGGCATACTAGAGACCCCAATTGGACCAGCCGGTCATACTGGGTGGTAGTACCACCAACTAATGGGTGTTAGTACTAGCCAGGCGGTCATACCGCAAGTAAAAGGTGGTTGTACCGGCCCTGAATTTTAGCACAGATGACACTCAGAAAGTTGTCATAACTTTTGACTCCGATATTAGAATTAAGTGATCTTGGACTCTATAGAAATTTTATTCAGGGGATACACAACGCATCTATTTGCATGATCACAAACACATTAGATCAATATAGAAAGTATAAGAACTTCAAAGGGTCACTACCATGGTCTAAGTCCAAGGAAATAGCAACAAGCAATCTTGACCATACTAAGGGAAAATGCATGAACTTTAATTATTTGCAAAAACACATGTACAAACTTAGATCGTGCCACACAGAGTAGATACATGGACTTGAAATATTTGTAAAACATATTTGCGCAGTATAGTCACATGCTATAAGAGATGCATGAGCCACAACTATTTGTACAACATATTCACAAATAATAACATCATGCTATGGAGAGCTAGAGTAAATAGGATTAAGTTACCAACACATAATATGACTCATACTATTAGACAAGACATCTCTTAATAGTACGAGAACCTACACTAGCAATCCGGTCTCTCAACCAAACATCGAGAGTGGTAAAAGACTAAGAACACATCCTTAGCCTATGCTAGTTGTACCTTTGCCTTGTGCATCCTTTTGAAGCTTGATCACGAATATCTTCACTTCAAGTCCCAGCCATTGTCTTGATGTGCATTAACATATGATACATCCTCTTGACTTGATGACCTTCAACATATGAATCCATTCTTTACTTCGAGATCGATCTCAACTTGATGACCATCAACACATGATGCCATCCTTCATCCTAAACCTTTACTTGATGACGATCAACTCATGACGTCTTCCTAAGTCATCCTTATCATGGGACCGAATCTATTTTACCAACTCATGGAAATACTAGTCCCAAAAATCATTGTTATTAATTACCAAAACTCACCATTAACTCATAATGGAAAGCCTAGATTTTCAATCTCCTTCTTTTTGGTAATTGATGATAATCTCAACAAATAATGGGATAATAAATTGATCTGAGAGTATACATCATGTACACAATAATTGTATACTCCAGCATAATTTTTGAAAGCAATTAACTCATTTGAATGGAAGTGTTGGACTTTAAATTAATTTCTAGCAAAGCTACACATCAAGTTGTCAATAATCATCCAAAACATTCCATTAACACATAATGAAGAGACTAGATTATTCAATCTCCCTCTTTTTGGTGATTGATGAAAACCCGATTGCAAATGATTGAATTTAAATCAATATGAGTATATATAAACTACACAAACTTTATATACACAAGGGATACTTTTCAAAGTAAAGATCCTCAATATGTGTTGATGAAGAACAAAAGATCAATACTAATGAAACCTCAAAATATAGAGTGAACTCTCCTAAAATGTGTGCATACAAGAATGTGTAATAAAACATACGAACATATTCAAGTTGGACTTTTTGTGGAGTTCAAATTATATTTTAGATCTGAGGAATGCAACAAGACATAAAACTATAATATCAAATGTGTACCTCCGAATTTTTGTCTTTTTATCCAAATGAGACTACATAACATCATATTCAACAAGCGTGTTAGTCTCACATTTAGATTTACCATTAATCCCCAAAACAAATTTAATGAAACTTGAACTTACAATCTTCCCCTTTTTGGTGATTGATGACAATTCCATTATCAATAAGCACATTTGGATATTAAAAAACATGTGATAAGAATTTGAGCTACTGAAGTATATCCACGCATATCACTAAGCAATTTGAGCATTATGCATATGTGAATGACATACTTGTGCACACGTTGCATATACGAGGCTATGTATATGAATGAGATGCTCCCCCACAAGACATGCACCCAAAATGGTAAAATCACAAGAGAATATATCAATTTGGAAAACACATTATTCAATCACCCTAATGTGGAAAAATTTATCATAGCTTACAAAAATTCTCCCCCTTTGGCATTAATCATTAAAAATGCAAAATGAATCTAAGCCAAAATGGAGTCTTTTCAAAGCAATGAGCTTGGTAATGAATTCATCCTAATATGGTCTTGAGTCTTTTCAAATCAATGAGCCTGGCAATCAATTCATCCTAATATGGTCATGAAGAGTATGTAACCTGTTTGAGAATTTGTTTTTAAGAAGTTTTTCAATAAATGATAAGAATTCCACAACCCCCCTTTTGTGGCCTAAAAGAGTAAATAACTTGAAATAAGGCCATTTTTTTAGTTATCCAAGAACATGGTATATGAAACACATTCAAAGTACATAGAAATCATGACTAGAAATATTTTTCATGAAGATGCCATGCTCAAATTCTCAACCACTATAAAGATATGCAAATATGCATTCAAGTTTATCTAAAAATAACAAAGCCAAAGTTGCTCTTTAATGCATTAGGAAACATGGGAAAACAATCTCCAAAATATCTGAGAAAATGTGGCAGTAAATATCAACTTTAGAGAATCAAATCTTATAAGAACAAATTCCTAAAATTATGAACCCATTTGAAGATACAAAAAACACAAATTAGCATAAAATCATACAAAAGTCTGAACTTTTCAGCATGTTTACCAAAGTGAGAAAAAGTCATAACTTTTTCAAACCACATTTAAATGATTTTAAAATTTGTAGAAACAGAATTTGGACTCATAAAAACGTTTTCCAAGAAGAATTTTTAATGCTGAATCATGTGAAAATTGTTCTAGGATCACATTTGAACTTGATGCTCTTAACAAGACATTGGAGGATAAATGTAAAAATGAAAACTCTTGTCCATTACTGCATCTAAGAAAGTTATTGATTGTATTTATTTGTTGTGCATTTATGCTGAAATTGAGATTGATTTAGATGAGATGCATGAGGCGTTTAGAGTCAAGTTCAAGGAGTAGTTGGGTAGGGTTAGAAATTCTCCTTGTGTATCTTGTGAGGCTTTGAAGCTTGAGGTATCTGTCCATAGAGAGAGATATATGCTAGTGCAACCAAGAACACTAAGTATGCCATATGTGAGAACCTAGTCCAAGGGAATAACTACATCAAAAAGACTTTAGAGAGATTTTCTAGTGGGAAGAACCTCAAAAAGATACTTGATCAATCTAAGATAAGTGTGAAGAAGAGAGACATAGGATTTAATTCCCTAGAGTATTTCAAGAACCACCCACCTAAGGTTGTGAAGGTAGTTGAGAGTAGCAAGTTTGAGATCAAATCCTCTGAGCCACCTAAGGCTGTATTTAGGTTAGCTAGTTTTGTCTAAACCCCTTTTAGCAAGATAGGTGCTTCCACTTCAGTAGGTCAGATCCCTCAAAAGGTTAACTACTATTGCACCTTCTACAAGAAGAATGTCTACATTGTTTAGTTCTACTTCTGTAGAGCCAAGGTTGAGAGAAAAGAGAGGATGTGTGCTTTGAGACCTATTAGAGTAGTTACTTCACCTATGAGTATCTCTAGATTCCTTCTATACATAGACCTTTATTTGTAGATAACTTCTTTGACTCCTTTTGTGGTTCTAAATGGCATCTTGGGTTAGGATATCGTGAGGATAGACTGCGGGTAGTGTCTACACAGGGGGTACTGGCCTTTTGGTAGGCCGATTTGGAGAGGTCTAGTGATTCTCGTATGTATCCTCATGATTTCATACTAACCATTTTATTCCCGCTTCTACTATTGTTTCTAGACATCGTGTGGCTTAATACTAGATTCTCAAGTCTTTCATTACTAACCATAGTATTGAGGCATAGATGTTTCCTGCTCATGCCCTATAGGTCCGTTGAGCAAGGAAAGAGGACATGTGGCTTTTTGACTCTGGGGTTTATCAACACATGACGAATGATTCTCGATGGTTCTCCTCCCTCACTCGTGCATCTGGTAATGTGTTGATCATGTTTGGGGGTGCTTCTACTATGACTGTGACTGTGAAGGCGATGTGTGCGTCAATAAGTTCGTACTCAAGGATGTCGCTTTGGTAAGTAAGCTGAGGTATAATTTGTTATATATTTCTTATCTATTAGATGAGGGTCTAGAGATGAGCCCAGAGTTCTAGATTCCTTTGGTGAGTTTGCATTTGGGATCTCTAGGTTGTTGAAGATCTTGAGTTCTGATTTCATTGTCTCTCCCAGCTCTACTCATAGGTATCTTGTGGCTTCTGACTCTCATGATCTAGTAATGAGGCATCATTGGCTTGGTGATATAGGCTTCAATCACATTACTAGAGTCAATAGCATGGATCTTATTAGTGGTTTGCCTAGGTTTAAGAGTTGCATGGACCTAGTTTGCTCACTCTCTAGACATGGTAAGATAGTTGCTGCTTCTCAACCACCTCTTACCTTGGTGATGGTCGATGTACCTAGACAGCTCTTGCACTTAAACACCGTTGGTCCTTATAAAGTCCAGTCCACAGGAGAGAAGTAGTATGTGCTTATCATTATAGATGACTTATCTATGTACTCTTGGGTGTATTTTCTTACTTGCAAGGATGAGGCATTTGGTTGCTTTAGGAAGTTAGTCCTTAGATTAGCTGTTGATCTCCTAGGAGCTTTGAGAGTCATTAGGAGTGACAATTACACTGAATTTAAGAACTCATTTTTTGCCACTTTCTATGCTAAGCGAGGTCTAAAGCACCAGTTGTCTTCTTCTAGAGCCACCCCCCAGCAAAATGGTGTTGTAGGAAGGAAGAATAGGACAATAGTGTAGATAGCTAGCACTATGTTGGAAGAGCATAGCACTCCTAGGAGGTATTGGACCGAGGTAATTTCTACCGTTTATTATGTGTCTAATAGGGTGTTCCTGAGATCGTCCTTAGACAAGACATCTTATGAGTTGAGATTCAATCGTGGGCCTAGTGTTTCTCATTTTAAGATCTTTGGATGTAAATGCTTCATTATAAAATATGGTAACTTAGATAAATTTGAATCAAGATCCTCAGATGGCATATTTCTTGGATATACTACTCATACTTGTGGCTATCGTGCCTTAAATTTGGATACTAACAAAATCTTGGAGACTTCTGAAATTATTTTTCATGAGGCTAGTCCTAGTACTAGACTCAAAGTGTAAGTATACAGGTATATGGTGATCAGTAGAGCATCTTCATCGATGATGACCCTAACTTGGAGGATGAGAATCCAATCTCTCCTCTTGTTGCTCTTAAGTTGAACAGAGAGCCTACTTCCACAACTTCAGCTTTAGTTGAGCAGTCTCCTCCCACCTTTACCGGTGCTTCGAGTGGCTCAGCTCTTACCTCTATAGCCCATGAGGTATAGGCCATGTCTACACCAGGACCATCGCTTCATATTCAGCAATGACACCCTCTCGAGCAGATGATTAGGGATCTCCACGAGCGAGTTACTCGCTCCAAGTTTATCTCTTTAGATTCATATACTCATTCTGCTTTTCTTGCATCTTTTGAACCCATAGATGTCATTCATGCTTTATCTTATGCTTCTTTAGTCGATGCCATGCAAGAAGAGCTTAGGAACTTTGAAAGAAACAAGGCTTGGTCCTTAGTTGAACCCTCCCATGGTCATGATGTCATAGGAACAAAGTGCCTATTAAAAAAATAAGCAAATTGAGGATGGTTAGTGGTTCGCAACAAGACTAGACATGTAGCTCGGGGTTTCTTTTGGTTAGAGGGCTTAGACTTTGAGGAGACCTCTGCACCTGTTGCTAGATTAGAAGCCATTCATATTTACTAGCATTTGTTGTATCTAAGGGCTTTAAGTTGTTTTAAATAGATGTCAAGAGTGCTTTCCTTAATAGTTTTATAGAAAAAGAGGTCTACGTTAAGCAACCACCAGGCCAGATTTGAAAATCCTAGATTCCCAAACTGTGTCTTTAAGCTCTCTAAAGCCTTATATGGATTGAAGCAAGCCACTAGAGTTTGGTATGATAGGCTTAAGAGTTTCTTACTTAAAATGACTTTAAAATAAGAATGATAGATAAAACCCTGTTCGCTCTCAAGTATGGCAGTGATTTTCTTCTTGTTGAGATTTATGGGGATGACATAATTTTCAGTGGCTCCTCTCATGTTTTGGTGTCCAGATTATATATACAATGAGCAAAGAATTCAAGATAAGTATGATAGGTGAGCTAGGGTTCTTCCTCATTTTTCAAATCAAGCAATCAAAAAAATGTAATTTCATCCATCAAAGCAAATACACCAAGGACCTACTCCCATGGCCAGTTCCACAATTCTGGATCCTGATGAGAATGGAGAGCCAGTAGACCAGAAGGAGTACCATCGCATAAGTAGCTCCCTCCTCTATCTCACCACTTTGAGGCCTGACATACACTTTGTTACATGTCTATGAGCTTGATTTTATGCTTCCCCTCGTGTCTCTCATCATCAAGCAGTGCATCACATCTTTAGGTATCTTCAAGCCACTATTGACTTTGGATCTTCATACTCTTCTGCTTCCTCACTCTCTATTCGAGCACTTGTCACTTTTTAGGCACATCTCTTGTCTCATGGTCATCTAGAAAGCAATCTTTTGTTGCACAATTACTGCTGAGGTGGAGTTCATAGCTGCCGATAGTAATTGCTCTCAGATTCTCTAGATCTTGTCTATTCTGTGGGATTGTAGGTTAGTTTTAGATAGTGTTTCACTCCTGTGCGATAACACTAGTGTCATTAATATAGCCAGAAACGCAGTGCGACATTCGAGGACCAAGCACATGCATTATTTATCACTTCCTTAGGGACCTTATTGAGAAGGGTGATATTGTCCTCCAGATTGTAGAGTCTTAGCACCAAGTCGCATATATCTTCACCAAGGCTCTCAATTCTTCTTATTTTGCTTCTTTGCATGGTGAGTTAGGGGTTTTATTCTTTTAGCTTGATATAAGGGGAAGTTTGGCTCTTTTGCATTCATTGTATCATATTTCATATTTAAATTTTAGTAACTTGCATTGTAAGATATTAATAGAGCTTTGATTATTATCCCTGTTTGACATGATATCTTCCTATTACAATTTGCCTTGTCTTATGCCAGTTTTGCTAGATTCATCATGTCTCTTTATGTGCAACTTAGCTTTTGCTATGCTACCCTGATTAAATTTGAAAACTTGAACTAAAATATGTCAATATTGGATCTTATGATTAGTTTTACTGTAGTGAACCTTTTATGATTAATGCCATGTCAAATAGTCTAAGTTGAATCTAGAATTTAAATTGAGCATTAGATTGAGCTATGTTAGTTCATTGTTGAAGCATAAGTTGACTTCTCTTAGGCTTTTGTGGCTGTGGTCTGGTATTGCTTACGGACTCAGGAGTAGCTCTTTGTCCTTGAACTAGACAATAAAATAAAAAATCTCTTTTATATGTGAAAAAACCGCTCTCACCAATTCTTTCTCATGAGATGGCTTGCTATTGCACTAAGCATGAACTCAGAGAAAGTTTTGGATGACTAAGTTCATACTTTTAAGCTTATTGCTCGATTTTTTGGGGTGATCGACAAATGCTTGAGATCTAGCATATGCCTCATTAAAAGTGAAGAAAATAAATAATTATAAAAATAGTTGGAACTTAGAAGATAGTTGTCGATGGCTTTTAGTCCAGTACTTGGTTTACTAAGATAAGACTAAAATGTATTTCAAAAGTGCTAATTGTTCTCAAATCCAAGTATTTGAACAAAATGATTCAATATTGCACTTGTAGCACTCTAAAATGATTTAATTATAGTTTTTCGATTCTATTTAGTTTATTGACATGACGTCGCTTATTTTTGGATGCCTTTGGCTAAACTAAGAGTTTGAGCAACTTGGCATACTACGAAATCCATTTAATTTTAGATTTTTGCTCAATTGGCTTAGCTTTGCTATGTATGAATTGTCATGATCTAGATAACTACATCACATAATATGACTTTGTGTAATTCTTGTAGAGTGACTTTGGATAATTTTCATAGCTCCTTATCAAGCTAAAAATGAATAAAGTATAGCCACTTCATGCCATTACATGCTCTTTCTTCTTCCGTGAATCTTGATGAATCCATTGTCAAATGGGGAGAAGATTGGTAAAAATGCATATTTAGAGCAAAAAATTAAAGTTTTGTACTATTTCTTGCTAAGTTGGAGCTTGTGTGCTTTGCTGTGATTTTCTTGATCATTTTGATCTCTTCTCACAATGACCAAAGCCAAATAGAATAATTGTTCTTTCATATGGATCTACAGTGAGATTTTCAAATTTCTTTGGTGGAGTTAATGCATTTTTGTGGAAAACTTGTTCTATCTAGATATTTTGAGCATTTTGAGAGTCCTTTTGTAAAATTCCCTTCCATTTCTAAAATCAACACAATTTTGTATTTTTGGAGAAATTGCTAATGTATTCATTAAGGGGAAGATTGAGAGATCATATGAGAAGGTCTAGGAAAATTTGTGATGAATTATTGTCATTTTGTTTTGAGTTGAAATTCAAATTTGTGAAGGATTTAGATTTTCAGTCTGCTGGTTTTAGCCCCTAGCATTTGAGCCGGCCCTGCATAGTGGTCAGACCAGCCGTGCATGGCGATTAGATTGGCTAATCTCTGATTTTTAGCTGTGAGTTCTGAAATTTGGGAATTTGATCGTGGATTAGGCAAATTGGTTCGAGGTCAACGCATTCATGTTGCATGAAGCATGTTTAAGCTAACATTGGCCAAGTTGTGAAGAACTTGTGCCGAAAACTATGTCTTGGTCTTTGGATGTGCTGAAAATCTTTGAGTCAACTATGATCAATGTTGAGGATCAAGACTATTTTCATAAAGGAGCCGAGGTCTAGAACAAACAAGCATGTTGGGTGAGATAGTTGAGCTCAAGCGTAGCACGAGGAAGGCAACAAATGTTGAAGAGAAGGTTTGAGCGAAGGGTTGCACCAAGTGACTTGGTCCATCTAATGAGGTGTGATCCCGTGGGAACCGGAGCAGAGGAGACTTACTGATACGTGGCAAGCAATTGCTGAACAGAAATGTGGCAAGCTTGGCGATTGCTTGCATGGGAAGGGGAAGACCGGGTCAAGGCAAGAGTATTTTGGTAGTTAGCCAAATACCAAAAATTTTGATGTATGAAAATCGCAGTGCTAAGAAAAGTGGTTTAGGTCAAGGAGATGCTGAGGAGATCAAGTGGATCAAAGGCTTATGACTTAGCAGGTTCGGGCTCATACGCATTGAAAAGTGTGCATGAGTTAAGTGTGAGTATAAAATCCGTGTTGTGTTGAGTTACTATTTTTTCCAATTGTGCTAATAGATAGTATCTATTAGGGTTAAATGTGGGCTGGTTGATCCATCTATTTAATGGGTTAGAGATGAAAGCTTGCAAGCTGACCCTCCCAACCATTTCATTTTTGAGTTCTAGGGTTAAGGTTTGAGAGAGAAGAGTGAGTGTGATGGTGTGCTCTCTTGTTCTCCTTATAGAGTGGCTATAAAACATTTATCTTCAAGTAGCAATAGATCAATTTTATTCTTCTCTCATGAAGCATTCTTGTCTTGGTTGATTTGCTCTTGTTCTTGTTGGTTCTTTGCATCTTTTCTCCCTTCTTGATCTTGTTGCATGCCAAGGATGTGTAAGTGGTGGAGATGCTCATGTAGATCAAATCCACTTCATCTAGGCATTGTGGTTTGCAAGATTTTGATGTTGTCCGATACTTGATTTAGAGCTCTTCTTGAGATTTCTTAATTCGAGGGTTTTGACTTCTATTTTTTTAGTGGTCTTACTTGCTGTGATATGTAGGAATTCATCTAGAGCTATCTTAATTGTTCTTAACCTATGAGCAAGTTGTTTCTCAAGTTTTTGATATTTGCCCTATTTTGGTGCAAGCTTACATTTTTGAGGAAAGGTTAGAACTTTAGTCAAGATTCATATGATCCTTGGATGGAATAGGTTTCTAATACCCTCAGCAAGGTGTGTACTAAGTTGCAACTTATTTTAACATGGATTTTGAAGTTTGCACCAAAAGTAGTTTTGGCCCTGGTTGATAATCTGCAGTGGGAACAAGGGAGCGGTCAAACTGCTTCTTGGTCTAGTTAGACTGCCTGTCGGTCAGATTGGCGGTATGTGGCCGGTCATATTGCCCACCAGTCAGACCGCACCTCCAGTGGCAGACAGGCGGATTAGGTGTTGAATTTGCGAATCCTCGCTATTTTGGGCTGTTGCTTGGATTTAATTAGGCTGTCAAATCTCATCTTGTAGCTCTTGAGCTACTAAAGTAAAAAAATTCTAGATGCCTAGGAGAAAATTTTGAGAAGGCATCATTCACCCCACTTCTATTGCTATTGATGATCCTACACTATACTTTACAAACCTGTCCTTTCTAGCTTGATATATTCGCTGAATTTTCTTTGAATAGAAGCTTTAGCAAATTACACCCAAACATATACACCATACACCACACCCGTTCAATTGGTCGGACGTGTGGTTCGACTGTTTGAGTTCTCCTTAGCTTAGATTTAAGCTTGGCCTATTCTTTTTGGCTGCGGCTTGTGGCTTTTGGCTATAACTTGTGGCTTTTGGGCTGTTTGTATAAGAGATTACAGAGTAACAGAAACTCACGTGTGGTTTTTGCCGATATAAATGAAGTCAGTAAAGTATGTACTACAATTAACTAGTAGACCATATCTTGAAAAAAAATACTTCATTTAAAAGCTAGTTACTATAGAAAAGCCGAAAAGCAGCTTTTAGAAGCTGAAAAGAACAGGGCCATATAATTGATACCTAGTCATCTTCAGGGGCGGAGCCCAATAGGCCAGAGGGGGTTCCCAGGAACCCGGGTCCAAAAAAATTTTTAGTTATTACTAGTAAATATTCACCCTTTGTGCACCCCCTTGGTCCAATATAGTGTACCCCTAGCCCAACAAACACCCTCACTCGCCCTGTCCAGCCCATTCTCCCACTGTCCTATGCTTCCACGCGCGGTCCGTTGCACCTCCCTCCGTTTTGCTCTAGCTCCGCCACTGGTCATCTTAGGTATCACACGCTTTTCACAACCGCTGCCAGCTTGCAGCTGCTGCTTCATCAATTATGGACATCTGCCCTGTGGTCCGCCACCACAGCAAACGGACAACCACAAAGAACCGACGAATCTCGCATAAGCGTCCTTCCTGACGTGGCCCAAAAGTCTTGACGAGGCAGTGTAACTATAATGAATGTAAAGTACGTAGCAGCTTCATTGCTCGTTCAGTGTCGATCTTTCCCTGTCGTGAAACTGGCGACAAAGATCTCCTCGTACTGTACAACATTCAAGAGCAAGGATAAGAGCAAGTTTAATAGTACAGATAGCTGCTACCTCCAATACATTTTCATGTCATCAAAAGATAATGATGCAGTCAACTCATACAATAAGCTGGCTATAAGTTGTCTCCACAAGAGCTCTCAATCATTTAATACATACATGGGTATTGATAATTTAATACATGCATGGGTATAGCAATTAGTTCTATGGGTACATGCATGGATAATGCCTCTTTTCCTGTGCTATAGCCTGACTCTTGCATGGGAGTCGGCTTGACTCTCTCTCTCCTTTTCTCTCCCCTCCACATAGGACTATGCTGACATGGATTCCCTTATAGCATGCATTGCATATATTTGGCTATTTGCGGTGCCTTCTTGCAGAAGAGCAAGGATAAGGCAGCCATTGCATGCATTGCAGTAAGGACGTTTATTGCAGAAGAGAGAGAATAGTGTGGAAGATGCGAGCCGGCGGGTGGCACGCAGTGCAGCAGGCGCTGGCGGCGGAGGCGGCGGCCGCAGTGAGGCAGGGCGTGGGCCTGGCGCGGCGGCAGGGTCACGCGAAGGTGAGCCCGCTCCACGTCGCCAGTGCTATGCTGTCCGCCGGCGCCGGCCTCCTCCGCGCTGCCTGCCTCCGGTCCCGCTCCCGCCCGCTCCAGTGCGAGGCGCTCGAGCTCTGCTTCGTGGTCGCGCTCGACCGCCTGCCGGCCTCCGACGTGTTCCACCGAGGCAGCTATGTGCCGGCAGTGTCGAACGCGCTCGTTGCCGCGGTCAAGCGTGCCAAGACGCGCCTACACCGCCGCGGCTCCATGGAGCAGCTCGACGTCAAGGTCGGGCTCGAGCAGCTCGTCATCTCTATACTCGACGATCCGGGCGTCAGCCGCGTCATGCACGAGGCCGGCTTCTTGAGCTGGCAGGTCAAGGCCGACGTCGTGAAGGCCGTCTCATTGGATCACCCAGACACAACAGTAGGCAGCAAAAAATCACCAGATAATAATTACTCTACGATGCTCAAAGAGTCCACAGCCCAGGCCGACGACGACGCCATGCGCGTCCTAGACTGCATGGCGAGCCGGAGGAAGCGGTGCGTGGTGGGCGTCGGCGAGAGCGCGGAGGGAATGGTAAGGAAAGCGATGGACAAGGTGAGCGAAGGAGAGCTGCAGAACCAGCACGTGCGGGATAGCAGCGTCGCATTAAGCCTCCGTTGCGACAGGTATACTAGGGTTGGTCCTGCGCTTTGCTGCGGGTGTGTCCTTTTATTTTAAATAATTGAAGCATGATAACTCTGGTTCATCCAAATATAGGTCAACCGCGCTTGACACCTATGTTGAGATTACTAGCATGATAACTCTGTGGTTCATCCTAAAATAACTCATCCTTTGACTAACACCTATCTACTTAGGTTAACTGTATGCATGCTTGTTTGTTCTTGCAGTGAGGGCCAAGCTAGCCAAGCAAGACCAAGAACGGGGTGGTCGGCCTTTATCGGCGGCGCAGCAGCGAACTACTCGGAGGCATTCACAGGGACGGCAAGCCTACCGCCATCGCTGCGCCGCTTACAGGATCCAGTCCCCGCACCGGTAAGCTGTGGCACCACTGCAGGTTTTACGCATATATAGATAACATGCATGCTGTTCCGGCACCACTGCATGCATTCTGTCTCGTTTCATTGATAGAGAAAAGAGTGTCAACACAAATGGGGGTAGCAGCTCGTTCCTTTACAAAGTTGCTTTGTCTTACTAAAGATCTCCATCTGTGCAGCTGCGATATGATATGTGCAACATGCGGAACTCCTCCCCGGCGGCCGCTTCTTTCTTCGCTGGCTTTACCCACTACGGCCACACCACCCTGAGCTCCAAGCCACGGCAACCGTGGCCGCCAAACCACGGACTTCATGACCATCCGGTGTTCAAGGCAAATTGTGATCAGCGATCGTATGCAAATCATAATCGTTTGAAATCTAACACAGTGTGTAAATCATCGGACGGTGCAGCGGAAGCTGCTTGCCGCCAGCCAAGGTTCTCGGAGCTCACCGCGGATAATCTCAAGGTTCTATGCAACGCACTCGAGAATTGCACCCCGTGGAACAAGGACATCGTTCCAGACATAGCCATCACCGTGCTCCAATGCCGGTCTGGCATAACTAGGAGGCGAGGGAAGCTTAGCTCGGCGACTTGGTTGCTCTTCCACGGAAGGGATAGTGGTAGCATGAAGGCAGTGGCTCAAGAGCTCGCAAAGCTCGTCTTTGGGTCACTCAACCAGGTTAACTCCTCCTCCAACTTCATCGTCGAGCTTGGCTTCGTAGAGAGGTTATACGAAGTGATATGCGAAAACCCTTGTCGTGTTATAATGATCGAAAATGTTGAACACTTGGATTATGACTCAGAAATCAGCATCAAGAATGCGATTGCAAATGGAAGAATGAGGGGTTGCAATGGTGACGAGGTCAGTTTGGAGGATGCCATCATAGTGTTGTGCTGTGAAACGTTTGATTCGAAGCCTAGGGCTGGCTGTCCTGGGGTGAAGCACATGGTAAGTAGCCATGGCAACAAGAGCAAGGAGGAAGAAGGCATAGAGGGGGAAGCGATGAAGCTGCCTTGTTTTAGCTTGGATTTGAATACTTGCGCTGAGGATACTAGAGAAGAGGAGGAAGAGAGTTCACTTAGTGATGCTGGGATGCTGAATGCTGTGGATGGTGTTTTCTTCTTCCCACTACTAAATGTAGAATAGGATGTATGACGTAAGTGTAAGGCATGCCTAGTTCGGTTGTTGAGTCCTAGTCTGGTTGTATCTTACCTATCGAAGTTGTAGCTAGCCTATCTAGTTCAGTTATTGAGTCATAGTCCTAGTCGTAGTATGGTTAATTATCAGTTGAAAATGTACTCTACATGAACTTTTGCATGCCATGTAACTTTTAGTGCTTTCATCCTCCTTAATGTGTGATGACATGTGATATCTGAGAAACTTCATTATAGGTAATGGTATCCGAGACATTTTGTGATGACCCGTACCATTATCATTAGAGTATGACACTGGTCTACGGATTATTATTCCATAAGAACATTGTCTTATCGAATAATAAGTAATACCAGAGTTTGCGTAGCAGAACAATAATTAGAGACATGACAGTATTACAATAACTAACCATGCAGAGCTAAAGTCTTTAATAGACTATTCACTCACTAACATCATACATCGAACACTGATACAAAAGTTCCGCCCTATGCCCTAATTATACAATATTGGATAACAGATGAAGACGCAGATTATTTATACTCTGATTCTCTAAGACGGGGCACTACAGGACGCCTACTCATCCCAACTGTCGAATAGGGCGTCCATCTTCCCTTGATCCTCAATATGATCACCCTCGTGTCACACGTCATCCTCTGGGCCTGTAAACTCTATGCCTAACCCAAGGTAATCCCCGGCCAGAATGTGTTGTGCCGAGTTAGAGTACAGAATGTGTTCCCTAGTTCTATTATTATATCTCCACTTGATTATAAATAGTCATTGGTTGGGGATAGTCTACCCCTCACCCGACACTCCACGGTGCCAAATATAGGAGCTAGGCTCACTACTTTTGAGCTCTATATCAGTTCTGGGTTCGCCTGTTTGGATCCACCACTTCTAGGTCTACACCAGTTCTAGTACCTTCCAAACCACCTATTTATACTACATACCCTCATGGAGAATATAACAACGTTGTTGGGTAACATTTCCCATTCATCGAAACAAGGCAATGGTTGATACTAAAAATATAGCTCCATACCTGAGTGAAAGTTGCTTAGTCCTTATATTATAACCATATGTAGAGGGTTCTAAACTTGCCCATTATCTGCCTGACAAAGGTACCCTCTACCCTCCAATTATACCTAACTTACAGTTCAACTCCTATTATACATAACTTACAATCCAACTGCTCATTCAGTTGGATATGTACTCCTATAAGCCCTTTTCTTTTCTCCTCTAACCACCATTTCTTTGAAAGTCATTTTAATGTAGCAGCTAATAATGTATAATGTAAAAGTAATTTTTCTTAAGTAACATAAACTACTCAGAGTAATCAAAGGCGAGCTTGCCTTGGTTCGTGTAGTACGCCTCAGTCTTAATTGCAACTTGTAAAGATCCCCCTCCTGCCCTAGCTCGCCCTTTGCATTATAGAGTGTATTTTATGACTTAAGAAATTTGATTCAATAGAACAATTGTGTCATATTATAGTGTTGAGTCCTTAGTTTAGGCTTATATTTGTATATTAAGATACATTTGCTGGGATTTATTCACCTTGGTTTTAGTTTGACATCAAACATTCCCAAACCACTCTAGCCAAACACTCCGCACATACATGACTAACCCGGCTAACACATGGCCGGTCCACACACACACACACACACACACACACACACACACACCAGCGCACAGCCTGTAAACTCTATGCCTAACCCAAGGTGATCCCCAGCCAGAATGTGTAGTGCCATCTTTTCTTTGGTTTATAAAATCCTAAAAAAGAAAAGATGATGTTGAAGGCATATTTCGGCTAAAGTATGCTTTCGTGCTGAGAAAGCGAATTTCCTGTGAACTAAAAGTGGCCTTTTGCATTTTATACATTTTTTTGAATGTTCTTACATGTGGACCATACATATCTCTCAAGTTTTATATCACATTTTATTTGTTAAATCACCAAGTGGGTCCCATACATCGATGACACATATTTTAAATCTCAGTTTAATTAAAAATACTTAACAAATTTCTACTAGACCCACCTATCATTGATTGATTACATTTAAACCTATCATTAGCGCTAAATAATTTCTCTTACATGTGGGGTCTACTCACCAGCGAGAGAGAAAGAAAGTGAGTGAGGCAGTGAGCCATAGCGGCTCTCGAGAGCTCGCCGACAGCGAGGGAGGAGACGGTGTGGTCCAAGGATGGGCAAAATGGAACAAGGGGACTACGACAAAATCTTAGGAGGTGGAAGCAATGCTCGAGGAGCTCCAGTGCGGCGGTGCAACGGGAGGAGTAGCAGTGGCGCTCGGTGCTGTGATGGAGTTGGCACAATGAGAGGGAGAGGCAAATGAGTGCACGGATAGTTTGGGAATGTCAATGCGATGCTGATGGTGGTGGCACAAAGACCTATGGTCACCGAAGCAAGTGACACGATGGTGTTAGGTGACAGAGCAAGGGTCGGCCACGGCAACAACTAGGAAGGCTACAGCCATAGGCTAAAATAACCAGCACACGAGCACCAGGGGGTCTTAGTGGTGCTCACTAAGGGGTCATCAGGGGCTGAGGTGATCAGATACGGCTCATCGGTGGTGAGCAGCGATGGTAGAGAGGAGGCTCTCGGTGTCGGCATTCCTCAATGACGAAGAGGAAAAAAAGGAGCTTGCATTAGCTACCTAGGAACATTTATGCCCAACCACTATTTTAGATGGAGGTGTTTCAAGCATAATATCACTATAAAGAATGTTGCTATTGAAGTTGAGGGTACAATTTTTGGCCTAAAAATGAAACCCATTCCCCTAAAAAAGATCAAGCACTATGAAAGATAAAGTGCTGCAATAAGTAACATAACATAACAGTTTGATCTAGTTTAGTATCAAGGTAGTTTCATTTTGAAAAGCGGATTTTTCCATTCAAAATCTCATCATCATCTTTGTTAAAGTATGGAATTCTCAACCAAAGCTACGGAACTCATGACACTATTAGAAAGTAGAATGACCAACTTTTATATGAATTTTCAAGTAGATGAGATCGGTCGAGTGGTCTCAATTGGAGATAGGATTGAATGTGTTTATGGATTGAACAAGATTCAAGCTAGACAAATGGTAGAATTTGCCACTAGTGTGAACGGAATAGCCTTGAATCTTGAGAATAAGAATGTAGGTATTATTGTCTTTGGTAGTGATGCTACTATTAAAGAAGGAGATCTTGTCAAGCGCATTGGATGTATTATGGATGTTCCTGTGGGAAAGCCCATGTTAGGCTATGTGGTCGATGCCTTGGGGGTACCTATTGATGGAAAAGGGGCTCTAAGCGATCACGAACGAAGACATGTTGAAGTGAAAGCCCCAGGTATTATTGAACGTACATATGTGCACAAACCCATGCAAACAGGCTTAAAAGCAGTGGATAGTCTAGTTCCTATAGGCCATGGTCAACAAGAACTTAAAATCGAGGATAGAGAAACTAGAAAAACTGCAATAGCTATTGATACTATATTAAACCAAAAGCAAATGAACTCAAGGGGCACAAATGAGAGTGAGACATTGTATCAAATTTTATTTCAACTGAAAAACAAGTCTCTATTGCCTGAAAGAGACGTGCAAGGGTCCTGAACGATACAACCACTACTACTTTATCGATATTTAGTTTATTGGGTACATCATGAGCCAACAAAAGCCCTTGAGTTGATTTGCTCAATTTACCTACTAATATAGGGGGAGGATTGAGGGTGCGAGCCCGAACTCAATCAATTCTATTTGGCTGAAGTCAATCACCATCAAGACAGCTGACTAAACCTCCCACTACTAAATCTTTACCCTTGCGCATCGACGAGAAAACGTTGCAATAGGTCCAATTTGGTTGCAAATGGTACATATTGCAACCAAATCACGTTCGTTGCCAATGGATGCAATAAGTCGCGTTGCAATAAGGTATTGCAACCGTTGCTAGTTTGGCGTTGCAACTGTTGGGGTTTATTGCAACCATAGCTGTCCGTTGCCAAGCATGGCAATAGGACGTTGTTGCAACATTCACGGTCGTGGCAATATAAGCAATTGCCATGCCCGTTTTCGTAGCAAGAGGTGGTACATGCAACGATCCATAGCGTAGCAATAGAGACATTTGCCACGAACAACGTCGTGGCAATAGTCTGTATTGCCACGCCATAATTTTGTTGCCAAAGGTGTTATTGCCACGACCATCATGCTGTGACAATAGTACCATTTGCCACGCAATTTTATTCGTTGCGAGAGAACATACGTTATTGCCACGGCAGCCATGGCGTGGCAATAGTACCATTTGCCACGCAATTTTATTCGTTGCGAGAGATAATACATTATTGCCACGGTAGTCATGCCGTGGCAATAGTACCATTTGCCACGCAATGTTATTCGTCGCCAGAGATCATATTGCCACTCAAGTGAGTTCGTTGCCATAGATCATATTGCCACGCATAGCAGTTCGTTGGCATAGTTTGTATTGCAACACTAGTAGCATTTGATTTGTGGTTTAATAAATCGTCATTGCAAAAACAATAAACCATAATAAAAATGATTTCACTCACATATATTAATTATAATCAATCATTCAGTAAGTTGACAATCCATTGAAGTAGTATCTAAAATCATAGATGAGTGTACAGTTCACTCATTATTTCACAACTTTTTAAAACTTGCAGCAGTACAAGACTCCCTAACATCTATGCAGCACTCGAGGGTTTCCTAGCAGCGCAACATGTCGGCTGTGTCCTTGCTTGATTCTGAGCCTCCCACTCAAACTTTGTCCACCTACTGACCAAAAGAATAAGATTGGGATATTAGAAACTTATTAAGTTTACTACTTCATGCACAGAATGTAAAGAGATTCGGATAGAACATGGTTGTAATTAAGCAAAAGTAGAATTAAGCAAAACTAGTTACCTATGGAAGGAGTGCTGTCAATTTAATTAAGCAAAAGTAGAACTAAAAATTACAAAGCCTAGTACTAAAGCAAGTACTCAATGAACACCACCACCTGCTGGCTAGACAGGCATATGTTTCAATATCCTCCAGCACTTCTATTGTAAGAACAAATATGCGTTGCTCTTCTAGGGAACACCAAACAGTGTGTCCATTCAGGGATGCACTCCTTGCTGTAAACTGGGAACCACTACAGCTCATTGCAGCACATAAGTGGAGTGTGGACATGTTACAGCAACCTTCTGAGTATTATCGTGTTTTTATATGCACAAACAAGCATGTAAAGGTGATTGTGGATAGTTGTTTTGCTAATAAAGTTTGTTTGTTGTCAAAAACTGGGAGCATATGGTTCAAGACTTCAAGTTCAAGTTCAATGGCCGCATACAAATAATTTAGTTAAAACTCAGTGGTTCTTTCCTTGGGGCCTTATATGAGACGACATCCATCAAATAGCTAGCCATCTTGTAGTTCCATCTAACAGCAGATTTTTTTTAACCTTTTTGGTCAGGCCAATTGTTTTAATTTCACCCCTAGATTTTACAGGCAGAATCAAGTCGAATGTAAATTTTTAACTAACAAGGAACAATTGGATTGCAATAGTTATACATGGATTTCTAGCTTTTTACATGTATAAACAACACTACCTCACAGCTGCGCAGACTCTAAACTAGGTGGAATTGATGCTTGCTTTCAATTAACACAGTGCAGTACAAAATATATTATATGCTCAAGCCATTTCTCAAACAGCTAGAGTGGCCTATTTTGTATTTCTGAGCAAAAAGCGTGTAGTAAACGGCCATATCACTACTTGATGGAATGCTATGACCTTGCTTTGTTATATATATATATATATATATATATATATATATATATATATATATATATATATATATATATATATATATATATATATATATATATATATATATATATATATATATATATATAGGCTCCAAAATTTGTTCTGGCCTTTCGATAACAACACGCCGGCATTCTTGCTAGTACCATTAACGCCATAAAATTAATGAGTATGATACAATACAGTTACAGACCACTGCCAAGCCATTGTAATTGTTATAATATATCATACAAGGCAACTATGAAGCTACTAACTAAGAGGAGTTGCAAGTATAAGGTAGTCTATCATGGTAGAAAAGTCTGTGCTAGTGACTCATCTTCCTTCAAGAAAAGAAGGGAAATTAAATGCACATTTAGATGGGAGAACTTATATAAAGCGTCTTGTCATTAGGAGAACAAAAACTTGAAGAAACCGCCAACACAATGCCCGCACCAAAAAACCAAAATAAACAGTAATCCCAATTAAATACCCAATAATTAATGCACCAAATTTCTCTTGAATGCCCACATAAACGCACAGCATACAAAAGTGTATAAATGTGATGAATATCATACAGCTTCGTTCCAAGCTAATATTTGTTTCCTAGCAAATGATAAGTGAACAACAATGGGATGAAACCACTTGCACCAACCGCCAAACCCAAACAAAAAAACTCTCCCAGTGGCATTAGATTTGGATGTATTCTGAGTTGGCAGGGACAACCTAACAAGTGCTGAATCTGGCTCAACGTAGGCTAAAAAAAAGTCAACTTGCACTTCTAGTGTTTTTCTTTATGAGCGGAAGGTACAAGCACACTCTTGGCTATCTATCCCTAACATCACCCCATCCCTCCTCAGCCATATAGGATCTACTATGAATATTCAAGAAAAAATTAGTCAAACTTCAAGTCATGAAAATCACATGAAGAATATATGGCATTCTACATGTTACTTGGCTTGTTTTCTTCTAAAATATCAACCACAGTTAGCCCTTCGATCTAGATCATTTGGATTTACCTTTTGACACTATAAGAACTGTGTCCAAGGTTACTATAGGATCTAGATGTTACTATAGGATCTAGAACATGAAAATATCAGCACAAAAAATACATTTTGACACTATAAGAACTGTGTCCAAGGTTGGCTAATAACATATTGTAGTTGTTACCTGATTCTTCTTTTTCTGATTTCTTGTTTTATTCATCAGCTGCTGTGAAGTGATATATGTCACCGGTGCCACATTTGAATTGTTTTCGTTGAAAAGATTTCTGCTGACAGAAGTAGAAGCTTTATAGTTGCGAGTAGGTGGTACTGCATCTTTTTGTGTGGTGACAATGCTTCTTGGCTGAGTCTGGAAACATGAAATTGTTCGATCTATGTTAGCTAGAGTTTAAGGTACATAGCTCACGATTACTTGGAACATAGTGCAATAATGTCATTACCTGCTGTAATGCATCTTCCTTTTGATTTGCAAGTTCATCAGTCTCATCGTCCTCTTGTATGGTAGGTGCAATTTGTATACTGCCATTGTTTTGCGGGGTAGTCTACGCATAAAAATATTGAGGTAAAAGATTAGGCATCATAATCATAATCATAAGTTTATTAAAAGAACGAAGGATGACAATTATTCTGAAAATTTACCTGATTTATAGTTCCTTCTTTCTGCTGCGCTAGCATTTTAAGAAATTCTTGCTTCAGTTCAATCTTAGCATTTTCCAGATCCTCTTGCATCTTTCTCCTATTTTCTTCTTTCTCCCTTTCCCTTTCAGCAGCTTCGTGCGCAAGCTGTTGTTTCAACTTCTCAACCTCTACTTCAAAAGCAATTCTCTTCTCGTTGGCTGCAGCTTCAGCACGTGCATGTACTTCAAGGTTCTCTTTCATAAGTTCGCTGCGAGTTCGATACTTCGCCAAGTATCCATGCCCATGTACTTTGGATGATTTGATTTGTGTGGTTTCTTTGTAGCATGACTGGAAAATCATGTTTTCCTCAGCAGCTGTAAGTATTTGTCTATCAGGTTCTGACTCAATCTCACACATTTTGAAGGCTGCTTTTTCCTAAATGAAATAACAGAATCCGTTAGAGTTGCTTGATACAACCAGCAGCTTTAAAAAAGGCTTGGCAAAAGATTTACCCACATATACTTCAGCTGACACAGAATTTGACCATTTCCCTTGTTTTGTGTGAGTGCTCTTCCAAAGAAAAAGATCACCTGGCTCTTCACCAGTTTCTTTGTCTCTCTAGGATGCCAAAATATAATTCAACACATAAGTATTGCATCATACAATGGAAGGACCAGATTAGTGTATCTCATGATTACCTGCTCAAAGCTACACTGTGAGAAGTTTTTTGAACCCATCAGATGCTTGGTTTTTTGTTGCTGACGGTTGGAGGAGTTCTGGCTGCTAACCTTCTGCAAAATGACAACAAGTGGTATGTAACAATGCAATTTTGGTTGCTAAAGTTTGTTTGACAAAGTAGATTTTACTAGAACTAACCTTGAATTTATCAGATCCAAAATACAACAGCAAGTAGTGCCACTCAACAAGGTGTAATTCTTCAGGCTTATTTCGTATTCTCTCACCATAATTATTATAAGCCTTGTATGTGGCACTCAGAGCTGATCGCCATCCTTTGTACCGCTCCTTGGCAATGTTCCATATTTTATCTTTTGCTTCATCCTCAGTGGCAATGTTGATGAAGTTCCACCTAGTCTATTTACAATTAAAAAAACAATCAAATGGTTTAAGCCGATTAATTTTACGCATCACACGAGTAGGAGTAAAAATAGTACGCAGCGTACCAGTATGTCTTCTGCAATTACATTTTTGACATCTTCCTTTATATCCTTCCAACTGTTTACTCCAATTAGTGGGGCCCTTTTCCTTGTAAACAGTACAACCTCATCGACAAATGTACGGGCGTTCGGTCCAACCGGACCTCCAAGCCTGGATGAAAATTCGATTTGTAGTTTTTGAGTGCGATCCTTAACTCTCTTGGTGGCTGCTGCTAGTCCTTTAACAGTGCCACGACCTCTTTTATTGCGTTGATTGGAGCCATCTCCTTGCAAAAAAGACAATAACGAACTTGAGCTGTTCTAATTCTCAATTAAGATATGTGAATCCAATATTAAAAGTATATGAATGATCACAAACCATTTCTCTCTTCCCTTTTCTTCCTTGCATGGCTTGGCCTATTTGAGGGTGGTGTCGCATTGCTTCCATTACTTTCATTGTCTTCAATTATAATGCCATCAGTGTCATGTTGCTCTACATATGCCACTGCACACAAAGTTAAAAGCTTCAGTTCAAAAAAAATTAGTAGTAAAATAAATTGGTTGAAAAAGGAAAATTAATTACTAATTTCTGGAATGTGCCCTTTCAGCCTTAACCATTCATTGTACGTAATGATTGTTGCATCCCTAAAGTCATCCCTCAAATCTGTTAGTCACCAAAAACATATTAGATAAGTTGTAGTTTATATAAGGTGGCTAAGATTGTAAACAATACGAATCCATATGGAGAAACATAGATGTTATACTTGTGGATTTGTCCTTTTGCAGCCCCACTAGCCAGTCTTTGTATGCATCAATTGGATCATCCATAAACGGATGCTCATCATCTTCCGGCTGCTGCCTTGGTCGCTTGAGGGGTGTTATGCTCACTTGCTGTGTTGTCTCTTGCTCCTTTGAGAGTACTAATCTGATTTTCCTTTCTTCCTCATGTTCCTGTAACATGCGTTCTGCATCTGTGGTATAATCAATAGCCTGCAGCGTTGCTACATCCGTGCCACATCGCTTCTTGTAGTATAAGTAGTCCCGCCCAGCATACCCTATCTGTTCTTTGAAACTTAGCAAGGTCAAAAAATTTATATCACCCTTATCAAGTGTGAGGTGGAGGTGTGCTTTGTCTGCAGTTGTCCCCTTGCACATAAAATGTACTGACCACATCTCTCCGGTTAAATTTGCGCTGCACATTACAAAATTGTCAGTGCAATCAATTCAATATGTGATTTGCAGTTACAAAATTGTCAATGCAATCAATAGATTTGTTTCCCTTGATAGTTTTTCTTTTCTTCTCTGAATAATCTCAAGTGGATTCAAACTGGTAGGAAAATTATAAGCTGACTCTCTACAGTGTATGATCTTGATGCTTTTGTGCTGCACAGTCTATGAAATCTATATGTCCAGATATAATATGTCCTGCACAGTCCACACATAATTGGAAAGAAGTAACAACGACAATAATGAAACTACTCCGGTGCAACATCCTAGAATCAAGATATGTGCTGCCACATCCATCTCAAAACATACGACATTTTGAGTTCCTCACAAATAACAATCTAAAATTCTCAATCTAACATTTAGCCATTCAAAATATTCAAACAATCCATCCTTAAACAAATAACTCATTAAATCATGGATAACAAATGAACAACTTTTATTAGTCACAATTCATAGATCGCAATTGAAACAATTTGTATACCTATCCTTAGTCCCAATGCAGCCCCAGTCATGCTCGACTTCTCGGCTAGGCGTTGCTTCCCAACCGACAGCCGCCAGCTACCGCTGCCTGCGCCCAGCAGGCGCCCCCCCATGGCCCACCGGCCGCTGCCAGCCACACGCGGTGCGCCCGGCGCCCGCACCTCGCTGCGTCCTGGCCGGCCGCCGGCCGCCGGCCTGCCGCCCAGGCCCTGCGAAGGCGAGGCCACCGCGCCGCTGCCGGTCCCTCCTGCGTCGTGTGCTCTGCTCTCGTCTCAGGTCTCCCAAGCCGCCTCCGCCACTGCCGCCGCCGCCGCCAGGGTTGGGGTTGGGGCGCTGGGCGACACACTCATAAAGCACACAACGGGGGTCGAGAGGGCTGGGTCCTTCTATGAGTCCACGGCTGTTTTGTGGCCTGGTGGGAGATTGGGCCAATGGGCCTTATTGCCACTAGAAGGCTGTAAAGGACAGGAAGGAGCGAAGGAGAGACCCAAGTTCGGCCGTCTTCAACCTCGCGATGCAAGCTCCAGAGCACCTCCAGCACAGCAAGCTATGGCGAGAATTTCATGGGGGGCTTCAAAGGCTCCTTGGCGGTAGGGGGCTCGAGCGCCCCCCCCCCGCTCCACCGCTAGATCCGCCCCTCGACCTCTCTAAACTAAACCAATCCAATCCACATGCAAAATGAAGAGGGGATGAACCAAAACCCTAAACCATTAGCAGCTTTACATGTGAAGAGGGGATGAACCAAAACCCTTGATGGAGGTGCGGCGCGGCTGCATACCTACTCGATGACACTCCGACGAACTCTTGATCGACACGAATGGCGGCGTGGGCTTCTACTGCTTCTGGACGAGTACCAACGGCGGCGCGGCCTTGTTCACTGGAGTCGGCGCCGTCGGTGGCGGCGGTAGGGGAAGTCCGCGCCCTGGTTGTTGTAGTCGCCATTGCGCGCAGGAGGGCGTGGGGGGAAACACGAACCGTATTAGTTGCCCTGGTTGATTAGCAAGCGATTATTAGGGGTAGTGGGTCCGGATTTTGGATGGTGGAAGGGTTTCTGGAGGGAAAATATGGCAGGGTGTGTAAATATTCCAATTTTTGGAGGTAATTTTTTTGAGGCAAAACATGACGTACTTTGTATTGTTTAATAAAATTTGAATAATTTTGAGTTGTCATAATACCAGCACCGAACATGGCATTCTTTTTTTCTAAATGTTTTGTTACCTTGAACTGCGATTTAATGATTTATGCACCGATCGTACTGAATCATTTGTTCATCGAAATCGTATGATATTTGTTACTTGATCATCCACATCACTTGATCATCCAACACATATGATGATCTTCGTTTTGTTGGTTCACAAAGCAATGTGTATGAGTAGGTTTTGAAAAACTATATTATGATTTTCAAAAATACATGTATGTTTTAAAAAATATAAAAACTTTTAAAAAAAATTGAATAGGTTTTCTTATCTACATTATTCATCATCAATACGACCATGATATAAATAGGTTTTTAAAAATTATAAATGCAGTTGAAATGTTCAATTTAAAAGGTAAATAAAAACTAAAAAGGTTTGCACTGTATGGGCCTGCCAAGGGCCAGTGGCCTCACTAGGCTCAACCGCATAGCGGAGCCCAGCAAAGCCACCCTGGCCCAAGCAGGCTCAACAACGTGCAGCGTGTTTACGACGATCTATGTTAATAGGAGTTCGACGTGGATCACTCTCTTCAACTTTTAAGCTGTGTTTCATCTCTCTGAATAGGCGAGGTGGTACTAATGTACAAACGTTGCGCAATAGCCAACACGAACCCGTTAATGGGCCGGCCCACTTCGTTTCCTCAAAACCTGTCGGACCCGGATTTTTCAATCCAAATCCACTGTGATTTTACTACACTATTCCCTGGATCAGTAGATAGTGCTAACAGATTACAGTTCTGAATATCAAAGTAAATATCATGCGGAAGCGTAAATATAATATTAGACTTACTCATGGGCCGATTAAGCCGAAATCAATAAATTGCAGCAGCGGAAGAACGAAGCACACCGATGGGACCTTCAGGACATGCCCACAGGCAGCCAATTGGAGGTTTGCGACTTAGCCCTTGACATCTCCATCTTCTCGCCCAGCTTGTCCAATCTTGTTGCTGAGGCGAGGTGATTTGTTTTCTGATTCTGAATTCTATCGCAAAAGCAAGTGTGAGCTTGGTATGCATTGATTCGGGTCCTGGCTTGCCGTATATACATTTATGGTCAAAGCTTGGTATGCAGCATTTTATGTGACTCTAATTACTCGTGTCATAGTTTATATGTTTACTTTAGAGTATCTATATGTCTGGGAGATTATTTTGATGTTCGATACCTAGAGCTATTATATTTTTATCATCTGTATATTATTATGACCTTTTAATTTGAGTGCTCTCTGGAATTTAGCTGACATTGCTATTTAATGGAATAGGTCACCTAGGTTCGTTTAATGGTGACATGATAAATGTTAAAACATATATTTTAATTTCATGAGTATTATAGTTTTAATATAACATCCAATTTATTTTCCGTAACTTTAACCTGAATGCATTTTTAGTTGAGATCCTTATTAACCTTGGACATTAAACATAACCATCTTTTACTAATGTCCTATTTAATAATTAGTTTTTTAATTCATTTATGCAATCCACGTTAACTATTCATATTAATCCAAGTTTAAATCTTAAACATTCTCATCTATATTCTACAAAATTTTTAGCATCTGTTACTAATTATTTTCGGATTCCCCCTTTTTTTATTACTGGAATCACTGGCAAAAATTTAATTAAAAAAACGTAAACCTCTAACTGCTATTGCGGCCGAGCGGAATCGAACCTGGGTCATTGGGGTGAACACGCACTCGGCTAGCCACTTAGTCTCGGGGTGTTACCTGACAGTGTGAAGCGAAGAAATGCAATTGAGCTGAGAGTGCAGGGCTGAAGCAATATATCGTTGCAGTGCAGGGCTAGCCACTTAGTCTCGGGCGTTCCTCTCGGTCGCGGCTAAGCCTCCAATCCATGCGCCGCCTCTCCCCCAAAACCTTCCACGCGGTGCCTCTCCCCCGAAACCTGCCACGCGCCGCCTCTCCTCCTCGCCGACACACAAAATCTCCGATCCTCACCGCCCCTCGTCGCCCCTCGCCGGCCCTCGTTCCGCCGCTCCTCGTCGCCCCTCGTTCCGCCGCTCCTCCACCGACCAGATCCGGCCGCCTCTTTCTCCATCGACCAGATCCGGCCGCCTCATCAGTCATCACCTGTCGTCCCTCTCCGCCGCGACTGCCACCCCTCTCCACCGTCAGCAAAACTCAGGTGAGCCTCCTCCGACCGCCTTATAGTCTTCTCATAATTGCAACCATAGATGGCTATATGAGTAGATTGATTTGTGCTTATATCTTGCAACGTCTCATTCCTGCAAAGATCCTTGTTCCCTACATTTTGGTGTGATGCAAGGGTTTCCAAATGGCTCTCAATGTTCTGAAAAGCCTACTGAGTAAATGTGACATTTTCCCAGGAAGCATCTTTAGGTGTCAAGTTTTGCTAGTGAATGAGGCATGGGTTCTGTAACATCCCCAAAATTTTGAAATTTGAAAATGTGAAGTTTTTGAATTATTTTGCAATATGCTTATTTGAATTTGGAGTTTATGATGTTTTTCTGAGAAATTTGGTAAAGGTTCCAAAATTTAAAAGGATCCCGAAGAAACAAATACAATTAATTAATGGAGAATTAAAAACTTAAAATGCGAATATGATAAGATAATCCATAAAAAGAAAGGGGAGAAACTTGGCTTAAAAATACCAAATCTCATTCTAAAAATAATGGCATGAATAATAATGAAAGCAAGCAAATAAAACATATGTGGATATAGATGTAAATAGAGATATTAAAATTCTGCATCTTCAAATTTAGTGCCAAAATATATTTAAATATAAATAAAATAAAAATATGTATATAAAAAAGAAGAAGAAGAAGAAGAAGAAGAATCGGAGTCAGGCCGGCCATCAACCCGGCCCAACCTTCCTTCCCACCCCGCTGGCCCAGCTCCACCTCTCCTCCCGCACGCGGGCTCCCTCTCCCGACCGCACCCTCTGCCCGCTGGGCCCCGCTCCCACCTCTCGCCTCCTCTCTCTGGCCGTTGGGCCTTCTCCTCCCCGCGCACACGCACGGCCAGCGCCCGCCCGCGCGCGCCCGCCAGCCCCAGCTCGCCCCGTCTCCGCTCCGCGCCAGCTTTCTTCCGCCTCGTGGCGACCATGCGCGCGCCTGCTCCCGTCTTCCTCCTGCCCTGTCCCCTCACGCCCGGCTCCTGCGCCCTCTCTCTTCTTTCCTTTTCTCCTCCCTGCTCTTTTGACCGAGTGTGCGCCCGTCGTCCTCCTTGCGTCAGCGGCGCCTGCTCCCGTCGCCCTCCGCGCCCCCGCACGCGCCTCTCTCCCCTCTACCGTGCACTCAGATTCCTTCCTCCGCGTGGCAGCCATGCGAGCCCGCCTCCGCCCACTGTTTCCCCGCACCGCCCACCGTTTTCCTCTCTTTTTCCGCTACCATAAGAAGCTTGGCTTCCTCCTTGGTCACCTGCACAGCTCCTCCACTTACCTGGTCATCCCACCGTGGCAGAAACTCTCTCCCCGAGCTCCCCTTTGTTCCCTCGTGCCCCAGCCGCCCCTTATTGGCCCCTCTTGTTTTGTAGCTTGCCGGCGCGTCGTTCTTTCTCCAAATCCGGCGACCCTCCTCGCCGTCGGGCCAGACCACCGCCGGCCAATTACCTCCGGACAAAGCACCCCCGAGGCCCCCTGAGTTCGATTCCAGCGCCCGATTGGGGAACCGCCGCCTCGTCTCCTCCGGCACCGAGTGCCCCTCTCCGCCGCCCGGACCCCACCGCCGGCAGCTCGCCTCGGTGCTTCCCCAGCTCGGCCAAACCCACGGTAAGGTTCCCCTCCGCTCCCTCCTGCTCAGGCGAGCTCGAATTTCCTTCCTCATCCCACCAATCGCCGGCGCATCATTCCACCTCCGCCACCGGCCACCGAGCCTTGCCGCCGACCCGCCTCGCCGCCGACCCGGCCGTGGTGCCGACTCCGGTAGCTCCGCCTAACTCCCAGCATTCCGTTCTTCCACTCGCCCCAACCTCCCCGGCCCTTCCCCTCCGGCGACGCCGCCGCCTACCGTGCGCCGGCCGGCTCCTCTGTTTTGGGGCTCCCAGCAACGCCTTACCTTTTCTGCTCTGTGGAAGCAACCATATCCGTCCAGGGCCTTCGCCCGGTTGGTTATCAGCATCGGCTGTTAACTCAAGGGTCCTGGGTTCGATCCAGCCAGCCGCACCCTTTTTCTCTCATTTTTATTTTAGATGTTTGTGGTCATTTCCAATAGGATAAATCAAGGAAAATAGGGAGTAATTTAGAGAAACCATAAAAGTTAATTAGAAGGTAAATAAGACTATTGAGATTTTAAATTTGGAACTAATCCGTGGGAGTCAATAAATTTTATTGGGATGTATATGAGGCTAATTAAGGTTAATATTTGATTAAGTACTACATATGACAAATTAATGTGTCCTAGCTAATAGTCCAAAAATAATTAGTGGTTTTAAAGGTATTGATAAAAGATAACTTTAGTTAATTATCCAAAGACTCATAAAAGGTATTGGACATCACGTTTAACAACAACAACAATAATAATAAAGGATAATTTGCATAGACATGCCATGTTAGAAAAATATATATATTTGAGGCAACTATAATAACGAAAAGTGGCTTGGTTAAAGATCCAAATTTAATGAAGATACCTTTAATTATAAGTAGCATAGATGCATTACCATTTAACATGCTATCATTAAATAAATCCCGGTAGTGGTTTAATTTAAATAGCAATATTAAAGTATGTCCTCGTATGATAACCCTTGCCTAGGTAATGGTATAGAGAAGCTAATAAAATTTATTAGGATATATATGAGCTTAATACATGTCTAACCATGGATACTTTAATCTTACGAACATATAGATACTTTGAAGTAAACAGGTAATTATTAATGCAAATAATTAAGGTCACATAAAATGATACTTACCAAACATAGCTAAATTAGAAATAAGGCTAGGCCTAATAGTAATTAAAGCGTGGATAAAAATGATAATGGAACCATTAATTAAATCTTGATACTACATTTAGTAAATAGTAATGATGAGCATGAAATAACAAGTTAGGACCCATATGAGTGGATCCTAATTCAACTTAAATTTAGCCTAGCCATGAATGAAGATACATAAAATATGATAATGGGATTATTAAAGATTTATAGAATAAGTACAGATCTCATCCGTTAGCCCAGGTTGCCTTTACCATAACCTAAGTTGCAAGGAATACATACCCAGCCAGACTCGTACTTCGATACATAGGTCTATCCTAACCCATGGAACTTCCTTGATAAATACGAAAATAATAAAAGAGGTTATTAATAAAAAGATCGAACCTCGCCTTTCTCCAATCGGCTACGTTGGGCCACTTCTCTTCCAAAGTAAATAACTCCTGTAGATACTTCCTTCCTTTTGATCTCTTATTATCCTAGAATTTTCCCTCACGGTAAAGCTATTCAGATAACTCATTCTCTCACCCAAACCCAGCTACTACTGTGTTTGCAACACACTAAGCCAAATCATCCTCCTATTCTCAAACCATAATAAATGCATAATTTAAAGTAAATCGGGCATTTAAAGTATTTGGAATTATTTGGATCTTTTGAGTTATTTGCCTTTATTTGTATTCAGTCATTAGCGTGTAGCTAGATAGTGGAGTCCTGAAGAATCAAAGGATCAGGCATGATCAAGAGCGAAGCGAAGATAAAGACCAGAAGCCCAAGAGAAAGCTATGAGCGAGCTCAAGATCGCGGTAAACCGCGCCAGGCGAGTCAATACTTTGATCATATTGAACCTATGTTTTCTGCAAATTACTTTGATTTAAATTATCAAATTGCATGCTGTTAGTTTATATGCAAATACATGTTTAATTTACGATTCTAGTTATATCCCATTGTGTACCTTGATTAATATTACCCCTCCTTTGAAATATTTGAATTTGTGAACCTTGTCGCTCTAGAAAAATTTATAGTAATAACCTTTCAAAAGTAAGTCCGTAATTATATGCCATGCTTAGTATTGCTTAGATACTCATGGGCGCGAGAGCGTCCAAGCAACACTTTTAATCCTGAGAAAAATTGGTTGGGCAGTCATGGTGGTAATGACTGATGTATGTTGAATATGGTTATTTTACATTCCCAAAAACCTCAAATTGCTTATTTATCTGGGCGGATGGTTCGGGGGTATGGTGCAGTGGTGCACGAGAGTGTGGTTTGTGGTAGAACCGCCCAGATACCACTAAGGACTGAATCTTGTCATGCCAACCCGTGTAAAACAGTACAACCACAAGTCTGTAAAATACAACTTGGCTAAGTAAACTTATCAAAATCTCAGACTCATCTCACTGGTAGTGGATTGATGGGGTTATGCTATGGCAAGGGGGCCTGAAGGGACACCAGTGGAGGGTGAAGTTTTCCCGCTTTCCTAACGTTGCGGGAAGTAGGAGCCCGAGCTGCGTTAGAGTCTGGGGAAAACATCCCGCGCACAGATGGGACCCATCGCAAATGGGCGGTCACCCATAATGTGAGATGGGAGAAAGGATTAGATATTTTGAAAAGTCACTGTGATGGTCTGCTCAACCACACTTCTAAGGAATCGTGTGGGGTAATGAGTTGATTGTCTCTTGTGGTGAAAGTGTACAAACTCTGCAGAGTCAAAACTATTCGAATAGCCGTGCCCACGGTCAAGGGCGGACATGGGAACTTAACTGGATATAGTTCTATTTAAAAATGTTTGGAAAATGGGAATGGAAAAGTGGAGGGCAGCGGAAAGCCCTGATTTGAATTGTCCTAGGTGTCGTCCCAGTGGTAAGTTAAGCGGCTATAACGCTGAATGATGTTATACGGTGTGATGCCGTATGTATGGAAAAATTATGGTGATATTAGGCATATGGTGCGATGCCATATGTATGGAAATTCATGTTAATATTCCTTGAACATTATGTTTTGTTCCAAAGCTGCTAGGTCTCAGGAAATTTTATGTATTGTATTTCGAATAGTGGCATTACTAATCTTACAACCTAAAATATGGGTGGAATAAACAGGGTTGTGGGTAAAGGAGATGGATGTTTGTAGTATGCATTTAAAGGTATTGGTGGATTCAGGTCGATCAGGAATGGGAAATGATAGTGTGCATTCTGGGAGAAATAAATTAGTGGGGTCCAGTTGAATGGATCGGATAGATAAATGATCTAATTGAATTTTCGGGAATTTAGAGGAATAATACGAGTCTTGGATTATAATTCTTGATTAGTGATATTCTTGGTGCATATATATAATAGTGAATCGTATACTTGGTCAATGATATTCTTGGTGGAAGTATACTCAATGATTTTGGAGAATTAGGGAGTGCAAAGGTAAATTGCTGGATTACTACACTAATGATTAATATAAATTCTTGGAAGATATTAGTGATAATGGGAGTCAATAGGAGATGATCAATTACTAGAGGGATGAATTGAATTTCTGAGAAGATTGGGGGATTCATATCAATTAGTAGATTATAATCTTGGTAAATTCAATTTTCGATGGAGGTATATTTGTGGATTAGCTAGTGATAGATAATGGAAAATGAGATTGATTATTGGATTATGGTTTTGAACCAATGATGAAAAGGATTGAATGTGAATGGTATCGGTGGATTTGAAAGTAATTATGTTAGAGAATTATTAGAATTCAGAGGGGAGGAGCTGATGAATAGTAATGGCAGGATTGGATTATTAGTAATTCAAAATACAAAGTATGATCGGTGGATTAAATAAATGATGACACTTGCTGTTTGGAGTTTTAGACAGCAGTCAATAAAGAAATTGCATTTTCGGTGGATTAAGTCAATTTTGGCAATAGTAGTGTGGGGTCAGGTAGCAATAATAACACTTTGATTAAATAAGAGTAATAATGCTACTGAAAGCGATTTTTGGCAAATAAAATAACCCGAGCCTCTCCTTTGTTAAGCCATGCATACTATTTATTTGCATTCTGTGTATTGGCTCGCGGAGCACGGGGTCGGAGTGCTCACGCTCGCTTTTGCGACAAAATTCAGATTCAGGAATCAAATTACCTCGCCTCAGCAAGAAGATTGGACAAGCTGGCCGAGAAGATGAAGATGTCAAGGGCTAGGTCGCGAACCTCCAGTTGGCTGCCTGTGGGCATGTCCTGAAGGTCCCACCTGTGTGCTTCGTTCTTCCGCTGCTGCAATTTATTGATTTCGGCCTAATCGGCCCATGAGTAAGTCTACTATTATATTTACGCTTCCGCATGATATGTATTTTGATATTCATTTCTGTAACTGTGAGCACTATCTACTGATCCAGGGAATAGTGCAATGAAATCACAGAGGATTCCGGATGTTAATATCTGGGCTCCTACAGCGATGGTATCAGAGCATATCGACTGCAGGTCGTGACCTAGTTAGCCTTGCCGTTAGTTTCATGACTAGAGTTATTTCTTAAAAATTATATCAAAAGATATAAGTAGTAATGCTCATTCTCATCTCTCTTAGATGATTCCCTCTCATCTATATGCTGCCTGAACCATTTTACTTCTAATGTTCTCTCACCCCGAATTCAAAATGATAACACAAGAAAGAGTGTTGATATCAATCAAAATACCCCAAATACTTCCCTCTTCTTTCTATTGATTTTAAAAAGGAAAGTTTTGCTCCTCTTCTCCTACCCCTACTCCAAATCTTAAGGTTAGGAACGTTGAAGATATTCAGGAAGATAAGGTGGTTCGTTTTAAGCGAACTATGCAGATAAACCCTATGCCCTTATGTGTGCTCCCCGAGTAGACGTTGTATTGTTGCAAGATTCTATTTGGCCCTTTGCACTGCCTCTTGCCCTCGGGCGTCCTATTTCAGCCACAGGAAAAAAAAAGCTTGCTTTAAAAAAAAATTGTGTGGCTCAGTATCACTCCAGTTTTCTGGATGTGCTCTTTTAAAATTAAAATGGGTTCGGATTACCTTATCCCCACGATTCTGTCCTTACCTTATGCTATTCCCTCTCACCTCTTGCTGAAAACCCCATCGGATCCAAAGGAACGAAATAACAAGTAACCCAAAACCAGGGCAATCAAGAAGAAGTAAAGACTTTTCAACCTCCCAATATTTGAGGAGAACAACATCATTGTGAAGAAGACCACCCGCCAATCTCGTGACGACCAAGACAGCTAGAGCACAATGGATGAATAATGATAACCATCATTTATTTAAGGAGGGTAGCACTACGAGATAAAACGTCAAAAAAAAAACTACGGCAAAATCAAGGAGCAAGCACCCTGAAGACGACGACCTCTCCAGAAGAATAAAGATCTCCTCCTTCCCTTTTGCCTCCTTTAAGTGCAGATCCTCTTCCCTTCTGTCTATCCCTACGCCACAGACCATTGCTACCCACCTATTAGTATGAAAGTTCTACAACCATATGTCCAATAGACGATGCAACTACTCCATTCCACGACGACATGAAGACAACAACGTCAAAAAGCAAGTATTTGGAAGTCCACGACTTATCCAGAAGAACAAGGTTTCTCTCTTCCCTTTTGACTTCTCCAAGTGCTAACCCTTATTGTGCAGATTTTCATATCTGTGTGGAGCTAAAGAACTACACGTCGAACAACGCTCCGAAACCCATTGCTAGCCAATATAACCCCTCCTATTTCTATCAGTTTGTCAACAAAATATTTGATTTTGTTCTGGGCAGATAGTATTTGTAAGCAAAATTGTCTGATATACTGATATTTTAATGTGGATATATCTGTAAAGGTCACTCCCTTAGTAGAGAAAATGGACCATATGGTATGTACATTTGAGAGAGGTCCCAGAAATCATTTGAGGGGTCCCAGAAATCATTTGAGGGGTCTAAATCTAATATAAACATGGACCACTTCAGCACGAGATGGTAGGACTGTACTGTACTAGGATTTCTTGCGATCATACCATTATCTTCTTTGATACAATCCAGAAAGTGCAGCATCAGTTTTTGGAAGTCTATTATTACAGCATGGATATGGAATCAAATAAATGCACACAAGTTCACATTTATTACAGGTTCATTGTTTCCTGAAAACATGTTTGCAAAAATATCAAATAAATGCACACAAGTTCACATTTTCCTCTCACTTCTTCCTGGAGAAAATTTTACACAAAAAAATCATCGTTAGAATCTTCTCCCGGAGTATTGTATGGAGGGACGACTCCATCAACAATGTAAGTGTCATCTGGGTCTTCTTCTTCATCAAACAGGTCATCGTTGTCAGGTTCAGGCATTGCTGTTGCAAGAGCCTGCTCAATAACACAAGCATCAACACTAACCCCGTCAAGGCCTGACCTACTCCAAGTTGTCACATCTTCATTTTGTTGTTCAAGATTCATATCTTCCACTCCTACAACAACTGAGTCCAGATCGATCTCACCCACCTTCTCAGTACCTTCTCCTTCAGGCATGGCAAACAGGTTTCTAGGCTTCATTCTAAGGACACTGCACCAATCTGGTTTCTTTGTGTTTTTCACATAACACACTTGCTCCGCTTGTGTGCTCAGGATGTAAGGTTCATTTGAATACCGAAACCGAGTGATATCAATATCGATGACCCCATATTGATCCTTATTGTACCCTCTAGATTTGCTCCTACTTGCTGCAGGGACATCAAACCAGTCGCATTGGAACAACATTACTTCCTTCTGATTAGGAAAATCAAGGCAGATGATTTTCCTAAGCACGCCATACCAGTCCATGTTTCCTGTACTCGCATCACCCTTCACAAATACACCACTATTTTGAGTAGTTAAGAAGTTCTCTATGGAAGAGACCCGGAAAAGGAAGCCATTTATGAAACACCTGTTGAACACACGAGCCCGATGGTCTGAACCGCGAGATAGATAATAAATCATGACATCTATTTCCCCTTGTGCACACAAGTATCTGATCTGCGGTTAGCATCATTTTTAAAATATATTAGGGACTAATAAATTAACAAGTAGCATGTCCAAACTAAACAAAGAAAATATGGATAAATAAATGACTCACTTTACACTCAAACCATGATACAAACTCCTCCTTGTGTCTTTTATCAACATGCCGAGGGTTGGTTGTCTTCAGCTCATCCATATGCACACTTCCCACATCAATTGAAAATACAGTTCATTAGTTACATATATATTTTACACATTCATGAACACCATAAAAAATCAATTTTGAAAAATAGCTTACTTTATCCATGGAGTGACCTCATCACAGTTGGTTAATATGTAATGCCTCATCTTCTGCATGTCAATATCAGAAACGTTCTCGATAGTACTTCCTTTCCTACTGTAGTCAATGCTCCCAAATATACTTAGCCCAGATGGTGGTTCACTAGCAGTGGCGCTTTCATGACGCTCTGGACGATTAAGCTTGGTACTAATATTTTCAAAGAAGCGAGAGCAAAATGTGAGGCACTCCTCAGATATATACCCCTCTGCTATTGAACCTTCAGGGTGCGCTTTGTTCCTCACATAGCCTTTAAGAGTACGAAGGTACCTCTCAACTGGATACATCCATCTATAACACACAGGGCCTCAAGTCTAGCTTCTTCAGCAAGATGAACTGGTAAGTGCATCATAATATCAAAAAAAGCTGGTGGAAAAATCATCTCCAGCCAACAAAGGGTCTCCCTAATCGAATTGCTCAGCTTTTCAATTTCTGAAAACTCCAACTCCTTTGAACATAGTGAGTTAAAGAACCTACTTAGCTCGATCACTGGGATCACTACATCTTCAGGCAATATGTTGCGTACCACTAAGGGCAAAAGTTTTTGTAAGATTACGTGGAGGTCATGAGTTTTAAGTCCAGAAAGCTTGCAACCATTGACGTCCACACATCTCCTAATATTTGCGGCATAACCATCAGGAAACTTGACACCATGTAAAAATTTGCACAGAACTTCCTTGTCATCCTTACCTAGAGAGTATAACGCTGGTGGCAAGGTGTACTTACCCTTTTCGAGCACTGGATGTTGATCTTTCCTTATACCCAAATGCTGCATATCAAGTTGAGCCTTGTCACTGTCCTTGCATTTACCTTGTAACTCCAGCAAAGTCCCTAGTAAGCTCTCACATATGTTCTTCTCAATATGCATGACATCCAAATTATGTCGTACAAGCAATGATTCCCAGTAAGGAAGCTCAAAAAAACACTCTTTTTCCTCCAGTTGTGCCACCTTTTTTCTTCGTCACATTGCTTCCTTTTCCTTGTATCCTTTCCAAAAGTCACTTGCTGGAAACTCTCATACTGCTGCTTCACCTGCTCACCACTGAGCGGCACTGGAGCTTCCCTGGTTTCAGCCTTGTTATTGAAGCTCACCTTGTTCCTTCGCCACTTGTGGTCCGAGGGCAAAAATCGGCGATGTCCCATGTAGCAATGCTTTGAACCATATTTTAATCACAAGTAATCAGTATCCTTGTGACAATAAGGACAGGCAAACTTACCTTTTGTGCTCCAACCAGATAACATCGCATATGCAGGGAAATCATTAATTGTCCATAGCAGAATTGCATGTAGAGTAAAATTCTTCTTCTCCTTCTCATCCCATGTTTCAACTCCTTTAATCCATAGCTCATGTAGCTCATCGATCAGAGGTTGCAAATATACATCAATGTTCACTCCAGGAGATTTAGGTCCAGGTATCAACATCGACATCATCCAATAAGGTTGTTTCAAACACAACCAAGGAGGCAGGTTATAAGGAATTAGTATCACAGGCCAACAAGTGTAATTAACATTCAACATCCCAAATGGATTGAAGCCATCGGATGCAAGTCCCAGCCTAACATTACGTGGATCCGAAGCAAATTTCTTATACCTTGTATCCACGTGCTGCCATGCCAATGAGTCTCCTGGGTGCCGCATTTTCCCATCACGGACCAATTCTTCCTTGTGCCACCGCATCAATGATGATGTTTTCTCTGACATATATAATCTTTGCAGTCGAGGAATGAGTGGAAAATACCTTAGAACTTTGCAAGGAGTGCGCTTCTTCTTTGCTCCACCACTTTCGCTAGACTCGCCAATCTCATCAGAATTTGTGTCGTTCTTCCACCTACTCTCACCACATGTTGGACACGTGTCCATATCAGCAAACAGCCCACGAAATAACACGCAGTCATTCACACAAGCATGGATCTTAATGTAGTTGAGGCCAAGGTCACGAATAACCTTCCGTACTTTCTCCATAGTGTCTGGGATACAATGTCCTGGGGGGGAGCACATCCGAGAATAGGCTAAGTAGTTGCCCTGTGGAATGGTTACTCCAACCACCCATGCACTTAAGCTGAAAGAGCCTGACAATGAGAGATACCTTGGTAGCCTCGGTGCAACCTGGATACAAATCTTGCTGCGCATCTTCCAACAAATCAAAGAATTTCTTTGCACTCTCATTTGGCTGTTCATTATTATTACCACTGTTAGCACCCCTTATTATTGCGGACACCAGATTCTTGGCAAATGATGCATCATCTGCTGTGCCTACATTCAGATCCCTATCATCATTCCAAGGTTCAACATTACCTTTCTCTTTGACGAAATTCTCATCAAACCCTTTAGATAGCAAGTCCATTTGAACCTCGGATTTTGTTTTGTATACGACTCCACGACACCTTGAACATGGACATGGTGCAGTTTCTGATGCATAGGTGCCTGCAAAAGTAGTATCAATAAATTTCTCGAATCCTGCTAGCCACTCGGCTGTTGACTGAGACAACAGCATCCAACTCCGATCATCATCATGTGCCATTAATTCTATCTTCCAAATGTCACAAGACTTTATTTCCTGCAGCACGTAGCACGTTAATTGAAGGGATCACGAAGCTTCTAAAAACATATGAATGTCTACGTTTTTTCATAATTGAACAATTCACAAAAAAAATTTCGCAATGCATCAAGAAGCTACTGTAGTAATTAAATTAATAGCAAGTGTACGTACATGTGATGTGGGGGATTGCCATATCGCTATGATTGTAATTGCAAAGCAGATGCCAAATCCCAATGCAGTGAAGAGGTGTCGGACCCCAAGTTTAATACCTGGAATCCTCTGTGATAACACTGCATTATTCCCTGGATCAGTAGATAATGCTCACAGATACATCGCTGCATCATTTCATACACGATAAATTCATACATTACAATACCAGAGTTCAAATAGACCACATCGGGCCAGAGTTACAATAGAGCCGTCAGGCCAAATGTCTTACAATACATAAAAGCGGAAGCGGAAGCGTACATAGCGTAGGGGCACAACTCACCACAGGCAAGCGACTGGGATAACCCGAGTACCAATGCTATTAATCAGGGACCTGACTAATAACGAAGGCACCCGCCAAAACTAGCCTGGTCAGCTTTACTAAGGCGAGAGGCAAGACTATCGAAGCCTATTCTATAACCACCATCTTCATTTCCTTCGGCATCCTGATCCTCATGATAAGCGTAATGCTCTTGATTCACATCTTCTGAAAGGGGGGTTAAGAGCGAGATTGAGCACAAACAACCGTGCTCCGCGAGCCAACACACAGAATGCATATAATTATAGATGCAAGGCTAATCAAGGAAGGCTCGGGTTCTTTTATTTGCATAAAGCGACATTTGAAATTACCATAATTAAAATTTCTATGACCTAGCATTTTTCAAGAACTTATGATTTAAATACTAAAAGTGTACAATAAACGGAGTAGTTTCCAATTCCAAATTTTATGGTTACATCCACCATATTTTAGGGTTACATCCACCCTATGTTATGGTTACATCCACCAATGCTTAACTTTTGAATAGCAGGTTACTTCCACCTTAATACCAACACTGGAGTACATCCCTCCAGGATGAATTTCAAAATCAGAGTACATCCCTCTGATAGATTTTTGTCCCACCCACAAAGGTTTTTGAAACAGAACTAACTCGAGGAAGATTTCCATGTCTGCCCTTGACCGTGGGCACGGCTATTCGAATAGTTTAAAACACTCTGCAGAGGTTGTACATCTTTACCCACAAGAGATAAATCCACTCGTTGCCCCACATAATTCCTTAGCCATGCGGTTGAGTAGACCATCACAGGACCTTTACAATGCATTTTTCCTAGCAGAGTTACGCCCGCTAAGGTTTCCACTTCTTCCGGGTACGACCACCCTTCCAGAAGCCCCCTCTTGCGCCGTCACGTCGGAGGATGTGGCCATCCTCTACCCGCCCGTGTTCACACCGACGCAACTCTTACTAAGTCGATGCAAATTAGTTAGCCCTGCCTACACTTTGCCAGCTTGTGGTTGTACTGTTATACACGGAGGGTCCACACAGGATTAAGTCCTTAAATTGTTCGGGCGGTCATTCCACAATCCTCTGTGTTACATCCACACCCACCACTCTTACCATCCGCCCAAACAGGTTTAGCAGTTTTTAGGGTTTTGAGAAGCATAACACAAATCAACATATTTGTTCAGCCATGTACATCCCATGACTATCCCAAATCTAGTTTTCATGATTAAAGAGTGATTAACAGGGTTACTAGAACCCTGGGCTTGACAAATTTTAGCATGGCAATAAATAGTCATATAACTACCATTCCAGTGTTTACATCTAGGGCGACAATGATCGTGGGAGTTCAAATGTTACTGGTGAAGTATTATATCATTAGGTGGGTATAAGGTTATTATCTACCTTAAGACTTACATATTTTTAGCACATAAAATAACGCATGCAATTTTTATAGTTTAAACGAACATAGTTTCACAAAATGTAGGCGCAAAATGATCAAAGTGTTGACTCGCCTGGATCGAGAGCTTGAGGGTCTTGTGTAGCTTCAAGCGGGGGCTCGTTCGCGTCGTCGAACTCTACTCGGACGGGAGAAACCGGAAAAAAAAACAACACGAGAAAACGAGAGCCGAATAAGAACCAAATAAAATAAAACAACTCAAATGAACTCGGAATTGAACCAAACTAGAACCATTAAACAGGTCTTGATTTTAGAAAAATTTAGAAGTTGGTTTCGTTAAGTTCGGAGTTAGGGTTGAGGAGTTATGGCATTTTAAAGTTCTATTTCCTGGAAAATCCGAAAAATAAAATAAAGAAAGAAATGCACTGCGGGCAATGGGCCTTAATTAGCTGGGTTTTAATGCCCTCACTAACCATCGGCTTAGGACCGTTTAAATGGCCGGTTAAGACAAATGTTGATTAGAGTATAAATGCGCTGGGCTCTTCCGTTCGGGCTCGACCCGACCGCAGGGGAGGCGGAGAGCGGCGCCGGCCGGCGGCGGAGGGAACCCAGAGGCGAGGCGGCGCTGGCCCAAACGGGTCGCCCAACCCGGTGCGCGCCTCAGGGAGGGGGAAACCCGGCCGGAGCTGGCCGGATTTGGCCGGGTGGAGGGCGACGGCGGGTGAGGCGGCCGCGGGGACAGGGGAGGAGGGCGCCGGCGGCTCGGGCTATTGGGGCCCAATTGCTCGGCATGAGGGCATCTCGGGGCGTCATGGAGCGCACCTGCAGCTCGAGCGGCGGCCGGGGTGGAGCCGAGCAAGCTGGCGGCGGGGAGGGGCTTGGCGGCGAGGAAGACCACGGTGGCGGCTCGTCTGGGAGGGCGGCGGAGTCCGGCGAGGTGGGGAAGACGCTCACGGGGTCCAGGTGATGCTCCACGCGCAAGGAATCGGCCGGCGGTGCAGCGGTTCTCCGGCGGGGTCCCGGCGCCGTGCTCGGGCAAGACGAGGTCGGCGGCGGCCTGCAGAGGAGGAGAGGAAGATTAGGCCGGGGAGGAGGAAGAGGGGACGATGGAGAGTGAGGGGAGAAAGCCCAAGGGCCTTGGCGGCGACCGGAGGGGCGCGGCGGCGAGTTCCACCAGGGTCACGCGCACGGCAGAGGAGTGGTGGCCTGAGCGTTCCCGAGCGCGCTTCGGCGAGGTGGGCAGTGAGGCAAGCGTCTCCACTTAAAGCGGCCGGGGAAATGCATTGAGACGCCGAGGAAGCAAGACGGCACGGCGCCGTGCATGCATGCAGCACGCGAAGGCGACTGGTGGCAGAGGAGCAGTCAAGCGACGATGACGGGACGGCGTGATCAGGCGTACCACGGTGGCGCAGCAACAAGGACGAGCGACGTGCACGGCAACGTCTCACAGAAACTGAGGCCGGCTGCCATTGTCGGGCGCTGATGGCGAGGAGAGGCGCTGAAGACGAGGGCTGACACCGCAATAACTCGCCGACGGAGTTGGTGGCGCGTGACGACAATCTACTGCTCTGCCAGAGGAGGAGAATGGAGGTGCGTTGCCACAGAAGGAGAAATGAAATGCTGGCTGGAAAGGCTTGGGGAGGAAAAATCCCACCATTAGCATACATACATACTCATATATGTATACGGGTATATATACATATATACATGCATATATCCTTTCTTAACATTCTTAGCCTCCTGAATCCTTTAATCCTTGAAGTGTATTTCAGATTCCAGATTTTAAAAGGTTAATTTGATTTACTCCTTTGGGAATAAAACAAGGTCTTTATTTTTGCATTTTCTAGAATATACACATACATACATACATATATATCTCCCTCCTATTTTAAAATATTAATACAATTCCAAATTTTCCTGAATCCTCCAATTGTGGAGTATGATTCCAAGTCTTGATTTCAAGGATTAATTTGATTTATCCCTTTGGAGGTGAAACAAAATTTTCATTTTATATTACTTATATATTTTAAGGATTTTTCTTTTTGGGTAGCAGAAGAAACAACCAACTGAGAGTAAAATCTTGCAATCTCATTAACATAGGTTTAAATTTTACATAGTCTTCGAGTATTGAAAATGGGATGTTACAGATCCCACCCCCCTTAAAAGGAATCTCGTCCCCGAGATTCGGGTAGAGTAGAAAGAAGGAGGTGGGGCAAGCTGGCTAGCAATGGTTCCAGGGTTTTGCTTGACACTTCGCCCTTTCCTTGGAGTCACTGAAGAGAGGATATCCATACAAAAGTGGGTCGACGCCACATCGCAGAAACCGTGTTCTTCTAGGTTTATTTCAGCTAGCTTCCCTTCATTGGTTGATATTTTCTGGGGCTTACTGTTCTTCAACGCTGGTTGCTGCCTTTCCTTTATGCTGGAGTGGATCTGAGTGAATACTTGTACGAGTGATAGGGACCCAAGCGAGTAGGAACTACTGGTTCTTGCTTCTTGCTTCTAGCCATGTCCTTGGCTATTGACAGTGTCTTGATTAGTGAGTTACAGTGAGAGGGGGACTTGAGTCTTGATTGTCTTGACTGTGCTATTTGTCATGTCTCGCTTGTAGATCTGACGAGGTTTTCAGCAATAAGGTGAGGGGGAAAATAGCACTAGATACGGGGTAGATCGCGGGGATGAGATACTCTAATCCACCCCAAAAAGAGCACACACAGAAAATTGGGGCGGCATACAAACCCCACAGAAAAACCAAGGTTTTGAAACAAGCTTTTGCTGTGACTGCGAAGTACAGTGCCCGAGAGCAAGAAGGCAGTGCACAGGGCCAAATAAAATCTTTTTTTAAAAAAAACAACGCCTATGCACGAAGACACACACAAGAGGGCACAGGGTTCTAAGCACTAGGCTTGCTGAAGCGAGACCACAAGACCTTCATGAGCATCCTTGATGTCTTCGAGCTTAATTTTTTTTTTTGAAGTAAGGGGAAAGAAAGGGAAATCAAATTTCCTTTTTGTAGACAGAAGTAGAGGAAGGAAAGCGTTGAGAAACGTTTTGGCGATGGAGCCCATGCTCCTCATTATTATTTAAGAACAGTTTTTTTTTTAAATACCAGGGTTGAATTTTTTTTTTTGAGTATCCTCAAAAATTTGCAAAGTAGGTAGATTCCCAAGTTTTGGTTTTGAAAGCAAGTTCTTAGAAATTAAGTTTTTGGGTCCTCAAATACTGGGGCGAAGTTTGTAAAGAAACTTTGAAATCAAGGCTCTTTGCAACGAAGATACACTATTTATATTTGATATTTTTTTTTGCAAGACTGATTTTCTGAAAGTGGTTTGGAAATACTTGAATTTTGAAATAATCCCTTTTTTTTGGCAAAGGTACCCTAATCTCTTCCAATATCACAATCTCGACGGAATAATTCACATTCATAGCCCTTCCATTCGTGGGCTTCTTATTCCAAGGCCTTGCTAATCCTGCTTATACTTGATTGATTGTAGGGTATCTTCTTTCAGTGCTTAATCATTGCACAACTGGTGTCTAGTACTCCAAACAATGAGTATTATCATCTATTCGATCCATAGATCATATCACTTCCAAGACATCATTCGTAGTTATTATTCACCAGATCAGGGTCTCCTACTCCTCAATTGAATCTCACTCTCCTACATAAAATCATAAATCCAGTCTTGGGTTCATTAGTCAACAATCCCATCCAACTATTCACCTAAACATTACTCCAATTTCTTTACCTTTGAATCCACCCGTACTCGATCGCTTCAGGGTTTCAATATTTCTATATTTTAAATCCACCAGTACCATTCACATCTTTTACATTTTAAATCTAACAGTATCACTTGTATTATGGTTCTAATATTTCAATCCACCAATACCATTTGTATTATAATCCAACCTTTTCCACCATAAATTCATAAACTCAATCCTGGATTTATTTTTGAGCGATACTCCAGCGCCTTTACTTGTAAATCCACCGATATCATTTGTATTATGGTCTCTTAATACTCCAATCTTTTCCATCTTTAACACATACTCATAATCCATTTATCTAGTGATCAATCCCACTATCTACAATCTTGTGCCCAACAACTTTATTGGCATAGACATCCACCGAGACAATGTTTATTAATCAAATCTATAATTCAATGGTTATTATCACATCTCCTATTGTCTCCAAAATTTCCAATAATCCACCCGGCAGTCGACTATACTCTATTATTCCACCCTTGTAAACGTTCATCTGGATTCATACTGTCTATTAAAGCTACAGACCAACAATTGTTATTACACTCCATATTTCTCTAAAGATTCCATCGGTCCACTTATTCAATCGTCTAAATTGGCCCGTTTATTTAACCAATCCAATTATTTAATCAATCCAATCATTTTAAATCGGCCCACTAATTTAGCCAATCCAATCATCAAACTAGTCCGCTTACTTTTCATCTAGAAATTCATACCGTTGATTCTATCTCATGATTGACATGAATCCACCAAGATTTATACATGGGTCTGAGGAACCAGAGCAAACCTTTGGAATAATTTGGTTGGAAGTTAAATCTTAGAAAGTTTTCCTCGGAAGGTTAGGTTTGCAAGAAGGGGTTAAAATTGTTTTTTGATAATTGAACTTTCAAGGATAAAACAACTTTTCAAAAATAAATTTCAAATTTAATCTTTGCGATTTTGGCCCAAAATAGGTTTTCGAAAGGGGTTTACAAGAGGAGTGCTGGACTTTTATTATTTGAATCCGGGATAAGAAAACTTTAGAAGTATAAATGACTAGGGCTGCATATAGATAAGAGGGAATCTTCTAAGAGGGATGAGAATAAGCAACACATCTTATATTTTTTTTTGCAATTAGATTTTGAAGGAACAAATCCAGTCATAACACTAACGACCAAGCTAAGTTCAAACCACAGCCTCTACCTTGGCCTCTACCACGAGCTGCGGTCCTTGGGGCTCGGCCCTTACCACGAGCAGCAGTCCTCCTGGGAGCCATCTGGAAATCAACCTAGAGCCTTTTTAGAGACTAAAAGGAGGGAAAGGCATATATGAGGGTTTGCTAGCCCCCTAATGGCACAGCAGAAAACCAAACGAAAAAGAGACAATTAACACACAAGGCATTATGCCTACGATAGTTCATTACATTAGGGGGGTTAGGTATTACATGACAGCCGTGCACAGCATACGGCTTACACAAGTCATGACACCGCGTACACATCGTCTACTAACTGGGTACATAAGGGGGAATACATCCGGGGAAGTGTGCATACACACCAACAAAAGACTGCCTAGACTATACTACTGTCTAACCTATAGCAGTCTACACCTCCGGGGACGGGGAGTGGTGCCGGCCGCAGAAGACGCAATCACCTGGAAAGCGGGAGCAGGAGACGATGCTCGGAGATCGGGAGCGAGATCGAGAAGGGCTCGACCTGTGGTTGGAGGGATGGGAGCGAGACGAGCGACGTCCCCTGCTGGGCTCTGCGAGGTTGCCATTGGGCGGTGGGCGCACGCTTATGCGCGCCGTCATTCGGGGGCGAGGTCCCTGGCGCTGAGCCGGTGCTAGTACTGGATCTGAAGCTGGTGCTGGAGTGGACACTGGTACGGATGCGAGAACTGGAGCTGACACTGGGGCTGCAGCTGGCACTGGTACGGATGCGAGAACTAGAGCTAACACTGGGGCTGGAGCTGGCACTGGTGCTGGTGGTGTAGACAGAGGGTAAGTGGCTCTGGCTCGGAAGCGCTCAAGCCCAGCCTCGGCGGCGAGCCTCTCGCGCTCTGCCGCCTGAAAGGCGATCAGGTAGCGGTTGAGCTGGGCGCTGAGGACGTCCGACTGCTGCAGGCTTGCGGTCAGGAGAATGCGCAGATGCCCAATCTCCTGCAGGGCGAAAGCATAGGAGACTGACATCGCCTGCGTCAGCTGGATCTGGTGGGACAGCTGGGGGTTGTCCACCCTGTGGTCGAGGCGATCTGGAAGGAATTGCCCCTGGCGAATGCGAGGGGAGTGGGCAAAAGGCGACTGTCGCAGACTATCCTCGTGCACCTGGCACAAGTGGGCCACGGCGAGACGTGCCGCGTCCTGGATGGCGTCGGCAAGGTACATCCGTGGAGGCTCGGCATGGATAGTATGGGAGTGGAGCTCCCTGTTACTATCTCGTGCGTAGATGAAGACCTCCATGGTCCACAAATCCATGCTGTGGATGTGAGTTCTCCTGCCTCGGTAAACGGGCGGGCGGGTGTACCCGAGACAACGCAGCAGCTGCCGCAGGATCTCGGCGAACCCTCCTTCGCTTTCTCCATGGGAGATGTGATCCCATGGACCAACTGGTGTAGCTCCGGCCATCTAAAAATTTTGAACACAATAGGTTAGAGCGGATGAAAATACAAAAGAAATTCTGGGTGAGTATAGAGACTAAGAGAGTTGAGTAAAGCAATATTACGCTATATTTTGTAAAAGTTTTACATAGTTTTTGTAAATAGGACTCAGACCTTAAATCTTGACCAGTCTAGCTAAGGTTTCTACAGTCGTATGCTCTGATACCAGCTCTGTCGGACCCCAAGTTTAATACCTGGAATCCTCTGTGATAACACTGCATTATTCCCTGGATCAGTAGATAATGCTCACAGATACATCGCTGCATCATTTCATACACGATAAATTCATACATTACAATACCAGAGTTCAAATAGACCACATCGGGCCAGAGTTACAATAGAGCCGTCAGGCCAAATGTCTTACAATACATAAAAGCGGAAGCGGAAGCGTACATAGCGTAGGGGCACAACTCACCACAGGCAAGCGACTGGGATAACCCGAGTACCAATGCTATTAATCAGGGACCTGACTAATAACGAAGGCACCCGCCAAAACTAGCCTGGTCAGCTTTACTAAGGCGAGAGGCAAGACTATCGAAGCCTATTCTATAACCACCATCTTCATTTCCTTCGGCATCCTGATCCTCATGATAAGCGTAATGCTCTTGATTCACATCTTCTGAAAGGGGGGTTAAGAGCGAGATTGAGCACAAACAACCGTGCTCCGCGAGCCAACACACAGAATGCATATAATTATAGATGCAAGGCTAATCAAGGAAGGCTCGGGTTCTTTTATTTGCATAAAGCGACATTTGAAATTACCATAATTAAAATTTCTATGACCTAGCATTTTTCAAGAACTTATGATTTAAATACTAAAAGTGTACAATAAACGGAGTAGTTTCCAATTCCAAATTTTATGGTTACATCCACCATATTTTAGGGTTACATCCACCCTATGTTATGGTTACATCCACCAATGCTTAACTTTTGAATAGCAGGTTACTTCCACCTTAATACCAACACTGGAGTACATCCCTCCAGGATGAATTTCAAAATCAGAGTACATCCCTCTGATAGATTTTTGTCCCACCCACAAAGGTTTTTGAAACAGAACTAACTCGAGGAAGATTTCCATGTCTGCCCTTGACCGTGGGCACGGCTATTCGAATAGTTTAAAACACTCTGCAGAGGTTGTACATCTTTACCCACAAGAGATAAATCCACTCGTTGCCCCACATAATTCCTTAGCCATGCGGTTGAGTAGACCATCACAGGACCTTTACAATGCATTTTTCCTAGCAGAGTTACGCCCGCTAAGGTTTCCACTTCTTCCGGGTACGACCACCCTTCCAGAAGCCCCCTCTTGCGCCGTCACGTCGGAGGATGTGGCCATCCTCTACCCGCCCGTGTTCACACCGACGCAACTCTTACTAAGTCGATGCAAATTAGTTAGCCCTGCCTACACTTTGCCAGCTTGTGGTTGTACTGTTATACACGGAGGGTCCACACAGGATTAAGTCCTTAAATTGTTCGGGCGGTCATTCCACAATCCTCTGTGTTACATCCACACCCACCACTCTTACCATCCGCCCAAACAGGTTTAGCAGTTTTTAGGGTTTTGAGAAGCATAACACAAATCAACATATTTGTTCAGCCATGTACATCCCATGACTATCCCAAATCTAGTTTTCATGATTAAAGAGTGATTAACAGGGTTACTAGAACCCTGGGCTTGACAAATTTTAGCATGGCAATAAATAGTCATATAACTACCATTCCAGTGTTTACATCTAGGGCGACAATGATCGTGGGAGTTCAAATGTTACTGGTGAAGTATTATATCATTAGGTGGGTATAAGGTTATTATCTACCTTAAGACTTACATATTTTTAGCACATAAAATAACGCATGCAATTTTTATAGTTTAAACGAACATAGTTTCACAAAATGTAGGCGCAAAATGATCAAAGTGTTGACTCGCCTGGATCGAGAGCTTGAGGGTCTTGTGTAGCTTCAAGCGGGGGCTCGTTCGCGTCGTCGAACTCTACTCGGACGGGAGAAACCGGAAAAAAAACAACACGAGAAAACGAGAGCCGAATAAGAACCAAATAAAATAAAACAACTCAAATGAACTCGGAATTGAACCAAACTAGAACCATTAAACAGGTCTTGATTTTAGAAAAATTTAGAAGTTGGTTTCGTTAAGTTCGGAGTTAGGGTTGAGGAGTTATGGCATTTTAAAGTTCTATTTCCTGGAAAATCCGAAAAATAAAATAAAGAAAGAAATGCACTGCGGGCAATGGGCCTTAATTAGCTGGGTTTTAATGCCCTCACTAACCATCGGCTTAGGACCGTTTAAATGGCCGGTTAAGACAAATGTTGATTAGAGTATAAATGCGCTGGGCTCTTCCGTTCGGGCTCGACCCGACCGCAGGGGAGGCGGAGAGCGGCGCCGGCCGGCGGCGGAGGGAACCCGGAGGCGAGGCGGCGCTGGCCCAAACGGGTCGCCCAACCCGGTGCGCGCCTCAGGGAGGGGGAAACCCGGCCGGAGCTGGCCGGATTTGGCCGGGTGGAGGGCGACGGCGGGTGAGGCGGCCGCGGGGACAGGGGAGGAGGGCGCCGGCGGCTCGGGCTATTGGGGCCCAATTGCTCGGCATGAGGGCATCTCGGGGCGTCATGGAGCGCACCTGCAGCTCGAGCGGCGGCCGGGGTGGAGCCGAGCAAGCTGGCGGCGGGGAGGGGCTTGGCGGCGAGGAAGACCACGGTGGCGGCTCGTCTGGGAGGGCGGCGGAGTCCGGCGAGGTGGGGAAGACGCTCAAGGGGTCCAGGTGATGCTCCACGCGCAAGGAATCGGCCGGCGGTGCAGCGGTTCTCCGGCGGGGTCCCGGCGCCGTGCTCGGGCAAGACGAGGTCGGCGGCGGCCTGCAGAGGAGGAGAGGAAGATTAGGCCGGGGAGGAGGAAGAGGGGACGATGGAGAGTGAGGGGAGAAAGCCCAAGGGCCTTGGCGGCGACCGGAGGGGCGCGGCGGCGAGTTCCACCAGGGTCACGCGCACGGCAGAGGAGTGGCGGCCTGAGCGTTCCCGAGCGCGCTTCGGCGAGGTGGGCAGTGAGGCAAGCGTCTCCACTTAAAGCGGCCGGGGAAATGCATTGAGACGCCGAGGAAGCAAGACGGCACGGCGCCGTGCATGCATGCAGCACGCGAAGGCGACTGGTGGCAGAGGAGCAGTCAAGCGACGATGACGGGACGGCGTGATCAGGCGTACCACGGTGGCGCAGCAACAAGGACGAGCGACGTGCACGGCAACGTCTCACAGAAACTGAGGCCGGCTGCCATTGTCGGGCGCTGATGGCGAGGAGAGGCGCTGAAGACGAGGGCTGACACCGCAATAACTCGCCGACGGAGTTGGTGGCGCGTGACGACAATCTACTGCTCTGCCAGAGGAGGAGAATGGAGGTGCGTTGCCACAGAAGGAGAAATGAAATGCTGGCTGGAAAGGCTTGGGGAGGAAAAATCCCACCATTAGCATACATACATACTCATATATGTATACGGGTATATATACATATATACATGCATATATCCTTTCTTAACATTCTTAGCCTCCTGAATCCTTTAATCCTTGAAGTGTATTTCAGATTCCAGATTTTAAAAGGTTAATTTGATTTACTCCTTTGGGAATAAAACAAGGTCTTTATTTTTGCATTTTCTAGAATATACACATACATACATACATATATATCTCCCTCCTATTTTAAAATATTAATACAATTCCAAATTTTCCTGAATCCTCCAATTGTGGAGTATGATTCCAAGTCTTGATTTCAAGGATTAATTTGATTTATCCCTTTGGAGGTGAAACAAAATTTTCATTTTATATTACTTATATATTTTAAGGATTTTTCTTTTTGGGTAGCAGAAGAAACAACCAACTGAGAGTAAAATCTTGCAATCTCATTAACATAGGTTTAAATTTTACATAGTCTTCGAGTATTGAAAATGGGATGTTACAAGAGGGAAAGTAGAACATCGATGTATTTGTCAGGCACCTGTAGGCTGAAAAATCAGACCAACGTCGGCAGCGCTCTGTTTTCTGCAACCTGCGACCGAGTGCTGAAGCCTGAATCTGACCGGCGGTCAGACCGTGTAGACGACGGCGGTTGAACCGGGTGGAACACGGTCAGCCCGGACGGCAACAGAAAGGCCGGAAGATGAACTCCGGTTGAACAGGCAAAAACTGTAGCAGAACTGGCACAGATTCAGAACTTTCAAAACAGAACGCAGGACAATGTTTTGGTTGGGGCGATTTCGTTCCCTGTTTTCTTCTCATTATATAGTATCAGCAGTACATCAAATATGGTAATACAACTACGAGTCATGATCAAAACGGATCACGAACTGGACTAGGAAACGGACAGAAACTGACTTCAACTCGGACGCTGAGTCTTCTGCTGTTTCCTTCTGCAGATTCAAGGATCGGGATGCTTTAGGATTAGTTCCAACAGCACCGCCATCGTACTAGACACCGCTGGGATCCAGAGGAGCCGCCGGCCAGCCACCGAAAGGTCATTTCTGCTTCTTCCATAGGACCCTGCATTTGGGATGTAGATGGCTGCAAAAAATAGGTATGTAGCCGTTTGATTTTTGCGAGAAAGATCATTTTTGCGAGGAAGCAGTTTGAAATTTTACTACGTAGTTCTTACTGATTTTCTGCTCATGGCATTTGGAAATTAGTTTGGTTCTTTGTGGTTCACATTGTTGAAGTTTGCGCTCTTTTTTTTCCTCACGCCAAATTTGAAGTCTGGAATGGAAAACCAAGGGGTCTGTACATGAGGTAGAGCGCGACGCAGATGGCCTCCAACGCGGCGTCGGCGCCGTTGACGGTGACGTTGAGGAGACCGTAGGGCTTGAGGAGGCCATAGAAGGTCCAGAGGGATAATTTGATTCTTTTTTCGTAAGATTCTTTTTTTGGATAATTTGAACTATTAAAATAGTGTTGGGACTATTTGTATTGTAATTTGTGCAAATTTCAAACTGAATTGTTGAATTTTGAACTTATTATGTTATTTAGTACCTATATACCGAATTGCGGAGCAAATTTCTATAATTATACCGAATTGCTAAATGGAATTTATCGAATTGCATGAATTTTTTTGTGTGGCATACCCTTTGGCAAAATCACCATGTGGAAGTTTTAGATAGCAAATATTTGCATCTTTGTGCAATAATAAGTTGGTAACTCAGTGGTAACACTGCAGTGTTTAATTGATAAGTCATTGGTTTGAGTCCTACTTAGCGTAGCTTAAATTTTTATTTTCCTATGTTTTTTATCCCTCGAGGCCCCTACAAATTAACTAGATAATAAGCAAAGGAAGATGAACGGAATTACCACACACTAAAAAGGAACCAGTCGAGAATCAAGACGACATCGCGCGAGAGGAAAACGCGATCGCTAATCACATCCGACCGCCAAAATCATCTGCATCTCCATCCGGCTGCTGCGCTTATTTTTCTTCTAGTCGATCCAACGTGTTCGTCTAGCCAACCAGCCAAACCGAAACAACGTCGCACAAACCAAAAGGCTGATATCAGAACTCCCCAATCAATACACGCATGCAGCCTTCAAGCGCCAATACTTCTCACCAAAACTAATTAGCACTCCCTCTCATTACCTGACGTGAACACCTCAAAACCAGTGATGCAAGCCTCCAAATTAATCACGTCTAAACACACATGCATGCAACAACCATGCATATGTATCTAGCTGCATGCACGCATCAAAGAAGCAAAAAAGGCCAAACCGAATTTTCTACAAGCCGCCATCAACTACTCATTTTTTTCCTTGTATATGACAGCCCCAAAAAGAGTCACGTACAAAGTTATGGCCGCCACTCTCCTATTTCTCGATAAAAAAAACTGCACACCTCATGGCCGCCGGCCCCAACTTTTTATAGCACGTCCACCAATCCGAAATAAACTCACAAACGAACTCAAACCCTAATACAACTCATCCTAGGCCTTTTTGTCTCAACCAGGCTTTTTGGCCCACTACTTTTCAAGGGACCCAAAACCCTTCATAACATGGGATTTTTAATTCTTTTACGCTTCCGATTTTTCAACCTTCCACGTGTCGAAGCCTCCAGGACCACACCTCCTAAATCTTCTCCACGCATCATCTCCATACGCATTGTTCTCTAGCCTGAACATCCCGCATGGCATCCTTGACCGATAGGACCTCAGTTCCTCTCTGAACTTAGTCCCGAAATCTCAGTTCCACCCGAACCTAGTTTCAGTCCCGTCATCGACCATGTTCCGCCTCAAGCAACACCTGCATATGAATAAACAAACAACCGCGTACGAGCACAAGTCCACGACTTACTCAAGTCAATCCGCACAATACCTCACACGAGCGTATCATGCAACATTATCATATCACCATGTTATCACAAGCATATAAAGAAGCAACATACCATAAGTAATACCATAACCAACGTTGTCAATTATTCATCATCTAAAATAACCTAGACCTGGCCACATGGTCTAACAGTTTTATATATCAACAACTAACAACTGTGGCAATACAACCCTAGAAGATGCAACGATCTCAAATTTCGTGGCAACACAACCTTGTTATTGCAACGAAAGATAGTCTTCTATACCAACGACTAAAAACCGTGGCAATACAACCCTAGAAGATGCAACGAACCCAAATTTCGTTGCAATAGATAAAACCCTATTGCAACGCAAGCAACGATTCATGCAACGAATCAAATCCGTTGCACAACTGTCCAGTATTCGCAACCATCAACAAAAGCGTGGCAATAACGTCGACATATTGCAACGCATATTCATTACGTGGCAATATTGTCAAGTACTTGCAACCGTTTTATAAATGGTGGCGATAGCACCTACCAATTGCAACGAAATGCATGGTAATCGCCACGCAAAAATATCCATGGCAACATGGTCAACTATCGCAACCAAAAATGAAAATGGTGGCAATAGCCCCTACCTATTGCAACCAATTTCGTGTCATTGCAAAGTTGATCGTGGCATTAGGGTCAAAACCTTGTAGTGTCCTCCTCTATCAAAGGGTATCTCTAGGCAATCCACATCCATCCTCGACAGCATATCCTACTCCTGCCATAGCCTCTTTATCCCCAACTATGGAAATTGCCCAAAGAGCGACTTGCAGAAATTGGTGTTCTAATGGGCTTGCTCCCCGATCAACTTAGTGTCTTTCGTAATTCATCCTTCTGTATCCAATGACAGAATCCAGTTTATGAATGCATACTTTGGTCCTTTTCTTATCACAAAATTGGAAAGCACACCATTTCATTTTTCATGGGGGCAATTAACCTATATAGTCATCTTAAGCGACTGACAAAAGGTTGCAATTTAAATTCTAAGAAATCATAGTGGAAAATGAAAAAACTAACCCACCAAATGGTAGTGGTAAGCACATCATCTATCATATAATAAAAGTTGGTGACAGGTGATCTACATGCAACACCCCGGCTTGACATGAGTCTAGAATGTCACCACTAATTCCAATCCTTCCCAAATTAAACCATCTTTCACAAACTACTAACATCAATACATTGACCAAGCTTTCACAAAATACTTCCTTAAGCATAAACATGACAATATTGAATAAAGCAAATATTAACATTGAATTGAAGCAGTAACAATAACGAAGGTAATCCAATTATTGAGAATAACCATAGATACTTTATTTGATTACAACCATACTAATAGCTCTATGTTCTAAAGGAACTTATTAACCAATTTAAAGAGTTTATATGAACCAAAGTGCTAATAATGAATATTTATTATCTAATGTGGTAAGTGAAGCAATGCCAGTGCATGAAATGATTTTGCGCTACTCCCCCCATGCATATCGCCTTCATTGATCACCTAAAAATAACAACATAAGTAAGAGTGAATTCACGACTCAGCAAACACGTAATAAAATAGTAAACGGTATTAAAATATATTATCAAGTATTTATATCAATTTACAACTATCTCATTTCCATCTGTTTCATTAATACCATGCACATATCTCATCATCTCTTTTATCTTTTCATTAATGCCATGCACATATCTCATCATCTCTTTTGTTTATACTAGTATAGCAAAGTGTAACCCCTGTCGGTGTCCACCTATGCCTAGCCTCTTTTCATGCAGGGATCTCAAGCCCGTCCTCTTTCATATGAGGACCTCAATCTCGTCCTCTTTCATACGGAGACCTCATCTCCACTCCCATAGAGTGCCTGCCAAAGTAGATCTTACTCTTTCCACTCCTGTGGATCGCCCATACAAAGTAGACTCTAGAGTCTCACACAAGTCACCTCTTTCCATCATTAATGGTTATTATGCAAAATGCAATAGTTCTCCTACATTAATCATTTATCAACATTACTCATTTGTCATCATCACCATTTAATCCACCATCATATGAGCATTAAACAAAGCAAGTGTAAACATGTAAACCAACATATTAGGCACTTTATAAACATAAAATAGCAAGAGCAAATAACACGTATTACCATTCTACCATGCACTTGTCTTTTCTTACCACGTGAGATGTATTGATGTGAAGACAACACCAACCCTGAAATTAATCCTCCTACAATAAATACGAGTCTAACAATATGCCACAATAATACATAAACATCAAATAAACAACATCGCTTCTACGTTCTCTGATCTAACAATCTCCTCTTTAACAGACAGTCCTCTCCTATTGTCCAAGTAATAAAAATATCATAACTCTTGACTCAAATGCCCTATCATGGCAAACCATATAATTTCTGGAATCTACACAATTTTCTTCACTTTCTTAGATTGCCACAAACTCTGATTAATACATTTAACCTCTCATTTTTAACCCCAAAGAGCATTCTATTATCTTACTGGACAGTAGAATTAACAATTTATTACTCTTAATTTACTGGTCCAAAAATAATAAATCATACTACTTATGAAATCTACAAAAAAAACTATCTACCTTTATTTATGCTCATAATTTAATTTCGCTATCTAGTAGGCCCAAACTGCAGATTATCATGATTGTGTCCAACAGCGATCAAATTTTGGATAGCAGCCAACCCAAGGTCTTAACTTCTAAACCACTCAATAAACCCCCATGTTCTTGCACTCTATAGAAACATTAAACAATTTTCTACAACTTTCATATTATGTAAAAGTTATAAAACAGGACATGGCTATCCCAAAACTCGCCCACAAGACAAAATAGCAAACCCTAATGAACAACGATACCCATAACTCATCTCTAACACATCCCTTCCTTCCTAGCTAGAACTAGCACAACCTCAAAAACCAATCTACCATGGCCTAAAATAGGGAAACAAGGTCCGGGATGTTATACCTACAACCGGAACAATGGAAATTAGTACTGGCGCGAAACTTCTCTTCCTTCTTCCTTCACTTTTCTCTTCTCTTCCCTGGCCAGCCCCCTTCTTCTTCCTCCCTCTTCTTTTCCTCTAGCCGGTGTCTTCTCTTCTTTTCCCTACCGGCCGCCTCCTTCCCCTTTCTTCAGCTAGTAGCAGCCATGGCCAGCACGGCAGGGCAGCTGTGCAGGTGGGAGGTAGCTAGGGTTTGGGGTAACTTCACCCCCCCTCCCCTCCCCTTAAAAGGCTTGGCCCACCCCAACTATGATCGACTTGACTAAGAGATCGAATCGAATTCTCCCTCCCCATTTTCCTCCCTCAATTTCGTTTCCTTTAATCCTTTTCTATTTTCGCAATTAGGCCCTTAGGGAGGCTAGTTTTGGAATATTACACTACAGCTACTAAGAAAAAAGAGAAATATGCTAGAAATTCTAACAAAAATAAAAATATATAACGCTTAATTTGATTGCTTAGATTTTATAGTTGTCTTAGGGGTATAAGATTTTGAAATAAATGTTAAAAAAATCTATCCCTAAATTTTATGTGATTTAATTTTAAAGATTAGATTTGATAGATGTCATATAGATATATTAATTTGAAAAGTATAAAAAAGAGATAAACAACAATACATATAATTCAAAGGCTGTGTGTTTGTAAGTTTGATAAGCGGGCCACCTCCCAATCCTCCCTTTCATGTAGGGTGAGAAAGATCTTAAAATAAATCTTGCTAATTAAATATCCTAATATATTTTATTTGCAAAATAGGAATTTCAACATTTTTAGTTCACAAAAAAATTATATACACCATATTTTTTCCAATCGAGAAACCCGAATTTCCATTTCTCAGAACGGAAACACACTACTTATATACGCCATATTATAATACGCCATAACGTGCAATCGCGGCCCAATCGGCTAGTTGTAGTAATGGGCCAACACCAAGCACCAGCCGAATCTCTTACAGCCACTGAAGATGACATAGGCCCATCACAACAAAAAGAAAAGCAACAGTAAAACCAGGGCTCTGAAGGTGGGCCCTCTCAAACAAGTCTGGCCATTTCGTAGTTGGCGAGGTCGGACGTAGCCAACCTTCTACAGGTTGTCTTGTAAATTTCAGAGAACGTTTTAGTGTGTCAGTCTGAATTTTGAAAAAAAAATCTTCTATGGCTGTTAGTCTGAACTTTGATGAGTGCGTTAGAAGTTTTTGTACAAAAACCCATTCAATGTACACCAAAATAAATAGCTCTTGTCCTCTGATGGGTAAACTATTGGAGATGCCACAATCCCTTTAAGCACCAACTTCTAGATCCACAGCATTTCCTAAGGAAGTTAAATAAATCTTCTATGGTCATTCATGGATTTACTGGCTTGACTAATGAATCAAGACTTCCTATAGCTGTTTGCTGAGGAAATTATTAGTTGGCATTGGCACTGCCTCTTAACCTATGCATTAGAGACAAGTAGGCAAACCACAATGTTTCTATCAACCCTATGCTTACTGTTTTTTCCTTTTGAAGGAAATGAAGTTATCCAAAAGATATGAAGGGATAGCATTTTGAAGTATAAATCATCAATCTTGCATATTGTTGTTTGGCTATGGATAAGCCGGTTATTTGTCCTCAGCCATTTTGGCCTTTGTTTTGACATTGTGGTGCTGCCATGCCATCAAATTTATGTTTAGGAAACTTATCTCAAGAAAATTTAAAGGTAAATGATTCTGTGGAAAAGGATTGATATTCCCTCTTTATCTTTTCTGTTGGGCTCATTTGTGAAGACGTTTGGGAGAAACGCACTTAGCGATTTGATTATGAGCCCTTGGCTTATAAGGAGTACAGGGAGATATAGATAGAGTCCAGATCGGATTACATGCCAAGGTAGTTAAGGTAATCTCCTAAACATGAAATATATCTCCTATGGTTGCCGGGATCTCCGGAGGCGGCATCATATGGGACATGCACGTGCCGTGCATGATCATGTTTGGCTAACACCCCCCCGCAGTTGGAACGGGAGCAGGGCGGACATTCAAACTGGAGCAGAATTCCCGAAAGATGGCCGTAGGGAGACCCTTGGTGAAGATGTCGGCGTACTGCGAGCTTGTGGGAACATGGAGCACACGGACCTCACCGAGAGCCACGCGCTCACGCACAAAATGCAGGTCGATCTCGACATGCTTCGTCCGCTGATGTTGGACGGGGTTAGTCGAGAGATAAACCGCACTAATGTTGTCGCAGAAAACCACGGTGGCGTGCTGGAGTGGGCGATGTAGTTCGGCGAGTAACTGACGAAGCCAGCAGGACTCGGCGACGGCGTTAGCAACGGCGCGATATTCGGCCTCGGCACTGGAGCGAGAGACCGTCTGTTGGCGCTTGGACGACCATGAAATAAGGTTATCACCGAGAAAAACCCCATATCCCGAGGTGGACTTGCGTGTGTCAGGACACCCAGCCCAGTCAGCGTCTGTGTAGGCGGTGAGGGAGGTTGGGGAAGTCCGATGAAGCTGTAAGCCATGGTCAACGGTGCCCTTGAGGTAGCGAAGAATGCGTTTGAGAAGATTGGCATGAGGCTCCCGCGGGTCATGCATGTGAAGGCACGCTTGTTGAACACCGTATGCGATGTCCGGACGGGTGAAAGTCAGGTACTGGAGGGCACCAGCGATGCTCCTATAATCTGTAGCGTTGGCCACTGGATTTCCGGTCGCAGGGAGCTTGGCGTTGGTGTCGACGGGCGTGCTGCAGGGGTGGCAGTTGGTCATGCCAGCACGAGCGAGGATGTCTTCGATGTACTGACGTTGTGAGAGGAAAAAGCCGGAAGCGGTGCGCTCGACGGAGACGCCGAGGAAGAAATGTAAGTCGCCGAGGTCTTTGAGTGAAAATTCGCGGTCAAGCGAACTGATCATCTGTCGTACAAGGCTTGGCGACGATGCAGTGAGCACAATGTCGTCAACGTACAGCAGGAGGTAGACGGTGTCGGTGTTGTGCCGGTAGATGAATAACGAAGGATCAGCCTTGGATGCCTGGAAGCCCAGCGAGGCAAGGTATGTGGTGAAACGACTGAACCAAGCCCGTGGAGCTTGCTTGAGGCCGTAGAGGGACCGGTTGAGACGACACACGTGCGTGCTACGCGTTGGGTCGACGAAGCCGGACGGTTGTTGACAATAGACGACTTCTGTAAGCGTGTCGTTGAGGAAGGCGTTGTTGACGTCAAGTTGATGCACCGGCCAATCGTTAGCCAGAGCAATGGTGAGGACAGTGCGGACGGTGGCCGGTTTCACAACCAGGCTGAACGTCTCGCCGAAGTCAACGCCGGGCCGTTGAGTGAAACCCCGGAGTACCCATCGCGCCTTGTATCGATCTAGGGAGCCGTCGGGTTTCAACTTGTGTCGAAAGATCCACTTCCCTGAAACAACATTAGTACCTGGAGGTTTCGGAACAAGAACCCATGTGTTGTTAGTTTGTAAGGCATCAAATTCGCGCTGCATTGCGAGGCGCCAATTGTCGTCGTTGAGCGCGGCACGGTAGGTGTGTGGGATCGGTGAATGGACATCCACGTGAAGGTTCAGCCGGTCCACGGGAAGCCGAAAGCCTCGCTTACCACGCGTGATCATCGTGTGATCGTTGACCACCGGGGTGATGGCCTCAGCCGCAGATGGTGGAGAAGCTGTTGCGGCGGGAGACGGAGTCGCAGGCGCTGCAGCGGTCATCGGGTTCGCAGGCGCCAGCGCAGTGGACTGCGCGGCCTGCGGAAAAAACGGAGCGCCGGACGTGGAGTTCTGCATGGCCGGCTGTGGATACGCGGATGATGGCGCAGGCACTAGTGCTGGGGTCGACACGTCCTGCTGAGTGTTCGCAAGCGCCGGCGCAGAAAGCTGCGCGGCCTGCTGGAGAACCGCAGGTGCCAGCGCAGTGGATTGCGCGGCCTGCAGAGAAGATGCTGGCGTGGGCGCAGAGGAAAGCGGAAGCAACGGGAGAGCGGAAGAGGAAGCAGGAGCCCTGGGGCGTGCGATGGGTTGAAGAGCAGCAGCCGGTGTATGTGCAGCATGCGATAGGAAATCAAAGTCCACAGGAGCCGGTAAGGTAGAACACTCGGAAAAAGGGAAAGAGTGTTCGTCAAAAATGACATGGCGGGAAATGATGATGCGGTTTGTGGTGAGATCAAGGCAGCGGTATCCCTTGTGATTTGCCGGATATCCCAAAAATACGCAAGCCGCAGACCGTGGAGCGAGCTTATGAGCGGCAGTGGCGGATAGGTTTGGATAACACCTACAACCGAAAACTCGAAGATGAGAATAATCAGGAGGAGAGCCAAACAAAGCCTGATGTGGAATACCGAAGTTGAGAGATTTAGTAGGGTGGAGATTGAGAAGGTAGGTGGCGGTGTGAAGTGCCTCGACCCAGTAGGAAGGTGGCATGCTGGCTTGAAACAGAAGGGAACGTATAATGTCGTTGGTAGTACGGATGATGCGTTCCGCTTTACCATTTTGTTGAGATGTGTGTAGACATGACATGCGGAGTGCGATGCCATGTGAGAGAAGGTGCAGCCGCATGGCGTGATTATCGAATTCGCCTCCATTGTCACATTGTATGCTACGTACAGTGGCGGAAAATTGAGTGCCTATATGCGCAAGAAAATTGCGAAGTGTGTCATACACAGCGGATTTTAGGCGAAGTGGGAATGTCCACAGATAATGAGTAAAATCATCGAGGATGACAAGATAATACTTATATCCAGAAATGCTAGGAACGGGCGAGGTCCAAAGATCACAGTGTATCAAAGCGAAGGCTTTATTAGTTCTAGTAGTGGATGCATGAAACGGAAGACGAACGTGACGACCTAATTGGCATGCATGACATAATGAGTTTGTGGAGTCTTTGGTACATGAAATATGAGATGCATTAGCTAGTTGCGATAAAGCTTGAAGGCTAGGATGACCAAGTCGTCGATGCCACAAAGTTGAAGGTGTGGTGACTGCTAGAGCATGTGAGGTGGTCGGCGGCCAACTGAGGGGATAGAGGTCACCACGGCTATTGCACCTGATGATCACGTTCTTGGTTTGAAAATCCTTCACAGAAAGACCAAAAGGGTCAAACTCAACAGAGACGTGATTGTCTAGAGTGAATTGACGAACAGAAATAAGGTTCTTGATTAAATGAGGTGTAACAAGAACATTATTTAACTGAAAACTATGAGCTGGAGTATGGAGAGATGTTGTGCCCGTGTGAGTAATTGGAATGCGGGAACCATTGCCGACAATAGCATATTGTGCTACAGGAGAGGAATTGTGAGTTGTGGAGGAAAGAGTACCAGGATCAGAAGTCATATGAGCGGACGCCCCGGAGTCCATATACCAATCGGAAGACGGTGGTGTCAACTGCATGGTACTGAAGGCATGCATGAGTTGGTTTTGGTCCCATGAAGCAGTTTGCGTGTGGGAAGGGGTGACGGGGGCGCCAGCCCACTGAACGCCGGATCCAGAAGGAGGCGCAAAATTTGGTACGCCTGGCCACGGTGCGCCTGAACCCTGCATGATGGGAACGGTGGCTGTGAAAGCGCCCGGAGGTCGCGGACCAAGCAGTCCTGGGCTGAACCGTGATCCTTGGCCGGGCCACATGTGAATGGAGCCTGTCCACGGATTCTGGAAGGACGGCCAGCCCTGGCTGCTGTTGTTGGAGCCGCCACCGCCTTTGGAGGAGCCGCCGCCGCCGTTGGAGGAGCCGCCGCCGCCGCCGTTTCCTCGACCGTTGTTGCGGCGACGTTGGTTGTTGCTGCGCGAAGATCCGCCGCCGTGAGAGGAGTTGGAGGAAGATCCGCCGGTGGAGTTTTTGTTGGACTGGCCGGCCGAAGAGACGATGAGAGCCGACGGGTTGGAGGAGCCAGTTGATGCATCAGCGCTCGACGTGAGTTCCTCAAGAAGAAGTGCGGAACGGGTCTCCAAGAACGTCGGCAGAGGGCGCTGCATGGAGATCAAGGTTCGCATGTGCGCGAAATGAGAGCTCAGTCCGCGCAAGGTGTTGAGAACCAGACTCCTGTCCAAGATTGGCGTTCCCACGGCAGTCAGTTCATCAGCGAGCGACTTCTGCTTGCGACAGTAGTCCGCCACCGACATGGACCCCTGCATGAGGCCGTGGAACTCCTGCTCGAGGTAGATGGCGCGCGTGTCGGCGTTGTCGCGGTAGAGACCCTCGATGCGCGACCAGATGGTGTAGGCCGTGGCCGACGCATCCATCACCATGGCGAGGAGGTTCGGAGTAACAGCGGCGTACAGCCACGAGCGAACGAGAGCATCGAGACGAAGCCATTGTGCATCGGGGGAAGAAGATGAAGGCTCGCGAATGTGATCGTCGAGGGAAAATTTCTCCAGGGCGACCTCGAACAAGCCGCGCCACTGTGCGTAGTTATCGGCCTGCAGATCAAGCGTGATGGGGACGAGAAGTTTGACGCTCGAGACTCCGACGGCCTGCCATGGCAAGGGCTGCGGCGACCTCCGCTTGTGCCGCGGCGGCTTTGTCGGCGTCGTGGTCAACGTGACCCGCCATGGCGGAACGAGATGATGGAGCTGGGAAGGAAATCAGGATCGTGTGTTATCTGATACCATGAAGACGTTTGGGAGAAACGCACTTAGCGATTTGATTAGGAGCCCTTGGCTTATAAGGAGTACAAGGAGATACAGATAGAGTCCAGATCGGATTACATGCCAAGGTAGTTAAGGTAATCTCCTAAACATGAAATATATCTCCTATGGTTGCCGGGATCTCCGGAGGCGGCATCATATGGGACATGCACGTGCCGTGCATGATCATGTTTGGCTAACAATTTGGCTATGCAGGAGCGATGGCTTCAGCAGTTAAGACAAAGAATGTACCAAGGTTTGGGCTCTTTTGAGCCATGCAATGCAGATCCTCCAAATGAAAGTTACCAAAGCTGTTGTTTGCTAGTTGTTGCAATTGATAGAAGTTACAGTCCAAAACAAAAGAAAAAATTGATTGAAGTTGTATGAATTGATTGGGACTTGTATGGCATATTTCATATTTGGCACTTCTATTACCCTTATGCCGTTATGCGTGAACATTCTGCCATAGATATTTGTAGTTGATACATGGTACGTGCGTGCGAAAGAATGATTCAACATGTATGATTCAATATTTTCTGCTGTCGGTACTTTGACCTCTATGAAATGATCTTGAAACAGGTTTCTTGATGTCTCAAAAAACAGCAAAATTTTGATAGACTTGCCTTCATGACTCTTTGTAGTTTGTTTCTGAATCTGCTGCACTCAGAAGTCAGAAATACTAGGCCAGGCTACCGAATGATCAAACACTGCCTTTTGCCACCTGATGGTTGATCAGGACATGCAAAACAAAGCATGGAGATGATCAAAACGAAGAGCAAGAAGTATACACCATACTGAATTACTGATTCTGAATCTTCCAATAAAACTAGTTATGATTTCACAACCCCTCCCTCCGCTACAACTTCAGGTACATGCTCTAACCTTCCCAACTCTCCCATCCAAGAAGAAAATACTTGGATTTATTGGCACTTTTTTCCTTGACTACTGCAATAGAGAAAAGGATGAAAAGGATGCCCACTTTGGGAAATTTATCATGCACCAATGTCGGACCCGGATTTTATCAATTTGAAATCCTCTGTGGTTCCATTGCACTATTCCCTGGATCAGTAGATAGTGCACACAGATACATTACTGAATATCAAATTCATATCTTGCGGAAGCGTAACTAATACAATAACAGACTTACAGATATGTCGATCATGCTAAAAAACATTAAAAAGCACCAGTGGAAACACAAACTTCGTACAGCTGAGACCCTCAGGATTCTAAAGGTACTTTTGACTTGAGTCATGAATGCAAGTCTAGTCTTCTTTGGCCATATCTGATCCACAGGCAGCCAGCTGGAATTCACAACCTAGTTCTTACCCTCACCATCTTCTAGTCTTGTCAACTCCTTTAGATGATCGCAGAGTTTGACTTTCTCCTTCTTACTTACTAAATAATAGTAATTGAGTAACACAGTGAGTACAAAGATACTCAACAAGCCACCACATAGAATGCAATAATAATAGATAAAGGGCTGAACCAAGGGAGACTTAAGGTTCTTTTATTTGTGAAAACGCCACCATTTTGATATACAGATATAGAAAAATCTTAAGACCTAGCATTTTTAACTAAATTATGTTTTTTTAAAAAAATATAAGAGTGTATGATAATAATAGTAGTGTAGGTTACATCTACATATTATAGAGCATGGTTACCTCTATCATATGCTAATTTTGATATTATAGTTACGTCCACCTATTATTATCACTGAGTTACATCCACCTAGGGCAATTCAATCCAGGGTTACATTCATCTGTCATTTTCATCCCACCAACAAAGCTTTAGAAATAGACACTAACTCGAGTAAGTTTCTATGCCTACCCATGACTGTGGGTATGGCTATTCAAACGTTTTTCACTCTGTAGAGATTGTACACTTTACCTACAAGAAATACTCAACTTGTTATATTTCATGCATTTTCTTAGACATATGAATCAAATATTTTAACAGTGCCTCAAATTAACTTTTGAATTTTAGGATATACATTAATGGCATTCTAATTTATCTAATTAATATTTAGCACAATTTGAATTTAGTTGAGACCTAGATGTATTTCAATGCAAGCTTTATTGAAAGTTTACTATTGAGCTAAATATCAATTGACAGGCTATTTAAACTATTATATTAACAACTTGATTATTTATTTGAAAAGGGCCCTATGATATTTGGAATAATCCATTATATTTTACATAATCATTAATTAAATCTTTAACTCCAATCTTACTAATTAAGTTGCTCTAAGATAATTCCTGGGATTAGGCCCACATGTCATATGCATGCACAGAGAGACAGAGGAGGGCAACACAGAGGGGAAACAGAGAAGGAAGCCAAAACAGGAGAGGGCAACCACACTCGGCCAGGAGGTGGCAGCGACGACGAGGGGCAACAGCGAGTGACAAAATGGGACACCGGGAGGGAAAGGAATCACAAGATGGCAATGGCACAAGCCAAGCGACACTGAGGCGGGCTGGCGACGGTGCTCGACGACCAGAGGTGAGGGAGAAATGTGGCAGCGGAGATCGGGAGGGAGAAGGAGAATTAGAGTGAGCATGAGCACGAGGGGCTCATGAGGAACTCACTGGCAGTGACGCGCGTGGCAGGGGAGGAACCGAGGCAGGCTAGCGACGCCAGCCTAGGGCGGCACAGGGAGGTTGATGGTGCTAGTGGAACTAGCGGTGGTAGGAGTTAGGAGGCGTCGTGGAGGTGCTTCCGAAGAGGGGACGATGGTGGTGGAGGTGGTGCTCAGTCGGAGTGGGGGGAAACGACACTGTGACGAGCTCTAGCGGAGGAAAACCAAATCGGCTAAGGGAGTGTGCACCTGGGGGTGTGGAATGTGAGGTGACACGATTGGATTATGGAGGGGCTCGCCATGGTGGCAAGAACAGCGAGGGGGCACGGCACGTGTGAACTCAGGCAGGGCTCAGGGAAAGGGAAGAAGAGGGGCAATAGGGGTGCAATGCGGGGTGGGGTGGCACGGGAGCGGCCAACGCATGTGGTCAGGTCGACGCGCAGCGCAACAGGGGCACACCGTGGCCGGGTTGCCGCCAAGGAAGTAGAGAAGAAGAGAGAGAGAGAGAGAGGGAGGGAAAGTTGGGTTGTGCCAGTGGGCCAAGGAAAGGGCGAATGAACGGACTGGCCCAATTGGGATTTTGGATTTACAATTCGAATCTCGGTTTTGTTTTTTAATTTGAAATTTTAATTTTGAATTTTCATTTTTAAATTCTTGGTTCAATTATCTGAATGTGAAATTTTTAATATTCTATTGCTTTTGCTTTTCATTCATTTTGATTTCAGACTTTGATTTTTATTTGAATTTCAAATTTGGATTTTTGGTTCAATTCAATTTCAATTACTTGGCTCTTGTTTTTAGATTTTTTTATTATTTGATTCATTTGACAAAAACCAAATCGAGATTCTCAAATGCAGATCAAAAAATTCGAGCAACACCGAAACCCATTAAAAAGTTTTAAAATTTTAATGCTTTCAACATTCCAAATTTTTGGGATGTTACAACCCAGTACACCCTTGACATGCTCGTTTAGGAATTTGATGAAAAGGATGCTCAATCACAGAGAGATATGTGTCGAATCCAATTGCTTGTCAATTAGAAATTTTGTGTTACCATACTGCAAATAGTGATGCAGAGTTGGATTTGCTTGTGGTGCTCGTTTACTCTGTCTAGTCCAACAACAACAAACACCAGTACTCCATAGCAAGTAGTCAACAAACCGCATTAGGGGAATCATTTTGTGCATGCTCCATGAAGCAACTGAACCAGGTTGGTCGCATAAAATTGCTAGGAAATATGAAAGTTTTTGTTTTTGTTTTCTTTGGGTACATGGTGTTGAAGTCAACCTTTTGTACACCTACGCGTGGTGAAGCCCAGTAGTCTCTGGTTTGACGTTTTCGCGCTTCAATATTGCAGTCCTTACCCATCTTACATGGATGCGCCCCAGATGGGAAAGCATGTGCTTGAGATTGTGGATTCGTCCACCGTATCTAATCACATCCAAGTTAATTTGCTATTACGTATGTGAATCTTGGAGCTCCCTGTTTTACACTATCTAAGTACATCCGAGTGATGGTGGCCCATGCTGCAGACCTGCTGAAGTACTTGAGATCAAGATTGATCTGCTCGATTGCGACTGTCTTTTTATCCATCTTTTTTTCCTCTTGTTTTTCAATTGAGCAAAGTCAGGCCCACATCATCTTCCATTGTAACTTTGCCAAAGTACGTTAGGCCGTTGCAGTCATGATCATGGCCATGGTCCTGGATTAGTGTTTATTTTTCAGTACATGTTTTTGTCAGGTCAATTTAGGAGGCAGTAGCTGATCAACAGGTTCCAGTTATGTATGTGGAGACCATATCTTGAACATGGCATGCTATCAGTCTTCAGACATTTTTTTTGTGAAAAAGAATTTGATAAACTTTTCGAAAATAAGCCTTTAGACTTTTGGTGTCGAATTTTGATAGATATACACATCAGTATCACTTAGGTACCACGGGTTGTGGTTGTGGCGTCATAATTGGGAATGTATCGGTTTTAAGATAGGGTTCGATCATGACGTCCGAGGGTCGGAATTCGTTGGGAGTTGATCAATTCTGTCATAAATTGTGCCCATATTCTCCAATGGAAAATGATAGGACTAGGGTGTCCAATAAAGGATGGAGCGCCATGAAAAGGAATTCTTTTGCATGAGAAAATTGTGCACTATATGTAGGGAATAACTAAGGAGAAAACAAAGATGAAAAGGAGATGTGTAGCAAATAAATTGGGTCAGTCAAATGTGCCATACCGAACATGATTCACTCTGTGAGTTGTGACATACCAAACATTGATTCACTCTCTTTCATCCTTCAGTCCACTTACAGAGTTTATGGTGGCTATAGACTGAGCACTTACTGACATCACTATCTCCATTTTGTCAAGCTCTTTTGCTCGGCGATGTGAAAAGTTTATGGTTTAGGCTCTTTTCCAAACAGTTTCTGTCTTTTGGATTTTAGAATTCAGTTTTTGAACAAAGTGATTTTTTAAAATGGTTTCTATAAGCCATGTGTAGGAATCACTGCAGGAACGATGGTTCCTGTTAGTATGTTTTTAAGTGGGTCAATAGTACGTTTTCCCAGCTGAGCTGACTATGGAGAATTTAAACCTTAATTGGACGAGCATGTTATTCTGATTGTACCAAATTCTTGCATTCTTGCTTCAGAGAAAGTCACCCTGCATTTATTTATCCATCTCGTAATGAAAACATGAGGCCAGTACTTGGGAGACTGCAACTTACATATGGTATTTTGACACTCTGAGCCAATGTTTGGTCAAATAGAAGCAGCCTGCGGCCTGTAGTTTAATTTGCCCTTCAGAATCTTGGCGGTATTTTACAGCAAATTGTGACACCAACTTTATTACTAAGAGACTACATTAGACGGCTACATCATAAACAGTTCCTATGAACCGCCTATGTTGCAACTATCGCATACGGATTATACTAACAACCGTCTGTGATATTTTCACAGACGGTTATTTATACCAACCGTCTGTGATAAAGCAAGATATCACGGACGGTTCTTATTAATAATCGTCTGTGAAAATATCACAGACGGTTGTTAGCATAAACTGTCTGTGATAATATAAGATATTATAGATGGTTCGTATTAATAACCATTTATGATAATTCACATATGTTTATTTATAAGAACTGTCTGTGATATGTGCATTATCACAGACGGTTCATATAAAAAACCATCTCTGATAATGCCACGACACCGAACCGTGGCATTTCCCCCAGGATTCTGATATCACCCGTCCATTCTCTCCACATCGAACGACAAGCGCCGGTTCCTCCCACCTCTTATCCCTTATTAATTACTCCTCTCCCTTTCACTCCAAGATGCGTGAGTTCTACCACTGCAATGTCACTGTTGTGCCACAAAGGTAACGCTACCACCGCCTCTCCTTCACTGCAAGGCACCGCGGAAGCAGCTAGCTACCAAGGATATCCAGCTCGCACACTGTTAGGATCTGTCCTATGTTTTTGCTATGGGTTCATATAATTAGAAGATGTGTTCTTGCCATGTTTAAGAGTTAGGTACGTAGGATTAGAAGATGTGTTCTTACCATGTTTAAGAGTTGGGTTCGTAGAATTGGATTCATAGGATTAGGCAGGGCAGCGACTACTCGATTCAGAAACATGACAGAAGAGAGCTTCACTGCATAAAACTCGAGCTGTTCCTGTTACATTTTGTGGTTCGAATATGATTGGTCTGATTACTTAAGAGTTTGATCAAGTTTCATTTAAAATATATTTCGTCCAGCGACTAGTCGGTAATACAAACTGATTAGAAATTATAATTGAGATCATCTTTATATTTGTGATAAACTCTGCACTGACTTGCGTCGACTAGAATTAGACATGACTACTCAATACGCTTTCTACTACAACTTTTCATCGTTATCTTCTGATACTCTATTTCGTCTCCGAGCATAGTGTTGTCCCATCTCTGAACAAGTGGACTATGTTACTTGTTTGCCTGGGATTCTTATTCCCTAGACTATTTATCCCCTCTGCAAGTCTCATGATAGATAGCAATATGTATAGTGCAAGCTATCTACATATGTAATACGTCAAGAGTGTTTTCTAACTTCTCCTTCATATAGTGATTTTGCTGATTACATATCCATATTTTTTCCTATAAAAGTTTTTTAATATTAAACCTTTGCCTCGTCCTCTTGATGTATTCTTTCATGTCGATGCGTTCCGTAACATGGTACCATTGCATTTGTCATCTGCAACAGGCTCAGTGACAGGGGCCCACTGTCAGGAGCCGGTGAGGTAGTGTCAGTAAGTTGCATGTTAACAATGAGATTTGGGAAGCTTAACAACAGTGCGAAGCCCGCTCACGGATAGGCAGATAGCTAGCGACAATACGAGGCCGCCGCTCTGAGACGGCCAATCAGCTCGAGAGAAGTTTCTTGTTATGTCAGAGGGAGAGCGAGCGCCGGCTGATCTCTCTCTACCTCCTGTGCTCATTTGGCGCTTGCCCTGCCCCCCAAACAGCTGGTTCCGCTGCCGCCTCGTCACCTCTCTCTCTCTCTCTCTCTCTCCCCCTCTCTCTGTACACATCTTTAAAACGGCCACCGTATAGTTGGCCACCCACCTCTGTGCTCCTCCCCTCTCCTCCTCTGCTGATCACCTCACCACTTCTACAGTACACACAGATGGCAAAGCCTCGCAAGAACACCAACAGCAGCAGCAACACCGGCCACGGCAACGCGGCCGACGTCTCCGTGGCCGCGGCGGCGGTGGCTGTGCGCGCGAAGCCGAAGCGCACGCGGAAGAGCGTGCCGCGCGTGTCCCCCTCGCAGCGCAGCTCCGTGCACCGCGGCGTCACACGGTAAGCAAACCAACGAACCAGCTGATTATTATAGCAAGGCTGCAGCAGATCGTATTGAGCTGCCGCTCTGATCACGCGGTAATGGCGTCGCATCGCAGGCACCGGTAGTGGACGGGGCGGTTCGAGGCGCACCTGTGGGACAAGAACAGCTGGAACGAGTCCCAGAACAAGAAGGGCAAGCAAGGTTCGTTCTTCAAAACCCTACTGCTAGCTAATCACTGATACTTCCACTGATTCTCTCCTGTCAGGCTTAATTAATCAGTCGACTGCAACTTTGCTGTGGCATGTATCTAAATAATCTTTCCCCTTGTTGGTGCACGCAGTTTACCTCGGTGAGGCTCTCGAGTCACGGCCTTGGCATGGGACCAGTTCATCTACTGTTCTAAACAAAACAAAGAGAAAATCAACTGTTTCCGTTTGAAAAAAAAATACTTTAGTGTGTATCAGTAGTGATTAGCTTGGTTATCTCGGATGTTGTTTGCAGGGGCGTATGACGACGAGGAGGCAGCGGCGCGCGCGTACGACCTGGCGGCATTGAAGTACTGGGGCCCCGACACCATCCTCAACTTCCCGGTAGGGCTAAGCTACCGCCAAAATTTATTCATTGCACATTCCACCAAGATATTATAGTCCGGTAGTGTTGTTCCATGGCGCCTGTCCCCGGCTTGGAATTCATTCTTGGCACCTCTCGAGTTGAATTCGGTCATGGGCTCTTTTCTCTGGAAATTAAATTGGACCAGCTGCGGTGGGGAAGCTACTGTAGGTTTCCGCACAGTCTCGTGCGGTCTTCTGTCAGAGATGATGAGGTCTTACTTAGAACAGGAGAATTTTTCCAATATCGAATTGAACTATTTACTGTGAAATTTATATGTTCCAAACGAGGGCTAAATGGTTACAAGGGCATGGCTGAGTGAGAAAAATTGGCATTTCACGTCCTCGGAAGAAAATTTGGCACTTTATCGTTAAAGTACAATACACGCCGTTAAATATGTTATGAAGCATCTTGTTTTTTTTTCAGAATTTAGATAGGCAGTAAATTTACTTTTATTTGTTTTTCACTATTGCATAGTAATTAATATATTCCATTATCACGTACATGTGCATCGCATCTGGGCATGGGCTTTAAATTATTATTTTAACAATTATCGTATTTTCAAATACTTTGCAGTTATCTGCATATGAAGAGGAGTTAAAAGAAATGGAGGGGCAATCCAGGGAAGAGTATATTGGATCGCTAAGGAGGTAATTCTCAATCAAAACAACTATTTTGAAAATGCACTCGCCGATGAGTTTGGGTGAAAAAGAGTCCATCAGAAATTGACAGAACTCCTAAAAAGAATTTAGAAATATAAATCATATACATATGCTAAAAAGAAATAATGTATCCATATATGATGTGTTCACAGGAAAAGCAGTGGGTTCTCAAGAGGAGTCTCGAAGTACCGGGGTGTTGCCAGGTAATATGTTCATGACTTGATCCAAATTCCTTTGCTCCAAACGGGATCTTATATTAAACGTGTAAGCACAATTTGATCGGAAAATTATCATCATATGGAATTGCACCAATCTTCACAGACATCATCACAATGGGAAATGGGAGGCTCGGATTGGCCGTATTTTCGGCAACAAGTACCTTTACCTGGGTACCTATGGTACGTTAATTTCTTTCACAAAATTAATTTTGGGAAACCACAATTAATCCTGCTAGAAGAAATTAATTAGCATCACAACGGCCTTTATAAATGCCTTCATTTTTGTGACCTATAAATTCTCCTTCCGTACATGGATTGTTCCTGAAAGCCAAATCTGAGTAGTATTAAGTGCAAGTCGTTAGGGCTAGTGTACTACACTGAGGCTTACATGGTTATAGTGACGAATTTGCCCTCACATTGAAGCACATCGCTTGACCGTATAAATTCCCAACTAATTCCTGCAACCAGTGATTGTAATGGTTGGAGGCCTGTTTGTTGCTACAAGTCAGTAGATTAGATTGAAACCAATGTTGATTGCAATTGCTCCCAACAGTCAACCCTGAATTCTCTATCACGTTGCAGCCTCTGTTATGCCAATCAAAGAGGCTACTCATGCAAATTAAAGAGCTGATGCATGTTTGTAATACATAAGTTTCGTATGAATTTTAAAAAATAGACCACATTGCACATTGCACATCTTTAGGCTAGATGTCTGGACTGCTGACCCTAATGCTATCCCTAAATAGACCACATTGCACATTGCAGAACCAGATGAGGAGAGCCCAGACCCTTCAGATCCAATCTTTGGCAAGCTGTTGTTTTTCATCCGTGAGAAGAGGACTCTAACCTACAATGTTTTCATTCACATTGCGAAGGTGGAAGATTACCGCCCTAGCAAGGTCTCTTCACCATCCTCATATCAGTCATGCCCCTCTAGTGACGGAGACAGTGGCCATGGAGGTTGCCTTAAAATGGGGCCTCACGGTGCTTCAGGCCCAAGTCCTAGGCGACACTTCTTCACCTTCATCCTGGGACATCCGGATGGGGTGGCGAGCCGGTTCGTGCTAGGTGGCGCCAATGATGGCAATTGTAGCCACCGTTGCAACAACTGTTGCGTGGACTCCACCTAGTGCCTCCCCTCTATTCCCCTTCGTTGCCACCGGCAGATGGATCTCCCCTACCGGCCCTGCAGGTCCTACCGGGACCAGTGCAAAGCCAGGGTCACCGCCAGTGTGTAGATCGTCCTCTTTTCCAGTTGACCTTCCCAATGTGAACTCTTCCACAGGACTCGAGTGTTTGCGCCCAGATTCAGTTTTCGGCTCCTGCCTATTGTCGTCGATTCAGTGACTCTCCAGGCGGTTGTCGGTGGAGGACAATCTCTCGACCACCGCAGCTGACGCGGTGGGAATTGAAGCGCTCTAGGAGGTGCCCGCATCGACTCCACAGCTATCCTCAGTGGGCCCATCCCCTGCCAGCTCTCGAGAACCATGACAGGTGGCTCCACCGCCTAGTCAACATGTACTCGCATCGCGAGCGGAATCTACGGAATACGCCTTCCTTGGCCCTCTGCACTCAGTGGCTCGGGGTGGTGTACTCGAGGGGCGGATGGTGACCTACTAGCGGCGCCCCATCAAGCCCTATCAGCTCCATGGTAGAGCCATCCCCCCGGTTCTAGCTGTTAAAGCCCCGATAACCAGACTTCATGCATAGCCCGCATCAATGGGGCCTTCTGGGCCGTCGTGTGCTACACCGATCAATCCTGGGCCTGTTGGGCTAGATATCACCACAGCAGCCCAACTAATCACACCTGGGCCTCGTTAGACACAGTGGCACCTCAACCCACCTCATTGAATCAGGCAATTTCCCACCTTCCCCTACTGTTGCTTTCATTCCCAATGTTCCAACAACGAAGCCTGAAGGTGTGCAACCCAATCAGAGTTCCACGTAGAAGCAAGCGCCTAGCGGCTAAATCGTCTAGGGGACTGGACTTGGTCAATCGGGCACAACGTACACTCATGGTCAAGCTCAGCATCTCCAAATCCGAAGATGATGCTGATGACAGGGCAATGCAAGCGTACACTTCCCACATTGATCATCCGTTAGCCTCCCAGCACATTGAAGCCCTCGTAGCACTATTCATCCTCCCTTCCACGGCTATCACAGATGTCCCGTTGCAACCATTGGAATGCTCCTCAAATGTTGCTAGCTGAAAGCCGTAGTTTGCCTTAGCCAAGGTCTAGGCGTTGTTGGTGGAGTCAAGTGCAATGTCAAATTGTAATATTTTAGTTTGGAATGTGCGTGGCTTAAGCACACCCGCATGAAGAAATGTAGTCAGGAACTTGATTAACGAGTTTCAGCTAGACGTACTTTTGTATCCAAGAAACAAAATTAGATGCTGTTCTGGCATCCCTTGCAATGCAACTTTTAGGTTTGACCTACTCCTTCGAGTTTCTACCTGCCTCAGGCACCCGGGGTGGCCTACTAACTACATGGAAAGATACTTCAATCTTGGTCTCCAATAGGGTGATTCATGCTTACTCGGTCATAATTCGTGTGACATCGTGAGCTAACAATACAACTTGGTGGTTGACAGGGGCGGAGCTACAGGGTGGTCCCTGTGGGCCGCGGACCACCCTGCGCTCGGTCCAACCAAAGCCCATTGACTGCTGACGGTTTCGCTCCTTCTTGACTGCTGACGGTTTCGCTCCTTCGGCTCTTCGCCTCCCGCCTGCGTCTGCGACTCTGCGTCTGCGTCTGCTACTCCTTTTGGCTTTTGCCCCGCTTCTGGGCAGTCTTAGCTTCATCACTTCTGGCATGCAGGTTTGAGTTCTTCAAAATTTTCATGTTATTGGCTTTCAATAGCAGAGACTATACTTATGGTTACCAATTTTTATTTTCCTGTTACAGTGTGTTCTTCTCTGAGAACTTTGTACGTCTAAGATCTACACGCTGATGCATCTTATGGGAATGGATGCTTATTTTCTGGGGAGATCGGGGTTGTGATGCTCTCTGTCTTCTTGCTGCATTTTGGTGGTTTCTTGGTCGGGTGAGCACTAGAACGTTCACTGTACTTTTATATGTGGAACACTTCACAGATGTTGTATCAGAAGGAGAATTTTCTTATTAAAAAAATATGTTAGGGCACAACTTGATCTGTACTCTCATCTTTCAGTTAATTCAACCTAAAGTTATGGACACTTGTGGGGTAGTATCCACACCCAGCTTTTAATTGTCACGGGGTTTTATCACAAATAGGTACATTGCAGCAGCTATAGGAGGTTTCAGAGAAAGACAAAGGGGGGCAATATCATGTATGGCAATACTTCACACCTTCCGATTCGAAGAATGAAACTGTTGCCATATCCGATGCATGACCTGCTCTCACTTTGTGTGCTTAATTTCCTCTGTCATAATCTTCTATACAAAAACTGATTTAATTTCAATTATATGTTTTTTTGCAGTATTACTGTATTAGATTATTGGTTTGGTAAATTGAAACTTTATATAATTCTCTTGCAGATTTGTTAAAACATGAAGATGAGTGGTGATATTGCCTCTCTTTTTCAGAAATATGCATCAAAGAAGAAGGCTTCTTGTCCATCTCCTTCCGTGGCTGCAGCTGTCCCAGAAGAGCAAATTGAAGAACAAGAAGGTGGATCGGATCAAGATAGAGTGATTGAAGAAAATGTGACTCCAACTCCAATACCTCCAAGTCCACCTCCAGTCGCTGAAAAAGAACCGGTTTATGATATCAGTCGGCTTCCACTTGATCCAGGGAAGAGGCAATCCATTGCAAATTATCCCGTCAATGATCAAGATGTAGTTCGACGATCATATATTATTAAAGGCCCATTCCAACCTTATGCAATGTCACTTGTCAGTTTGGCAAAGAGTAAAATGCAGCAAATGAGGTCTGAAGGGTGGGTTTCATTTCTTCAAAGGGTTACAATATTTTGCAACAAACATGGCATTCAAGTTCCTGCAATGCAACATAATTATGTGTCGTATGGAAGATCAGCACGTTTTGCTCAGAACCAAACAAATGATGATCACTTCAGAAGAGAAGTATATATTGGAGTCATTGATAAAATTAGTCAAGAGCTTGACAGTCGGTTTGATGAGGTAAATATGGAGTTGCTTACTTGTATAGCTGCTTTGAATCCAGCGGATTCCTTCGCTTCTTTTGATGCAAACAAGGTACATAGACTTACTGAATTTTACCCTAATGTTTTTTCAAGCTCTGACTTGCTAAGACTCGACTTGCAACTTGAAACCTTTATTGATGACATGAGAAAAGATGAAATGTTCAAAGGCCTAAACATTTTTGTTGACCTCTCAGTAAAACTTGTTGAAACAAAGAGGGATAAAGTTTATCATTGGGTCTATTTACTTATCAAATTGGTATTGCTTCTACCGGTGGCTACCGCAAGTGTTGAAAGAATATTTTCTGCAATGACCTTTATCAAGAATAAGTTGAGAAATAAGATGGGTGATAGCCTTCTGGATGATTGTCTAGTCACTTTTATTGAGCGGGATATCTTCTTACAATTGAGTGAAGAAGAGATCATCAACACTTTCATGGCTATTAGAAGGCGCAGGCCTGACAAGAAGAAGAAGTAGTGACGTACTGTTCTTCAACTATTATGGGTATGTAATATTTCAATTCTATGTTAAGAAAGCTATATTCGTCTATTTTATGAAGTTCGTATGTCCTTTTTACCTTAATTGTATTTCGTAATTCATATACTTGTGTACCGACATGTTAAATTTATAGCGGTTAAATAAATTTTAGACAATGGACCACCATAGCTACAAATCCTGGCTACGCCACTGGTGGTTGACATCCATCTACGGTGCAACCACAGACCATGAAAAAAACCATCTTCCTAGATAAGCTCCATTCTGTTAGAGCTACTTGCCCTGGACCCTGGCTCATAACTGGGGACTTTAACATGATACTCTCAGCTCTAGATAAAAACAATGTGAACCTACATCACCGTCTCATGGGGAAGTTTCAACTCTTCATCAACGATCTTGAACTCAAGGAATTACACTTACATGGTCATCGTATCACTTGGAGCAATGAGCGTGAGAACCCCACCCTTATTAGGCTTGATTGAGCATTCGTTTCAGTGGATTGGGAAGAGATTCACCTGTACGTGCTCATGCAAGCTCAGTCTACGACAATTTTAGACCACTGCCCACTTCTCATTTCCGCTCAAAACCAACTTCAATTAAACATCGTTTCTACTTTAAAACCTTCTGGACTAGATAGGAATGTTTGTTAGTCGCTGGATTCTTGCTCTTGGTGATAGCAAGATCCTTACTCTCATCGAGAGGATGACACTTGGAGATGGGGCAATTTTCTAGGTTTATTTCTCACACAATGCCATACCTGGAGCTTTACCCTCATCACCGCAGCCCACTCGACGTAGTTGGTCTTGGTGAGGGTAGGCCACCCGCCGCCGGGGCCGACGTCCCTGACGACAGCCTGGTACTCGTGGTGACCACGGTACCGAACCGGGGAGAGAGAGCCGCGTCGCCTGTGAAGGCTGCGCTCTCCATCGACCCGTACGCCGCCGCCGTGCGTGCCTCCTCCAAGAGCGCCGCCGGCGCGTCCGCGCCTGTCTGAGCTGCCGCCGCGCTCGTGGGCGTGCGCGGCTGCCCACTGCGCCGCTCGCCCTCGCGCTGCCTCCAGCAGCTCAAGGTCTGCGTCGGCGCTGTCATCAGCAGAGATGGAGCTGCTGTTGCTGCAGCGCAGAACCTCGACCTCCGCTGCTGCCGCACGCGCTGCATCTGCCGCTGCCGCTGCTTCCACCTCCGCTCTGGCTGCTGCCAGCTCCGCCGCAGCCAGCCTTGACGCTCTTTCCGCCGCCGCAGCCAGCCTTGACGCCCTTTCCGCCGCCGCAGCCAGCCTTGACGCCCTTTCTGCCGCCGCAGCGGCCTGTGCCGCCGCTCGCTCGCGTTCCTCTGCCACAGCGAGTTCGGCTTCCTGCCGCCGCTGCGTGCTCGAGGCGACCGAGCGCTGAGACTGTCCTGCGGACATGGCGCGCCACCGGGGGACTGCTGCGTGGAGAGAGAGCTGCCTCTGATGAGCTGCTGCTCCTCTGAACAGGGGGGAGGAGTGAGCAGAGGCAGCCGGAGCTGCTGCTGCTGCTAGTTGGGGCTGCTGCGAGGCTGGAAGCGACGCTGGAGAAGGGATTGAACAGGAGATGCTCAGGCTACAGGATAGTACGGCTCTGATACCACTTGTTAGTCGCTGGATTCTTGCTCTTGGTGATAGCAAGATCCTTACTCTCATTGAGAGGATGACACTTGGAGATGGGGCAATTTTCTAGGTTTATTTCTCACATAATGCCATGCCAACCTGAGGGGTTGGGGATACAAATTTATAGGCTGTTAACCAGCCAAGCATATGCTAAGATGCTAGTCTAAGATGCTGTCCTAGATGCTAGTCAAGATGCTGTCCTAAGATGCTTGTCCTAAGATGCTGTCCTAAAGAGATGCTAACAGCCAGTCAAGGATGCTGTCCTTGAAGGGCAGCAAAAGCCAACAAAAAGCCAACACAGAGACTTATCCATCAATGTTTTCTTGAGGCGGTTAAGGAGGCGTGGGTCTATGACGTAGGCATACTGGACCTCCTAAGGTGTCTACATGCCCTTCTCAAGAACATTGCCCGTTGTCTGCAAAGCTGGGGGCAAAAATGTTTCGGACATATCACCTTGCAACTCTTAATGGCTAAGGAAATCATCTACCATCTTGACGGGGCACTAGAGAATCGCCATCTTTCTCCTCACGAAGTGTGGTTGCACAAATCCCTAAAGCTTAGATGCCTGGCATTGGCGTCATTGAAAAGAACAATGGTAAGACAACGTTCCCATATCAACTAGCTCAAAGAAGGAGATGCAAACACAAAGTTCTTTTTCTTCCACACTGCACACCATCGTAGGAAAACCTATATCGGCCCCCTTCACACACAAAACTGAGTCATTACTAATGAAGAGGACAAAGCCGCACACTTCCAAGAATTCTATGAGAATATCTTCAGCACCTGCATCGACCACGGCCACACACTTGAGTACTTGACCTAGACTTCCTCGAGTTACCGTCTGCAAATCACGCACACATGGATAATGATTTCTCAGAAGAGGAGGTTTGGGAAACAATCAAAAACCTCCCATCCGCAAAATCACCCAGACTAGATGGGTTCACCTGGGCCTTCTACAAGCATGCATGGCTGTTCATCAAGCAGTGAATCATGAACGCGTTCCATGCCCTATTTCTGTTGTAAGGGCATTGTTTGCATTGGCTAAATGATGCATTGATCATTTTGTTGCCCAAGAAATGCGAAGCTAATGGGATTGCATATTGCCGCCTGATCAATCTCATTTTGTTGGATCGAAATCGGCAACAGAGGGGGGTGATTGTTGCTTTTTCAAATTTCCCTTTAAAGTATCCAATTAAAATGTTCTTCTCCGATAGCAACAAATGCTATGAAGAAAAGGGTTAGGCTCACTGAAGACTCAGGTACACAGAAGGAGAAGACAAGGCAATAACACTAAAACAGGGCAGCAAGAGACATCATCGAACAGAGGGCATCTGCAGCCAAAAGCATCTGGCCGGTCTGACCGGTGTGCAATGGCCGGTTTAACCTCCTGCACACCGCCGGTCAGACCGCCTAAGGCTGGCCAGTCAGACCGCCTGGGGTCCAGTCGGACCGCCCGTTGGGCACCGGTCTGACCGCCGGCAGCCGCCCGGTCTGACCGGCGGCTAAGGTCCGGTCTGACCAGCCCTGATTCAGACAGAGCCCGAGCAGCAGCCTGAAAATACTGAATCTTGATGAAATTTCCAAAATTGAAGTGAAGCTGCAAATCGTTTTGGACCAAAAGCACAAGACTAAGACCTAAATAGTAGAGAGACATCAGGGCTCAAAGGAATTCACCTAAAAAGGCAGGGTAACAGGATTTGAGCAAACACTGACAAAGACATGAGAAGAAGTCCAGATTTTTAGATTTCTCATGGCATATTCATCCATTACTTATGAAATTTTGCAATCAACTTAGCAATTAACTCAGGACTTTTCAAACCAAATCTCATAGCAACTCATGAAGGGAATCAAGAGAACCAACTCTCCCCTGACATGAAATCCTAGAAACAGCACAAACAGAGAATTTTTTACGAAGCTCAGGGAGAAAAGGGAAATCAGTGAATCTTCCATTTAATCTTGAAAATGGAATGCCCAAGGAGCCTTGAGTTTCTCCCCATCACAGAGCTTTCAAGAAACAGACCTCAGATCAAGAATTCAACACAAGAACGCAAGAAAACAGAGAAAGAACTGAAAACTGCAGAAACTGAAAATCATCACATATGAGCAAGATAATGAAGACAACCCATCACAATCCTTCTCATTGACAGGAGATGATTACAAAGGAGTCCCCATACACGATTGGATCAAAGAAATGCTTCCTCCTCACTACATGATTGAGGGGAGAGCACAAGAACACACAGAGAGGAGGCAGAACAGCTCTCTGTCTCTCTCACCCACTCTCTGTCTGAAGAAGGAACTGCTAGCCCTCGTCCAACCCAACGGATCTACCTTCATTGCGAGAAGAACAATTCACGACAACTTCTATTTTGTCCATCTCGTTGCTAAGAACATCAAGGCCAAGAAGAAACCTGAGAGACCATGTGGTCTTAATCCCTTGTTGGTGATGAGTAATTGACACGTGGTTTGGATAAACTGAGTTTGGGTTGAGTGGTTCGAGTCAAAACGTTGCGTGGTGCAATCATTTCAGTCGGACTTGGTCGATCGCGGTCGGACGTGTTTAGATCGTTTATTTTTCGTTTCGATCGGGTTGGGCTTTATCATGCTAATTTTGATTACATGTATCGAGCGGTGCTATTTGATGTGTTTCTTGTCTGTGTGGCTGCAGGACATCGAGACGGAGTCGTGGCGAGACACGGAGGACCGGACTAGGCGTAGGTGGTGCTAAGGTCAGAACGGTCGGGATGTGTCGAAGACGACGTGGACTCGAGGTGGAGTCGTGGCGAGGCACGGTGGACCGGACTTGGCGCAGGTGACGCTAAAGTCAGAACGGTCGAGGTGTGCCGAAGACGGCGAAGCTGCGTGGCTTGCAGGGCAAGGAATGAGGAAGCTTCCTGGAAGGTGCGCGAGGGGCGTTTCGGTAAAAACGCAAAGCTGCACTAAAGGAAGTGGATTGTGGATAAAGCACCATGAGTGGTTGAGAGCTAATGGGTAAAGTGATTTGTGAACCCATTAGTGGAGGCTATAAATAGAGAGGGAGATGGTGTGCTGAAATTTGAGAGAGTGAGTGTAAAAGTTATGGTTCCATTTGGGTCTCTCCATGTGTGTATGTGTGTGTTCCTCCCAAGAAGCATGTGTAGCTCTTGGTGTTTTTGAGGATTGAGAGGGAGAGGATGGATTGAGAATTCTTGTAATTATTCCTCCGAATGTCCATGCGTATGGGGACGTAGTTCTGTGTATCTCATGTTTCTTGGAATGGAAATCTGAAATTTGGTTTTCTGTTCTTGTGCTTCTAGCCTTTCTTCTTCTCTCTGGTTTTTGGTTGGATCAGGTGCAGTTGTTAAGTTTTTCTTCTTTTTGTGTTGTTCGGCTAGCGGCTCCTTGCTGAGAATCCATCAAAATGACCAAAAGATAAGTCTCAGGCAAGCTGCATCTTTGGCCTACGGCCCGCTGCTCAACCAAGTGCAATTTTCCTTGTTTTGGTCTGAAATCTGCTGGCCGAAATCTCATATTTCCTGCTGTGCTCAGGAGAGCATTTTTTCCTTGGAGATCTTTTCTTTTCGGGATCAAAATTTCTCCTCTCTACAAAGAACTTCTTTTAGTTTGCTCGTTCGGCAGTAGGTGCAGTCCTGCTACAGTTCTCTTTCAGTTTGCCCGGCAGCAAAAGAAAGTTCTTGGCAGAGCATCTTCTTTAGAGCAAAAGTATCATTCTCGGCAAAAGTTTCTTTGCGGCAAAAGTATTCTTTTTGGTAGAGAAACTGTGCACGGCAACTTCTTGTGTCTCTCTTTTATTGGGATTTCTTTTATTCTTTTTGCTTTGTGCTTTCCTCCAGCAAGGATTGCTTTCGGATGCAACAAGCATGCACTAGTTGTTTTCCTTTTATTCCTTTTCCTGATCTTCAACAATTTTGCATGCAGATCAAACGGTATTATTTTCAGCTGAAATATTTACTGGTTAATCTCTGATTTATGCTGATTTTTTTGGTGTCGCATGCGTTCCAAAATTCAAAGAAATTAATTTTGATTTTCTGTGAGGTGCTGTGTTTTGCATCTTTCTGAAAAATCAGTGTTCGATTTCTCGGGGGCGACTTTGAAGCGAGTGACATTCACCCCCCTCTGTCGTCATTTCGATCCTACAAAACCATCCCTTATGCTTAAGCTTGATATCTCAAAAGCTTTCGACTCAGTCTCATAGCCCTTCCTCCTACAGATCCTTAAGCATATGGCGTTTGGTGCGCACTGGTGCAAATGGATTTTGATGTGGCTTGTTAGCACCTCATCCAGAATCCTATTGAACGGAAGGCTCACAAACCCATATGGAAATGCAAGGCTCCTCTCAAATACAAGTTTTTTGCTTGGCTAGCTACTCTGGAGCGCTGCTGGATGGCCGATCGTCTAGCGTGGCACGGCGTGCGATCGCATACAGTTTGTCCCTTAAGCGAACAACACCCAACAACAATCAATCATCTGCTAGTCTCTTACCATTGGGTCTGGCAAGTCTGGGCACAGTTTCTACGTCTATTCGGTAGGCGCTGCCTTCCACCAGCTCCACAGACTAGGCTGCTTGACTGGTGGCTCTCAAGCCACAAGCATGTACCCAAGGCTAGTACGAAAAATTTTAATTCTATAACCCTTCTTTTTCATTTGGACCATTTGGCACGAGAGCAATGGCCAGGTATTCAACAATATCAAGATAGGCACTGCAGAGTTCGTGAACAAGCGCAAACAAGAACTCAATTGTTGGCGTTGGGAGGCCATGGACTCCTTCCCGACCTCTCTTCTTTGACAACTGTCTCTTCACAGCCTAGCTGCGCTGTCGCCTTCGCTTCCTTTAGTTGCACCTTCCCCTCGCTGGCTTTAGTTGGTTGCTAGTAGGCTTGTGCTTAGGGGTGGAAACGGATCGGATACGGTCGAATAGTCTTAAATACGAATACGAATCTATATTTTTAAAATGAATACGAATACGAATTCGAATATTCTCAAATATGGATATGAATATGCTCGAATACGAATACAGATATTTTCGAATACGAATATCGGATAAAACGGATTCCTAGCGGTTTTGCCGATTTTTCACCGGTTTTTGGCCGGTTACCGGTTTTAAACAGCCTAAATTCAAAGTTTGAATCACAAAATTCGTACAGATTTTTCATGGGTTCTAGAAATGGATCGAATACGAATCGAATAGCCTCGAAAACAAATACGGATACAAATATTCTCGAATACGAATGCGAATATAAATATTCTCGAATACGGATACGAATATTCTCGAATACGAATACAAACATTTTCGAATACGGATTTTTCTTACTGCATTTGCGTTTTCTTGGATACGAATATCAGATAAAACGAATTATCCGTTACCGTTTTCCACCACTACCTGTGCTCCCCCCAACTCTCTATTTTCTCTTTTCGTTCTTTCTCTCCGCAGCTTGTAATGACTCTTTCTCTTAATGAAATGACATGCAATCCCTTTGCATGTTCCCTAAAAGAAAACAATGGAACCAGTATTGGCACAGCTTATTTCGGATTCTTTGGCCCATGCTTCAAGTAACAACAGGTCCAATAGTTCCTCCGAAATTCATTTCTTTATATGTACAGTAATTCTCGAAATCTAGCTTCTATATTTTTTATTCCATTTTCCCGTCGTAGTGGATTACACCATCTGTTGTTAATGAATTCATTTCAATCCAAGAGCCGATGAAAGTGGTGACCACAATAGTTATTCTTGTACCTAATGGAGTCAGGAGCTGTCAGTTTATTTGGTAAGGATGGTCCAGAAATGGGGCTACAGCATCGCGAATCCCTAGTAGTAAGCTTCTTTTCTTTTTGAAACAGGATAGTTGTAAGCTTCTCTCTCTCCTCTCAGGCGACGCTCCTCTCCACCGGCCGCCGTGGCTCCACTACCACCGAGATCCCCACCGATTTGGAGGGGATGTCGGGATTTTGTTCGACTCTGCCGTCGCTGCTGCTTTTTCCTCATCACAGCACAGACTTGCCCACTCCTTGGCTTATTCGCACGTTAAGGCTCCGATTAGCATTGCAGTGGTTTTTCATAATAACTTATTTATTTCTATTTTTAGATATATCAGTTACTTAGAAGCATTTTTTAACTGTAACAGAAAATCTTATTGAAATTAGTAAATATTGCTCTAACTAACTAGATTCCACGGCGTAGCTTAACACAACAGCCGCACGCAAATTAACCCGAAGTGTCACTGCCACTCGTCACCTCTGCATGCCACCACGTAATGGTGGCAAGTGGAACCAGCACGCGGATGACATGCAGGACACCCTATGGTTCCTTTCTCGGCTACGCTTGCATATGGTCACCATCCGACCAGCGTCGGCGCTCGGCGGTGATGGCCACACCAATAGTTAGGCTGAGGTGTTCTGAATCTGATGATAAATCTGTAGATGTTGTTGCGGCAAGTTGGAGTACATACACACGTACGACTATGAGGATTTGTTTCCGATCACAAAGGCTTGTACTCATAGTCGTTTACGACCAGGAAGAACCTTACCGGTAGTAGTTTATGATCCCAAAGGAACATACTTGAGCTCACTTTCGATCATGAATGAATGTACTCGAGGTGAGTTACGACTACGAAGGAACGTACTCGAGGTGAGTTACGACCACTACTACAGAAAAGGTCATCACAGACGGTTCAAAAACGTCATCACAGACGGTTTTGTGAACCGTCTGTATTTATGGGTCAGTGATAATCGAAGTTATCACAGACGGTTTTCGAACCGTCTGTGATTATGAGATATCACAGACGGTTTTTAAATAAAAACTGTCTGTGATATCTCATAATCACAGACGGTTTTTAATGAAAAACCGTCTGTGATACATATCACAAACGGTTTTTACTTAAAAACCGTCTGTGATATTCGTTCCTCCTAAATCAAAATCTATTTCTGTTTATTGGCTAGCCTCAGTAAATGCTAGCCATGCCCTCTGAAACAAGCAGATAATCACAGACAAAAAAACAAACAATTCACACATCTCATTTCCTTTCAGATACATTTCACAGATATAAAACATCCAATTGACATCGCACTTCATTTCACAAACATAAAGCATGCATCCATTTCGCAAATCAATTAATTGAATTGAAATGAAATATCCATTAACAAATGCACAGTTACAAAATATCTACACTGCATTTGCACTTAGTGATAAGAGTAATAAGAAATCATGGTGCGCAGTGGAACCGTCCTCCTGGCTTTATGACTTGAGTCAGCAAAAAGTACGCTAACTCTCCTCGAATCCCTCCAAGATTAGACTGTTTCAATGCAGTTGACGGGATGTATGCAGCCTGTCGATAGAAAAATCAATGTGCGTATATATGTAACGTGATAAGTATAAAGTAATTATGGGAAGAGTGACAAACCTTGCGATTGGTGAGCCTCGAGGAATCGAGGAGTAGTTCTATATGTTGGCAAACGTAGTATCCACATGTGTTGCCCGGCTGCTGCTGATGGCACTGCAAAAAATGGAATGTGTTAGTTCAAGAGGCATTAGTACCAACTGTTGCATAGGATTAATTAATGTGAAATAGCGAATACCTTAAAATCTCGAACATGTGTCAGTAGGCCTTTGGCCCCGCGCTTCGAGTCACCTCCCTTTTCAATGTACATCGCGAACGCCCTACGTAATTTGAAAAGGTTAACCTTAGTCATTCGGAAGGAAAGAAAGAGTACAATGTAGATATGTATGGGGAATATGTGCTTACCTATCGATTACTTGGCTGACAACTGTGAAGTCCATTTGATTCTTACTTAGGGAATCAAGGTAATATACCTTGTTCCATTTTGGTACAATTACTATTAAAATCCAATGAAAGTTCTGATGGAAGGGCATAAGTACATATTCCTTATTGCGGCAACCCAGCAGTCCTGATGCAATGTACCTCTCGACAAGGGGTGTATCCCGGTCAATGGTATCCTTGGCGACCAAGTGTGGGTCCAAGAAACCAGCTGATGAGTTGGATAATCTAGCTCTAGTCAGCATGTGTCTATATATATACACATGAAAGCAACAAATTAGATATGGCATTTATCGGTATGACATTAACGGAGACTGTGATTGTACATACTTACAGTGTCCAGCATCGAATGATTGAGACGTCAAGAGCGTTGAGCATGAACAGATCGAATAAATCCTCAAAGGCGACCACGAACATACACTCTTGAAGACTGTGGTATAAATCATCCGACGTGAATTTGACAGTGATACTTGAAGTCCGTTCTCCCTCTAGCTTATTGGACTGCTGCATATACCACGTGTGCAATTGCATGCAACTATATGGTAGAATTTGACAGTGATACTTGAAGTCCGTTCTCCCTCTAGCTCAGGCTTCTTCGATAGCCCTCTTCCTTGACGTCTTGATGTCGGAGCGGACGCCTCCGGCGATGATGTTGAAGAATGCGCGGGTGACATGTTGCTCATATTATGGGTCTATTAGGATAAGATGAGAAAGTGTCATACCATAAGATAAGAAAATGCCATATCTATCTATTTCGCTCAATATAGGCGATTACAATACATATATATGTGTATATACATACATATACATATTTATACCTATATATATACATATATAATGTAAAAGACATGTATCAATTAAGACTAGCAACAAGCTCAAGTTTTAATTGATTAATTTGTGCTCTCAAATTGTAGGGTTGCACAAGATTAATCTTGGCTGTCCTGCTACTAAATCATATACTCTTCCTTTATTGGTTATGCCAAGTAATGAATTCAGTATTTTGAGCTCTAGATACAAACTCTACAATCTCAAGATCAAGATATATTCAGCATGCATATATTCAGACAACAATATTCATACAGATCAAGACCATACAAGTTAACTTTGCCCAATAATTCAGTCTTTTAACTTGTCAAGATTAAATCCTAACAGATCAATTTAATAACATGCTATAACCTAAAAACTGCATGAACCGACAGCTATTAGAGCTCAAAGACCGAATGAACCAATCTCAGTATATGAATTTATCATCATCGAGCAACTGTAAATCCCACAGGCAATCTCAGTATATGGAAGTAAACAACTAACAGTAAGCATATACATGACAGTAAGCAACTAACAGTAAGCATATACATGACAGTAAGCAACTAACAGTAAGCATATACATGACAGTAAGCAACTAACAGTAAGCATATACATGACAGTAAGCAACTAACAATAAGCATATACATAACAGTAAGCAACTAACAGTAAGCATATACATAACAGTAAGCAACTAACAGTAAGCATATACTAACAGCATCAAGCATCAACCCTAAACCCTAACAGTAAGCATGAAGCTCGGGGAGGGTTTTGATGACCTTAGGGTTTTGGTGACGAGGAGGAGGCGGCGACGACGGAGGAGGAGGAGGCGGCGACGGAGGAGGAGGAGGCGACGGGCTCGGGGAGGCGGCGGCGACGACGGGCTCGGGATTTAGATCTAGATCGAATAACTGCAGCGCACACGAAAAACCCTAGCGATAGGGTATATATAGGGAGGTTATCACAGACGGTTCTGAACTTAGAACATATCACAGACGGTTCTAAGTTTAGAACCGTCTGTGATAAGCCTTTGCCGACTGTTGTTATTAAGACAACACCAATAACTACACAGCTGCATTCATATCAACCACCAAACAGTTGCATTCATATACAACACCAACCAGCTCTATACATAAATGCATACCAATTCACATGTACATCACATATACATAAATGCCAATACACATATACATTTTCACATATACATTTTGTCACACATTTTAACATATACATCTCAAAATTGACTACATCACACATTTTCACATATACATCTCAAAATTGACTACATCACACATTTTCACATATACATCTCAAAATTGTCACACATTTTCACATATACATTCTTATTGTACTTGCTTATTTCCTTTAAAAATTAGCCCTTCATCATGATCAATGCGTACGTAACTAGTTTCGTCACGTTGTTCATCGTCGACCCTTATGCCATTTCCAAAAGGAGGTAACTCGTCAAATTGATTGTATTCCTCCTCGTCCACTACATTCTCCACTCCGACAATTCTCCTTTTTCCATGAAGAACTACATGGCATTTCTTATTTGCCGGGTCGGTTACATAGAAAACTTGAACAACTTGATTGGCGAGTACGAATGGTTCGTCTTTGTACCCGACACGTTGTAGGTCCACGGTCGTGACACCGTACTTGTCAACCTTCACCTGTGGGAGATGCACCCAACGGCAGCGACATAAGGGGATCTTGAAAACCACATAGTCGAGCTCCCAAATCTCTTCTATGAAGCCATAGTACGAGTTTCTCGACCCATCGGTACTGAATGCATCTATGCGGACACCGCTGTTCTGGTTAGTGCTCTTGACATCCTGAGACTGCGTATAGAATGTGTACCCATTTATGTCATATCCTTGCCATGTCACAACTGTAAATGTCGGCCCTTTTGCCAACCATGTCAGCGTCTCACTCGGCGAGCTCCTAGCGATTTGCTCCTTCAACCATTGGTTGAACCGACGGTTGTGTTGCCTCATGATCCAAACATCCAGCCGCTCCGGATTCTGTTGCCGAAGCACATCCTTGTGCTGGTCCACATAAGGCGCCACTTCAGTCATGTGTTGCAACACTGTGAAATGGGCTTGAGTATACGTGTCCATATCTGGAGTGATAGCTTTCCTTCCGATAGTTCTGAGACCCTTCAGCCTCCCCTCATGACGAGATTGAGGGACACCTATCGGTTGAATCTGAGCCATATAATCGACACAAAACTCAATGACCTCTTCGCTTGCATAACCTTCGACGATGCTGCCCTCCGGCCGAGAACGATTCCGTACGTAGGACTTGAGAATTCCCATGAACCTCTCAAATGGGTACATGCTACGTAGGAATACAGGCCCGCACATTTTTATCTCCCACACAACGTGAACAATGAGATGGACCATGATATCGAAAAATGAAGGAGGGAAATACATTTCAAGGTGACATAGAGTCATCACCACCTCGTCCTGCAAAGCATCTAGTCCTTCGGGATCGATGACCTTCTGAGCAATTGTGTTAAAGAAATAACATAGCCTCATGATTGTCTCTCGGACTTTGATCGGCAAAATATTTCTAATTGCAATAGGGAGCATCTGTGTCATCAGCACATGACAATCATGAGACTTCATGCCATTTAACTTCAAATCTTGCATCGAAACAAGTTTCTTCACGTTGCCGGAGTAACCAGACGGAACTTTGACACCATGCAAGCACTGGCACAGTTCTGTTTTCTCAGCCTTGGACAGAGTGTAACACGCAGGGGGAAGGTACGTTCGTCCATTATCAGTGCATGTCGATGCTAACTCAGGCCTGATGTCCATGTCAGCCAAGTCAAGCCGTGCGTTGACGCCGTCCTTTGTTTTATCACGGATGTTCAGTAAGAGACCAATCAAGCTGTCGCATACATTCTTTTCTACGTGCATGACGTCGATGCAGTGTCGAACATCTAGGTACTCCCAATAAGGTAAGTCCCAAAATATTGATTTCTTCTTCCAGGTGTTCTTCTCATGAGCCCTCAATTTACGTCCCTTTCCGAGGACAACATCTAAATCCTTAACCATATCATAAACCTTGTGTCCCCTTAAATGCCTTGGAGCTGAACTGTCTTCCTTCTCTCCGTCAAATTGTTTCTTCATCTTGCGGTATGGGTGAGCCCTCCGAAGGAACCGGCGGTGACGCATGTAGATGGTTTTGCGTGAGTGTCTCAGCCACACACTCTCGGTACCATCTAAACAGTGAGTACAAGCTTGGCACCTTTTGTACTATGGCCCGATAGGTTACCAAGGGCAGGATAATCATTTATGGTGCAGAACAATAAGGAGCGCAGAGTGAAGTTCTCTCGTTTGTATGCATCCCATACCTGTACCCCTTCGTTCCACAGTACTTTTAGATCTTCCACCAATGGTGCTAGGAACACATCGATATCATTCCCAGGTTGTTTTGGCCCTTGGATAAGTATCGACAGCAAAATGTACTTTCGCTTCATACACAACCAAGGAGGAAGGTTATAGATGCAGAGAGTCACGGGCCATGTGCTATGTCGGCTACTCATGCTACTGAAAGGATTCATTCCATCTGTACTCAGTCCAAACCTTATATTCCTTGGTTCTGCACCGAACTCTGCAAAACTCCTATCGATGTTTCTCCACTGCGCGGAATCAGCAAGGTGTCTTAGCATTCTATCCTTCTTGCGCTCCTCCGAGTGCCAACGCAGCAGTTTTGCCTCCTTTGGATTTGCAAAAAACCTTTTCAAACGGGGAATTATAGGAAAATACTATGCCACCTTAGCAGGAGGTCCTTTCTTCGCCTCTGTTCCCTCGCCATCATCTGATTGATTGTTACGTTTGTATCGGGATGCGTTGCACACCGGACATACATGCATGTTTGCATACTCTTTACGGTAGAGGATACAGTCGTTCGGGCATGCATGTATTCTTTCTACTTTCATTCCCAACGGACAAAGAATCTTCTTGGCTTTATACGTGGTTTTAGGCAACTTATTTCCCTCCGGAAGCATGTCCGCTAAAAGACCTAGCAGCGCCGTGAAACTCTTGTCGGATCAACTGTTGCTTGCCTTCAATTTCAACAGTTCAAGCACGGCCGACAACCTCGTGTACTTGCAGCCCGTGTACAAAGGTTTCTCCGAGTCCTCCATCAAGCCGCGGAATTTAACATACTCTCTCTCATCATAGTTCTCTTCTACATCACGAAGCATCTGATCCAGATTATCATCGTGCAACCTATCCGAATCCGAACTACAATCGACATCAGCCGGCGGCATGTCATTCACTTCACCGGCGATGTCATCCGGCGGCATATCATTCACTTCACCGGCGATGTCATCCGGCAGCATATGATCATTCACTTCGCCATGACTGGTCCAACACGTATAATCCTTTTTGAAACCCCTCCGAATCAAGTGCGCTTCAATTCGCCCTCGGTTCTTAAACATCTTCAAATTCTCGCAATCAGTGCATGGACAGCACATATATTCCACCCCCTTATTCAACATATCCTCCTCGGCGGCTCTTATAAAAGCAGACACGCCATTAATGTACTCTTCACTCACACGGCTCACGGCATACATCCAGCTTCGGTCCTACGTTACGTACATATATAACAACTTAGTATTAAAATCTAGATTAACTAATTATAATTACTACATATATACCGGCCACATTTATTATATTGAGACTTAATTTGCTAGCTCAATTCATATTATAAACACAATAGCTATTATATAACCAACAATTTTGCAAATTAACCATCTTCAATAACACTCATGGATTACTTAGACCTAAATTGTAATGCAATTAAGGAAAAAATAAATTTCACTACTAACCATATCTAGAGCAACCAGAAAAGTCTGAATCTTCAAAGCTCAATCTCTGCCTCTTCCCACCAAATTAACTGGCCTGAAATCGCCTAGCTTCCTCCCGAGTGAAAAAGTGCGCAGCAGTGGCTAGATCTGGATCGAAATGAAGACAGATGCGGTCTGAGCAGCGTAATAAATGCCTTAGAGTCATTATCACAGACGGTTTTTAATTAAAAATCGTCTGTGATAATCTGGGATTATCACAGACGGTTCTTAATATAGACCGACCGTCTGTGATAATCCTTTTTCCCGCCACAAATACCACAGACGGCCTCCAAATTACAACCGTCTGTAATAGTGTTAATCAGAGACGGTTTCACAAAACCGTCTGTGATGAGGCGTCTACTATGAGGCTTTCTGTAGTAGTGGACCACGAATACTCGACACACATGGACGCCTGGACTTTCTGGAGAACGATGAATTCAAAAGACAACAGTTTTTGTGCTACCCTGAACTAGTTTGCGGTGTTTTCTTCGTGATATTTATATTGAACAAACATAAAACCGATAGACTTGAGCTAATCAATAGCCCGACATTCACGCCACGTCCAGCTCTCCACGACGTGCCATCCTATGTCTGAGCTATTCATGATATTCATGAACGCACACACTAATTCTCTTAACTCACGCACTAACTCTGCACGACTACGAACACATGTAACGTCTCGAACGTGAGACGAGACAAAGTAAAGTAATATAGGTGTGACGTGGTTAAGTCCAACAAATCACCCCTTAACCATTTCACACCGGCTTCACCTCAATCATCCCAATCTTCTGCCTCAGTTCGATGAACTTGACGCGACCGAGAGCCTTCGTGAGAATGTCAGCTAGCTGCTCATTTGTGCCGACGTGCTCCACATCTACTTTGCCATCTTCAATGCAGTCGCGAATGAAATGATACATCGTATCAATGTGTTTGCTATGATCATGGAGGACGGGGTTCTTGCACAAAGCAATTGCTGACTTGTTGTCTATGAGTAGCTTTGCCTTCTTCAGCTCCACACCCATTAGGTCTCTAAGGAGATGACTTAGCCAGATTACCTGGCATGCTGCTGTCGTAGCCGCGATGTACTCGGATTCACATGAGGATAGCACCACAATCATTTGCTTCTGCGCCATCCAAGTGATCAAGCTTGCACCAAGGAAGAGTGTTGTACTCGTGGTGCTCTTGCGGTCATTAGTGTCGCCCGCCAAGTCACTATCACTATAGTCGACAAGTTCAGGATCCGACGTGCCTGCTCTTATGTAACGACATCCGAATCCAGTCGTGCCGCTCATGTAGCAAAGAATGTGTTTAACCACGGCCAAATGCTATGATGTTGGTGCCTCCATGTACCTGCTAACAATGCCACACAATAAGCAATGGCTGGCCTCATGTTCACAAGGTAGCGGAGACTTTCAACAATGCTATGGTACTCGGTGGCATTGACGAAGTCACTGCCATCTGTCTTTCTCAACTTTAGCCAGTTCTCCATCGGTGTTGAGCACAGATTGCACTGCACCATTCCTGCTGCTTCCAAAATCTTACATGCATAGCTACTCTACGATAGCATGATCATCCCATCTTCTTGCTTGACCTCGATGCCCAAATAATAACTTAACAAACTGAGATCGGTCATGCTGAAGAGATCCTTCATCTAGGCCTTGAACTCGGTGATGTCGTCAACGCTTGATCCAGTGATGATGAGGTCATCGGCGTATACCCCCACGAGCAAGAACGTGTTGCCTTTTTCCCGCTGGTACACCGCATGCTTGAGTGGACTTCACGTGAACCCAAGCGACGCTAAGGCGGCATCCAGCTTCGAGTTCTTGCTCACAGCGCCTGCCCAGCCCATACAAAGCCTTGCGTAGCCTCAGTACTTTAGTCTCGTGCTTATCGTTGACACACCCTAGAGGCTGTTGGATGTACCCCTCCTCAACCAGATCGCCATTCAAGAATGCAAACTTGATGTCCATATGATGTATTTGCCAGCCGCCGTGTGCCGCTAGTGCAATTAGCATCCGCATCGTCTCCATGTGAGCCATTGATGCAAATAGCTCGTCGAAATCCACCCCCTGTCGCTGTGCATATCCTTTTGCATCTAAGCAAGCTTTATGCTTAACAACGTTACCTTGAGGATCTTTTTTCATCTTGAAGACCCATTTGAGCCCGATTGCTCAATGACCAGCAGGGAATGCGACCAACTCCCAAGTATTGGTGTCGTAGATGGGCTTCAATTCTTCGTTCATGGCCTACTTCCATGCAATGTTCGAAAGCGCCTCCTGTACGCTTGCAGGCTCCTCAACACCAAGGAGATAGAGATCACTGTACTCCACTTCTTCATCAGTGGGCTCAATGTTGTCAATCTGCACCGCCCCAGTTGCGCTGTAGATATTTGACATCGAGAGATACCTCAGCGGCACACCTTTAGAATCATGCGACGCGCCAGTCGGTGGTGTTGCTCACTGCACTGTAGCTCCAGGCAGCGTTGTGGGCTGGAGTGGCTCTGCCACCTGTGGCGTCATAGGCGTTTCCATCCTTGGCGAGGATGTAGTGCAGTCGACGTCCACCGGAGTATCACCCATCACGTTGGTGTACTCGACGGTGAACGTGTCGATCTACTGATGCCAATTGATGAAGATGGCATTGTCTAGTCCCATTGTCTCTCTTCTTCGAACATGATATCATGTGTCACATGGAGCTTCTTCATGGCCGGATCGTAGACACGATAGACCTTTGAGCCTTCCTTGTACCCGACGATGGACACCGTCAGTGTGGAGTGGTCGAAAAGCTTGGTGGCGCCTGGGCCAACCTTCTTGGTATGTGCCACACATCTGAATGTACAGAAATAGTAGATTTTAGACCTCCTCTTGTACCACGCTTCGTACGGCGTTACACCGTCTAGACTCTAGGTTGGTGCACGATTTAGGATGTGCACTACAGTCTTTACTGCTTTGCCCCAAAACCTAACGGGCATCGCCATGCTCTTCATCATGTCGCAAGCCATCTCCACAACTGTTTGGTTCCGGCACTTCACGATACCGTTTTGTTGTGGCGAGTATGGTGCAGTCATATACCGCTTGCTACCCATTTTGTCATAGTAGTCATTGAAGTCGATGGAGTTGAACTCCCCTCCACAATCGGTTCGAAATGCCTTCAGCTTGGAACCGATCTCGTTCTCGGTGATAGCCATGATTTTCATGAAGAATTTAAATGCCTCGTCCTTCGACTTGATCACCTCTAGCCACATGAAAAGGCTGTGATCATCAACGATCAACAGGAAGTAGTGCTCGTCGCCCGGTGTGACTAGCGAGATTGGGTTGCACAGGTTGCGTGAGCCAGCTCTAGGCCATGCTCGGTGCGATATGATGAGGCGTACGGGAATGGTACTCGATGTTATTTGCCAAAGACGTAGTCATTGTAGAACTGCTACACTCGATTGATTACGGGCATGACCTCCACCATCCTCTTGGTGCCCAGGTCGTGTAGGGCACGGAAGCCAAGATGGCCATAGCTTGCATGCTAGCACCATGCCTCCTCACTTGCCTATGCCTTCAGGCACACTAGTGCGGTCATGTTTAGGCCAAGTATATAGAGCCTATTTTGAGACCGTCGCACTTGTGCCAGCAATGCTTGCTACTGGTGCAACCACCCTCCTCAAGTTGGCCAAGACTAATGATGTTAGTTCGTAGTCGAAGAATGTAGTATACCTCTGTGAGTACTCAATGCTCCTGGTTTTTGCACTAAAATAGCACAGAACCCTTTCCGCAAATGTCCACCGTTGAGCCATCACCAAATTTCACCTTGCCTTTCACGTGATCATCCAGCGAGGTGAACATGTTCTTTTCACTGGTCATGTGGTTACTCACACCCGTGTCGAGGTACCAGTCATTGTCACTTGTGTCGACCGGCACTACCTTCTCTATGTTTAGGTACACTTCTTGCAGTGTGTCCATGGGTACCTAAGCAAGCTAGCAATGCTCAGCCATCAGTAGCGCTGGTGTGTCATCCTGCACCTATGCTAGATTCTCCATTTCCTTACGCTCGTGACATGGCTTGCGGCAGTCCTTTGAGAAGTGCCCATAGTTGTTACAATTGTAACACTTGACCTTCATCATATCATGACCATTAGCAGACGGCATAGAATCTCTACCGTCTCGACCACCGTTGCCACACCCATGACCATGATACTTGCCATGGTGCCGATCATCGCCGCTGCCACTGTTCTTCTCGCCACAAGCAGAGCCTTGGTCATGCTCCCTTTTCTTCTAATGCGCAAGCCACTCCTCCTCCATGAGTAGCCGCCCTCTTTGGACGCCGGCTTCACCCTCTAGGTCGTAGCGTTCCTCCATGACCCTGAGCCATCTCATTAGCTCTTTGATGGAGAGTGTCTAGAGGTCAACAAGTGTCTCATTGGAAATTGCGACCAATGAGTACTATGAGGGAATGACATGAGGAAATTTGTCACTACCTTTTCATCATAGATCTTGTCACTGCGCAGGTTAAGGTTGTTGACGAGTCCAGTGAGACGCATCGCGAAGTCATCGATGGTCTCTCCATCCTTGAACTTCATGGACTCGAACTCTAAGCGCAACGTTTGTGCTTTGGCTTCACGCACACCCTTAGTGCCCATGCACATCACCTTCACGGCGTCCCATGCTTGTTTCGCTGTGTCCTTGATAGCGAGAGTCGCCAACATCTTGGATGGCACAGTGCGGAGAATGGCCGACAGTGCTAGCTAGTCATCGCGGTAGTCGACAACATCTCCAGGCTCGACCGCTTCCCAGAGCCCTTGTGCCTGCAGGTTCACCCTCATCAAGAGGGACCAGTTGCTGTAGTTTGTGCACGTCAACATGGAGTAGACCACTGTGCCACCCGTCTCCTTCACCACGGGCTCCACATGCTGTACCACAATCTCGCAGCCTCCATTGCCACTGCCATCACGTTCTTTGCAGACTCTAGGTGATCTCCGTGGAGACCTTGGTTCATGCTCTTGTTCTAACATTGTGGCAGGATCAAACAAAACATTTGCTCTGATACCACTTGTTGTGGCAAGTCGAAGCACATGCACACGTACGACCACAAGGACTCATTTACAATCATAAAGACTTGGTACTTATAGTCATTTATGGCCAGGAAGAACCCAACTCATAGTGGTTTATGACCCTGAAGGAACGTACTCGAACCCACTTACGATCACGAAGGAACATACTTAAGGTGAGTTACGACCACAGAGGAACGTACTCGAGGTGAGTTACGACCATGAATACTAGACACACACGGATGCCTGGACTATTTCGAGAATGATGAATTCAAGAGACAATAGTTTTTGTGCTGCCCTGAACTAGTTTGTGGCATTTTCTTCGTTGATATTTATACTGAACAAGTATAAATCTGACAGACTTGAGCTAATCAATAGCCCGACATTCACATCACATCCAGCTCTCTACGATGTGCTATTCCACGTCTGAGCTATTCATGACATTCATGAACACATGCACTAATTCTCTTAACGCACGTACTAATTCACTTAACGCACGCACTAACTCTACATAACTACGAACACATATAATGTCTCAAATGTGAGACGTGACAAAGCAAATTAACCCAGGTGCAACGCGGTTAAGTGCAACAGATTTGTGTGTTTTTCTTACCCGAGTAATGTGTGTGTTGGTCAGAAGGGCCACAGAGAGGTGTGTGTCAGACCGAAACGACTATTGAGAGGGGTGGGGGACTGGGAATCAATAGAAAGTATTCTACCCCAAATTTATATTTTACTGCATCACTTAACCTTAATGTTGTTGTACAGGAGCTTTGCCATAGTAGAGGATGAAGTAATGTGGTTTCTCCACACAGGCTAACACATGGACACCACTTAAACTCCGGAATTGCATGTACCTCTTTCCATCTTACCCTCTATGTAAACAATGGTACTAAAATCATTGTGTGACTACCTGAGCTCCCTGCTTAGGGTGAAATGTTGTTATTTTCTCAATATATCTTTCATAACAATTTGAATATCAACAAGCCTTCTCTCTCTCTCTTCAATCTGTTGATACTTCGGCCTTCTGCAGCCTTGCTTATTTGATCCACTACATGCAGAAAAATAGGATATATTTTTCTTTCTCGTCATAATATAATATTGATTCTATATAAAATAGATGCATACTTGATTCTTTTGACGTGCGGACCCATTGTTAGGGGGAGGGGAGGGGAGAGGCAGAGCCACATCAGCATCTAGTGCCATGTGGAAGCCATATCAGCCAGCTATACTGGTTTTGAACCTCACTTGACCCATTTATACAAGTTTGAGGACCCAAATATGCAATTTCTTAGTTTAGGAACCTATGCTGCAATTTACTCTTTGTTACATACCAAAGTTTATAGAGCTCTGCTAGCTTAACATGCATACTATATGCTTATTTATCAATTCCTTTCACAGGAACCAACATAGTGAGTTTAGTTTAATCCAAGAGAGTAAGATGAACATCTCATAGCAATATTCCATACACAGCTGTTTCCTCTTCCTTACAACATCACGTTATCCTCATAAAGCTTATCATACTGTGCGCTAAACTAGGGATGAGCAATCAACAATGAAACCAGGACCTCAAGCCAGTGGCGTAGCCAGGATTTGTAGCTATGGTGGTCCATTGTCTAAAATTTATTTAACCGCTATAAATTTAACATGTCGGTACACAAAGTATATGACTTACGAAATGCAATTAAGGTAAAAAGGACATACGAACTTCATAAAATAGACGAATATAGCTTTCTTAACATAGAATTGAAATATTACATACCCATAATAGTTGAAGAACAGTACGTCACTACTTCTTCTTCTTGTCAGGCCTGCGCCTTCTAATAGCCATGAAAGTGTTGATGATCTCTTCTTCACTCAATTGTAAGAAGATATCCCGCTCAATAAAAGTGACTAGACAATCATCCAGAAGGCTATCACCCATCTTATTTCTCAACTTATTCTTGATAAAGGCCATTGCAGAAAATATTCTTTCAACACTTGCGGTAGCCACCGGTAGAAGCAATACCAATTTGATAAGTAAATAGACCCAATGATAAACTTTATCCCTCTTTGTTTCAACAAGTTTTACTGAGAGGTCAACAAAATTGTTTAGGCCTTTGAACATTTCATCTTTTCTCATGTCATCAATAAAGGTTTCAAGTTGCAAGTCGAGTCTTAGCAAGTCAGAGCTTGAAAAATCATTAGGGTAAAATTCAGTAAGTCTATGTACCTTGTTTGCATCAAAAGAAGCGAAGGAATCCGCTGGATTCAAAGCAGCTATACAAGTAAGCAACTCCATATTTACCTCATCAAACCGACTGTCAAGCTCTTGACTAATTTTATCAATGACTCCAATATATACTTCTCTTCTGAAGTGATCATCATTTGTTTGGTTCTGAGCAAAACGTGTTGATCTTCCATACGTCACATAATTATGTTGCATTGCAGGAACTTGAATGCCATGTTTGTTGCAAAATATTGTAACCCTTTGAAGAAATGAAACCCACTCTTCAGACCTCATTTGCTGCATTTTACTCTTTGCCAAACTGACAAGTGACATTGCATAAGGTTGGAATGGACCTTTAATAATATATAATCGTCGAACTGCATCTTGATCATTGACGGGATAATTTGCAATGGATTGCCTCTTCCCTGGATCAAGTGGAAGCCGACTGATATCATAAACTGGTTCTTTTTCAGCGACTGGAGGTGGACTTGGAGGTATTGGAGTTGGAGTCACATTTTCTTCAATCACTCTATCTTGATCCGATCCACCTTCTTGTTCTTCAATTTGCTCTTCTGGGACAACTGCAGCCACGGAAGGAGATGGACAAGAAGCCTTCTTCTTTGATGCATATTTCTGAAAAAGAGAGGCAATATCACCACTCATCTTCATGTTTTAACAAATCTGCAAGAGAATTATATAAAGTTTCAATTTACCAAACCAATAATCTAATACAGTAATACTGCAAAAAAACATATAATTGAAATTAAATCAGTTTTTGTACAGAAGATTATGACAGAGGAAATTAAGCACACAAAGTGAGAGCAGGTCATGCATCGGATATGGAAACAGTTTTATTGTTCGAATCGGAAGGTGTGAAATATTGCCATACATGATATTGCCCCCCTTTGTCTTTCTTTGAAACCTCCTATAGCCGCTGCAATGTACCTATTTGTGATAAAACCCCGTGACAATTAAAAGCTGGGTGTGGATACTACCCCACAAGTGTCCATAACTTTAGGTTGAATTAACTGAAAGATGAGAGTACAGATCAAGTTGTGCCCTAACATATTTTTTAATAAGAAAATTCTCCTTCTGATACAACATCTGTGAAGTGTTTCACATATAAAAGTACAGTGAACGTTCTAGTGCTCACCCGACCAAGAAACCACCAAAATGCAGCAAGAAGACAGAGAGCATCACAACCCCGATCTCCCCAGAAAATAAGCATCCATTCCCATAAGATGCATCATCGTGTAGATCTTAGACGTACAAAGTTCTCAGAGAAGAATACACTGTAACAGGAAAATAAAAATTGGTAACCATAAGTATAGTCTCTGCTATTGAAAGCCAATAACATGAAAATTTTGAAGAACTCAAACCTGCATGCCAGAAGTGATGAAGCTAAGACTGCCCAGAAGCGGGGCAAAAGCCAAAAGGAGTAGCAGACGCAGACGCAGAGTCGCAGACGCAGGCGGGAGGCGAAGAGCCGAAGGAGCGAAACCGTCAGCAGTCAAGAAGGAGCGAAACCGTTAGCAGTCAATGGGCTTTGGTTGGACCGAGCGCAGGGTGGTCCGCGGCCCACAGGGACCACCCTGTAGCTCCGCCCCTGCCTCAAGCTGAGCTGAGCTCTCAGCTCCGCGTGCTGGTGGCCACTCTAGTCCCAGTGTCCACTTGCCTCGCCTCCGCCACCACCACCACCTCAACCTCTCTCCGATTCCTCCCTCGCCTCTGACGTGCCCAGCTCGGGCTCATTGACCACCCAACCCGCTGTTCCACCCCAACACGCTCCTCCCTGATGGCAACCCCTCCAAATGCCGGGCGCAACAAGGGCCAGTGTTGGCAAGACCAGAGTCCCACCTCCTCCTTCCAAAGCTCTGGGCTGAGGTTGGGGCATATTTCCTACCTGGAGGCGGCTGGTGGCGAAGCTTTGTCATCGGCGCACTTGGAGTCTAAGCCTCAAACCCTGGTGGCGGCGCCTACTGCAACACCACCTCTAGCGACATCCCTTCTTAGTGCTCCCCCTCACGCTCTCACTTGGAAGGCCATCTACTTCCGCCTGAGGAAGCGGATGACGACTGGCGTGTCATGCATAACAGGCATCGTTGGAGGCAAGTTGAATCCCGGCCGGTTGCTTCTGTGGAGCAGAGGTCGGAGGTCCTTGCTGACCTCGTCAGTTGCTGCTGGGGCTGCCTGAGTCTAGATCATGTCAAGGTCAACCGCAGGAATCCAACTCGCTGCAGATAATGCAGGACTTTCGGCCACCACATCAAGGATTGCAAGCACCCACAGAGTCCTCCCCAAAGGTCTATAAGACAGATGCATTGTCGAGACACCCAATTCACCCTAACATCTTCCTCGACGTGGTCCAGTTCACTCGACTCATGGGGTACTGTAGTTGCTTTGAGAGCTGTCGTGCCGTCACTCTGAAAGCGGTAAACGAGGTTTTCATACCTCGCCACATCTTCCTCTCCTCCACCATGCCGGGGCTCCTTGACGGGAGACCAAACCATGCCGTCTGCATCATGCCATGTACCACATCTCAGGTAGAGTTGGAGAACCACCTCAAGCGAGCTCTTGTCATGTACGTCAGTGGGAACCAACCACCGGTTTCCAAAGAGGAAGCAGCCATGGCGATAAAAGAGAGGCTTGGTATCCCACGCTGTAGCTTCTCGGTTCACAACTTCCACCTAGAAAACTTTCTAATCGCCTTCACTTCAGAGGAGCTCGGCAATCGAGTTGCACAGAGCCACTCCATCCAATACTCTCATTTCTCCTTGTTCCTCAAACCTTGGACAAGGCAAGCACAGGTCTCCAGCGCTCTACTTCTGTTCAAGGTGGCGTTGGTGATTGAGGGGCTCCCGGTACATGCATGGGATTGGCATATAGCGGCTACCTTACTCTCTCAATCTTGTTGGATTGAGTGGCTTCATACTGACACTGCAAGCAGAGAGGACCTAGCCATCTTCAGGTTAGATGTCTGGACTGTTGATCCTAATGCTATCCCTAAATAGACCACATTGCACATTGTAGAACCAGATGAGGAGAACCTAGACCCTTCAGATCCCATCTTTGGCAAGCTGCCATTGCTTATTCATGAGAAGAAGACTCTAACCTACAATATTTTCATTCACATTGTGAAGGTGGAAGATTACTGCCTTAGCGATGTCTCTTCACCATCCTCAGATCTGTCATGCCCCTCCAGTGATGGAGACAGTGGCCATGGAGGTTGCCCTAAAATGGGGCCTCATGGTTCTTCGGGCCCCGGCCTAGGCATCACTTCTTCACCTTCATACTGGGGCATCCAGATGGGGCGATGAGCCGGTCCGTGCTAGGTGGCACCAATGATGGTGATCAGAGCCACCGCTGCAACAGCCGTTGCGTGGACTCCACCTAGTGCCTCCCCTCTCTTCCCCTTCGTTGCCGTCGGCGTATGGATCTCCCCTTGCCGACCCTGCAGGCCCTACCGGGACCAGCGCGAAGCCAGGGTCACTGCCAGTGTGTAGTTCAGCGTCTTCTTCGGTTGACCTTCCTAGTGCAAACCCTTCCACAGGACCCAAGTGCTTGTGTCCAGATCTGGTTTCTGCCTCCGACTAGTTGTTGTCGATTTGGTGACTCTCCAGGCGGTCGCTGGTGGATAGGGTTGTGCAAAAAAAAAACCGAACCGAAAAAACCAAACTGAAAAACCGAACCGAACCGGTCAACTCGGTTTGACCGGTTTTCGGTTCGGTTTTTATATTTTTGGTTTTTTTGATGTTCGGTTTTTTCGGGAAAAACCGATTAAAAACCGAAAAAAACCGAAAACCGAACTGGTCGCATGCACTGCAGGTGAGCTCAGTCTTTTTGGCGCCTTGGGCCTAGCCTGCTCGGATCCCCCACAGAGGCTGGTTGGTTGCTGCTTCCTTCGGCCCGTCGAGCGCAGGTCACAGCCGGCCCACGATGCCGCATGCGCACGGAAACACCCAAGCAGTGGCCTGGAAAGCCGAAAGATGCTAGCTAGTAGCTACTAGCTACTTTGTAGTTTGTACATGGAACTATGTAGTTTGTACATGAAACTGACTGGGAACAAAAACTTCACTAGATGCTAACACTGCTACAGACAGCCCTATCACAGACGGTTCGGAACCGTCATCACAGACGGTTCCTGAACCGTCAGTGTTTAGGTGTCAGTGATAGTTGATGGTTATCACAGACGGTTCCCGAGCCGTCTGTGATAAAAACATCACAGACGGTCTTTATTACTAACCGTCTGAGATAGGCGAGTATCACAGACGGTTTTTTATAAACAACCGTCGGTAATACTCGCATATCACAGACGGTTAGTAATCAAGACCGTCTGTGATATACACAATATCACAGACGGTTTGTATTACTAACCGTCTGTGATATTGTGTATATCACAGACGGTCTTGATTACTAACCGTCTGTGATAGACGCGTATCACCGACGGTTGTTTATAAAAAACCGTCTGTGATACTCGCCTATCTCAGATGGTTAGTAATAAAGACCGTCTGTGATATGCACAATATCACAGACGGGTATTACTAACCGTCTGTGATATTTTGTATATCACAGACGGTCAGTAGTAAAAGCCGTCTGTGATAGCAGTCACACCACATACGGCACTCTTTGAAACCGTCTGTGATATGGTATCACAGACGGTTTTTAACAATGAACCGTCTGTGATACCAAGTGCATCATCCATTTTATATGCTGTTTCTTGGCTAGCCTCAGGATATGCTAGCCATGCCCTCTGAAAGCAAGCAGATTACAGATAAATGACAGATATAAGTTAATTGCAACTCATAGTAAATTACAACAAAATTCGATACACAGATGAATGTAACAATATCACATATATAGAATGAAAATTGTTACACAAAATCTGACAAATGTATTCAATTGAGGAATTGTTTGATTTGTACAGTTGAATCCAATGTTTCAACATCTAATTATCATCATCGCCGGCGTGGAACTCTCCCCTCTTATTTATGACCTCTGCTAGCAAGAATTGGGAGATGATTGCACGAATATCGACGAGATTGTCAAGATCATATGCACTTCCGTCGAAGTTCACCCGCTGTCGCTAGGAGCAATGTTAAGTCATTAATTAGCATGTGTGTGTAATATAATCAGAAAATAATAATTATTGGAAGGACCTGACAAACCTCTGGATCATTGATCTTAGTACCCATGATTTCCATCATATTGCGGCAAACGTAGAATCCACATACGTTGCCCTGTAGCTGCTGGTGGCACTGCAAAAATAGAATTACATACATCGGTATTGTCAATTCTAGAGGCATTATTACAAAGTATGATATAGGATTATTGTGTTGTAGCGGGTACCGGAAATCGCGTGTTGTGTCGTAGCGTGTCACTGGATTTGTCGTGTGTTCCTCCTTGGGCAACATATTCGGCAAACGCCCTACGTGATTCAAAAAACTTAGCCTCGGCCGTGGCAAACAAAAGAAATATTACAATAGAGTTATGTATGGAGGAAATGAGTTTACCTGTTAAGTACTTCTTGCACACGACTGAAGTCATGGTTGCTCCTAAGGAGGGAATCAAGGTATATTACCTTGCTCCACTTTGGTACAATCACAATCAAAATCCAGTGATTCCTAGTCATATGTGTCGCCATAGTGATTAATCCTAAGTTCATGCTGCATGTAAAGTACAAATGAAACATATGTGTGGCAACTAGTGAAGCACTTACCCTTGGTTGAAGGGTACCATGACGTACTCCTTGTCGGTGTGAGCAATCAATCCCCTCGTTATGTAACCTTCCACGAAGGATGCATCTGCGTTGATAGATTGCTCGGAGACCAAGTGAGGGTCGAGGAAACCCACCGGTCGTCGCAATTTCCGGGCTTGTTGGATCATGTATCTATACATAAAGAAAGGGTAATGACATTTATCTGTATAACGTGAATGTAGAACTTCATTGTACAGTACACTTACAGTGTCCAGCATCGTAGAAGTGAGGCGTCGAGTTCGTCGAGATTGAATAGTAAGAATAAATCTTCGAATGTCACGACGATGTAGCCCAAGTCATGGAGGAAATGCGTCTCTTTATATTTCACGGTGAATGCACTCTGCCGGTTTGGCTTCATGTTGGACTTCTCCATGTACCAGGCATGCAATGTATTGCAAATCATACCAAGCTGGCGTAATTGTGAATCGGGCACCAACGACACTCCTAGAATAAACTTCCATGGCACGGGACCCGGCTTAATTTTCTTCGCATGAGCCTTGGAGGCCTTGGAGCCTCGCTTATGATATGTTCTCGGTGGCATCTCAGCGGGAGCCGATGCAACAAACTTTACTGGATTTGGAGGTGGAGGTGGAGCCACCGGAGCCGATGTGCCAGGTCCAGGGCGACGTCCCTCTTGGGCCACTGGATGTGAAGATTGTGGCACGGACATGTCGAGGACGATGTCCCTCTTGGGCCACTGAACGAATGTGTGGACGGCATCCCCTAATGTCTTAATCTCTTCGTTTGGGGGCTTCTCAAGAGGGACAGGCTTAAAAATATCATTAATCATGTCCACCTGGACCTTTATGAAACCGGTGTCTACTTGTACACCGTGCACCTGCGTCCCTGGCAGCAATGGATACACCATGCCGCGCCCAGCGTCAACGGGAATAGAGCCAACAAGCCTGACTTTGAGGCTGCAAGGCATGGGCTCCTACATAACGATACAAGAGATGAGTTAAGGCGTCCACCAGAGAGATCTATGTACCATTCTAAAGAGGTACATTACCTGAATGTCATCAATACGTAAGTGGTCGTCGCTATGTTCAGAAATTGGTGTGGACGCGCAGCTACTGCGACGTTGAGGGGGACTGGGTACCGCAGTACTAGGAGTGGGTTGCGATTGGTTGCGGACTTGTCTCAGTTCTTCCCGCAACGAATCTATCTCTCCTCGAAGTGAGGCAGTCTGCTCTTGAAGTGAGGCAGATAGTTGTTCCTCAAGTTGAGCACGAAGCTCCTGTTTTATTTGTTCGCTGCGGTACGCCTTGGTTCTCTTCCTACTCCTATATGTGTCGGAGTAATCTGGAAATCCGTGCCTCCAAGGTACATAAACCCCCATGCCTCGTGTGCGACCTGGGTGCTCCTTGTTTCCCAAGGCCTGTGATAGTAAATCTATCTCCCTATCTTCTTCAAAGGAGCCACGAGAAGATTCGGTAGTCAATGATTGCTGCAAGAGGCAATTAATCATGTTATTTTTGAACCCATGAAGTTCAAGAGGTGTTAACAACTATGTTGTTTAACATATTTTACCATGCGTTGGGACACTTCCTCATCTGCGGGGTTTTTGAAAGAGACACCCGAAGATGTGGTTGATGACCTCGCTCTTAACCAGTTTCGAGCGCGCTCGTTTGCGATCCCGGCAAATGGCGGAGAGGCCTCCGATCGGATTGCGACCTCATCCTGCATCCTCCATTGCGGGATTTTACCCGCGTACCCAGCAGTGCCGAGTCTGTGAGGGTGCGTGTTTTGTGACTGGAGATCCTTGTGCGCCGCACTTTGTTGTACAAATTCGGGCGTCGTTTTCATCTGCACAAAGGCCTCCCATGTTTCCGGCGACACGAAAGGATACTTCGTAAAGGGCGTGACATCCTCGGCCACGTACTTCGTCACAAGAGTGCTCTTAAAATTCTTCCATGCTTTTCCCATCGCGAGGAGCGCTTGCCGTTGCACGAGTCCCTGTGCTTCTGCTGGGAACTCGAACGAATTTGTAAGTTCCTCCCATAGCTGATTTTTGTGATCCTTTGTCAAATCTTTCCAGCTTGCTATGGTGATGGGGACCCGTTGCCTTCCAATTATCCCGCAGGTAGTCCGAAATGATGACGCTGCTTTCGACGGTTCCAGAGGGACCCCATCCGGAGAGACCACCGTGATGGTCCTTCGGCCCTCTGGCCTTTTCGATACTCCTCGGCCACGTTTAGATTTCGCAGTCTTGGGAGCGTGAGACCCAGATGACGACGACGAAGACTGTGTGGACGCCATCTCTCTTCTAAGAAAAAACTAACTGAAGTGAGCACTGGAGTGTGTCACTTGCTTTATGCCCTTTGACAAAGTTCTAACGATTAGCTAATTGCAGTGAGCTATGGGCCTTCCAAATAGACCTTGCGAAGCATATAACATGTGAAGCATATATATATCATGTGAAGCATATACATGTGAAGCATATATATATCATGTGAAGCATATACATGTGAAGCATATATATATCATGTGAAGCATATACATGTGAAGCATATATATATCATGTGAAGCATATACATGTGAAGCATATATATATCATGTGAAGCATATACATGTGAAGCATATATATATCATGTGAAGCATATACATGTGAATCATATATATATCATGTGAAGCATATACATGTGAAGCATATATATATCATGTGAAGCATATACATGTGAAGCATATATATATCATGTGAAGCATATATATATCATGTGAAGCATATACATGTGAAGCATATATATATCATGTGAAGAATATACATGTGAATCATATATATATCATGTGAAGCATATACATGTGAAGCATATATATATCATGTGAAGCATATACATGTGAAGCATATATATATCATGTGAAGCATATACATGTGAAGCATATATATATCATGTGAAGCATATATATATCATAAAGCTAACATGTGAAGCACAGGGAGGGAGGGACCGGCGTTGGGCGGGAGCGGCGGCGTCGGGAGGGAGGGACCGGCGTCGGGCGGGACCGCCGGCTACGGGAGGGAGCGGCGTCGGGAGGGAGGGACCGGCGTCGGGAGCGGCGGCGTCGGGAGGGAGGGACCGGCGTCGGGGGGGACCGCCGGCTTCGGGAGGGAGCGGCGTAGGGAGGGAGCGGCGGCGTCGGGAGGGAGGGACCGGCGTCGGGGGGGACCGCCGGCTTCGGGAGGGAGCGGCGTCAGGAGGGACCGGCGGCTTCGGGAAGGACCGGCGGCGTCGGGAGGGACCGGCGGTGGGAGAGGGAGCAAAACCTAGCTAGCAGGGGCGCTGCAGAGTGGAGACAAGAGACTGCGGCAGAGCGGACTCCGCAGACCTAGCGCGGGTATTTAAAGATGATCTATCACAGACGGTTCTATAAATATAACCGTTTGTGATAATTCATATCACAAACGGTTCTATAGATAGAACCGTCTGTGATAATTCATATCACAAACGGTTCTATAGATAGAACCGTCTGTGATAATGCATATCACAAACGGTTCTATAGATAGAACCGTCTGTGATAATGCATATCACAAACGGTTATATTGATAGAACCGTCTGTGATAGATCATCTTTAAATACCCGCGCTAGGTCTGCGGAGTCCGCTCTGCCGCAGTCTCTTGTCTCCACTCTGCAGCGCCCCTGCTAGCTAGGTTTTGCTCCCTCCCACCGCTGCTACCCATATTATCACAGACGGTTATATCGATAGAACCGGCTGTGATGTGTTATCACAGACGGTTTCTTTTGATAAACCGCCTGTGATAGTTCACTATAAATACCCGCAGCTAGCTAGGTTCCTATGTCATTTATGAAAAACGCAAGCATAACCATAAATATAACTATTTCATAGTTCCTTAGTCATTTTACAATTACAATGCATGGGTTCCTTAGTCATTTTACAATTACAATGGAACATACATACATTTATGAAAAACACAAGCATAACCTATATCATTTATTACACTTTGGCTATATCATTTTAAATAAAGCCCTTCACGATGATCGATACGCATATAGCTTGCTTCATCGCCTTGTTCTTCATCGAGCCTGATGCCGTCTCCGAATGGAGGCAAATCATCAAATTGATTGTACTCTTCCTCATCCACAACATTCTCAACCCCGACAATCCTTCTTTTTCCCTGAAGAACTACATGGCGCTTCTTATTTGCCGGGTCGGTTACATAAAATACTTGAACAACTTGCCTCGCGAGTACGAATGGTTCGTCTTTGTATCCTACACATTCGAGGTCCACGGTAGTGACGCCGTACTTGTCAACCTTTACACCCCGTGGGAGTTGGACCCAACGGCACCGAAATAGAGGAATTTTGAAAATTACGTAGTCAAGCTCCCAAATCTCCTCTACAAGCCCGTAGTACGAGCTTGGGCCAGCGGTTCTGCCGTGCGAATCATAGGCATCTATGCGGACACCTGAGTTCTGCACTGTGCTCTTTCTATCTTGATCTGTTGTATAAAATGTGTAGCCATTAATGTCGTATGCTTGCCATGTCACAATTGTAAATTTTGGCCCTTTTGCCAACCATTGTAGTGTTTCATTTGACGACCTCCTAGTCAATTGCGCCTTCAACCATTCGTTGAACTGACGGTTGTGTTGTCTCGTGATCCAAACTTCTGACTGGCCTGCATTCTCCTGACGTAGCATGTCCTTGTGCTCTTCAATATATGGGGTCACCTCAGTCATGTGTTGTAAAACCATGAAATGGGCTTGAGCATACGTATTTTGATCCGGGGTTATTGCTTTCCTCCCGATAGTCCCTATACCCTCTAACCTCCCCTCGTGACGAGATAGAGGTACACCTATCGGCTCTACCTGAGCCATGTAGCCGATGCAGAATTCAATGACCTCTTCTGTTGTATAACCTTCGATGATGCTACCCTCCGGTCGAGATCGATTGCGTACATAGGACTTCAGAATTCCCATGCACCTCTCGAAAGGATACATATGACGTAGAAATACGGGGCCACATATTTTTATCTCTTTCACAAGGTGGACAATGAGATGGACCATGATATCAAAAAATGATGGAGGGAAATACATCTCTAGATGACATAGAGTTGTCACCACCTCGGTTTGCAGAGCATCTAGTCCATCTGGATCAATGACCTTCTGAGCAATTGCGTTGAAGAAATAACATAGCCTTATGATTGTCACTCGAACCTTGTTCGGCAAAATACTTCTAATTGCAACAGGTAGCATTTGAGTCATTAGCACATGACAGTCGTGAGACTTCATGCCAATTAATTTCAAATGTTCCATGGAAACAAGTTTCTTCATGCTTGTCGAGTGACCGGATGGAACTTTCACACCATTCAAGGACTGGCACAATTCAGTTCTCTCCGACTTAGACAGAGTGTAACATGCTGGGGGAAGGTACGTCCGGCCTTTATCGGTCTCTATCGGTGCTAACTCGGTCCTGATGTTCATAGCGACCAAGTCACGCCTTGCGTTAACACCATCCTTTGTTTTGTCAGGAATGTTCAGTAAGAGACCAATCAAACTGTCACATACATTCTTCTCGACGTGCATGACATCGATGCAATTGCGAACTTCTAAGTGCTCCCAATAAGGCAAGTCCCAAAATATTGACCTCTTTTTCCACATGTTCTTCCTCAATTTACGTCCCTTTCCAAACACAACATTTATATCCTTGACCATATCATACACCTCTTTCCCGCTAAAAGGTCTTGGTACTGAGTCATCCTCTTTTTTTCCGTCAAATTGTTTCTTCATCTTGCGGTATGGGTGATACTTTGGAAGGAACCTACGGTGACGCATGTACACAGTTTTTCGGGAGTTGTTCAACCACACACTCTCCGTATAATCTAAGCAGTGCGGACACGCTTTGGCTCCTTTTATACTAAACCCTGACAGGTTACCAAGGGCAGGAAAATCATTAATGGTGCAGAACAACATGGCCCGTAGAGTGAAGTTCTCTCGTTTGTCCGCATCCCATACATGTACCCCTTCATTCTACAGTGTTGCAAGATCTTCCACCAATGGGGCTAGGAACACATCAATATCGTTGCCAGGTTGCTTCGGCCCTTGGATAAGTAGTGACATCAAAATATATTTCCGCTTCATACACAGCCAAGGAGGAAGGTTGTACATGCACAGAGTCACGGGCCAGGTGCTATGTCGACTGCTCATGTTACCAAAAGGATTCATTCCATCTGTACTCAACCCAAACCTTATATTTCTCGGTTCCACACCGAAATCTACAAACATCCTATCGATGTTCCTCCACTGGGCAGAATCAGCAACATGTCTTATCATTCCGTCTTTCTTACGCTGCTCGCAGTGCCAACGCATCAATCTTGCATCCTTGCGGTTTGCAAATAAACGCTTCAAACGGGGGATTACAGGAAGATACCACATCACCTTAGCAGGAGGTCCTTGCTTCACCTCGATGCCCTTCCCATCATCAGAGTCATTTTTACGTTTGTATCGGGATGCTTTGCACACCGGACAAACATGTAAGCTAGCATACTCTTTACGGTACAGGATACAATCATTCCGACATGCATGTATTCTTTCTACTTCCATTCCTAATGGACAAAGAATCTTCTTGGCTTGGTAGGTGGTTCTCGGCAACACATTTCCCGTTGGAAGCATGTCCACTAGGAGACCTAATAATGCCGTGAAACTCTTGTCGGACCAACCATTGCTTGCCTTCAATTTTAGCAGTTCTAGAACTGATGACAACCTCGTGTATTGCGGCTTGCAGCCTGGGAACAAAGGTTTCTCCGAGTCCTCCATCAAGCCCTCGAATTTACCAAACTCTCTCTCACTATAGTTCCCTTCTGCATCACGTAACATCTGATCCAGATTATCATCCTGCGACCTATCCTCATGATCCAGATTGTCATCCTGCGACCTATCCTCATCATCCAGATTGTCATCCTGCGACCTTTCCTCATGATCGAAAGAACAGTCCACAACTGGCATATCGTTGCCCCCCTCGACTATGTCATAACTATCTTCTTGTGTACTCTTCTCTTCACCGTGACTGGTCCAACATTTGTACCCTTTTCTGAAACCCCTTCGAATCAAGTGAGCTTCAATCTGCGCTGAGTTGCTAAACATCTTAAGATTATCACAATCAATACATGGGCAATACATATATTTCATCCCCTTCTTCAACATATCCAGCTCGGCCGCCCTTCTAAAGGCAGACACGTCAGTAATGTACTCTTCACTCACACGGTTCTCAATATACATCCAGCTTCGGTCCATCTACGCTACACAAGTGAAAAATGGGTGTCAAAAATGATTATTACCTCTACTACTAACCTCTGATCAGATCACTAAGCATGTTAAGTAATTGAATACTAATCTCTGATCAGATCACTAAGAATGTTAAGTAATTGAGTATGCTAACCTCTGATCAGATCAATAAGAAGACGGTGATATTTTTACCCCCAACTCCCTAAAGCCGGCCGCCTTGCTCCACCGATGCAGCGCAATGAAGACAGATCGGTGTCGACATCCTTCAAGCAAGTACGCCAAGTAATTAATACTACGCAGAATATCACAGACGGTTCCAACTACAAACGGTCTGTGAAAATTACATATCACAGACGGTTCGTATTAATACCCGTCTGCGAATTATCACCGACGGTTATTAATATTAACCGTCTGTGATTTCTACATATCATAGACGGTTAGAATAAATAACCGTCTGTGATAGTCTCATTATCACAGACGGTTCGAAATATAAACCGTCTGTGATAGTCCTTGACAGACGGTTTAAATTACAAACCGTCTGTGATAGTTACACGGGTATGAACTGTTTCGTCAGGCGCATGACTGCCAACTCGAAGCATATATAGCATAGCATTCGAGGCACATCCGAGGCCTGCTGCTGTGTCTTGAGGAATGCCAAGAGCTGGTCTTCAGATGTGGCAGCCACATCTGAAGACCAGCTCTTGGCATTCCTCAAGACACAGCTGCAGGCCTCGGATGTGCCTCGAATGCTATGCTATATATGTTTCGAGTTGGCAGTCATGCCCAGACGAAACAGTTCATCTTTCCCGACAAAATTCAAGGCAATTTTATTACAATAGTGCAAAGAAAAGACATTACCAGATTCTTGGTTGAGCTGGTCGAGGAACATGCAAATACAGAGGCAAGCACAAAAACTCAACAACACATTCAGATCGATCTATTACAGGATAACAAGCTAACAAACCCTTCGCGGCACGACGGTTCACACTAAACTAGACACACTTACGGCAAGAGTGTGTTGTTTAGTATGAACCGGACGTGCCGCGATGGAGGTGCTAGCTCACAGCGGAGGGGAGATGCATGCAGGAAGCTAGCTAGTGGATGAACTCATGCGTGACTAGTACCGGTGGAAAGGTTGATGGGGAGTTATTAATAAGGGTCTGGCCGTGGGAGGAACTGGTGCCAGCCATTCGATGTGGAGAGAATAGACGGGTGAGATCGAAATCCTGTGTATACGCCAATTATTGGTGACATGTGATTATTACAGACCAATTATCAGTGACATGGGATTATTACAGACGGTTCTTAAACGGACCGTCTGTGTTACTCGATTGGTATAGACGGTTCGTATTAAGAACCGTCTGTGAAAGTCTCAATTATCACAGACGGTTCATGTTATTAACGGTCTATGAAATTATCACAGACGGTTTTTTATGAAAAACCGTCTGTCATAAGCTTCATACCAGAACTGCTTCGCGCGTGTTTCGATGCCAGAACGCTTCGTGTTTCGATCGTCTAATTAACGTCTCTCGATCGTTATACGAAGCGTCTATATCATTAATGTTTGGGTATACGAACCGTTTGTGCTGAGGGTTAAATATGCGCTCCTAATCTAGGTCTCTTCTACGTACGTACAATACAATATACAATACAACATGGCTTCTACTACTGTTCTTGTGATCATCTCCTTCCTCTCATCTGTTCATCACGAATTGTTCGGCCGGAACCTTACACAGGCGGCCAGCAATTTGCATCTGGAGCGGCTTCTCCGCACCCGCCCTGCTCTCCTTCCCCGACTTTCTTGCATCCGTCAGCTTGACCTGATCCTCCGCCGTCGACGGAGGCGTCTCGCTGCCGCTCAAGAAAGGGAAACGGCCCTCACCCTGGTTCTTCTCCACAATGTGCGCAATGCGGAAGAAGCTCTACACGCATTGCAGAGACTGATGGATAGCCTTACCGATCAAGCAGAAACGGCAGATTCTGAGGAATCTTTTCATGCTATCCTCTACAACATTATGGATGCTGCTGATCATTTGCCCAGGCTGCACGAGGAAGTGCTAAGGACAAGGGCAATCTTAACGGCGTTCGAGAATTTAGCGGCTGATCCTCCAAGTCCCCAAGTCGAAGAAGAAGCTTACGAAGCCCAAAAGAATACAATCTGGGAAACTCTGTACCTGTGCGACTTTTGTAATAAATTTGCCTCTAATTGAAATTAATAAATTTGCCTTTAATTTGTGATCTCTTGTCTCAGTAGTTCTGTAGTTAAGTTATTAGAAGCAATGTGTACTTACATATTAACCTCTGATCTAGAATATGACAGAGAAAGGGACATCACAGCCGGTTCTTGTGAAAAACCGTCTGTGAACATTCCCAGACGGTTCTTAACAACAACCGGCTGTGATAGTCGACACAACACATACGGTTTTTAATAAAAAACCGTCTGTGATAATCCCAGATTATCACAGACGGTTTTGAATAAAAACCGTCTGTGATATTCCAGTATCACAGACGGTTCAGCGGTAAGAACCGTCTGTGATACTCCTTTTTCCCGCCACAAATACGACAGACGGCCTTCAAATTAAAACCGTCTGTAATAGTTTACATTACAGACGGTTTCACAAAACCGTCTGTGATTTGCCGTCTAGTATAGCCTCTTTTGTAGTAGTGTAAAAACTAACTGGGAACTTTTTGGAACATCTAGGTATGGAACTTTTGTTGGGACAGTGCTGCACAGTCATAATTTTACCAAGTTTTAGCAGAGGGCTCTAAGTTTCTAACAAGCTCTAGTCACTATATTGTTTGCAATTTACATTAACTTTGGTAAATATGGTATTTACCGACACCACACCGAAATAAATTGGGATTTACCGATACCAAACCGTATTTTTAAAAATACCGTATACTACCGAACTAACAATACCGTATTTACCGTATATACCGTATTTACCGAACCGATTTTACCAAATTAACCGAATGCACAGTCCTACTGGTGGAGGACCATCTCCTAGCCATCGCAACTGATGCGGTGGGAACCAAAGCGCTCCAGGAGGGGCCAGCCTCGGCTCTGCAGCTACCCTCGGTGGGCCCACCCCCTGCCAGCTCTCGAGAACCACGACAGGTGGCTCCACCGCCTAGTCAATATGTACTCGCATCACCAGCAGAATCCATGGAACACGCCTCCCTCAGCCCTCTGCAATTAGCGGCTCAGGGCAAGGTACTCGAGGGGTGGATGGTGACCTACCAACGGTGCCCCATCAAGCCCTATCAGCTCCATGGTAGAGCCATCCGCCCGGTTCTAGCTGTCAAAGCCCCAACAACTAGACTTCACACATCGCCTGCATTAATGGGGCCTTCTAGGCCATCGTGAACTACACCGATCAATCCTAGGCCTGTTGGGCCAGATATCACCCACAGCAGCCCAACTAATCACACCCAGGCCTTGCCAGACGTAGTGGCGCCTCAACCCGCCTCGTTGAACTAGGCAATTTCCTGCCTTTCCCCACCGTTGCTTCTAATCCCAATGTTCCAACGGCGAAGCCCGAAGGCATGCAACTCGATCAAAGTTCCACGTAGACGCAAGCCCCTAGCGGCTAAACTGTCCAGGGGACTAGACTCAGTGAAGTGAGCACAACGTACACTCATGGTCAAGCTCGGCATCTCCAAATCCGAAGATGATGCCGATGACAGGGCAATGCAAGCGTACGCTTCCCTCTTCTATCATCCGTTAGCCTCCTAGCACATTGAAGCACTCATAGCACTATTCAACCTCCCTTCCCCGACTATCACAGACGTCTTGTTGCAACCATTGGAATGCTCCTCAAATGCGGCTAGCTGAAAGCCGTAGTTTGACTCAGTCGAGGTCCAGGCGTTGTTGGTAGAGTCAAGTGCAATGTCAAATTATAATATTTTAGTTTGGAATGTGCGTGGCTTAAGCACACCCGCACGTATGAATGTAGTTAGGAACTTGATTAACGAGTTTCAGCTAGACGTACTCTGTATCCAAGAAACAAAATTAGATGTTGTTCTGGCATCCCTTGCCATGCAACTTTTAGGTTTGACATACTCCTTCGAGTTTCTACCTGCCTCGGGCACCGCGGTGGCCTACTAACTACATGGAAAGATTTTTCAGTCTTAGTCTCCAATAGGGTGATTCATGCTTACTCGGTCACAATTCATGTGACATCACGAGCTAATAATACAACTTGGTGGTTGACGTCTGTCTATGGCCGACCGTAGACCATGAAAAAGCCATCTTCTTAGATGAGCTCCGTTCTGTTAGAGCTACATGCCCTGGGCCCTGGCTCATAATTGGGGACTTTAACATGATACTCTTGGCTCTAGACAAAAACAACGCAAACCTACATCATCGTCTCATGGGGAAGTTTCAACATTTCGTCAATGATCTTGAACTCAAGGAATTACACTTACACGGTCATCGTTTCTCTTGGAGCAATGAGCGTGAGAACCCCACCCTTATTAGGCTCGACAAAGCGTTTGTTTCAGTGGACTGGGAAGAGCTACACCTAGACGTGCTCATGCAAGCTCAGTCTACGACAATTTTAGACCACTGCCCACTTCTCATTTCCACTCAAAACCAAATCTCAATTTGATGGACCATGTGGAGGTGACCACATGTGAGTGATGAGTAATTGACATTGGATTATGTTAGTCGAGTTTGGTTTGAGGGTTTTGAGTCGAGTCGGTGCGTGGCGCAATCGGACTCGGTCGGTTTGAGTCAAACTTGGTCGTATGGGTTTAGGATGCGTATTCCGATAATTCGACAGGTTTGGACTTTGGTTTGGTAAGTATGATTTGTCTATGCTATTTTCGCTTTCATGTATCGAGCGGTGCTATTTGACGTGTTTTCTTGTCTGTGTGACTGCAGGACGTCGAGTGGAGTCGTGGTGAGACACGGTGGACCGGACTAGGCGCAGGTGGCGCTAAGGTCAGAACGGTCAGGATGTGTCGAAGACGACGTGGACTCGAGGTGGTTGCGAGGCGTGCGAGACAAGGAGCGCGAAAGCTTCCCGGAAGGTGCAGGAGGGGCGAATCGGGAAATTCGCAAGGCTGCACAAGCGGGAGCGGGCTCCGTTGGATTTAGCGGGCGTAACGGGGCGGAGACCCGTTAGCCAAGGCTATATAAAGAGTGGAGGGGCTGCATGCCCACTTGAGCACTTGAATGGATTTTAGGGTTTCCTTTAGTCAAAATAGGCTTTAGAGGTTGTTTTGGCTTTAGGCTTTAGTTGGTGAGAGTGGGTGTGGACTACAGAGAGTGTCCCCTGGCTGTCTCTTCGATGTATTCCTGAGGGTGTCTCCTTCCTGTGTGTTCTTGAGTTCTTGGGCATGAGAGCTTTGGAGAGGGAGAGGTAGGAGATAGGTTGAGCCATCATGTAATCATACATCTTGTTCTAATGTCCATGCGTATGGGGACATAGCTCTCTGTTATCCTTGTGATTGGAAATGAAATCGTTGAAGTTTGCTTCTGTTCTTGCCTGTGCTCCTACGATGCCCTCTGTGATGAATTTGCGACTTCTTTGATTTCTTGATATTTCTTGCTGGAGAGTGCCAAAATGGGTTGCTCTAGGTTGGGATGTTGCCTCAAGATCTTTTGATCGAGTTCCCAAGAGCAAACTTTGGTTTAATCTCAGATTTTTCCCATTTGGCTTCCTCTGTTCATCATTTTTCTTTGCTAGGGTTTTGTCCAGATTGTAATTCCCTTTGCAAGATCATTTGAAATTTGGCATGGAGACTCTATGGGCTATTAGTTAGCTATCTGCAAAATCTCATGGCCAAAGGTTCAAGGGTTTGATGGGAATTTAAGTTCTTGTGTTCTCCTCTGAAAGTTTGGCAAGTTTCTAGGGTTTTGGTGATTCTTGAAATTTTCTTGTTGAGTTGGCCTGAGATTAAGACTGGAGTACCCCTTGGCTATTGCTAATATACCTGCAAAATCTCAGAGCCAAAGGATAAAAGATGGAGGAGTAATTTGATCTTTAGTGTTGTTTCTGTACTTTGTCAGTTCTTAGTTCATCTCTGAATTTCTTGTATTTTGGTTGATTTCTTGTGTTGTTTGAAGCCCCCTTTATATTTAGATTTGGTCCTTGGTGTCTTTGTCTAAAAGGAATAGAAGCTCTTCTCTCTTTTTCTTGAAAATGGCAAGAATCTGAATTTTCTTCTCTGCTCTGTTACTTTCTTCAGTTTCAGTTTTCGTGCTCTGTAGCCTTCTCAAGCTGTTGTGTTCATGAATGGCAAGGAAAGCTTGGTTTAGTTGCTTCTCTTTTTTTCTTGTGCTGAGTTTCAACCATTTTGCATGCAGATCAAACAACATTATTTTTAGCTGAAATTTTTACTGGTTAATCTCTGATTTATGCTAAATTTTTTAGTGTCGCATGCGTTCCAAATTTCAGCAAAATTAATTTTAATTTTCTGTGAGGTGCTTTGTTTTGCATCTTTTTGAAAAATCAGTATTTGATTTCTCGGGGGCGTTTTTGAAGCGAGCGACATTCACCCCCCTCTGTCGCCATTTCGGTCCTACAATTGGTATCAGAGCCGGTTAGCTCTAATTCATAGATCTTAACCGGTCTCAAGAGCCATGGCGACGGACAAGTACTCGACCAAGCCGCCTGTCTTCGATGGCATTGACTACCCCTTCTGGAAGAGCCGAATGGAAACGTACATCCAGGCTCAGGGGTACGCCATCTGGCGCAAGGTCAAGGTCCGGTTTGTTGTTCCCGCCGATGAGAACATCAATGCTGGAAACATGCATGATGTTGAGGCAAACGCTAAGGCAAGGAACATCATAATCCAGGGCCTGAGTCGTAGCGAGTTCGATCGCATTTCCCACCTGTCGTCCGCCTACGATATCTGGGTGACCCTCGACGCATACCATGAGGGCACCACCCAGATCAAGACGGTTCGACAGGACCAGTTCAAGCGAGAATACAACAAATTCGAGATGCTTGCTGGTGAGTCCCTAGATGAGTGCTTCGCACGTTTTCACAAGATCTTGAGCAACCTCCGAGCGGTCGGTCTCACATACCCCGACTCGGACAACGCTCGTCAAATGCTTGCGGCACTCGATCTGCGTGTGTGGGAGATGAAAGTGACCACCATCAAAGACACGACAGACTTCTCGACCCTGACTCTTGACGCGCTGTAGTCACGCCTCAAGACTCACGAGATTGACGTTGTCTCTCGTAGGTCGAAGTCACAGTCGATGGCTTTGGTCACCGATCCCAGTTCAGCTTCTGGTCTCTCTTCTGAGTCCTCTTGCGGTTTCTCCCTTGCTGCTCTCTGTGATGTAACTGATGATCAGTTAGAGCAGCTTGCGGATGAGCAGCTTGCCCTCCTTGCTCGAAGATTCTCTCACGCTTACAAAGGGAGGAGGGACAGAAAGAGAGGAGGACCCGTGATTTGCTTCGAGTGTGGTGGCCCCAACCACATCCGAGCAAACTGCCCCAAGCTTGGGAAGGGCAAAGGTGACTACGGCGGTTCGGGCAAGAACGACTACACCGACAAGAACCGCTACACGAAGCCCTCATCACCTACTCAAGGCAAGAAGAAGTTCCGCAACTTCGGCAAAGCCAAGAAGCTCTTCCACCGCGTCCTCACCGCCTTCGACGACCTCGACCTCAGCGAGGTGGAGGGATGGAGCGACGACGACGGGACGGGTGATCAAGAGCCCAAGGATGGCGGCGACGACTTCTCCGGCATGTGCTTCATGGCCCTCGAGGGCGAACTCAGCGACAGCGAGCTGTACTCCGACTCGGACGAGGTATGTCCCACCTACGACCAGCTCAATCATGCTTTTCTTAAGCTAGGAGGTTTTCATGCTAGAGCTAAGGCTAGGTGTGCTGAGTTAGAGAAGGAAATAGATAGACTGTCACTAGAGATTATTGCTCTTACATCTGCTCCCTCTAGTGATGATTGTGATACATGCTCCGCTTTGTTGGGTGATATGGAGAAATTAAGGACCTCGCATGATAGTTTGTCCTCTGAGCTCGATATTGTTAAAGTGGAGAATCTTAGTCTTCTTGCTGAACTAGAAATGAGTAGGATTGCTTCTACTTCATCTACTTCTGTTGAGACTACTGCTTGCACCTCATGTGAGGATAAGAACAATGCGTTTAGAGGTCTTCACACCATTTATGCAGGTGAAGGACTACATTTATGCATACCAAATTTCTTTAAGACTTTCTCTATGTATGTCTTTTGTGACAATCCTAATGTCCCTTGAGAGCCAAATCCATTGGTTTAAGCTTGGATGCCAAGTTGCTCATCCTTAGTATGTGCTCTCTTATGCCACTGCCACCACCAGAGTACCTTTCTGTCACAAGCTGCTTAATCAGCTGTGTAGCATAAGTCTTTGAAGAGCCAGTAAACTGACTCTTTATTTTCTCAAGGTACTCTGTGACAGTGTCACACTCTGCGATTGAGCCCACAATTGCAGGCTCAATCGTGTTCTTTATCACAGCCAAACATTTCTTGTTGGCAGTGACCCACTTTTTATGATCAAGATCATATGACATTTTTATGGGAGCATAGTCCCTCTGTCTGGTCTGCCAAGCAGCATCAGCCTCATTTTCATCCCTCACCGGTGCCACAGGCTCTGTGGGACACGGTGTGGTGACTACCCAGTCCACCTCAGCCAAGATGAAGGCCAGGTCAATCTTTTTCTTCCATTCACCGTAGTTGTCTCCTTTGAGAACCGGGATATCCCTGATGTAGCCCATCAAAGAGTATCCTCCTGAAAACACAATTCATATACAGTGAGAACATTTGAACATAATAACAACAACTGCATGCCTTGGTTTCAACGTTGGTTAAAATTAAAACATACAGTTGTTTACACATTAAATCTACATCACCGTTGGGCAGAAATAGAAATAATGCATAAAATCATCAATTAAAATTATAATACTGTTAACAGCAAAATTATATGCCTTATTTCCAACGTTGGTCAAAATACGACATACAATTTTATCTATACATTAAATCTACATCACCGTTGGGCAGAAATAGAAATAATGCATAAAAACATCAATTAAAATTATAATACTGCTATTATCAACGTTGGTCAGAAAATAACAATATCATAATTCACAACAATTCTCAAAAAATTAAATTCTCCCGTTGGATCGAATTTAATTGAAAGAGTAATCAACATTAACTTTTGCAGCGGAAACATGAAATTATTCTAAAATTTCATACTCAAAAGCATTATTACTGTACTCATCTAATCTCTGGAAAAATAACACGTTGGTGCAAAACTTTACAGAGATTTTAAATCAAATTTCATTCAAATTCACTCAAAAAATGCTTCTGAAAATAATTAAAATCATTTTGTTTTCGGGATTTACTGTTCAAACGGCCATTTCGGCCTGCTCTGCGCAGCCGCGGCCCACGGCGGCCCGCTCAGCCGGCGCCGCACGCGCGCGGCCCATCTGTCTCAGCCGGCCCAACTGGCCCCCTGCAGCCTTGGCCGTTGATCTTCATCGGACGGCCGGGAGGGATTCTCGCCAGGACAAAACCCGCCCCCCCCCCCCAAAAACCCTAACCATTCCCCTCATCCCCTCCTGAAAAACGCGGACAGGCGACGGCGCGCGTGCTTGCGCAGAGCGGCGGCGGCGGCCCGCGCGCTGAGAGGAGCGGCACCGGCGGGGCGGCGCCGGCACCGGCGGGGCGGCGCCGGCACCGGCGGCGCGCGGAGCGGCGGCGCCATGGGAGGGGCAGCCCCAAACGGCGGAGCGACGGCTCGCCCGCACGGGGCGGCGGCAGAGCGCGCGGGGTACACGGCTGCTCGGCGACGACGCCCGCAAGGAGCAAGGCGGCACGAACGTCGGCGACAGCGGAGCGGTGCGAGGCCGGCGGCGCCCGGGCGGCGCAACCGGTAAGGCCCGATCCCCTTCTCCGTTTCTTTCTTTCTCCATTTTCTAGGGTTGGGGATTCACTTTTCTTTTCTTTTCCGCATGCCGGTCAATCGACGGCGGTCGTTCATCTTTCCCCATCTAGATCTACGCCTAGATTCTGCTCTGATACATTGTTATCCCCGTGGGATCTTCTAGGTCTAGATCAGTGGGGTTCTTGTTCGGATTCGAGAGAGAAGGGTAGAGGGAGAGAGGATTAAGGTTAGGGGTACCGACCGTCCGACGCATTGGAGGAGGAGCTGGCCATCGCTGCTTCGTCGGTGAAGTCTGCGCACGGGCAGCGACGGTCGGGGAAGAGGAGGTCGGTGACGGCGGCGGAGATCCGGCGACGGGGACGGCGATGGAACTTCCCGCCGCTGACTGCGCGTCCCTCTCTAGATCGGTCTAGGGTTTGTTGGTGGGGGGGTTGCGGCTCAGGCAAACCTCGTTAGTCGAGCCGCCGGCCCCCACCCTCTATTTATTGCGCAGCGCGACGGGGGCCCATTAGCCAATAGTTGGGCTGAGCGCCCCCGATCAGGGCGCGGATCAAGGTCCCGATTAGCCGTTGGGCTAATCGGGGAGAGATCAATCTAACAATTACTAATGAAGAGGACAAAGCAGCGCACTTCCAAGAATTCTATGAGAACATCTTCGGCACCTGCGTCAACCATGACCACACACTTGACCTAGACTTCCTCGAGCTACCGTCTATAAATCGTGCACACATTTACAATGATTTCTCAGAAGGGGAGGTTTGGAAAACAATTAAAAACCTCCCATCCACGAAATCACCCAGGCCTTCTACAAGCATGCATGGCTGGTCATCAAGCAGAGAAACATGAACGCGTTCCATGCCCTTTTTTGTTGCAAGGGCGTTGTCTGCATTGGCTAAATGATGCGTTGGTGAAGCTAATGGGATTGCAGATTGCCACCCGATCAGTCTCATTCACAGCTTTGCCAAAATTTTCACCAAGGTCCTAGCAAATTGTCTGAAGAAGGAACTGCCGACCCTTATCCAACCCAATCGATCTGCCTTCATTGCGAGAAGAACAATTCACGACAACTTTTGTTTAGTCCATCTCATTGCTAAGAAACTCAAGGCAAAGAAGAAACCATCCCTTATGCTTAAGTTTGATATCTCAAAAGCTTTTGACTCGGTCTCGTGGTCCTTCCTCCTACAGATCCTTAAGCATATGGGTTTTGGTATGCGCTAGTGCGAATGGATTTTGATGTGGCTTGCTAGCACCTCCTCCAGAATCCTATTGAATGGAAGACCTGGACATGACATCCAATTAAGGCACAGTCTAACGCAGGGAGGCCCACTCTCCCTAATGCTGTTCTTGCTTGTAATGGAGGTTCTTAACATCTACTTCCGCAAAGCAAGCTCACTCACATCCTTATCGCCTTTGGGCATCCAAGGGTTTCAGGTGCGCATATCCTTGTATGCCGATGACATAGTCTACTTCATAACTCCCTCCTGGCAAGACCTACAAATAGTTAAGGCAATCCTCTCTAACTTTGGACAAGTGTCTGGTCTTTGCACCAACCTCTAGAAGAGCATGGTTGCTCCTATTTGTTGCTCTTAGGAAGAGGTCGACCTCACCTTGCAAGGGCTACCATGCTAATTATCATCCTTTCTAGTGAACTATCTAGGCTTACCACTCTCCCTTGCCAAGCTATCCAAAGCTCAGATTCAACCCCTGGTCGACCGTTTCATAAGGAAGTTCCTGTCTTGGAAAGGAAACATGTTATCCTCTGGCGGTCGTCTTGTCATTGTCAAACAAGCCCTCTAAATGGCTCCCATCTACCACCTCCTTTCTCTCGATTTACCCTCCTGGGCAATCAAAACAATTGATAAAAGTCACTGCATGTTCCTCTGGAAGGGCTCTGAAGTGGTGTTGGGAGAACCTTGATTATTGCACAAGCTTTGCCACATCATTCTTGGGTCCAAGGTATCAAAGGTGCCTTGTCAGCTCAGGCTACCTCAGAATACGTCACCTTATGGCACAAGGTCACTCCCATCTCTATACAACCACACACCGACAACCAATGGATATGGAGATTAAAGTACTCTTCGGAAGAGTACTCCGCCAAATCCACCTACAATGCATTCTTCCTTGGTGGAATCCACTTCGAGCCTCACAACCTCATATGGAAATGCAAGGCTCCTCTCAAGTACATATTTTTTGCTTGGCTAGCTACTCAGGAGCGCTGCTGGATGGTCGACTGTCTAGTGCGGCATGGCGTGCCATTGCATACAGTTTGTCCCTTATGCGAACAACACTCGGAAACAATCAATCATCTGCTAGTCTCTTGCCATTGGGTCCGGCAAGTTTGGGCATAGTTCCTACATCTATTCGGTAGGCGCTACCTTCCTCCAGCTCCGCAAACTAGGCTGCTTGACTGGTGGCTCTCAAGCCGCAAGCATGTAACCAAGGCTAGCAGGAAAAATTTTGATTCTATAACCCTCCCTTTCATTTGGACCATTTGGTGCGAGCGCAACGGTTAGGTATTCAACAATATCAAAACAAGCACCGTAGAGTTCGTGGACAAGCTCAAACAAGAACTCAATTGTTGGTGTTGGGCGGCCGCGGACTCCCTCCCGACCTCTCTTCCTTGACAATCGTCTCTTCGCAGCCTAGCTGCGCTGTCGCCTTCGCTTCCTTTAGTTGCACCTTCCCGTGCCCCCCCCCCCTCTATTTTCTCTTTTCATTCTCTCTCCGCAGCTTGTAATGACTCTTTCTCTCTTAATGAAATGACATGCAATCCTTTTACATGTTCCCTAAAAGAAAACAATGGAACCAGTATTGGCACAGCTTATTTCGGATTCTTTGGCCCATGCTTCAAGTAACAACAGGTCCAATAGTTCCTCTGAAATTCATTTCTTTATATGTACAGTAATTATCAAAATCTTGCTTCTATATTTTTTATTCCATTTTCCCCGTCGTAGTGGATTACACCATCTGTTATTAATGGATTCATTTCAATCCAAGAGTAGAGGGAAGGTCAACCTGGTAACACCTGATCACATAACGTGACAACCATTGTCGACTTTAAGAGAACTGGTGAGTGGTGACCACAATAGTTATTCCTGTACCTAATGGAAGATCCAGCATATTGAACTCAACACAGGAGCTATCAGTTTATTTGGTAATGATGGTCCAGAAATGGGGGCTACAGCATCTCGAATCCAAGGTAGTGAGCTGCTGCTGCTTCTTATCTTTCTGAAATAGGAACTGTGGCTGCAACCAAACAGCTCCTAAAATTGGTCAAACTTGCCTAACCTTAGGCGTGGTAAAGTGTGGCTGGCAACCAAACACCCCCGTAAGCTTCTCTCTCCTCTCTGGTGAGTTTCTCTCCACTGGCTGCCGTGGCTCCAAAACCACCGAGATCCCCACCGATTTGGAGGTGATGACGGGATTTTGTTCGACTTATTTGTTTCAATTTTCAGACATATCAGTTAGTTAGAAGCATTTTTTTAACTGTAACATCTTATTGGAATTAATAAATATTCCTCTAACTAGATTCCACGGTGTAGCATAACACAACAGCCGCACGCAAACTAACCCGAAGACCAAAGTGTCAATGCCGCCTCGTCGCCTCTGCATGCCACAACGTTATGGTGGCAAGTGGAACCAGAATGCGGATGACATCCTGGACAACCTATTGTTCCAGTGTCGGTGCTCGGCGGTGATGGCCACACCAATAATTAGGCAGAGGAGTTCTGATGGTAAGAGTAAATCTGTAGATGTGTGTGTTTTTCTTAGCCGAGTAATGGGAGTGTTGATCACAAGGGCGGCAAAGATGTGTGTCAGACCGAAACGGCTATTGAGAGGGGTGGGGGACTGGGAATCCCTAGAAAGTATTCTACCCAAATTTATATTTCTGAATCACTTGTCCGCTCGGTTGGGCTGAAAAGCTGCGGCTTATAGCTAAAATTTTACTGTAGCTAAAGGTGACTTATTTAGCGTAATTAAATTTAAAAAAAATAAAAATAGAAAAATATGTTAGCTCATTACGGACAACGCGAACGAATATGGGAAAAAAAGAACCGTAAAAAAAGCTAAAAAAGCCAAAAGTGTATAAAAAGACGAAATTTATGAATAGTGAAAAATAAACCAGAAGTCAGAAGCTGAACCTTAATGCAGTACAGGTGCTTTGTCAGAGTGGAGGATGATTTAATGTGGTTTCTCCACATAGGCTGACACATGGACACCACTTAACCTTAAACTCCGCAATTGTATGTACCTCTGTCCATATTCCTCTCTATGTAAACAATGGTACTAGAATCATTTGTGACTGCCGGGGCTCCCTGCTTAGGGTGAAATGTTGTTATTTTTTCGACATATCTTTTATAAGAATGTGAATACCAGCAGGCTCTCTTTCTCTCTCTCTCTCTCTCTCTTCAATCTGTAGATGCTTCGGCTTCTGCAGCCTTGCTTATTTGATCCACTATGTGCATAAAAACAGGATATATTTTTTCTTTCTCGTCATAAGATAATATTGATTCTATATGTAAATAAGGTGTGTCTGGGTATTATCCGGATATTTTCTTCCTAACAATCATCTAAATTTAGGATCGTTGGATTAGAGATCAAATGGCCTTGTTTTAGGGGGGAGATTTTTTTAGGAGGAGAATTCGTGGTCGTTGGATCTCTAGGGGGCGTTTGGTTGCTCGCATGTTTTTAGCCTGGCTCAATAAAGGCATCCTGGCTAGTCTAAGCCAGGATATTGGAATGCAACTACCGCTTGTTTGGTTGCTTTGATGTGGTGGGACTGCATTTGCTAGGATGTTGTTTGGTTGATTGTATTTAAGATCTTGGATAATCAATGTGAAGTTTTAAAAATTACTACCACTATTTTTATTTATCTTAAATACAAATTACTACCCTAATCTACAATAATATAGTTTGTTAGATGCTAATACAACTTAATACACACTAATCACTTTATAATCACATTGTTAATCCAGCCAGCTAGAGCCTGGCTCTCTGGAAACGAAACTCATTCTCGTTTCTACAGAGCCAGGCTGTGGGCTGCCTCGTGCATACAGTAAGCCAGGATGAAATACAAATGCAGCTATCCAAACAAAAGCATACTGCACCAACCTAGCCTGGCTCAACCCTAATGCAGTCTACCAAACACGCCCTAGTCCAACGGTCACAAATCTAGATGATAGCTAGAAAGAGAACATCCAGGTGATATTTATCAACACCCATGTAAATATATGCACATTTGATTTTTTTGATATGCGGACCCAATTGAGAGCGTGGAATATTTAGGATAATCAAGCAATGAATAGAATGAAGAACCAAAGATTACATATATAGACCATGCCAGACAGGTGAGGAGGCAAGTGAAACCATGCCAGGCAGGTGAGGGGGTAAGTGTGAAACCATACCATGCCTTAAGTATGGGCCAAGAACCGAGACGTCTAACATGTTAACTGAGGTGTCTAACACCCCTTGCAGTTGGAGTGTCGGCGGAGCAGACATTCAAACTGGACTGGAACTCGATGAAAACAGAAGTAGGTTGCCCTTTGGTGAAGATGTCGGCGTACTGATATGACGTCAGAACGTGAAGAACGTGGACATCACCAAGACCAACTCATTCCCAGACAAAGTGGAGGTCAATCTCAACATGTTTGGTGTGCTGATGTTGCACTGGATTTGTTGAGAGATAAACCACACTGACATTGTCATAGTAGACAATGGTAGCTCGGCATAGAGGACTGTGAAGTTCTTGAAGAAGTTGGTGCAGCTAGCATGCCTCAGCAACAGCAATGGCCATGGCCCAGTACTCAGCCTCTGCACTCAAACGAGAGACAATATGTTGCCGCTTGGAGGACCAGGAGACAGGATTGTGACCCAGGAACATGGCATAGCCCAAAGTAGACTTGCGCATGTCAGGACAACTAGCCCAGTCAGTGCCGGAGTAGACAACCATATCTGTAGAGGCTGCTCGATGAAGAAGTAGGATATGGTCGATGGTGCTACGAAGATACCGAAGAATGTGCTTTATGGTAGCGAGGTGCAGCTCACGAGGATCATGCATATGGAGACATACTTGTTGTACGACGTAGGCAATATCCGAGCGAGTGAAGGTGAGGTACTGCAAAGCACTGGCAAGACTTCGGTAGAACATCGGATCAACCACAGAAGCAGACCTTGGAATGAGTGTCGACAAGGGTGCTGCAAGGCTTGCAAACGGTCATGCCGGCAAGGTCCAGGATGTCGAGAGTATACTGCCACTAAGAGAGGAACATATTGCCATCACGACGATTGACAGAAACACCTAGGAAATGGAGTGGACTAAGATCTGAGAGACCATGTGGACATGCCCCATGTTTGTGATGAGTGATTGACGGTTGCTTTTGAAAGTTTGAGTTTGATTTGAGTGTTTTCTGCAAAGTCGTAGCTCTCTGACCGTGGTCGGAAATCACTAGGAGCTGTTACGACTAGTTTTGCTGTGGTCGAAAGTCAGTCGAAGTGTTTATGACCTCTTTGGCCGTGGTCAGAAGGCTGTACGACCACGTTGTGGCGTTTACGACCGCTCTGGCCGTGGTCGTAGGTCACCAGGGAAGTTTACGACTGGTTTGGTCATAGTCGGAAGGCTATTCGACCACGTTGGCTGTGGTCGAAGCCTGCTACGACCACGTTGCTCGTGGTCTGAGGTCGTAAGTCGAAGCTAAGACTGCTGCGGTCAGAAGTCGACGCTTGAGTGAGCGATCACATTGAGGAGTCGGCGCCTTACGACCAAGTTGGCCATGGTCGAACGCGGCTACGACCACGTTGGTCGTGGTCGAAAACTAGGTTCGCAGTTTACGACCATGTTGTGTCATTTACGACCACTCTGGTCGTGGTCGAGCGCACTTACGACTACGTTGGTCGTGGTTGGAAGTCGTTAGTCGGAGCTACGACCGCAGCGGTCGAAAGTCGGTGCTCGAAGTTACGACCACGTTGAGTAGTCGTGGCCTACGACCACGTTATCGCAGGAAGCGGTCGGAAGTGCTCGGGTGAAGTCGTAGCGCGGTCGGTTGGGGTCGAAAACCCATTCGATCACATTATAGAGTTAGGCTGAAAGTCGTAGCTTCTGTTGTCTGGTCGTATGGCTTCCAGAAGCGGTCGCATCAGCTGGGAATCGGTCGTAAAGACTTATGAGGTGGTCATAGACCTTGTGCATTATTGTTTAAGTGATTTCGGCCGGTTATAATGTATGTACGACTGTGTAGAGTGTAGTTTGAGTTCTCTTTTCGATGCAATTGGTTGTTACCCTTGTGTTGTGCGGTGCTATGAATGTTTGCTTGTCTGTGATGGTTTGCAGGACTTTGAGACTAGTCGTGGTGAGGCATGGATGGTTGAGACTAGGCACGGGGGTGCTGAGGTCGTGAGCGGCCGGGAGATGCCAAAGACGACGAGGTCTGTGAGGTGGTTGCAAGCGTGATCGGCAAGGTAGGAGGAAGCTTCCGGGAAGGCAGCGGAGTGGCATTTTGGAGAAATGCGGAAAGCTGCAAAGGGAAGCTGTGTCTCTGCCAATGCACAGGAGTTGTTGGCGCTAACGGGCAAAGCACTGGAAGCTTGTTCTCGCTAGTGGGTAAAGTGAGTGGTAAAACCTGGTGTTAGGTGGGGGTTAACGGGTTCTCCCCCCGGTAGCAGAAGGCTATAAATAGAGAGGGTAGAGCTCGGGTGCTCGTGAGGTTGTTCCCGAGTCACTTTGAATTTTCGTCTCTATTTGTATGAGTTGTCTCTGGGTAGAGCACGGTTGCTCTTGTACCTCCGATGGAGTGGCTGTAGAAACCTCCATGATCAATCATTCATCTCTCTTCCACAAGTTGATTTATGTCGTTATGAGATGTTGTGATTGTTGTGTTTGCGACCTGTTTTGAGAGCTTGTTCTTCTTGCTATCCTTTTCTATCTTCTCTTTTTCGGGAGTCTGCATTCGTCTTGGTGTGCTTCGATTTGCTCAGAACTGGAAATCTGTCTCAAGGCCACTTGGCCAGTTCATTCCCGAGAGCAGGAGTCGAATCAGAGAAGTTCTCTTTACTGAATGGTCGTGCGCTTCAAGTCCTCTGTTTCGAGTTCGACCTTGTCGCTCTAGCCGACCGTAGCTAAGACTTTGGATTTTCTTGGTAATTTCTCTTCCAGAGGTTGGATTCTTTCAGTGCCTCAAGTTCGAGGACCAAAAGACCAGAGAGTCTTAGTTACTCAGAAATCTGGCTATGCGAGTCCTTCCGCAGCGACCCCACAGTATTCACTATTCGCTTTCTTTTGTCGGTTCGGGAAAGCTCTTGACTGGGGTCGGCCTTCCAGTAAGCTTTCCAACCTGAGACTTCATAGCTCAGTGGCTTTTGGAGAAGTAGGGTTGTGTGGATACTTGGGGCAATTTTTAAAGTGCACCATTCACCCCCCCCCCCCCTCTGTCGCCATTTCTGATCCAACAATTGGTATCAGAGCCGGTTAGCTCTAATCGGTAGATCTTAACCAGTCTCAAGAGCCATGGCGACGGACAAGTACTCGACCAAGCCGCCTGTTTTCGATGGCATTGACTACCCCTTCTGGAAGAGCCGAATGGAAACTTACATCCATGCTCAGGGGTACGCCATCTGGCGCAAGGTCAAGGTCCGGTTTGTTGTTCCTGTCGATGAGAACATCAATGCTGGAAATATGCATGATGTTGAGGCAAACGCTAAGGCAAGGAACATCATAATCCAGGGCCTGAGTCGTAGCGAGTTTGACCGCATATCTCATCTTTCGTCCGCCTTCGATATCTGGGTGACCCTCGATGCATACCATGAGGGCAACACCCAGATTAAGACGGTGAGACAGGACCAGTTCAAGTGAGATTACAACAAGTTTGAAATGCTCGCTGGCGAGTCCCTTGATGAGTGTTTTGCGCGTTTTCACAAGATTCTGAGCAACCTCCGAGCGGTCGGTCTCACATACCCCGACTCGGATAACGCTCGACAGATGCTCGCTACACTCGACCTTCGTGTTTGGGAGATGAAGGTGACTACCATCAATGACACCACGGACCTCTTGACTTTGACTCTTGATGCGTTGTACTCGCGTCTCAAGACTCACGAGATTGACATTGTCTCTCACAAGTCGAAGTCACAGTCGATGGCCCTAGTCACCGATCCTACGTTGGCTTCCGGTTCTTCTGATTCTCCTTGCGGTTTCTCCCTTGCTGCACTCTGTGATATAACTGATGATCAGTTAGAGCAGCTTGCGGATGAGCAACTAGCCCTCCTAGCTCGGAGATTCTCCCATGCTTACAAGAGGAGGGATGGAAAGAGAGGAGGACCCGTGATTTGCTTCAAGTGTGGTGGCCCCAACCACATCCGAGCAAACTGCCCCAAGCTGGGGAAGGGCAAGAACGACTACGGCGGTTCGGGCAAGAACGACTACACCGACAAGAACCGCAATACGAAGCCCTTAGCACCTGCTCAAGGCAAGAAGAAGTTCCGTAATTTCGGGAAGGCCAAGAAGCTCTTCCACCGCGTCCTCACCCCCTTCGACGACCTCGACCTCAGCGAGGTGGAGGGGTGGAGCGACGACGATGGGAAGGATGATCAAGACCCCAAGGGCGGCGACGACTTCTTCGGCATGTGCTTCATGGCCCTCGAGGGCGAACTGAGTGACAGCGAGCTGTACTCCGTCTCGGACGAGGTATGCCCCACCTACGACCAGCTCAATCATGCTTTTCTTAAGCTAGGTGGATTTCATGCTAGAGCTAGGGCTAGGTGTACCGAGTTAGAGAAGGAAGTAGATAGATTGTCACTAGAGATTATTGCTCTTACATCTGCTCCCTCTAGTGATGATTGTGATATATGCTGTGCTCTGTTGGGTGACATGGAGAAACTAAGGACCTCGCATGATAGTCTGTCCTCTGAACTTGATCGGGTTAAAGTGGAGAATATTAGTCTCTTGGCTGAGCTTGAGATGAGTAGGGTAGTTCCTGTTCCATCTACTTCTGTCGAGACTATTGCATGCACCTCATGTGAGGATAAGGACAACGCTGTTAGAGGTCTTTATACCATGCTTCTGGATCTGCCCGAGTCTTGTGAAAATTGCAATAATCTGAAGATGAACCTAAAATGGGCAGATCATAAAATTGCTGAATTACAAGCTTTCCTTCTTGAGCCGATTGCTTCATGTGTGAATTGTCCCAAGCTTACTGCTGAGTTTGAAGCTGTCTCCAAACAGTTTCAAGAATTAGTTGATGACAACAATAGATTGGCTCAAACTGCTTCTAAGGACCCTGTTTGCTCATCATGTATTAATTGTAACAAACTAAAATCTGATTTGAATGCTTTGGATGAGAAATGTGTGAAGCTAACTAAGGACCTTCTAGAGAAGCCACCTTGTGCTTGTAATGTGATTGTGGAGAAGGGAGAGAAGCTCCAGGGTAAGGTGGAGACGCATAGTGACGTGAACCAACCTGCTAGTAGTAGGACTGTCCCCTCAGAGTCGGCTGTGCGTGCATAAGCCATTCTTTCCTCTACTGTTGGTTCTTCTTCTGCTACCTTACCTTCTGCTGTCTCTTCTTCCCCCTGCTCTTCTTGCACCTCTCTCTTTCGGGAGTGTCAGTATCTTACGAACACTCTCGAGAGGTTTGTAGGAGGCAAGAAGAAGCTTAATCTTATTCTAGACCAGTCCAAGATATGCAAGTTCAATCAAGGTCTAGGATACAATTATTCTGAGGAGTAAGGAAGCATCCACCTGCCGTGCTGAGACCCATAGCCGCAGGTGTGATCGAGATCAAGCCTCGGACCAAGAAAGTCCAATTCCAATCTGCGGGCTTTGTCCACGGGATCTCTGACAGCAAGGTGATTTCACCTGCAGCTTCGGCCTCTCAGAAGGCGAAGCCTGATCGTGGTACTTCTACCTCTCCGAAGGTGAAGTATCACTGCACCTTTTGTCAGAAGGATGGGCATCTGATCGATCGATGCTTCAGGCGCGCCAAGATCGCGCGTAGAGACCGTGTTGAGTCTCTTAGGCGTATTCAGGGTCAGCCCCAGACCTTGAGTGCACCTAAGACCAACACGAGGTATAGGTTTGCTCCTGTTGAGGAGTTTGGGCAGCATCGAGGACTTAGCTTTTCTGAGTCTTCTGTTTTTCGTCCACATGCTGCCTCTGGTCGTGTCTTCCGCCGTCCTGAGGGTAGATCTCGTTTCCCCCATCGAGATAGCTACCCGCGGTGTGATCTGCCTGCTGTCGGTGTTCCGACTCGCTCTCCCGTAGCAGTCGGACCCAGCAACGGCTTCAGGTCTGCACACAGACCTTCTGCTGCTTTGAGTGACAGAGAGCGTAGGGTAGTTAGAGGTCAGTCGTGCTTGAATACTTCTGCTGCTTGACGTGTTACTCAGTATTGGGTGCCAAAATCTTTGTTGATTTATCCCAGTACTGAGACTTTACTCTCTGTTTGACTCAGGTTCGCAGGGCAGGGAAGGGAAAAGTTTGGCTTGTAGACTCCGATTGTTCTCGTCATATGACCGGAGACTCCCGTTGGTTTTCTTCCCTTGCCCGTGCTCCAGGTGATGAGACGATCACCTTCGGAGATGCTTCATCTGGGCGCGTCATCGCCAAAGGTACAGTGCGCGTTAATGATTCTTTCATTCTGAAATATGTTGCATTGGTTAGTAAGCTGCAGTATAATTTGCTTTCCGTTTCTCAGCTTACCGATGACGGTTTCGAGGTGAGCTTTAAGAAAAATACTTGCAAAATTCTTGATTCTTCAGGTAGTCTAGTTTGGGGGATTTCTCGACATGGGAGGATCTTTTGTACTGATTTTTCTGAGTCTTTAGGCGATCCTCTCAAGTGTTTAGTTGCTTCTGAGTCCCGCGACCTTTCGTTCTGGCATAGGAGACTTGGTCACATTGGATTTGATCATTTGACCCGAGTTAGCGGCCACGACCTCATTCGTGGTCTGCCGAAGCTCAAGATGGTCAAAGATCTAGTTTGTGCTCCATGCCAGCACGGCAAGATGGTTACCGCTTCTCACCCTCCGGTCACAGTCACCATGACCGATGCACCAGGACAACTGCTCCATATGGACACAGTTGGACCAGCTCGAGTGCAGTCAGCAGGAGGGAAGTGGTATGTTCTTGTCGTGGTCGATGACTTCTCGAGGTATTCTTGGGTGTTTTTCTTAGCCTCGAAGGATGAGACGTTTTCGCATTTCCAAGGTCTTTTTAGTAGGCTTTCTGTTGAGCTCCCCGGTGCCTTACGAGCGATCCGCAGTGACAATGGCACGGAGTTCAAGAATTCCTACTTTGAGAGTTTCTGTGGTGAGACAGGTGTAGAGCATCAGTTCTCTTCTCCACACGTCCCACAACAAAATGGCGTCATGGAGAGGAAGAACCGTACATTGGTCGAGATGGCCAGGACTATGCTTGATGAGTACTCTACACCGCGGAAGTTTTGGGCTGAGGCTATAGCCACCGCGTGCCATGTCTCAAATCGAGTTTTTCTTAGGGCACACTTGCACCGCACTTCTTATGAGCTGAGATACGGGCGAAAGCCCAGCGTCTCTCATTTTTGTGTATTCGGTTGCAAGTGCTTTGTTTTGAAGTCTGGGAACCTAGATAAGTTCGAGTCACGTTCGTGTGATGGGATCTTTCTAGGTTACTCGACTTCTTCGCGGGCTTATAGGGTCTGAAACTACGAGTCTAGTAAAATGGTAGAGACCTGTGAGGTGACCTTTGACGAGGCCAGTCCAGGGACTAGGCCAGAGATCTCAGGTTCTTTAGAGCAGTCCGAGACCATCTTTGTGGATAATGAGGATGATGGAGATGAGGGTTATCTACCCGATCCAGTCCTTCATCCACCGCTTGAGGTGCCTTCTTCCACCGCACCTCGAGGTGATCAGCCTTTGCCTTCCGCTTCTTCTGGAGCTAGTGGCTCTGTTCCTACCTCTTCTGCTCATGAGGTAGATGCCACTTCTTCATCTCACCCAGGACCTCCTAGACATATCCAAAAAGCTCATCCTTCAGAGTAGATGATTGGAGACCTCTTCGAGCGTGTGACTCGCTCAAAATCTGGCTTATCTCAATTCTGTCTCCATTCTGCTTTCATTGCCTCATTTGAGCCCAAGGATGTTGATCATGCTCTTTCCGATGAGTCTTGGGTCAACGCCATGCATGACGAATTAGAAAATTTCGAAAGAAACAAGGTCTGGTCGCTTGTTGAGCCCCCGCGAGGTCACAATGTTATTGGGACTAAGTGGGTGTTCAAGAACAAGCAGAGCGATGATGGAGTGGTTATTCGAAACAAGGCTAGACTGGTAGGTCAGGGGTTTTCTCAGGTTGAGGGTCTAGACTTTGAGGAGACCTTTGCCCCTGTAGCTGGACTTGAGGCTATTACAATCCTGCTTGCTTTTGCAGCTTCTAAGGGTTTCAAGATTTTCCAGATGGATGTCAAGAGTGCCTTCCTCAATGGATTTATTGACGAAGAAGTCTATGTCAGACAGCCTCCAGGTTTCGAGAACCCCAAATACCCTAACCATGTCTTCAAGCTTTCCAAAGCTTTGTATGGACTTAAGCAAGCCCCTCGTGCTTGGTATGAGAGGCTTAAGTCCTACTTGTTGAGTCATGGGTTTGAAATAGGTAAAGTAGACAAGACCTTGTTCATTCGCCGGCATGGCAATGACTTTCTGCTCGTCCAAATCTATGTCGATGACATCATCTTTGGCGGCTCTTCCCATGCTCTGGTTTCACAGTTCTCGGATGTCATGAGCACCGAGTTTGAGATGAGCATGATGGGTGAGCTGACCTTCTTCCTTGGCTTCCAAATCAAGCAAACTCGGGAGGGTACTTTCTTGCATCAGGGCAAATACACTCGAGACCTCCTGAAGCGCTTCGATATGAGTGATGGAAAGCCGGTATCCACTTCTATGGCTACATCAGTTTCACTCGACCCAGATGAGGACGGCGAGCCAGTTGATCAGAAGGAGTATCGTAGTATGATCGGCTCCCTCTTGTACCTCACTGCCTCGAGATCGGACATACACTTTGCTGTGTGTCTTTGTGCTCGCTTTCAGGCTTCTCCTCGCGTATCTCACCGCCAGGCGGTGAAGCGCATTCTTCGGTACCTTCGAGCTACCATTGACTATGGTATCTGGTACTCTTTCTCATCCTGTTTTTCCTTGAGAGCCTTCTCGGATGCAGATTTTGCCGGCTGTAGGATAGATAGGAAGAGTACTTCTGGCACTTGCCAATTCATTGGCACTTCTCTCATTTCTTGGTCTTCGAGGAAGCAGTCCGGTGTTACGTAGTCCACCGCAGAGGCCGAGTACGTTGCTGCAGCCAGCTGCTGTAGCCAGGTGCTTTGGATGGCTTCGACCCTGCGGGACTTTGGGTTGGTCATAGACAGTGTTCCACTCTTTTGTGATAACACTTCTGCGATTAACATTGCTAAGAACCCAGTGCAGTATTCTCGGACTAAGCATATTGATATTCGCTTTCACTTCCTTAGAGACCATGTAGAGAAGGGCGATATAGTGCTCCAGTTTGTGGAGAGTGACCACCAGTTGGCTGACATCTTTACCAAGCCATTGGATAGCTCTAGATTTCTAGCTCTGCGGGGAGAGCTTGGGGTGGTTTGTCCTTATGGACTGTAGTGAGGGGGAGCTTTGGGGTTTACTGTTTTACTATATTGATTATGCTTCTGTCTCATTTCTGTTGCATTGCATTTGGGGTGCATCGGGTTTAGTCCTTCTAGCATAGGTTAGAGTGTTTCTCTAGTCTAGCTGCTTAGTCTTTCCCTCTCATCTTGTGATCTAGGATTCTGCTCTATTAGCCGCTTCTCTCTTTTCACTAGGTTGAGCCCACTCACTACTTGTAGGTTCTAGCAAGGGTCGGGCCACCCTTGGGTAGACAGGGTACGTGTTTGCTCCTTAGTGTGCTAGATTACCGCCTAATAGTCCTAGATTCATATGGGGTAGATGAGAGTCAGTCTAAGCCATAGTTGCCTCTATATCTTTTCTATGCTTTAAGGACTGCCTATTTGCTGTTTTCTTTGCCAGCTTCTCGATTTTATTGCTTTGGTTCAGGGGGAGTTCATTTGGGAGCTTCTGGAGCTTGATTGTTAACTTAACTCAACTTGAACTAAAAGTTGCATCTCATGTTGAGGGGGAGCTGGATTTTCTTGCATTTCAGCATTCTGTATTGTAATATAACTACATTGAGCCTTGATTATTATCCTGTTATGACATGATTACAATGCTTTACACCTTGCCATGACTTGTGCTTATATGCTAGATTTATCATGACTTCATATGTGTAGACTAGCTTTTGTCATGATAAGTTAATTAAAATTGCTCAACTTGAATTAAAACTTGTCATGCTAGCATTTGAGTCTAGTCTTTCTTGAGCTATCCTTTTATGATTCATGCCATGTCAAATAGGCTTAGTTGAGCGTTGAATCTTTGTTGAGTTTTAGATTGAGCTATGTTAGTTCTTGATGATGCATAAGTTAGTACAACAATTGGTATCTATGAATGCAAAAAGATTTTTTTTTTGTGCGAAAAAAAACTGATCTCACCAATTCTTTCTAATGAGACGGCTTGCCATTGCATAAGGCATGAACTCAGGGGGAGTTTTGGTTGACCAAGATCATTGTCTTAAGTTTCTTGCTTGGCATGATCGCATAAGGCTTGAGATCTAGCACATGACTAAACAAAAATCTGGTTGGCAACGACCATGAATTTCAAAAGAAAATATGTCACTTGTGCTTCATTAGCTTAATCTACAAAAAGAACCAAGTACTTAAACAAATGTTTCACTCTTGATCTTGTAGCACCCTACTTTGACTCAATACTAGCTTCTTGGTTCCGCTTAGCTTATTGACATGGTTTGCATCATCCTTGGATACCTCTAGTTAGACTTTGATCATGGATGACTTGACATGCTCTCAAATTGCACTAAATTTCAGATTGTCATCTATTTGGTTTAGCTGTCTTATATATATCTTGTCATGATCTAGATAGCATTCTTTTGAATTATGGCTTGATGTAATGCTTGTTGGTCATCTTGGATAATCTTCATGGCTCTAAATGTTTAAAATAAACAAATCTCAGCCATTCCTTCCAAGATCATACTTGATTCTCTCCTTTGCTTCCTTGATGTGTTTTTTTACCAAAAGGGGGAGTATAGCGGAGAAAAAGCCTTTTTGAGGAGTTCGTGGAGCTTTCAGGAAAACTTGCTCTTGCTCCTCTCGTTGACATGGTTGTGAGTCCCAATTGCTCTTTCGTTTGGACCATGTTTGACTCTCTTTCTCAAACTTAAACTCAACTTTGCGCTTTTTTTTGTGTTTGTCAATATACTCATCAAGAGGGAGATTGAGAGACCATGTGGACATGCCCCATGTTTGTGATGAGTGATTGACGGTTGCTTTTGAAAGTTTGAGTTTGATTTGAGTGTTTTCTACAAAGTCGTAGCTCTCTGACCATGGTCGGAAATCACTAGGAGCTGTTACGACTAGTTTTGCTGTGGTCGGAAGTCAGTCGGAGTGTTTATGACCTCTTTGGCCGTGGTCGGAAGGCTGTACGACCACATTGTGGCGTTTACGACCACGTTGTGGCATTTACGACCACTCTGGCCATGGTCGTAGGTCACCAGGGAAGTTTACGACTGGTTTGGTCATAGTCGGAAGGCTATTCGACCACGTTGGTTGTGGTCGAAGCCTGCTACGACCACGTTGCTCGCAGTCTGAGGTCGTAAGTCAAAGCTACGACTGTTGCGGTCAGGAGTCGATGCTTGAGTGAACGATCACATTGAGGAGTCGGCGCCTTACGACCACGTTGGCCATGGTCGAACGCTGCTACGACCACGTTAGTCGTGGTCGAAAACTTGGTTCGCAGTTTACGACCATGTTGTGTCATTTACGACCACTCTGGGTATGGTCGAGCGCACTTACGACTACGTTGGTCGTGGTTGGAAGTCGTTAGTTGGAGCTACGACCGCAGCGGTCGAAAGTCGGTGCTCGAAGTTACGACCACGTTGAGTAGTCGTGGCCTACGACCACGTTATCACAGGAAGCAGTCGGAAGTGCTCGGGTGAAGTCGTAGCGCGGTCGGTTGGGGTCGAAAACCCATTCGATCACGTTATAGATTTAGGCTGAAAGTCGTAGCTTCTGTTGTCTGGTCGTATGGCTTCCAGAAGCGGTCGCATCAGCTGGGAATCGGTCGTAAAGACTTATGAGGTGGTCATAGACCTTGTGCATTATTGTTTAAGTGATTTCGGCCGGTTATAATGTATGTACGACTGTGTGGAGTGTAGTTTGAGTTCTCTTTTCGATGCAATTGGTTGTTACCCTTGTGTTGTGCGGTGCTATGAATGTTTGCTTGTCTGTGATGGTTTGCAGGACTTTGAGACTAGTCGTGGTGAGGCATAGATGGTCGAGACTAGGCACGGGGGTGCTGAGGTCGTGAGCGGCCGGGAGATGCCAAAGACGACGAGGTCTGTGAGGTGGTTGCAAGCGTGATTGGCAAGGCAGGAGGAAGCTTCCGGGACGGCAGCGGAGTGGCATTTTGGAGAAATGTGGAAAGCTGCAAAGGGAAGATGTGTCTCTGCCAATGCACAGGAGTTGTTGGCGCTAACGGGCAAAGCACTGGAAGCTTGTTCTCGCTAGTGGGTAAAGTGAGTGGTAAAACCTGGTGTTAGGTGGGGGTTAACGGGTTCTCCCCCCGGTAGCAGAAGGCTATAAATAGAGAGGGTAGAGCTCGGGTGCTCGTGAGGTTGTTCCCGAGTCACTCTGAATTTTTCGTCTCTATTTGTATGAGTTGTCTCTGGGTAGAGCATGGTTGCTCTTGTACCTCCGATGGATTGGCTGTAGAAACCTCCATGATCAATCATTCATCTCTCTTCCTCAAGTTGATTTCTGTCGTTATGAGATGTTGTGATTGTTGTGTTTGCGATCTGTTTTGAGAGCTTGTTCTTCTTGCTATCCTTTTCTCTCTTCTCTTCTTCGTGAGTCTGCATTCGTCTTGGTGTGCTTCGATTTGCTCAGAACTGGGAATCTGTCTCAAGGCCACTTGGCCAGTTCATTCCCGAGAGCAGGAGTCGAATCAGAGAAGTTCTCTTTACTGAATGGTCGTGCACCTCAAGTCCTCTGTTTCGAGTTCGACGTTGTCGCTCTTGCCGACCGTAGCTAAGACTTTGGATTTTCTTGGTAATTTCTCTTCCAGAGGTTGGATTCTTTCAGTGCCTCAAGTTCGAGGACCAAAAGACCAGAGAGTCTTAGTTACTCGGAAATCTGGCTATGCGAGTCCTTCCGCGGCGACCCCACAGTATTCACTATTCACTTTCTTTTGTCGGTTCGGGTAAGTTCTTGACTGGGGTCGGCCTTCCAGTAAGCTTTCCAACCTGAGACTTCATAGCTCAGTGGCTTTTGGAGAAGTAGGGTTGTGTAGATACTTGGGGCAATTTTTAAAGTGCACCATTCACCCCCTCTGTCGCCATTTCCGATCCAACAAGATCCTTCATAGGAAAAGACCGCTGGAGGGAGGCAATCACTCGACGGAGCACACTGTATGAAGAAGCAATCAACACAATGTCATCCACATAGAGTAGTAGGTAGACAGTGTCATCACCCCGATGAGCACAAAAAGAGAGGTGTTGGACTTTGCCTCCATGAAACTGAGAGACAACAAGTAGGCTGCAAAATAGCTGTACCAAGCCCGGGGTGCCTGTTTGAGACCGTAGAAAGACTTGTTGAGGCGGCAAACGTAATACGGGCGAGAGGAATCCACAAATCTAGCCGGTTGTGAACAGAAGATAGTCTCAGAGAGTGTGCTATGAAGGAATGCATTCTTAACATCCAGTTGGTGGATAGGCCAATCCTGAGATAGGGCTAGAGAGAATTGTGGAAATAGTGGCCGGCTTGATGACTGGACTAAAAGTCTCATGAAAATCAATACCAGGACACTGTGTGAAACTACGAAGAACCCAACGAGCTTTATAGCGGGCAAGAGTGCCATCCGAATTGTACTTATGCCAAAAAAAACCACTTCCCAGTGACCACATTAGCATTGGATGGCCGTGGAACAAGAGTCCATGTGTTGTTGGCCTGAAGAGCAGTGTATTCCTCCTCCATGGCACTGCGCCAACTACGGTCAACAAGAGCAGCTCGATATGTGGTTGGAATAGGAGACAGAGTAGCGGCATGAAGGTTCATGCTAGTGAGTGGCTACCAAAAATCGTGCTTTCCACAAGTCACCATGCATGGGAGTTTTCGACCAGTTGGAGCAGCACAACACCTGGGGGAAGCTGCGGTAGAACAACCCCACTGGGAGCCGGTGAGTCAACTAGTAGACCCACGATAGGAGCATCGTGTGCTTCCACTACCATGGGAGGAACCATGGCTAGAGCACTAGGTGCTACCACAGCCACAGACAAAGCGACGGGTGAGGGGAGTCCCTACCAGGAGAGGCGCTACCAGCCGACATCATGTGGGTGGGTACGAGTGTGCTGGGAATGCGCATGATGTCAGGAGCCGTGGGCATGCTGGGCTACGCACAACCAACGTAGGGGAGGTAGCGCTGTCTGGCTCCATGGCTGGTAGGAGTACGGGTGAGCGGGTCACACCAGGACCTGCAAGATGCGGAGGCCCAATGGGCATTGGCGTGTGATCAAGCTCCAACAAAAAATCAAGGTCAATCGGGGAGGGTTGGGAGGTGAGCTTGGCAAAGGGAAAAGATGACTCATCAAATGTAACATGGCAGGAGATGATGACCTGATTGGAGAAGATATCGAGGCATCAGTATCCCTTGTGTTCAGATGGGTAGCTGAGAAACACGCACATGGTGGAGCAAGGAGAAAGCTTGTGAGGAGCGGTGGCAGAAAGGTTCAGGTAACACTTGCAGCCAAAAACTCAAAGGTGAGAGTAGGAGGGGGAACACCAAAGAGTGCAAAAAAAGGTGTGGAAAGATTGAGAGTTTTTGTGGGTTGGCGATTGAGAAGGTAGGTAGCGGTGTGAAGAGCTTCAACCCAGGAAGAGGAAGGGAGGCTGGCCTGAAACATAAGAGACCGGATAATGTTATTAGTGGAACGAATAATGCATTCGGCCTTGTTGTTCGTCTAACAGGTGTATAGATATGACATGCGGAGTGCAACACCATGGGTGAGGAAAAAGGTGCAAGTGGTGGGGTTGTCAAACTCACGGCCATTATCGCACTGAATACTCTTGATTTTAGTGCCAAATTGAGTAGCAACATAAGAGAAAAAGTGCAAGATAGTGGCAAATGTATTGGATTTCAGTCGTAGAGGAAACGTCCAATGATAATGCGAGCAATCATCAAGAATAACCAAGTAGCATTTGCAACCGGATCACAATGAACTAAATTAAAATTCTTGAGAGCACGAGACTGTGAAGTAGCAAAAGGTAGACGCACATGGCGACCAAGCTAACACACATGACAGATAGTATTAGCAGGTTCATTATTGCAAGCAATGGCAGACACACTATTAAGGTGAGACAGGGACTCATGGCCGAGGTGCCCGAGACGAGTGCGCACGAAGGGGAGGCAGACACAAGGGGGTAGAGAGGTCCGGAGATATTGCACCTGGTGATCATGTTATGAGAACAAAGATCCTTTACAGAAAAGCCAACAAGGTCAAACTCAATGGAATAGTTGTTGTCAATAGTTAATTGATGAACAGAAACAAGATTCTTGATAAGGTGCGGAGTGACAAGAATATTATTGAGATGAAGAGGGCCAAGATTAGTGGAACCAGTGGAGGTGACGGGTAGCAAAGACCCATCACCGACAATAATGGTGGAAGGAGTGAAGGAGTGAGGAGGATGGGAATGGGAAAGGTTACCGTCGTCCAACGTCATATGCGAGGTCGCACCAGAGTCCATGTACCAGTCCGTGGTTGGTGGGGAAGCAAGAGTTATGGTGTTGAAAGAGTTCGCCAATGACTGCTAATCCCATGGACCAAGACCAGGAGGCGTAGGACCCAGAGTAACCCGAGGAGGCCACGGCGTGGGCAATGGGTACAAGGGTAGCTGGTAGTTGGCTTGGTGTTGGCCGGGCACTAGCACATACGGCTGGGTTGCACCACCGTGGCGTAGCTAGGGTGGTGCGCTAGGGGTGTGTGGGCCAAGGAGGCCAAGGGCCTAACTTGGATGGAGTTGCCTGGGCCACACCTGGATGGTGCCGGTCCAGGTATTGTAGAAGGAGGGCGGCCAACTAGAGGTGTCGCCCCTAGAGTGACCACCTGCAACTCCACCGCCGGGTTGGTGTTGCTGCCGTCGTAGCTGCGGCACAAGATCTGCTCTCATCGCTGTCGGTGCCACCGGAGAGAGCACCCTGGGGCGCACCAGTGAAGCGGTAGTCGGACGTGCTGCCGCCACCCCCAGAGACATCACCACTGGGACCCCCATTGCCGGTAGGGGTCATGGTGATGAGGGTTGTGGAGGGAGCGGAGGGATGTGACGACATCGTGATTTCTTTGAGTAGCAAATCAGAGCGAGCCTTGATGAACGAGGGGAACGACTTTTGTCACGTCAGCAGGGCTACCATGCATGCGAATTTTGTGTTCAGGCCACGCTGAACGGACAGAACAAGGGTGCGATTGGGCACCAGTTTGCCCAAGTCACCAAGGGCATCGGCCATGCTCTTTAGCTTGTGGCAGTAGTCGGAGATGGAGAGGTCACCCTAGACGAAGTTGCAAAACTCCATGTCCAGGTACAGGGCACATGTCTCCTTGTTGCCGATGAATTGTTGCTCGAGGACCACCCATACGAGCCGCGCCGTGGAGGTAGGAGTCATCACGATCTCGAGAAGTTCAGCGGAGATGGTGCCGTAGAGCCACGAGAGAATATGATAATCAATCCAAACCCAGCCGGCGATGTAGAGGTGGGCGTCGTCGGAGAGCACGTGATCAGAGAGGGCGTACTTGCCAAGCGTGAAGTGGAAGAGGTCGTGCCATTTGTTGTAGTTTGGAGAGGCGAGGTCGAGGACGAGAGGAACGAGGGCCTTGGTGTTGAGGACACCGTACACCTGGGCATGGAGGGAAGCAATGGTGGCGGCCTCGAAGGGCCAATGCCTGTGTGGCCTCCTGGCATGTGACAGTACCCTACGCGTGGTGCGCAACAGCGACAGCGGCGGGCTCCTGCTCATGGTGTGTGGCGGCGGCGGTGTGATCTTCGTCGGCCATATCGGTGGAATTAGTGAAAGGGCGCGGTCGTAGGAGCGATCGCTTCTGATACCATGAGAGCGTGGAATATTTAGGACAATCACACAATGAATAGAATATAGAACCAAAGGTTACATATATAGACCATACCAGGCAGGTGAGGAGGTAAGTGTGAAACCATACCATGTAGGTGAGGGGGCAAGTGTGAAACCATGCCAGGTAGGTGAAGGAGCAAGTAGCAAGTGTGAAACCATGCTATGCCTTAAGTATGGACCAGGAACCGAGACGTCTAACATATTAACCGAGGTGTCTAACACCAATGTTGGGGGGAGGCGAGAGGCAGAGCCATGGCAGCATCTAGTGTCATGTGGAAGCCATATCAGCCAGCAATATTGGTTTTGGAGCTCAGTTGATCCACTTATACAAGTTTGAGGATTCAAATATGCAATTTCGTAGTTTAGGGACATATGATGCAATTTACTCTTCGCTACATACCAAAGTTTATAGAGCTCTGCTAGCTTAACAGACATACTATGTGCTTATTTATCAATTCCTTTCACAGGAACCAACAGAATGGGTTTAGTTTAATCCAAGAGAGTAAGATGAACATCTCAGAGCAATATTCCTTACGCAGCTGATTCCTCTCCCTCACAACACCACGTTTTCCTCATAAAGCTTATCATACTGTATGCTAATCTAGGGATGGGCAATCAACAATGGAACCAGCATTGGCACTGTACAGCTTATTTCGGATTCTTTGGCCCATGCTTCAAGTAACAACAGGTCCAATAGTTCCTTCGAAATTCATTTCTTTATATGTGCAGTCATTCTCAAAATCTAGCTTCTATATTTTTATTCCATGTTCCCCGTCGTAGAGGATTATACCATCTGTTGTTAATGAATTTATTTCAATCCAAGAGTAGAGGAAGGGTCAACCTGGTAACACCTGATCACATAACATGACAACCATTGTCGACTTTAAGAGAACTGGTGAGTGGTGACCACAATAGTTATTCATGTACCTAATGGAAGATCCAGCATATTGAACTCAACACAGGAGCTGTCAGTTTATTTGGTATTGTCGGTCCAGAAATGGGGGCTACAGCATCTCGAATCCATAGTTGTAAGCTGCTGCTTGTTCTTTTCTTCCTGAAACATGATAGATGTGAGCTTCTCTCTCTCCTTTCTGGCGACTTACCTCTCCACCGGCCACCGTGGCTCCACTGCCTCCGAGATCCCCACTGATTTGGAGGTGATGCGGGATTTTGAGGTACTAGTTTGGGCTTCTGAAGCTCAAACTTCTAACTTTTCTGGTACAGCAGCAAAAAAAATTTTATTGTTACTACTAGTAGTTTTTTTTAGAGTAATTAATTTTTATAAAAGTAAAAAGTAAAAAAGGTTATATCATCACGAACAAAGCAAAAGAATAATAAAAAATACCAAAAAGTCTAAAAAACCAAAAAAGACAAAATTAAGAAGTTAGAAATTAAAAGCTTAAGCCCAAATGAGCACGTTCGACTCTGCCACAACTGCTTCTTTTCCTTGTTGGCAGTAGGGGTGAAAACGTATTGAATACAGACGGATAACAACTCCTAATATTTGTTTCCATATTTCCCCGAATGTGAATACAAATACGGATACCCTGGATACAAATACAAACAATATTTTATACAAATATGGAGTGAATATGAATCGAATCAAATACGATTACGAATATTTCTCGAAACATGAAAACTCTTTAAATGGATCAAACAAAATGAATAGAAAATCATAAATTGTTTATTTGATCCAGATATTCGTGAAGGACATTCATGAATTCTTCATATAAGTTAAGATTCCTTCACTAACTCTATGTATTGATGTATATGTTAATATATAATAGGCTACTAAAATATCATGTAAATAGGCTGAGTCGACATAGAGGATATATACTGTGGATATCCGGTTCTTGAATATCCAGATAATCTATATCCATATTCATATTCAATGGATAGTGAGCTATCGAATCCGTATTCATATCCAACAGAAAAAATCCGTATTCATTTTCGATCTGACACTATTTGACAAATATCTAAGCCGATAGAATCTGTATTTGAAAATTGTCCAAATATGTCGAAAACTTTCGTTCTATTTTCACCCCTAATCGGCAGAACAGACTTGCCCACTGCGGGGCTGATTCGCATGTTAAGGCTTCGTTTGGCATTGCAGTGGCTTTTCAAAAGCTCTTATTATTTTTATTTTTAGATATATCGGTCACAACAGGATTCATCGTACCATTTCACATACAGATAGATATGCTCATGTTGTATCCTATTCCATATTTTTTTGCTCGGAGTTAGACATGGATAGTGCCGGATACTCATTTTGTGTATGACTCATATATGCAAAGGGAGGGGCTCTGTTCGGAAAAGCGGAGTGCCGCTATTCTGGACACAGCCCTATAAGAGAAGGAAACATGCACTACTACAACATAAGCTATACTAGACGCCTCATCACAGACGATTCATGGGGAACTATCTATGTTGTTATTATCACAGACGATTTTCTAGGAGTGACCGTTTGACGTCTGTGATGAGCCACTATCATAGACGATTCATATTAATAATCGTTTGTGATAGTTCATAGACCGTTATTAACACGAACCGTCTGTGATAGTTGAAGACATCACAGACAATTCGTATTAAAAACCGTCTATGATAGTTCATAGAAGGTTATTAACACGAATTGCTTGTGATATTTGCACACATCACAGACATTTATTAATACAAACCATCAGTGATAGTTCATACAGACGGTTATTAAAACAAACAGTCTGTGATAATTACGTATTACAGATGATTTGTGGTTGGATATGTCTGGGATATGCCAGCTTATTAATTAATACTAAGCCAAACCGGTCCCAATAGATCTATCTTCATTGTGCTGCATTGAAGGAGGTGGCCGGCTTTAGGGAAGTATTCCAATTATAAATCTAGCTACTTATAGATCGATTTGTTCTAGCTTGGTGATTAAATGTTAGTATTTGTTTCTAATTTATATGCCTTTTAATAAAGAGAGATGATAGCTAGATTTATATCTAGCTTAATTGGTAGTTTGTTGCAATTTAAGAATGGGTCAGTATTCCTAGTTTACTTCAACATATTAATTCTTGCTTGATATATATTGCTTCATGAATAGTACAAAGCTAGCTAACTATAGTAGCATTAATAATCCAATTTGACATTAATTTGTTACATGCGTAGTGTAGATGGACCAAAGCTAGATATACATTGAGAACTATACGAGTGAAGAGTACATTAATGGCATGTCTACTTTTAGAAGAGTAGTCGAGCAGGATATGTTGAAGAAGGGGATGGAATATATGTACTGTCTATGCATTGATTGCGATAATCTGAAGATGTTTACCAACTTAGCGTAGATCGAAGCTCACTTGATTCGAAGATTTTTCAAAAAGAGGTATACATGTTGGGCTAGTCATGGTGAAGAGAAGACTATACAGGAAGGTGTTGAGGAAGACAACGATATGCTGGTTGTGGACTGTGCTTTCAATGAGGATAGGTCGTATGATGGCAAGCTGGATTAGATGCTACATGATACAGAAGGAAACTATAGTGAGAGACAATTTGGTAAATTCGAGAGCTTGATGGTGGACCTAGAGAAACCTTTGTTCCTAGGCTGCAAGTCGCAATACACAAGGTTGTCATCTGTTGTTGAACTGCTGAAATTGAAGGCAAGCAATGGTTGGTCCGACAAGAGTTTCATGACGTTGTTAGGCCTCCTAGCGAACATCCTTCCAGAGGGAAATGTGTTGCCGAGAACCACCTACCAAGCCAAGAAAGTTCTTTGTCCATTGAGAGTGGATGTAGAAAGAATACATGCATGTCTGAATGATTGTATCCTCTATCATAAAGAGTATGTGAAATTACATGTTTGTTTGATGTGCAAAGCATCCTGATACAAGCGTAAGAATGACTCTAATAATAGCGAAGGCATCAAGGTGAAGCAAGGGCCTCCTACTAAGATGTTGTATCTACCTATAATTTTTCATTTGAAGCATTTATTTGCGAACCGAAAGGTGCAAGATTGCTGCGTTGGCACTCGGAGGAGAGTAAGCAAGATGGAATGATAAGACACGTTGCTAATTCTGCCTAGTGGAGGAACATCGATAGGATATTTGTAGACTTCGCTGCAGAACCGAGGAATATAAGGTTTGCGTTGAGTATAGATGGAATGAATCCTTTCAATAATATGAGCAATCGACATAGCACCTGGCCCATGAATGTATGCATGTACAACCTTCCTCCTTGGCTGTGTATAAAGCGGAAGTACATTTTGATGTCACTACTTATCCAAGGGCCAAAGCAACTTGGAAACGATATTGATGTGTACATAGCACCATTAGTGAAAGATCTTGTGACAAACAAGAGAACTTCACTCTGTGCGCCATGTTGTTCTTCACCATGAATGATTTTTTTTTGCCCTTGGTAACCTGTCAAGATTGAGTACAAAAGCAGCCAAAGCTTATCCGCACTGATTAGATTATATCGAGAGTGTGTGGTTGAACAACTCCGCGTAAAACTATGTACATGCATCACCATAGGTTTCTTCCACGGTATCACTCATACCGCAAGATAAAAAAACAATTTGATGGAAAAAAAACAGGATGACTTGGTACCAAGGCCTTTCAGCGGGAAAGAGGTCTACGATATGGTAAAGGATATCGATGTTGCAGAAAGGGACTAAGTTGAGGACTCGTCAGAAGAACATGTGGAAGAAGAGGTCAGTATTTTGGGACTTGCCTTATTGGGAACACTTAGAAGTTCGCAATTGCATGATGTCATACACATAGAGAAGAATGTATATAATAGCTTGATTGGTCTCTTACTGAACATTCATGACAAAATAAAGGATGGTGTCAATGCACGGCGTGACTTGGTTGCTATGAACATCAGGACCGAGTTAGCACCGATAGAAACCGATAAAGGCCGAATGTACCTTTCCCCTCCTTGTCTGGTGGCCTCCTCGCGCAAATCCACCATAGCCAGCCTCCCCGTGTCTTCGTCTTCTCAAACCTCGGTGATCTCGGCCTCTTCTTCCCCAACCACAACGACGTCTTCGCGACCGGCGTCCTCGATCAACCTCCTTCCCCAACCACAACGACATCTTCATTGACTTCCTATGTTGGTATCACTCCCCATTGGTATGTGAGTTAGCAATTTATCTATGTGCTTGTAAGTTAGCCATGAGTGGTTTATCTATGTTCTAAGATTTGGATCTAGGATTTGGACCAATGGAAGGAACCCCTTTAACAGTATAGTTAAAAGAAAAATAAGCCCTAAACTAACAATATGGTCTAACTAGTAAATACATCAGAAAACATCCTTAACCTTCATTTATATTATTGCACTTCAAAATTTGATACATGGTTTTGCAATAGTTTTCACAAACTACCTGTAGCTTTACAAATTTTAATCGTACCAATATAAATAGTCATTGAGACTAAATTAAGGCATATCATTTTCTGTGAGAGGTAGAAATTCCCATGGATAACCTAAAAAACCTGGAAATTATCTTGTTAGTCAAGTAAAAAAGGGTTTGCGTTATTGAAATTGTGGAGCTTGATTTTAATTGTGCAAATTAGTCAATTAAAAAAGGGTTTGCACTATTGAAATTCTTATGAAATCAATGCAAAGATGAAAGCTTTAAGGGAAGATGAAATCAATTTAAATTGATACTAATATTACATACAGTTCTTTTAAAGAGAGATGCCGTCATTATCGTCGATGTCACCGATTGGGTCTGACGCTCCAAAGACTGGGGTAGCTAAGCATGGCAGAGCAGTATCTAAAAGGCCAGCGGACCGAATGACCATCATGGTGGTCTCTCCGAATGGGGTCCCTCTGCAACCGAAGAAAGCAGCTACATCATTTTGGACTATCTACAGGATAATTAGAAGGGAACAGGTCCCCATCACCGTTGCAAACTGGAGAAGTTTGATACAAGACGAGAGAAATATGCTGTGGATGGAAATTTTAAATTCGTTCAAGATCCCAGTAGAAGTCTAGGAACACGTGCAACGGCATGCGCTCCTCGCGATGGGAAAAGTGTGGAAGACCTTTAAGAGCACGCTTGTCACACAATACATGACCAAGGATCGCACACCCTTTATGAGGTATCATTTCGTGTCTCCGAAAACATGGGAGGACTTTGTGCGGATGAAGATGATGATCGAATTTCAATAGGAAATTGCGGCACACAAGGCTATCCAGGTACGAAACACTCAGCCCCACAGACTTGGCACCGCTGGGTACACGGGTAAAATCCCGCAATGGAGGATGGAGGATGAGGTCGCAATCCGATCGCTGGTCTCATTGACGTCCTTGACCTGGCAGCGAACCTTGGCGAAACGCTTGAAGTAATCCCGGAGCTTTTCTGAGGGCTTCTGTTTGATGGCGAAGAGTTGATCTGCATCGACGCGCTCAACGTAGTTTCCTTGGAAGTTGTTGTAGAGGCGGTCACAGATCTATTCCCACGCGTAGATGGAGTTTGGCTCTATGATGAAGAACCACGAAAGCGCCACTCCTTGTAATGCAAGAGGTAGTCCCTCCGCCTTGGTGGAGTCATCCCCGCCGGCAGCTTGAAGTCCTGAGGGTCGTATCGCCTTTGTATGGCTCGATGGTGGTGGGGAACTTGAAGTCCTCCGGCCACGCCGATTGCTGCAGCCCCGTGGAGAGGGGGGACTCCAGATCCACACATCGAAGTGGGATGCGGCTGGAGGTGGGGGCATCGCGGTTGTCCGCCCGATCTGGCGTAGGCTCCGCCGCCGCCGTCGATGGGACTTGCTGGCTCTGAGCCTCTTCCATCTCCCACATGGCTCTGCGGAGGTCCGCCAGCTTGCGCTGCAACGTTCCGAGGGCCGTCAACAGGGCATTTTCCTCCACTGAGGTGGATGCATCGGTCTGAGCACTGGCGTGAACCGCCGGGTTGGCGGCGACTATAGTTTGTGCTCTGGAGCTGCTCGGCGCACTGGTGCTATGGGCCTGGGGGTCGGTGACGAGGCCGATGTTGCCGCCTGAGCCGCCTGCCACTCCCACACCAAGTGCAGGGTCGGTAGGCATGCCGGCACAGTCGTTGACCTCGAAACTCCCGTCACCCCGGCCGGCGCTACGAGTGCCGAGCGTCGCGCCAGCGATGGGGTCAACCGTCGTGCCATGCGTGTCGACGTTGACAGCCGCAGCGCCGGCGTTGCCACCCGCACCAGATGCCGATGTAGAAACCCTGGCGTTGACGAGCGCCTCCATCGTGCTCCTCTTCTTCCTGGTTGCCGATGCAACTTTCTTGGGTGCCATCCTTCTTCAAATCTCAAGGGCTTGCTCAGTCTTCCCCACGGACAGCGCCAACTGTTGTGGTTACAGACCAAATAGTAAAGTGAGAGTATAGTAGTGGAGATGACAGATGAACAATGCTTGCCTCTTCCTCATGTCCAGGGCAGCCATATATATATTCACATGGGGAGTATTTTACAATTATGTCCTTACACTCATGTATCCCTCGTAGGGGTGCTTATGTCATTACGCACATCTCATTTGGGGCTTTACAATCCCTTAGCAGGCCGGCTAGGTTTAGGTGGGGGCCACTCCTACCACAGGGACTTTGATGCAAAACTTGAGGACATAACTGCCTCACTTTGAGGAGAGATAGATGCATTTAGGAAAGAATTGAGAGAAGTCTGCAACCAGTCGCAAGCCACCCCCGTTATTATGGTACCTAGTCCCCCTCAACGTCGAAGTAGCTGCGCATCCACGCCACTTTCTGAACATAGCGATGCCCACTTACCTATCGATGACATCTAGGTAATGTACATCTCTAAAATGCTACATAGATAGACCTGGTGGACGCCTTAGCTCGTTGTGCATCGTTATGTAGGAGGCCACACCGTGCATCCTCAGAATCAGGGTTGTTGGCTCCATTCCTATTGATGTTGGACAGGGGTGGCGTATTCATGCCTACCAGGGATGTTGGTGCATTGTGCCCAGCTAGGCACCGATTTCGTAAAGGTCCAGGTGGACATGATTAATGATGTTTTCAGGGCCGTCCCGTTGGAGTGGCCCTCAAATAGAGAAATCATGACACTAGGGGATGCCGTCCATACATTTGTCAGTGGCCTAAGAGGGACATCACCTTGGGCCCTTTCATGCCGCGATCTCCACATGACTATGCCTATCAAACAGAACACTCTATGACTCCACCTCAAGCACCTCTTCAGAAGGCCAGCTCATTGGCTCCTGCGAAGATGACGCCAAAAATATATCACAAGCGAGGCACTAAGGCCCAATCGAAGAAGATTAATGCACCTCTCGAGGAATGGAAGTTCATTTTCAGAGTGTCATTGGTCCTGGAGTCACAATTACCCAAGTTGGACTGGTTTGCAATACTTTCAAAACCTAGTATAGCCAAACCAGCACAGTGGGTTCACCATGAGATAAACGGGGGCGCATTTCCTCCATGACTCGGGCTACTTCGTCATGACCTTTGAAGACTTATTATTACTATTTAACCTCAACAAACTCAATGCCTTACTTATATGATACTGGACACTGTAAGTGTACTGTACAATCAAGTTCTACATTCACGTAATACCGATAAATGTCATAACTCATTACTTATGTATAGATCCATAATCTAACAAGTCCAGCGACGGCAAGAACCAGTGGGTTTCCTTGATCCACACTTGGTCTCTGAGCAATCCATCATTGATAACGGACCCCTCGTCCAAATTACATAACGAGGGGATTGCTTGCTCACAGTGACAAGGACTATATCATGGTACCCTTCAAACAGGGGTAAGTGCTTCACTAATTACCATACAAGTTTCATTTGTATTTTATATGTAACATAGACTTAGGATTAATCACTATGGTGACATACATGACTAGGAGGTCACTGGATTCTGATTGTGATTGTACCAAAGTGGAGCAAGGTAATATACCTTGATTCCCTACTTATGAGAAACCATGACTTCACCCATGTGCAACAAACACTTGACAGGTAAACTCATTTCCTCTTGATCTATACATAACTTTATTGTTGTCTTGAAATCACGTAGGTCATTCAGCGCTTACGTTGCCCAGGAAGGGAGACACAAGGAATCCAGTGCCACACTGCGACACAGCACACGATTTCCAGTACCCACTACAACACAATAATCCTATATCACGCTTCGTAATAATGCCTCTAGAACTGACAATACCTATGTAGGTAATTCTATTTTTGTAGTGCAACCAGTAGCTACAGGCAACGTATTTGGATTCTACATTTGCCGCCATATGGAGAACATCATGGTCACTAAGACGAATGATCTAGAGGTTTGTCAACTTGTCATGTTTATCTATATATATATATATATATATATATATATATATATATATATATATATATATATATATATATATATATATATATATATATATATATATATATATATATATATATATATATATATATATATATATATATATATATATGCTAATGACTTTAACACTCTTAGTGACAGCGCATGGAATTCGATGTAAGTACATTTGATCTTGACAAACTCATTGAAATTCAAGAAAGCTCTCCCAATTCTTGATAGTGGAGGTTATAAACAAGACTGGAGAGTTCTACCCCCGCGATGAACATTAGATGTTAAAATATTTGATACAATTGTAATCACTCATTTGTGCTTAATCAAACAATTCATTGAAATGTACTTCATTTACTTGTTTAATTCATTTGTGAGATCTGTGTAATGATTGTCGTGTGCTATATATGTAATATGTTTGCTTGTTTTTAAAGGGCTTGACTAGGATTTCCTGTGGCTAGCCGAAAAATAGGGAATAATACTGATATTCAAATAGCTATCACAGATGGTTTGTAGCAATAAACCGTCTGTGCTATATAAATATCATAGATAGTTTTTGGCATTAGCCGTCTGCGATATGTAAGATATCACAGATGGCTATGTTTGAGAACCGTCTATGATATATGACATATCATAGATGGTTTTTGATATTAACTATCTGTGATAATTAGCATACCACAAACAGCTATATTTAAGAACCATCTGTGATGCTTGATATATCATAGATGGTTTTTTTTGAAAAACCGTTTGTGTTGTAATTATCACAGACAGTTTCAGAGCTGTCTGTGATAACCACCTATTATCATAGACATATAAATTCAGACTGTTTGATAGAGTTCAGAGGTGGCCTAGGTGGAGTTCATAAGCCTTACAAGCCCATGGCCGATCCTCCTTTTCCTCCATCTGCTCGCCCTCAGCAGGCAGATCCAGCACCAGCAGCACAGCCTGAGGAGGCAGGCCAGGTCTCACTTTTCAGATCTACTCGGCCATTCTTCAGCTTCGTGACTCTCAGGCCGAGGGGTTCGCTTCTCTCTCCTCCCGGATGGGTTCCATTGACGGGAGAGTTGCAGCTATTGAGTAGGCTATGGCTCAATCTCCCTCCCCTGTTCGCTATGTCCGCCATCGCCGACGTGATCCTTCTCCTCCGGGACCTCAGGAGGAGCCCTTTTAGGTATTTAATGCCAAAGGGGGAGAAGTCTAGAAGATGGAAGGCTAGAGAGGATGGGAGTCTAGAAGGATGTAATGTCTTTTATGAGCTGTAATGAACATTATCTTTGGATGTAATGATGCTTATGCTTATGTTATTATGTTATGATAACTTTTAAGTTGCATGCTCTTGTTCCCTTGTGATGAAATTATCTTTCTTTTTACTATGCACATGTTTAGGGGGGCGTTTCTCCTCTTCTCGACTTTAAAAAGGAGATAATTCACCAAAAGGCTAAAAATAAGTTTTATTGCAAGAATTATTTTCATTTAAAATCACAATATAATATACGACTAGTTGTCCAAACAAGTGGTATATTCAAAACTTCATTTCTCACATAATACTTGTGTTGTCATCAATTACCAAAAAGGGGAGATTGAAAGCATCTAGTCTCCCAAAAATAGTTTTGGTAATTAATGAATTTAAGTGAATATGGGACTAATGTGTTTGATAAGTGTTTAAAAAGTTAAATTCTTAAGTGGATGACAAGAAGCATGCTAAGGATCAATGTGAAGATCAAAAATAGCTCAAGACAGAGGTATACTTAGACTAGGAGAAAAGGTGGAAGACCAGATTATAGGCTAAACGTCGTACCATAAAGAGGGATCATGGCAAGTAGCTTGATAGCATAATTCGTGTGCCATTTGGATCAAATTAGGATCATGCATTCATTGAAAATCTGATTTAAAAGTCAAATATGTGCTCTGTCTGGAAAACCAGAAGTACCGGAGTTTTAACGTCGGAACTACCGCAGAGCGGAAGTTCCGCAATCCAGAATTGTACTTCTGGCACTCGGAAGCTTTGAAAATCCAAGCAGAACCTTTTTTCCAAAGAGCAATCCCTGGAGTGTTCGGTGCTCTGTCCGGACAACCGGAAGTACCGGCGTGTAATTTGCGGTACTTCCGCTTGCCGGAAGGTCCGGCATCTGAGTGGAGCCTTTTTTCCAGAGAGCACCCTCCGGGTGATTTTTAAGGTATGCAAAATCCGGAAGTACCAGAGATTTAACGCCAAAACTACCATGCGAAGCGGTAGTTCCGCTGTATGAAGCAGTACTTCCGGACCACGGAAGCTCCGGTAGCAAGGGCCGAACCTTTTTTTCCAGAGAGCGCCAACATTTGGTTCCGGCCCAAGCAGTACTACCGCGCTGACTTCCTGGAACTTCCCCATAGCGGAAGTACTAGATTTTTAACGGCGGTAGTTGCGCGCCGACTTTCAAATGGCTAGTTCAGAGGCTCTGACATAGCCGTTTTGCCACGACAGAGCCGGAGCGGAAGTACCAGCCTTTGGCCTGCGGTACTTCCGCTCACCCTAATTTTTCCTGAATATTTCTCCCAACGGTTAGAATTGGTAGATAAGGGTATAAATACCCGTACCACTGCTCAAGGACAGTTGTTAGAGACCCAATTGAACATCTTTGAGAATTGAGCATTCACTCCACACCTCATTTACTTCTTGTGCATTCATTTGAGGTGGTTGAGCCAAAAAGTGCATAGCATTCAATAGTTTGATCCTTTGGCACTTGTTTGCAATCAAGTGAAGCCAGTGATTTGTTACTCTTGGTGTTTGCCGGCACCTGGACAACTCGGTGGAGGTTGATTGGTGATCTTCTCAAATAAGCTTGTGAGAAGGCCCGGTGTGCTTGTGAAGGCCCGGTTGGAGCACACCTACCCGGAGCGGGGAAGAGCTACCACTAGTGGATTGAAGGTGCTTCGGCTTAATTCGTGGAGCCGGTCCAATTCGTTTGGGATAACCTCAACGTGGATTAGGGGAAACCGGTAAGTTTCCGAACACCACGGTAAAGCATCGAGTGTACTTGTTTCCTCTCTTAATTTTTTTCTAGCTCTTATTTGGTATTCTTATTGTGATCATTTATTTGAGATAGAGCTAGTGTTGATACTCTACTTGACTAGAATTGTGTAGGTATTAAGTGCTTTACACTCTTGGTATATTAAAATTGTAGAGAATTAATTAAAAGATAAGAAAATTTAAAAACCTCCTATTCACCCCCCTCTAGTCGGTTATCCTTGATCCTACAGCTGTAAGTCAAGTTAACAAGTTTATGTCTAAACTAGAGAAGCGACATTGAGGGCAGTCAAGTAGATATTCAGGTACCTAAGAGGGCAATAAAATCATGGTATTGTTTTTGGTGGACAATAAGGTAATCCTTTTATTGTTGGATATGTGGATTCATACTATACCGGTGATTTTGATACTAGGAGGTCTACTACAGGGTCTGTTTTCACTCTAGGTGGAGGGCTTATTTGTTGGAAGTCATCAATTCAATCTTTTATTGCATTGTCTACAATTGAGGTAGAGTACACCACTGTGGCTAAACCTGTAAAGGAAGCGTTATTTTTGCTTGCAGGACTAGTGAAGGAACTGGACATTGAGCAAGGTGGAGTTCGAGTGTATTGTGATAGTCAGAGTACAATTTATTTGGTAAAAAATCAAGTGTATCATACAAGGATGAAGCACATTCATGCAAGGTATAAAAAGATCAGAGAGTTGTTTAACTTTGGGGAGATTGATTTGATGAAGGTGCACACTAATGATAATGCTGTGGATATGTTGACCAGGCCTACAAAAGAAGGAAATGCAGTTTGTATAGGGTTACAAAATATACCACTTTACTAGGTGTCCAAGTCAAACATGTAACCATGGTATAAATATATACCGCTAACTTCCTGTAACCCTAACTATGAAAAAAAAACTCCTTATATGGATGGAGCCGCTGCAAGTTGACTCCTGGGAACGTAGGCATTGCCGAACCTTGTTAACAAATCTTCGTGTCTTTTGTATGTGCTTTTGTGTTTACTGTGATTGTTTTCTTATACTAGGGCTGCCGCAGGTAAAATAGACTTCATGGCTTCAATGTGACAAACGATCGAGCTGCACCTAGAAAACAATGATTGTGTAGGATTCAGGGGTATTTATATCTATTTTAAAATGTTCAAGGGACCAAGCATCCGATTTCGTAGTAAACGGCGAAAGCTAAACTTTTTTAGGGCCTGTTTGGATGGACTAGGACTAGTTGTTAGTTGACTAGTAGTTAGCTGGCTAAAGATTAGCCCAGTCCTGTTTGGATCCAAGGACTAATAAGTGCTACTATCTCAGTGCAAAGTCTGTTATACCCCTATGCATGGTGGTCTGGGAGGGTTGGCGTGGGTATCAACGTCTTTTTTCCATCCGGCTGGTCCTTTAGCCCTCATTAGCTGGGTTTGATGGACTAGTTGGCTAACAACTAGTTGGGGCTTTGGCTAAACTTTAGCCCACCCATTAGCTTTCCTCTTTGGATCCTCAAGGGCTAAAGTTTAGCAACTAGTTGTTAGCCCAAGGGATCCAAACAGGACCTAAGGACTTTATCCTGTATTTTGAATATCCGAGATCCGTTCTACTCATGCATACAGCTCCGAAATGCATAAATGATTTAATTTGCACATAGAGTGATAGAGACATCATTTTTCTATACGTACCTTACTTTTGCAATCAATTTCCCTTTTACTCATTCATTCAACTGTGAAACGCACAAGAGATTTGCACAGGTGTGACTTTTCCGGCAGGTAATCCAGCATATAGCGAATGGGGGCTAATTTGCGAAGGAATTTTGAGCTTACAGGCGCAAATGGGTGGCCCTCAGCAGAAATTGCAATTGACATTATACCAGAAATACCACTCCACAGCTGAACAAAACAAACATCACTGGACCAAAAGATGGTAACTACTCTACATATACACGCTTCCTTCATCTCTTAACTTGATTCTTTACCTACAAACGGTGCAGTATCATGCAAAAGTGTCGGCAAGCACTGCAAACTAGGGGTGGAAAATGGTAACGGATAATTCGTTTTATCCGATATTCGTATCTGAGAAAATGCGAATATGGTAAGCAAAATTCGTACTCGAGAATATTCGTATTTGTATTCGAGAATATTCGTATCCGTATTTGAGAGTATTCGTATTCGCATTCGCATTCGTATTCGAGAATATTCGTATCCGTATCCGTATTCGAAACTATTCGATTCGTATTCGATCCATTTCTAGAACTCATGAAAAATCCGTACAAATTTTGTGATTCAAAATTTGAATTTATGTGGTTTAAAACCGATAACCGGTCAAAAACCGGTGAAAAATCGGCAAAACCGATAGGAATCCGTTTTATCCTATCGTATCCGAGAAAATCCGTATTCGAAAATATCCGTATTCGTATTCGAGAATATTCGTATCCGTATTTAAGAATATTCAAATTTGTATTCATATTTATTTTAAAAATATGAATTTATATTCGTATTTAAGACTATTCGACCGTATCTGATCCGCTTCCACCCTTACTGTCAACGTCTGTGCACTTTAGTACATCAACTGATGGCCATGCAACGGCAGGTAATTTTTCAGGGCTAGCTAGTTTCTGGTCCTTTTTTTCTATATATAGCTCGGTTCCGCATTTCTGCCATGGTATTAATCGTGGCATGCATGCAGCTGCAGCACACTCAGAGCACGAACTTTATTTCTCTCTGCTAGGCACGCTTGTCGAGCCAGAGCGCTAGGGATCGATGCAAAAATGGATACACAGTAGGCAAACATGCAATGACACGCAATACACGGTCCCTGATTCTTGGTACCTCATGGCAGGCCAGAGCCAAGGACTCGCTAATTACTGTAGAGCGTATTTCAGCGTAGCACCGTAGCACAGTACTCGAGATGGTACCATTTAACGCTTCCATGCCCAAAGCGTTTGAAGCATGCATGCGGATTCCATCTTGTTTTCCCAAACCTGAATGCTCCCCAGTAATTAACTGATAATTTTGTGATAAGGAATTGAGTACAGGCTTCCTCGCATTAACTGATAATTTTGTGAGTCGCGAGATCATCTCCCTGAAATCGTTTAGGAGTACTCGTCAACCGTGTGATCATTAGATTTTTAGCATTTGCCGATCGATGTCGCTGAGCACGCACAGACTGCAGACCGCAAGGTGCGCGACATGGTGAAGATCGACGTCCCACGTAAGCCGACCACCGGCTGCTGCTTAATTTAATTATTAGACAACAACCTGTAGGACGTACCACCATATATGTGCAGCAAACAGGCAGCCATGCACGATCCGCAAAATCTCACCATCGTCCTCCGTGCCAGATGAGTCATGATGATGGACGACGTAACATAAGCTAGAGAGACCTGCAGGTTCATTCTGTCATGAGAGTCATCACGACATATATCCACTAGTTAATAAGATCGGCACATTTAATTTCTAGGGAGTGTCTATATTTTCTGTTGATTGTTTCCTCTACCCAAACCAGTCATTTTTTTTACCATTGCATGGAGATCCAACAGTCTAGATGGAGTGCTATGTTTTGATGATAATGACATGAGTCATCACAGAGAGCAAGAGGAAGAAGGCATAGATGGGGAAGCGACGAAGCTGCCTTATTTTAACTTTGATTTGAATTCTTGCACTGAGGATAGTAGAGAAGAGGAGGAAGAGAGTTCACTTAGTGATGCTGGCATGCTGAATGCTGTGGATGGTGCTTAATTTCTTCTTCCCACTAATAAATGTAGGATAGGATTTATGACATAAGTGTAAGGCATGCCTTCTATCTTACCGATCAGAATCCTTGCCTAGTTCGGTTGTTGAGTCTTAGTCTGGTTGTATCTTACCAATCGAAGTTCTAGCTAGCCTGTGTAATTCAGTTATTGAGTCCTAGTCCTAGTATGGTTAATTATCAGTTGAAAAGGTCCTCTATATGAAGTTTTGCATGCCATGTAATTTTGTGTGCTTTCGTCCTCCTTAATGTGTCATGACATGTGATATCAGAGCAATTTCATTATATAGCAAATGGTATCCGAGACATTTTAACTGATAGCATGCATGGATCACTTTAAGGTGAAATCAATAAGCAGCACTAAATGATTTTTTAATCAGACTTTTTATAACAATTAAATATTAGGATTACAATCTGTGAGTACATACAAGAAATCCAGCGCTTGATTAAGCCACACGCATCGTCGTCTACTTACCGACGCTTGCTTTGCGCATAAATGAGCATCTACATTTATATTGCGACGCACAAAACAAAGCTTGAAGTCAATAAACATCCTGCTAAGCTCCTGAATATCTTCCAAGATTAGCAAGATTTCAGTACTAACCCCATACCGTGTCGACCAGATTTCAACAAAACTCTGGGAATACGATTCCACTAACATCCTCTGCACGCCCAACTGAGAGCAAACTACAAGCCATCCCGACATGCCAACGCTTCCATGCCCAAAGCGTTTGAAGCATGCGGATACCAATCTGGTTTTCCCAAACCTGAATGCTCCCCTGTCATCACGGATGCAACAACCCAGCACTAGAGGAATTGAGTATAGGCTTCCTCGCATTAACTGATAATTTTGTGAGTTGCGAAATCATCTCACTGAAATCGTTTAGGAATCGTCAACCGTGTGATCATTAGATTTTTAGCATTTGACGATGTCGCTGAGCACGCGCTGACTGCAAACCGCAAGGTGCGCGGCATGGTAAAGATCGACGTCCTACGTACGTCCACCACCGGGGGTGCTGCTTAATTTAATTATTAGACACCAACCTGTCGGACGTACCTCTATATATGTACGAGCAAACAGGCAGCCACGATCCGCAAAATCTCACCATCGTCCACTGCCAGATGAGTCATGATGCCGGACGTACGACATAGTATAAGCCAGAGAGACCAGGTACTTCCGGTCAGGAGACTCATTACGACACAGAGGTCTGTTTTTTTTTTTGGTTTATAATTTATAGCTATAATTTATTGTTTTGACTGTTCATAAAATGAAGTATGGAGTAACAAAAAATTGCTTGCGGTTTTTGTCGATATAAATGAAGTTACTATAATGTGTACTATAATTAACTTATAGACCCCATCTTGAGAAGATATTTCGTTTGAAAACTAGTTACTGTAGAAAACCAAAAAGACAGTTTTAAGAAGCTAAAAAGAAGACCATATCTGCTAGTTAATAAAATCTGCACATTTAATTTCTAGGGAGTGTCTATTCATATGCTGACTATTTCCTCTACTCAAACCAGTCAATTTTTTTACGGTTGGGTGGAGATCCAACAGTCTAGATAATAATCCTGTTAAACACCCTGTTAAACTCCTGAATATCTGCCAAGATTGGCAAGAATTCAATACGAACCCCATGCCGCGTCCACCAGAGTTTAACAAAATTCTGGGAATACGACTCCACTTCCATCCTCTGCACGCCTCAACTGAGAGGAGACTGCAAGCCATCCCGACGTGCCAACGCTTCCATGCCCAAAAGCGTTTGAAGCATGCGGTCCCCTGTCATCGCGGATGCAACAACCCAGCACTAGAGGAATTGAGTATAGGATTCCTCGCATTAACTGATAATTGTGAGTTGCAAATTCATCTCACTGAAATCGTTTAGGAATCTTCAACCGTGTGATCATTAGATGGAATCTTCAACCGTGTGATCATTACTTTTTTTATTAGCATTTGCCGATGTCGCTGAGCACGCGCAGACTGCAAACCGCAAGTCATGAAGTCGGACGACGTAGTATAAGGGCAGTTCCAATGGAAGAAACTGACACGATTTCTATAGCACAAGAAATCATCTATAGAAACTATCTTCCACAGTGGAGGTGTCTTCGAGTAATAATTATTTTCTCTTTCTCTCTCCCAACTCTATCTTCTTCCTCCAATGAGAGTGTGCCACGAGCCCCCTAGAAACTGGTGGTTTCTTCCCAATGGCGATTTCATAGTTTCTTGGTGCATTGGTTGGAGTGAAGACCTGATTTCTTCATGAGGAAACCGTTTCTAGGATTTGTGCTCTCTTTCATCATTAATTACGTTGCCATGTCAGCATTTTGCCTACGTGGCAAGTCATTTAATGAGGATAGAAACCATTATCAATACACCATTGGGACTGCCCTAAGTCCGAGAGACCAGGTACTTCCTTTCATGAGAGTCATCGTGACATATACCCGCTAATTAATTAGATCGGCTCATTTAATTTCTAGGGAGTGTTCATACATGATACGAGGAAGACAGTAAATGCTAAAGGAGATATTTGAGCAACGGATTACACTAAATGGTTTGATCGGTTCAAATAAGGCATGTCTGGTAGAAATCATAGCAGGAGAGACTTGCCGATGTGTAGCAAGCCATTGGTGTACCTACACGTGGCAAGTATGGCGATTGCTTGCAGGCGAAGGAGAAGATTGGGTCGAGATGAGGTATTTTGGTTGTTGGCCAAATATCGAAAACTTCATTGGATCAAAGCTACAATCGCTTGGGAAAGCGGTTTAGGTCAAAAAGATGCCGAGCAGATCAAATGGATCAAAGGTTTATAACTTGGTGGGTTCGAGCTCATACGTTTTGAAAAATGTGCATGAGTTAAGTATGGGTATATATCCCGTGTTGTGTGTGGTTACTGGGTTCCCCAATTGTGCTAATGGATAGTATCTATTAGGATTAGATGTGGGCTAGTTGCTCCAACTATTTAATGTGTTTGGGATGGAAGCTTGCAAGCCAACCATCCAACCATTTTATTCTTGAGTTCTAGGGATAGGTTTGAGAAATAAGAGTAGGTGCTGCGGTGTTCCCTCTTGTCTCCTTATGCAGTGGCTATGAAACCTTCATCTTTAAGTAGCAATAGATCGACTTTGTTCTTCTCTCATGAAGTGTTCATGTCTTAGTTGATTTGCTCTTGTTCCTGTTGAATTGGTTCTTTGCCTCTTCTCTTCCCTTCTTGATCTTACTGTGTGCCAAGGATATCACTACTACACACTGTGTTATCACAGACGGTTCAAAATCGTCATCACAGATGGTTTTTGAATCGTCCGCATTTATGTGTCAGTGATAATAAGTGGTTATCACAGACGGCTCTGAAACCATCTGTGATAAGTTAAAACACAAAAGATTTTTTTGAAAACCCGTCTGTGATATTCCGCTATCACAGATGGTTTTTTGACGGTTGTTTTAACAACCGTCTGTGATAGTAGAATATCACAGACATTTTTTGTTATTAATCGTCTGTGATATCGTACATATCACAGACGGTTGTTTTTAAAATCCGTTTGTGATATCTATATATCACAGATGGTTTGGAACATCAAACTGTCTGTGATAGCTATTCCAAAAGCTATGCTATTTTCTATTTTTTGGCTAGCCGCAGGAAATGCTAGTCATGTCCTCTGAAAATAAGCAAGAAGATCATATGTATATAGCACAGGATAATCATTACACAAATCTCATAAATGAATTAAACAACGTAAACAAATCACATATATAGCACATGACAATCGTTACACATATTTCACAAATGAATTAAACAACTGAATAAATTGTTTGATTAAGCACAATTGAGTGATTACAATTGTATCCAATGTTTGAACATCTAATCACCATTGCCGAGGTGAAACTTTCCAGTGTTGTTTATGATCTCTGCTATCAAGAATTGGGAGGGATTTCCTCAAATTTCGGCGAGTTTGTCAAGATCGATTGCACTTTCATCGAATTCCACACGATATCGCTAGGAGTAGTTAAATTCATTAGCGCATGTATATATATATTGAAAATCATAAAATAATTATTGGCAGGTTGACAAACCTCTGAATCATTCATCTTAACGTCCATGATTTCCTTCATATGGCGGCAAACGTAGAATCCACATACGTTGCCCTGTAGCTGCTGGTGGCACTGTAAAAATAGAATTACATATATATAGGTATTGTCAATTCTAGAGGCATTATAACAAAGTGTGATATAGGATTATTGTGTTGTAGCGTGTACGAGAAATCACGTCCTGTGTCACAGTGTGGCGCTGGATTCCTTATGTCTCCCTCCCTGGGTAACATAAGCACTGAATGACCTATGTGATACCAAATAGTTAGCCTCGGCCGTTGCAAACGAAGGGAAGATTACAATAAATTTATGTATGGAGGAAATGAGTTTACCTGTCAATTGCTTATTGCACACGGGTGAAGTCATGGTTGCCACTAAGTAAGGAATCGAGGTATATTACCTTGCTCTACTTTGTTACAATCACGATCAGAATCCAATGACCCCTAGTCATGTATATCCCATATTTATTAATCCTAAATTCATTTAGTACTATAAATAAAATTTGTATGGTAACTAGTGAAGCACTTACCCTTGGTTGAAGGGTACCATGATGTACTCCTTGTCACTGTGAGCAATCAATTCACTCGTTATGTAATCTTGGACGAAGAATGCATTATCATTGATGGATTGCTCAGAGACCAACTGTGGGTCGAGGAAACCCACCAGTTCTCGTCATCGCTGGACTTGTTGGATCATGGATCTATATATAAGCAATTAGGTATGATATTTGTCAGTATTACATGAATGTAGAATATGATTGTATAGTACACTTACAGTGTCCAACATTGTAGAAGTGAGGCGTTGAGTTCATCGATGTTGAATAGTAAGAATAAGTCTTCGAAGGTCACGATGAAGTAGCCTGAGTCATGGAGGAAATGCACCTCCGTGTATCTCACGGTGAATCCACTATGCCGATTTGGCTTCATGTTGGACATCTGCATGTACTAGGTACGTAGAGTGTTGCGAACCAGTCCAAGCCTGGGTAATTATGACTCGGGGACCAACGACACTCCGAGAATGAAATTCCATTGCCTGGGAGGCGCCTTAATCTTCTTCGGTTAGGTCTTAGCGCCTCGCTTATGATACATTTTCGGCAGCGTCTCCACGGGAGCCGATGCGGTGGGCTTCTGAAGCGGAGATAAGCCTGACTCTAAGGATGCATGGCATGGGCTTCTACATATATAACGATACACGATGAGTTAAGGCGTCCACCAAGTCTATCTATGTAGCATTCTAGAGAGGTACATTACCTACATGTCATCGATAGGTAAGTAGACATTGCTTTGTTCTGTAATTAGCATGGACATGCAGCTACTCTGACGTTGAGGGGGACTCAGTACCGCATTAACGGGGGTGAGTTGTGACTAGTTGCGGGCTTGTCTCAGTTCTTCCCTCAATGAATCTATCTCTCCTTGAAGTGAGCCAGTCTTCTCTTTAAGTGTGGTAGATAGCTGCTCCTCAAGTTGTGCACGAAGCTCCTATTTTATTTGTTCATCGCGATAGGCCTTAGATCTCTTCCTACTCCTATACACCTCGGAGTCATTTGGGAATCCGTGTCTCCAAGGTATGTAAACCCCCAGGCCTCTTGTGTGACCTAGGTGCTCCTTGTTTCCTAGGGCTTGTGATAGTATATCTCTCTCCATGTCTTCTTCAAAGGATCCTTGAGAAGATTCGGTAGTCAATGCTTACTGCAAGAGGCAATCATGTTATTTTAGACCCTATGAAGTTCAAGAGATATTAACAACTATATAGTTTAACATATCTTACCATATGTTGGGACACTTCCTCGTCTATGGGGTTTTTGAAAGAGGAGACACCAGAAGATGTGGTTGATGACTTCGCTCTTAACCAGTTTCGGGCGCGCTCATTTGTGATCCAGGTAAATGGCGGGGAGGCCTCCGATCAGATTACGACCTCATACTACATCCTCCATTGCGGGATTTTACCTGTGTACCCAGTAGTGCCGAGTCTATGAGGGTGTGTGTTTTGTGCCTAGAGAGCCTTATGTACTACACTTTGTTGTTTAAATTCGGTCATCGTCTTCATCTGCACAAAGTCCTCCAATATTTTCAGAGACATGAAAGGATACCTTGTGAAGGGCGTGTGATCCTTGGCCACGTACTATGTGACAAGCGTGCTCTCGAAGTTCTTCCATGCTTTTTCCATCGCAAGGAGCACCTCTCATTGCATGAGTCCCTGGACTTCTGTTGGGATCTCAAACGACTTTGTTATTTCCTCGCAATTGAGTTTTCTGAACCTTTGTCAAATCTTTCCATCTCGCTGCAGTGATGAGGAACCGTTGCCTTCCAATTATCCCGCAGGTAATCTGGAATGTTGTTGCAGCTTTCTTTGGTTGCAGAGGGACCCCATCCAGAGAGACCACCATGATGGTCATTCGGCCTTCTGGCCTTTTCGATACTCCTCTGGCACACTTATTTACCCTAGTCTTCGGAGCATCAGACCCAGATGATAACAACGATGACTGTGCGGACGTCATCTGTCTTACAAGAAAAACTAATTACAGTGAGCTACAAGCGTAAAGAAAGTTCTATGAAGCTAATGACACACACCAATGTCTCAAGTTCAATAAAATTGGTTATGGCCGCAATCTCTTCCTCCTCATTGAGCCATAACTTCATTGAACTTGACACACTGAAGTGTGTAATTTGCTTCATGCCCTTTGAAGGTCTATGTGGCATATATTATTGCTGAAAGATCCCTTTGGAAGGGTAACATGCCATTCCAAATAGATCTTGTATCAATAACATGAAATCCTTCTGTTGTAGTAATGTATATATTTAGATTTAAAACCTACACAATTAAATAAGATCAAAGCACATTTGTTGTAGTATATAAATTACAAAAAATGCATATAACATGTAAATTCTACCATGTCATTAAAAGCATAAACATGTAATTCTACCATGCCGGCGACAGGAGGGAGAAGCGGCGTCGGGAGGGAGAGGCGGCCAACGTTAGGAGGGAGAGGCGAAGTCGCGAGGGAGAGGCAGCCAACGTCGGTAGGGAGAGGCGGCGTCGGGAGGGAGAGGCAGTGTCACGAGGAAGAGGTGACGTCGCGAGGGAGAGGCGGGCGGCGTCGGGAGGGAGAGGTGGTTGACGTCAGGAGGGAGAGGCAGTGTCGCGAGGGAGCAAAACCTAGCAGGGGCGGTAGATACAGAGTGCGTGAGTGAGGAGTGAGTGTAAAACCTATAGTAGGGTATATTTATAGATGAACTATCATAGACAGTCCCATTAATGAACCGTCTGTGATAATACTATCACGGACGGTCCCATTATAGAACCGTCTAACACAGCAAGAATATGGCAAGAACACATCTCCTAATCCTACGAACCTAACTCTTAAACATGGCAAGAACACGCCTCCAACTCAAAAAGGCCTCCAACCCAAAGAGTGATGTCTGTCATTATGACAGATGGTTCTTATAAATAAATGTCTGTGAATTATCACAGACAGTTATTAATACAAACCGTCTGTGATGTCTTGCATTATCACAGATGGTTTATACTAACAACTGTCTGTGATATTTTCACATATGGCTATTAATACAAATAGTTTGTGATATCTTGCTTTATTACAGATGGTTTGTATAAATAACCATATATGAAAATATTACAGACGGTTGTTAGTATAAACTATCTGTGATAGTTGCAGCACAGATGGTTCCCTATGAACCGTCTGTGATGTAGCCGTCTAGTATAGCCTCTTTTATAGTAGTGTATGTCAGTGAAGGAGATATCTCATGTTGATCAAATCCCATATATCTAGGCACTGTGGTTTGCAAAATTTTGAAGTTGCCCGTTTCTTACTTGAGTTGGAGGCCTTTTGAGGTTTCTTGATACGAGGGTTTTGGCTTCAATTCTTTGAGTTGTCTTACTTGCTGTGATATATGGAAACTCGTTTAGAGTTATTTTGGCCGTTCTTAATCCATGAACAAATTGTTTTCTCAAATTTTTGAGATTTGCCCTATTTTGGTGCAATCTTGCATGTTTTAAGGAAAAGTTGGAACTTTGCTAATATCCATGCAATCCTTAGATGGAATAGATTTTTGATACCCTCAACAAGGTGTGTGCTAAGTTTCACATCATTTGACATGAGTTTTGATGTTCCAAAAGTGGTTTTGGCCTGGGCATCAAGGCAAGTACACCAATGACCTTCTTCGACACTTCGGCAGCAAACTTGTCAGTACTCTTATGGCCACTTCCACAGTTCTAGATGCTAATGAGGATGGTGAGTCTATGGACTAGGAGTATTATAGATTGATTGGCTCCCACCTCTACCTCACATCTTTGAGGCTAGACATACACTTTGTCGTGTGTCTGTGCACTCGATTTTAGATTTTTCCCTCATGCCTCTCATCGTCAAGCAGTGTGCCGTATCTTTAGGTATCTTCAACCCACTTTTGACTTTAGATTTTGGTATTCTTCTGCTTTCTCACTCACTCTTTGAGCTTATTCAGATGTAGACTTTGTGAAATGTATGATAGATAGGAAGAATACCTTGGGCACTTGTCACTTCTTAGGCACATCTCTTTTTTGATAGTCATCTAGGAAGTAATCTTTAGTTGAATAGTGCACTGCTGAGGTAGAGTACATAGCTACTACTAGTAGTTGCTTTCAGTTTCTCTGGATCTTATCTACTATGTGGGACTATCGGTTGGCTTTCGGTAGTGTTCCACTCCTGTGTGATAACACTAGTGCATTAACATAGCCAAGAACCCAGTATAGCATTCCAGGACTAAGCACATAGATATTGGTGTCACTTCCATAGGGACCATGTTGAGAAGGGTGATGTTGTCCTCTAGTTTGTAGAGTTTGAGCACCAAGTCCAAATATCTTTACTGAATATCTCAATTCTTCTCATTTTGCTTCTTTACAAAGTGAGCTGGGGTTGTTTATCCTTTTAGCCTAATTTGATGGTGTAAGGTCGAGGAGGCTGACTATAGGGGGTGAATAGGTGCTCTTAAAATTCTCTTAGGCTAAGACCAAGTTTATATTTAGGAGAGCAAATGAAAGTGGTTTTGCACAATTAGGACCTAAATCAACTAGTCTCACTAAATGCACCAACAACCTAAGTCTATTTCAAGGTTTGTAATCCTATGGTGACAAATGAGAAATTCAATTCTAGGAATGTAACTTGCAAGAATGTAAATCGAGCCCAGAATTGATGAGAAGAGTTCAAAAACATGTTCTCTGGAGAAAAACAATTGCCATACAAAGCCCAGTCATACTAGAGACCCCAGTTGAACTCGACGGTCATACTGGGCGGTAGTACCACCAACTAATGGGCGTTAGTACTGGCCTGGGCGGTCATACCACAGGTAAAAGGTGGTTGTACCGGCCCTGAATTTCAGCACAGATGACACTCGAAAAAGTTGTTATAGCTTTTGACTCCGATGTGGAATTGAGTGATCTTGGACTCTACAGAAATTTTATTCAAAGGGATACACAATGCACCTATTTGCATGATCTCAAACACATTAGATCAATACAGAAGGAAAAAAGAACTTCAAAGAGTCACTACTATGGTCTAAGTCAAAGAAAATAGTAACAAGCAATCTTAGACTATACCAAGGAAAAATGCATGAGCTATAATAATTTGCAAAAACACATGTAAAAACTTAGATCATGCCACACGAAGTAGGTACATGGACTTGAAATATTTGTAAAACATATTTGCAAAGTATAGTCATATGCTACAAGGATAGATGCATGAGCCACAACTATTTGCAAAACATATTCACAAATAATAGCATCATGCCACGGAGAGCTAGAGTAAGCGGGATTGATTCACTACTACAAAAAGGGTCATCACAGACGGTTCGGAACCGTCATCACAGACGGTTTTCCAAACCGTCTGAATTTATGGGTCAGTGATAATCGGAGGTTATCACAAATGGTTTGTGAGTCATCTATGATAATCACAACTCAAACGGTTTGTAACTAGAATCGTCTGTGAAGAACACTATCACAGACGGTTTGAATCAAAAACCGTCTGTGATACTCACACATCACAGACGGTTCTAGCTACCAACCGTCTGTAATGGATGAGTATCACAAACGGTTGTTAGCTAGAACTATCTGTGATATTTTTTTCATCACAGACGGTTGGTAGATAGAACCGTCTGTGATGTGCTAGTATCACAGATGGTTTTTGGTTTGAGATGTCTGTGATAATCTTTCACAGACGGTTTATATCACAAAATCGTCTGTGGTAAGTCATTCTATACCTTTTTTCAGCTAGCCTCAGGAAATGTTAACTATGCCATCTGAAAACAAGCAAATACATTCAGAAATGCAGTACACATTCTATTTTTATTAAGATTAGAGCCTACCATTACAATATCCCAAAACAATGAGCAAGTTACCCATCTTGCTAACACAACAAGAACAGAGAAAAGCAAAGATCCTCTATGCCTAGGCCTTCTCGCCCCTGATGCGGCGCACGAGCTGGATGTCTTTGACGCCCACCATCGTCAGCGTTGATTGAGCATCGCCTTGGTAGCTAGTTGCTTCTGCGGTGTCATGCCTCCTGTAGACTTGTGCGTCGTCTGCTTCGTGTGGGCTGTTATGGTAAGGGTCAAGGAGGAGGAGAACGGCAAGGAGGCTAAGTTTGGGTGATTATTTATAGGGGAGGGAGAGGCGGGAGTGTGAAAATTTTTGGCGCCGGGACGGAGAGGTGGAGCTACGATCCGTGGGATGAGGGTTGGTGGATTTCTATTGGCTAGGATTGGGTTGGGGAGGATTGACGGGCCCAGCGGTCAGATTATCACAGACGGTTCTACATACAAACTATCTGTGATACTCTCTATCACAGATAGTTGGTAACTAGAACCATCTGAATGAATATCACAGACGGTTCTATATACCAACTGTCTGTGAATTAGAGCACAAAGTTTTATATACCAGTGCAATATAAACAACTAGTCTCAAAAGATAAAATAGCAAAGTTTTATATGGTTTATATATACTCATTTGAAAGGTTTCAATGAGATCTACAACTTTTCAGTTGAAGCAAAATTCAAATTCCGAAGGAAAGACCAAGAAAAAGGGCAAAAATAGAAATCAAAAGCTTGTAACGCAAATTTAGGACTAAAGATAGCTGATTTTGAGGGTCTTAGAGGATGACTGGCATAAATAGGTCATTTGTTTTGGATCAGGCTCGTCGTTAGCTTTCCAACGAGTACAAGAACGTCGAAAACGGGCACTGTATGCAAACCTTATGTCCGTTTTACTCAAGATGTCTCAAACGGAATCATACTCAAACTTAGGCAGGAGATTATAACATTTTAAAGGATTGTGAGGCGGGAAACATATCACAGACGGTTTTTAATACAAGCCGTCTATGATAACTTCATTATTACAGACGGTTTTTAACACAAACCGTCTGTGATGCCATTATCATAGACGATTCTTATCTAGAACCGTCTGTGATACTTCATATATGATTTGTGTTAAAAACCGTCTGTGATAATGAAGTTATCGTAGATGGTTTGTATTAAAAACTGTCTATGAAAATATCACAGACAGTTATTCATATGAACCGTCTGTGGTACTTGCAGCAAGACGATTCCTAGGAACCATCAGTGATGTAAGCGTCCAGTTTAGCCTCTTTTGTAGTAGTGATTTATTAACCCATAATAAGACTCAAGATACTAGACAAGACCTCTCTTAATAGTAGAGGAACCTACACTAGCAATCCGGTCTCCAAACCAAACACTGAGAGTGATAAAAGACTAAGAGCACAACCTTAGCCAATGCTGGTTATACCTTTCCCGTGTGCTTCCTTTTGAAGCTTGATCATGAATATCTTCCCTTCAAGTCTGAGTTGTTGTCTTGATATGCATCAATATATGATGCATCCTCTTGACTTGATGACCTTCAACATATGAAGCCATTCGCCACTTCGAGATCTCGACTTGATGACTATCAACACATGATACCATCCTTCATCCTGAACCTTTACTTGATAACGATCAACTCAAACGTCTTCCCAAGTCATCCTTATCATGGTACGTAATCTATTCTACCAACTCAGGGAAAATATTAGTCCCACAAATCAATTGTCATTAATTACCAAAACTCACCTTTAACTCATAATGGAGAGACTAGATTTTCAATGTCCCCTTTTTGGTACTTGATGATAATCTCAACAAATAATGGGATAATAAATTGATCTAAGAGTATACATCATGTACACAACAATTGTATACTCTAGGTTAAGCTTTGGAAGTAATTAACTCATTTGAATGGAAGTGTTTGACTTTAAATTAATTGCTAGCAAAGCTACACATCCAGTTATCATTAATCATCCAAAACATTCCATTAACACATAATGAAGAGACTAGATTATTCAATCTCCCTCTTTTTGGTGATTGATGAAAACCCGATTGCAAATGATTGAATTTAAATCAATATGAGTTTATATAAACTACACAAGCTTTATATACTCAAGGGATACTTTCCAAAGTAAAGATCCTCAATATGTGTGGATAAAGAACAAAGATCAATACTAATGAAACCACAAAATGTAGAGTGAACTCTCCCAAAATGTGTGCATGCAAGAATGTGTAATAAAACATATGCACATATTCAAGTTAGATTTTTGGTGGAGTTCAATCTATATTTTAGATTTGAGGAATGCAATAAGACATAAAACTATAATATCAAATGTGTACCTCCAAATTTTTCTCTTTCCAGACTACATAACATCATATTCAACAAGCGTGTTAGTCTCACATTTATATTTATCATTAATCCCCAAAAAATTTTAATGAAGTTTGAATTTACCATCTCTCCCCTTTTTGGTGATTGATAACAAATCCATTATCAATAAGCACCTTGGATATTAAAAAACATGTGATAAGAATTTGAGCTATTGAAGTATATCCATGCATGTCACTAAGCAATTTGAGCATTATGCATATGAGAATGACATACTTGTGCACACGTTGCATATACGAGGTTATGTGTATGAATGAGATGCTTCCCCACAAGACATGCACCTAAAAAGGTCAAATCACAAGAGAATATATCAATTTGGAAAACAAATTATTCAATCACCCAAATGTGGAAAATTTATCATAGCTCACAAAAAATCTCCCCTTTGGCATTAATCATCAAAATGCAAAATAAATATAAACCAAAATGGAGACTTTACAAAGCAATGAGTCTGGCAATGAATTCATCCTAATATGGTCATGAAGTGTATGTAACCTGTTTGAGAGTTTGATTTTAAGAAGTTTTCAATAAATGATAAGAATTCCACAAACTCTCCCTTTTGTGGCCTAAAAGAGTAAATAACTTGAAACAAGGCCATATTTTTTAGTTATCCAAGAACATGGTATATGAAATGCATTCAAAGTACATAGAAATATTTTTCATGAAGATGCCATGCTCAAATTCTCAACCACTATAAATATATGCCAATATGCATTCAAGTTTATCTGAAAATAAAAGAGCCAAAGCTACTCTTTAATGCATTGGGAAACATGGGAAAAAATCTCCAAAAAATCTAAGAAAATGTGGCATCAAAGATCGACTTTAGAGAATCAAATCTTATACGAACAAATTCCTAAAATTATGAACACATTTGGATATACAAAAAACACAAATCAGCACAAAACAATACAAAAGTTTGAATTTTCAGCACGTTGACCGAAGTGAGAAAAAGTCATAACTTTTTCAAACCACATTTAAATGATTTCAAATTTTGCAAAAACAAAGTTTGGACTCATAAAAACATTTTCCAGGAAGAATTTTTTTAAATTGTTTCTTTATTCTAGGACTCAATCATGTGAAAATTATTCTAGGATCACATTTGAACTTGATGCTCTTAACAAGACATTGAAGGATAAATATAAAAATGAAAAACCCTTGTCCATTGCTGTATCTGAGAAAGTTATTGATTCTATTTATTTCCTGCGCATTTTATGCTGAAATTGAGATTGATTTAGAGGAGATGCATGAGGCGTTCAGAGTCAAGTTCAAGGAGCAGTTGGATAGGGTTAAAAATTCTCCTTGTGTGTCTTGTGAGGCTTTGAAGCCTTAGGTATTTGTCCATAGAGAGAGAGAGCTAGGACAACCAAGAATACTAAGTATGCCACATGTGAGAACCTAGTCCAAGAGAATAACTATATTAAAAAGACTCTAGAGAGATTTTCTAGTGGGAAGAACCTCAGCATGATACTTGACCAATCTAAGATAGGTGTGAAGAAGAGAGACATAGGATTTAATTCTCTAGAGTATTCCAAGAACCACCCATCTAATGTTGTGAAGGTAGTTGAGAGTGGCAAGTTTGAGATCAAACGCCCTAAGCCACCTAAGGTTGTATTTAGGTTAGCTAGTTTTGCCCAAACCCCTTTTAGCAAGATAGGTACTTCTACTTCAGTAGGTCAGATCCCTCAAAAGGTCAACTACTATTGCACCTTCTACAGGAAGAATGTCTACATTGTTGAGTTCTGCTTCTTTAGAGCCAAGGTTGAGAGAAAAGAGAGGAGATGTGCTTTGAGGTCTATTAGAGGAGTTTCTTCACCTGTGAGTATCTCTGGAGTCAGGCTGTCAATCTTTCCATCTATACATAGGCCTTGATTTGTAAATAACTTTTTTGACTCCTTTGGTGGTTCTAAGAGGCACCATGAGTTAGGGTATCGTGAGGATAGACTGCGGATAGTGTCTAGATAGGGTGAGTACCAGCCTTTTGGTAGGCCAATTTGGATAGGTCTAGTGGTTCTCATATGTATCCTCATGATTTTCATACTAACCATTTTATTCCTGCTTCTACTATTGTTCCTAGACATCGTGTGGCTTAATACCAGATTCCCAAGTCTTTCATTACTAACCATAGTATTAAGGCATAGATGTTTTCTGCTTATGCCCTGTAGGTCCGTCGAGCAAGGAAAGAGGACGTGTGGCTTGTTGACTCTTGGGTTTATCGACACATGACCAAAGATTCTCTATGGTTCTCCTCTCTCACTCGTGCATCTGGTAATGTGTTGATCATGTTTGGGGGTGCTTCTCCGTGAACGTGATTGTGAAGGCACTGTGTGCGTCAACAAGTTCGAACTCAAGGACGTCTCTTTGGTAAGGAAGCTGAGATATAATTTGTTATCTATTTCTCATCTATTGGATGAAGTTCAAGAGAGATGAGTGCATAGTTCTAGATTCCTTTGGTGAGTTTGCATTTGGGATCTCTAGGTTGGAGAAGACCTTTAGTTCTAATTTCATTGTCTCTCCCAGCTCTAGTCCTAGGTGTCTTGTGGCTTCTGATTCTCATGATCTAGTAATGTGACATCATTGGCTTGGTGATATAGGCTTCGATCACATTACTTAGCATGGATCTTATTAGAGGTTTGCCTAGGCTTAAGAGTTGCATGGACCTAGTTGCTCACCCTGTAGACATGGTAAGATAGTTGCTGCTTCTCATCCACATCTTACCTTGGTGACGGCTGATGCACCTGGATAGCTCTTGCACTTAAACCCCGTTGGTCCTTATAGAGTCCAGTCCGCATGAGGAAAGTGGTATGTGCGTATCATTATAGATGACTTCTCTAGGTATTCTTAGGTGTATTTTCTTACTTCCAAGGCTGAGGTATTTTGTTGCTTTAGGAAGTTAGTCCTTAGATTAGCTGTTGATCTCCCAGGAGCTTTGAGAGTCATCAAGAGTGACAATTACACTTAATTTAAGAACTCATCTTTTGTCACTTTCTATGCTGAGCGAGGTATAGAGCACCTGTTGTCTTCTTCAAGAGCCCCCCTAGCAAAATGGTGTTGTAGGAAGGAAGAATAGGACAATAGTGTAGATAGCTAGCATTATGTTGGATGAGCATAGCACTCCTAGGAGGTATTGGACAGAGGTAGTTTCCACCACTTATTATGTGTCCACAGGGTGTTCTTGAGATCATCCTTCGACAAGACATCTTATGAGTTGAGATTCGGTTGTAGGCTTAGCGTTTCTCATTTTAAGATCTTTGGTTGTAAGTGCTTCTTTATAAAATATGACAATTCAGATAAATTTGAATCAAGATCCTCAGATGGCATATTTCTTGGATGTACTACTCATAGTCATGGCTATCATGCCTTAAATTTGGATATTAACAAAATCTTGGAGACTTGTGAGATTATTTTTCATCAGGCTAGTCCTAGGACTAGACTCGAAGTGTATGTATACAGGTATATTGTGATCAGTAGAGTGTCTTCATCGATGATGACCCTAACTTGGAGGGTGATGATCCAATTTCTCCTCTTATTGCTCCTAACTTGAATAGAGAGCTCGCTTCCACAACTTCAGCTTTAGTTGAGTAGTCTCCTCCCACCTTTACAGGCACTTCGAGTGGCTCAACTCTTACCTCTATAGCCTATGAGGTACAGGCCATGTCTATACCAGGACAACCACTTCATATTTAGCAATGACACCCTCTGGAGCAGATGATCGGAGATCTTCATGGGCGAGTTACTCACTCCAAGTTTAACTCTTCATATTCTTCTTTTCTTGCATCTTTTGAGCCCCTAGATGTCACCCATGCATTATCTTATGCTTCTTGGGTCAATGCCATTCAAGAAGAGCTTGAGAACTTTGAAAGAAACAAGGTTTGGTCCTTAGTTGAACCCTCTCATGGTCATAATGTCATAGGAACAAAGTGGCTATTAAAAAAAAGCAACTTGAGGATGGTTAGTGGTTCGCAACAAGGCTAGACTTGTAGCTTGGGGTTTCTCCTAGTTAGAGGGCTTAGACATTGAGGAGACCTCTACACCTATTACTAGATTAGAAGCCATTCACATTTACTAGCATTTGTTGCTTCTAAGGGCTTTAAGTTGTTTTAAATGGATGGCAAGAGTGCTTTCCTTAATGGTTTTATAGAAAAAGAGGTTTATATCAAGCAACCACCTCGATTTGAAATTTTTAGATTCCCAAACCGTGTCTTTAAGCTCTCCAAAGCCTTATATGGATTAAAGCAAGCAACTAGAGCTTGGTATGATAGGCTTATGAGTTTCTTTCGTAAAAAAGACTTGAAAATAGGAATAGTAGATAAAACCATGTTCGTTCTCAGGCATGGCAGTGATTTTCTTCTTATTCAGATATATGGGGATGACATAATTTTTAGTGGCTCCTCTCATGCTTTGTTGTCTAGATTTTAGATACAATGAGCAAAGAATTCAAGATGAGTATGATGGGTGAGCTAGGGTTCTTCCTCGTTTTTCAAATCAAGCATTCAAAGAAATGTACTTTCATCCATCAAAGCAAGTACACCAAGGACATTCTTCGGTACTTCAACATGGGAAGCAAAAAGCACGTCACTACTCCCATGGCTAGTTTCACAATTCTGGATCCTGATGAGGATGGAGAGCCAGCAGACTAGAAGGAGTACCATGGCATAATTGACTCCCTCCTTTATCTCACCACTTTTGAGGCCTAACATACACTTTGCTACGTGTCTATGAGCATGATTTCAGGCTTCCCCTCGTGTCTCTCATTTTCAAGTAGTGTGTCATATCTTTAGTTATCTTCAAGCAACTCTTGACTTTGGATTTTGATATTCTTTGGCTTCCTCACTCTCTCTTCGAGCACTTGTCACTTCTTAGGTATATCTCTTCACTACTACAAAAAGGGTCATCACAGACGGTTTGGAACTGTTATCACAGACAGTTTTCGGAACCGTCTAAATTTATGGGCTAGTGATAATCAGAGGTTATCACAGATGGTTTATAACCGTCTGTGATAAATACAACGTAGATGGTTTGTAACTAGAATCATCTGTGATACTCTAACATCACAGACGGCTCAAAGTAAAAACCGTTTTTGATACTCTAACATCATAGATGGTTCTAACTACCAACCATCTATGATGGGTGAGTATCACAGACGGTTGTAATATAGAACCATCCATGATAGTCCTTCATAGAAAGTTTATATCACAAAACTGTCTATGATAGTTCATATTATACCTAATTTTTTTGTTTTTTGGCTAGCCTCAAAAAATGTTAGCTATGCCCTTTGAAAACAAACAAATATAGCAGCAAACATAACAGCACATTCCATTAGAATCCACCATTACAACATCATAAGATAATGAGCAGGTTACCCATCTCACAGCAAGACATGGCAAGAACACATCTCCTAATCCTATGAACCCAACTCTTAAACATGGCAAGAACACATCTCCTAATCCTACAAACCCAACTCTTAAACATGGCAAGAACACATCTCCTAATACTACGAACCCAACTCTTAAACATGGTAAGAACACATCTCTTAATCCTACGAACCCATGGCAAAAACATAGAAGAGGGAGAGATCCTAGCAGCACATGAGTTGAATGTCCTTGGTAGCTAGCTGCTTCTGTGGTGCCTTGCAGTGAAGGAGAGACAGCGGTAGCGTCACCTTTGTGGCACGATGGTGACACTGCACAAGACACTCTTACAACACTTACGACAAGAGTGTGTTGTGCAGTGAACTGTGGTGTCACAACAGAGGCGCTAGCTCATGGTGGTAGTCAACGTCGTTGAGGAACAACCTAGGAGTGGATGAACTAGCTAGCTAGGAGCAGCCGGTAGAACTCACGCATCTTGGAGTGAAAGGGAGAGGGGAATAATTAATAAGGGGTGAGAGGTGGGAGGAATCGGTGCCTACCGTTCGATGTGGAGAGAATGGACAGGTGAGATCAGAATCCTGGGGGAGATGTCATGGATCGATGTCGTGGCATTATCAGAGATGGTTTGTTATATGAACCGTCTGTGATAATGCACATATCATAGATGGTTCTTATAAATAAACTTCTATGAATTATCACAGACGACTATTAATATGAATCATTTGTGATGTCTTACATTATCATAGATAGTTTATACTAACAACCATCTGTGATATTTTCACAAATGGTTATTAATTAGAACCGTCTGTGATGTCTTGCTTTATCATAGATAGTTCGTATAAATAACTGTATGTGAAAATATCACAAACGGTTGTTAGTATAAATTGTCTATAATAATTGTCTGTGATGTAGCTGTCCAGTATAGCCTCTTTTGAATTAGTGCTTGTCTCATGGTCATCTAGGAAGCAATCTTTTGTTGCATAAATCATTGCTGAGGTGGAGTACATAGTTGCTGCTAGTAGTTGCTCTTAGATTGTCTAGGTCTTGTCTACTCTGTGGAACTATAGGTTAGTTTTGGATAGTGTTCCACTCGTGTGCGATAACACTAATGTCATTAATATAGCCAGAAACTCAGTGCAACATTCGAGGACCAAGCACATAGACAATAGGTATCACTTCCTTAGGGACCTTATTGAGAAGGGTGATATTGTCCTCCAGATTGTAGAGTCTTAGCACCAAGTCACATATACCTTCACCAAGGCTCTCAACTCTTCTTATTTTGCTTCTTTGAGGGGTAAGCTAGGGTTTTTTTATTCTTTCAGCCTGATTTAAGGGGAAGTTTGGCTCTTTTGCATTCATTGTATCATATTTCATATTTAAATTTTTAGCAACTTGCATTGTAAGATATTAATAGAGCTTTGATTATTATCCCTATTTGACATGATATCTTGCTATTACAATTTGCCTTGTCTTGTGCCAATTTTGCTGGATTCATCATGTCTCTTTTTGTGTAGCTTAGCTTTTGTTATGCTAGCTTGTTTAAATTTGAAAACTTGAACTAAAATATGTCAATATTAGATCTTATGACTAGTTTTACTTTAGTTAACCTTTTATGATTAATGCCATGTCAAATAGTCAATGTTGAATCTAGAATTTAAATTGAGATTTAGATTGAGCTATGTTAATTCATTGTTGAAGTATAAGTTGACTTCTCCCAGGCTTTTGTGGCTATGGTCTAGGATTGCTTACGGACTCAGGAGTAGCTCTTTGTTCTTGAACAAGGCAACAAAATAAAAAACGATCTCTTTTATGAGTGAAAAAACTGATTTCACCAATCCCTTCACATGAGATAGCTTGCCATTGCACTAGGCATAAATTCAGAGAGAGTTTTGGATGACTAAGACCATACTTTTAAGCTGATTGCTTGCTTGCTTGGGATGGTCGATAAAGACTTGAGATCTAACACATGGCTCATTAAAAGTGAAGAAAATAAATAATTATAAAAAATAGTTGAAACTTAGGATACAGTTGTGGATGGCTTTTAGTCCAAAACTTGTTTTACTAAGATAAGACCAAAATGTATTTCAAAAGTGCTAATCGTGCTCAAATCCAAGTGTTTAAGCAAAATGATTCAATATTGCACTTGTAGCACTCTAAAATAATTCAATTATAGTTTTTATGGTTCTATTTAGTTTATTGGCATGACTTCACTTATTTTGGGATGCCTTTGGCTAAACTAAGAATTTGAGCAACTTGGTAGACTACGAAATCCATTTAATTTCAGATTTTTTACTCAATTGGCCTAGCTTTGCTATATATGAATTGCCATAATCTAGATAACTACATCACATAATATGACCTGGTGTAATTCTTATAGAGTCACTTTGGATAATTTTCATAGCTCCTTATCAAGCTAAAAATGAATAAAGTGTAGCCACTTCATGCCATTACATGCTCTTTCTTCTTTAGTACGTGAATCTTGATGAATCCATTGTCAAAGGGGGAGAAGATTGGTAAAAATGCAAAAATTAAAGTTTTTGTGCTATTTCTTGCTAAGTTGGAGCTTGTGTGCTTTGCTGTGATTTTCTTGATCATTTTGATCTCTTCTAACCATGACCAAGGTCAAATAGAATAATTATTCTTTCATATGGACCTACAGTGAGATTTCCAAATTTCTTTGGCGGAGTTAAAGCATTTTTGTGGAAAACTTGTTCTATCTAGATGTTTTGAGCATTTTGAGCATCCTTTTGTAAAATTTCCTTCCATTTCTAAAATCAACACAATTTTGCATTTTTGGAGAAGTTGCTAATGTATTCATCAAGGGAGAGATTGAGAGACTATGTGAAAAGGTCAAGGAAATTTTGTGATGAATTATTGTCAATTCGTGTTGAGTTGAAATTCAAATTTGTGAAAGATTTAGATTTTCAGTCTGCTAGTTTTAGTCCCTAGCAGTCGGCCCTACGTATTGGTCAGACCGGCCATGCTTGGCGGTTAGATTGGCTAATCTCTAATTTTTAGCTGTGAGTTCTAAAATTTGGGAATTTGATCGTGGATTAGATCAATTGGTTCTAGGTCAATGTATTCATGTTGCATGAAACATATTTAAGCTAACGTGAGCCAAGTTGTAAAGAACTTGTACTGAAAACTATGTCTTGGTCTTTTGATGTGCTCATAAGCTTAGAGTCAACTATGATCAACGGTGAGGATCAAGACTATGCTCATAAAGGAGCTAAGGTCCAGAATGATCAAGCATGTTGGGTGAGATGGTTGAGCTCAAGCATGGCACGAGGAAGGCAACAAATGTTCAAGAGAAGGTTTGAGTGATGGGTTGTACCAAGTGGCTTGGTCGGTCTAAGTGAGGCATGATCCAGTGGGAACCGAAGTTGGAGAGACTTACCGATGCATGGCAAGCAATTGGTGCATGGACACGTGGCAAGCATGGCGATTGCTTGCAAGGGAAGGGGAAGACCATTTCAAGGTGAGAGTATTTTGGTAGTTAGCCAAATGCCAGAAATTTCGCTGGATCAAAGTCGCAGCACTTAGAAAAGTGGTTTAGGTCAAGGAGATGCTGAAGAGATCAAGTGGATCAAAGGCTTATGACTTAGCAGGTTCGGGCTCATATGCTTTGAAAAGCGTGCATGAGTTGAGTGTGAGTATAAAACCTGTGTTTTGTTGGGTTACTATTTTTCCAATTGTGCTAATGGATAATATCCATTAGGATTAAATGTGGGTTGATTGATCCATCTACTTAATGGGTTAGAGATGGAAGCTTGCAAGCCAACCCACCCCAACCATTTCATTTTTGAGTTCTGGGGTTAAGGTTTGAGAGAGAAGAGTGTTATGGTGTGCTCTCTTCTTCTTCTTATGAAGTGGCTGTAAAACCTTAATCTTCAAGTAGCAATTTATCAATTTTGTTCTTCTCTCATGAAGCATTCTTATCTTGGTTTATTTGCTCTTGTTCTTGTCAGTTATTTGCATCTTTTCTCCCCTTCTTGATCTTGTTGTATGCGTGCCAAGGACATGTAAGCGGTGGAGATGCTCATATAGATCAAATTCACTTCATCTAGGCATTGTGATTTGCAAGATTTTGATGTTGTCCGATTCATGCTTGATTGGAGCCCTTCATGAGGTTTCTTGATTCGAGGGTTTTGACTTCTATTTTTTGGGTGGTCCTGCTTGCTGTGATATGTAAGAACTCATCTAGAGATATCTTAGCTGTTCTTAACCTATGAGCAAGTTGTTTATCAAGTTTTTGATATTTGCCCTGTTTTGGTGCAAGCTTACATATTTTTTGAGGAAAGATTAAAACTTTGGCCAAGTTGGATGGAATAGGTTTCCGATACCCTTAGCATGGTGTGTGCTAAGTTGCGCCTTATATTAACATGGATTTTGAAGTTTGCATCAAAAGTAGTTTTGCCCCTGGCTGATGATCTGTAGTGGGAACAGGGAGCGGTCAAACCACTCCTTAGCCCAGTTATACCGCCCGCCGGTCAGACAGGTGGTTTGTGGCTAGTCATACCGCCCACCAGTCAGACCGCACCTCCAGTGGCAGACAAACCAATTAGGTGTTGAATTTGTGAATTCTCGCTATTTTGGGTTATTGTTTGGATTTAGGCTGTCGAATCTGATCTTTGTAGCTCTCGAGCTACTAGAGTAAAAAAATCTCTAGATGCCTAGGGAAAATTTTTGAGAAGGCATCATTCACCCCACTTTTGTTGCTATTGCTAGTCCTACACTATACTTTACAAAACTGTTCTTTCTAGCTTGATATATTCGCTGAATTTTCTTTGAATAGAAGCTTTAGCAAATTACACCCAAACATATGCACCATACACCACACCCGTTCAATTGGTCGGAGGTGTACGTTCGACTGTTTTGAGTTCTCCTTAGCTCAGATTTAAGGAGCGGCGGGAGGCTCGTCGGCGGGGCGGCCGCTGGGCGGCCGCAGGCGCGCTTCTGGTCGAGCTGGGCGAGCGCATGCGCGGAAGCAGCGGGAGAGGCGACATGGTGCGTCGTGCTGTCGTTCTGCTCCCCGCAGTAGGGTGGTGCGCGCAGGATCGGTGCTGTCTCAGCGACGGGTTTGCTCGTCGTGGAGTTCAAGGGTGGCTATGCCATGGCCTTGAGGCGTGCAGGGCTCCGATGTGTTGGTGGCGGTCTTTTGTGTGTGTGGGTAGTGCGTGGGGTGCTGTGGAGGTGCTGGCGAAAGCCTTGCCGGTGATCTTACCGGTCTTGACAACGATGACGCCTTCGGGCGCCATGGTCCTTCCTGGAGGTGTTGTCTTGGCACTCAATATCCCTCATGCTTACTGATCTCCAGGTGAAACCTTGCCTCGGTGAGGCAGGCGGCATCAGCGACCCTCGTCGCCTCCTTGGAGACGTCGTCTCGGAGGTCCATCTTCACACAAAGCAAACTGAAGTTTGGATGGCTCAGCCGGATGAGGATAGGGATTTGGTTGAAAGTAAGGACGAAGAAAAGTGCGGAAGCTCAGTCTATCTAGCTATTTTTCATAGTCCTTAAGCTGTTCTTCTTGTTGTTTCATGCTCCTCAGTTTTGAGGATTTGAGCCTAAGAGCTCCTGTAACTTTTGGCTGTATATATCCCTCGTGGATATAGAGGCCGGATTTTACATCCTTTATCTAAAAAAAGCTCAGATTTAAGCTTCTATTCCTCTGAATATAATTGATACCTAGTCGTACCAGGCAGTGGCGGATCCAGAATTTAGCTACGCCCCGGGCTAAACTCTAGACTCTTAACTAACGTCAATTTATAGTAAAATACTAGAACAGTAACGAAAATCAAAGCTTAAAGATGAGATATAAGCACATAGTACCTTTCCACTGAATCCCAATGAGCTAATGTACCGCTCGACATTGTCTGATAACAAGTAGTTGGGGTCTAGGTCAAAATAGTTGAAGAAATTCTCTACAGGGAACATCAGCTGTAGCCTGCCACAAAAACAAATCGGCCAGATATCACACAACCTTCATAGCTGCTAGCCTGGTATCATCATAATGTGAGACAAAACACTAGAAATTGTAGACAACTACGGATTATACTTATCTGAATTTGTTTCTAAATAGTAATACTCACCAATTTACCTCATCAAGAACTTCACATGAAAGGAGTATAAAATGCATCTTTCAATGGGGCAATACAGAGGGAATGGCAGAATGCATGTGCTACAATATTTCCTGAAGAGTGCACTTGCCCAGGTACAATCAACTTGGAGCAATTTAAGTATCATTCTATTTCATATACTGAATGATTGAGTTTGACCCTAGAGTTGATTCCTTAATAGAGTCAGCAACAATTGGATCCTCAGATATCTTTACATATCTAGGTATTAGATAAATTTATCTCAAGAAAGTCTTAAGTACAATCTAGCAGCAAATCATTTTTTTCCTTTGTAATGGAGGTTCTGATTGGGCAACAGGCACTCTTAACAGACCAATGGAACATCATTTCAACTTCATGCAGTTTCATATCAAAGAAAAAGTCCACTTGAAAGGAATCATTAGTCTAGAGAACATACAATTGACTCTAAGCTTAACTTATTACTTGTCAGTGCCGCTAACAGAGCATGCCGTAGTTTGCCAGCCCCCTCACTTTTAATGGTTAGTAGAGCAATGACAAAGGGGCAAACCTTCCATTTCTTTTTTGTGCTTCTGAGGGAATTGTTAGCTTGGAATGTGTCTTTGTATCCACCATGATTGGATGAAATGAAACGTCATCCAAGGGCATTCGGATTTCATCAATAATTCCTACCATCCGAGCTTCAGACAGTTCATATAATGTTGTGTCAGCTGAGAGCCCTACTTCCATCATGCCGTTGAGGCGTTGAGCTGTCCAAATCCAATCATACCATTCACTTATAATTTAGAAAAACAAGTATTCAGCTATCGGGAAACAATAAACAAGCAACAAAAGATACTCAAGTGCATGCAGCATGCCAGTGACTCAGTGAGGAAAATTGTGTATAGCTTCAGTTCTTTGTATGTGTAACAAAACATACTAAAGTTCAAGACTTCAAGTCTAGGCAAAACCTTCGGTGCAAAATTGCTAATCATCGGTGCTGGCCAGGAGGGGGAGACGCAGCCACGCAGGGAGGGCCAAAGGGGGGCGGCGCAGGGAGGGAGGCAGCGCTAGCCGGGAGGGGGTGGCGCAGGGAGGGGGCGACGCAGGGAAGGGGCGGCGCTGGTTGGGATGGGGGCGGCGCAGGCTGGGAGGCGAGCGGGCGGCGCTCGTCGGGAAGGGGGTGGCGCAGGGAGCGGGGCATCACAGGTAGGGAGGCGGCGCTGGCCGAGAGGGGGGGCGGTGCTGGCCGGGAGGGGGGGCGATGCAGGGAGTGAGGCGAAGCAGGCCGAGGGTGACACAGGGAGGGGGGCGGCGCTAGTCAGGATGGGGGCGGCGCAGGCTGGGAGGTGAGCGGGCGGCGCTCGTCGGGAAGGGGGTGGCGCAGGGAGGGGGCGACGCAGGTAGGGAGGCGGCGCTGGCCGAGAGGGGGGGCGGCGCTGGCCGGGAGGGGGGCCGATGCAAGGAGTGAGGCGAAGCGGGCCGAGGGTGACGCAGGGAGGAGGGCGGCGCTCATCGGGAGGGGGCGGCACAGGTAGGGTTTGGCATTTGGGCGTATGAGCCGGCATCGTCGGTGGGTGCGCGGTGCGCCATCCGCGAATGGGCCGTGAGCTGAAATCCTACCTGGGCTCAGAGCTGGAGTGGGCCGACTGTGGTGAGAGGAGCAGCATGGCCATATGCCTGTATGGATTACCTGGGCTGAACCTTTGTAATACTACCCGGGCTAACCTGGGCTATATATTACCAATATTTTCATACCCCGGGCTGAAGTCCACCTTGCCATGGGCCTGAATCCGCCCCTGGTACCAGGTATCACATGTTCTTCACACCCGCTGCCAGCTTGCAGCTGCTGCTTCATCAATTATGGACATCTGCCCTGTGGTCCGCCACCACAGCAAACGGACAACCACAAAGAACCGACGAATCTCGCATAAGCGTCCTTCCTGACTTGGTCCAAAAGTCTTGGCGAGGCAGTGTAACTATAATGAATGTAAAGTACGTAGCAGCTTCATTGCTCGTTCAGTGTCGATCTTTCCCTGTCGTGAATCTGGCGACAAAGATCTCCTCGTACTGTACAACATTCAAGAGCAAGCATAAGGCAGCCATGCATGCATTGCATATATTTGCGGTGCCTTCTTGCAGAAGAGCAAGGATAAGGCAGCCATTGCATGCATTGCAGTAAGGACGTTTATTGCAGAAGAGAAAATAGTGTGGAAGATGCGAGCCGGCGGGTGGCACGCAGTGCAGCAGGCGCTGGCGGCGGAGGCGGCGGCCGCAGTGAGGCAGGGCGTGGGCCTGGCGCGGCGGCAGGGTCACGCGAAGGTGAGCCCGCTCCACGTCGCCAGTGCTATGCTGTCCGCCGGCGCCGGCCTCCTCCGCGCTGCCTGCCTCCGGTCCCGCTCCCACCCGCTCCAGTGCGAGGCGCTCGAGCTCTGCTTCGTGGTCGCGCTCGACCGCCTGCCGGCCTCCGACGTGTTCCACCGAGGCAACTATGTGCCGGCAGTGTCGAACGCGCTCGTTGCCGCGGTCAAGCGTGCCAAGACGCGCCTACACCGCCGCGGCTCCATGGAGCAGCTCGACGTCAAGGTCGGGCTCGAGCAGCTCGTCATCTCTATACTCGACGATCCGGGCGTCAGCCGCGTCATGCACGAGGCCGGCTTCTTGAGCTGGCAGGTCAAGGCCGACGTCGTGAAGGCCGTCTCATTGGATCACCCAGACACAACAGTAGGCAGCAAAAACTCACCAGGTAATAATTACTCTGCGATGCTCAAAGAGTCCACAGCCCAGGCCGACGACGACGCCATGCGCGTCCTAGACTGCATCGCGAGCCGGAGGAAGCGGTGCGTGGTGGACGTCGGCGAGAGCGCGGAGGGAATGGTGATTAAAGCGATGGACAAGGTGAGCGAAGGAGAGCTGCAGAACCAGCACGTGCGGGATAGCAGCGTCGCATTAAGCCTCCGCTGCGACAGGTATATTAGGGTTGGTCCTGCGCTTTGCTGCGGGTGTGTCCTTTTATTTTAAATAAGGGATAGACTATTGCACAGACGACTGAAATTTTTTTATCTTTCAGTTACCTAAAGTTGCACTTTGAATCACCTGAAGTTGCACATATTTTTTTTGGAGGAGGGCTGCAATTTTAGTTGATTGAGAGCGCAATTTCAGGTCACCTGAAGTTGCACTCTGAATCACCTAAAGTTGCAGCTGTTTTTTTTTTTGGGCTGCAATTTTAGTTCATTGAGAGTGCAATTTCAGGTGACTGAAATATAAGAAAATTTCAGTCGCCTGTGCAATAGCAAAACTGTTTAAATAATTGAAGCATGATACCTGTGTGGTTCATCCAAATATAGGTCAACCGCGCATATGATTATTATAGTACGTTTTGGAGAGAGGCAATTATCTTGCTATATATTTTATGTTTTTTTGCTTTCATGTTCTCAATTATCTCATATATATATATATATATATATATATATATATATATATATATATATATATATATATATATATATATATATATATATATATATATATATATATATATATATATATATATATATATATATATATATATATATATATATATATATATGTAGTTGTTATACTTTTCACTCTAATAAAATGACACTAATCTCAAAACACACGAAAGGGTAAGTAATTACTATACACCACTCAATTCTACTTTAAAATTTGTGTTGAGGAAAACATAGAAGCATAGAATATGAATATATATATATATATATATATATATATATATATATATATATATATATATTCCAAAATGTTGTTGTGGTGTAATGCGCACATGCCAAATCAAACAGTTTGTAGAATTTTTGATGATGTTCGTATATGATTGTCTCTCTCTTTGTAATCTCTCTCGTGAACAGTCAAAATTCAAAAACCATAAGTAAAGTCATAAGTCATAGTTCAAAAGAATCCACCCTTTGACTAACACCTATATATCTAGTTATGTTAACGGTAATCATGCTTGTTTGTTCTTGCAGTGAGGGGTGGTCGGCCTTTGTCGGCGGCGCAGCAGCGAACTACTCGGAGGCATTCACGGGGACGGCAAGCCTACCGCCACCGCTGCGCCGCTTACAGGATCCAGTCCCCACACCGGTAAGCTGTGGCACCACTGCAGGTTTTACGCATATATAGATAACATGCATGCTGTTCCGGCACCACTGCATGCATTCTGTCTCGTTTCATTGATAGAGAAAAGTGTGTCAACACAAATGGGGGTAGCAGCTCGTTCCTTTACAAAGTTGCTTTGTCTTACTAAAGATCTCCATCTGTGCAGCTGCGATATGATATGTGCAACATGCGGAACTCCTCCCCGGCGGCCGCTTCTTTCTTCGCTGGCTTTACCCACTACGGCCACACCACCCTGAGCTCCAAGCCACGGCAACCGTGGCCGCCAAACCACGGACTTCATGACCACCCGGTGTTCAAGGCAAATTGTGATCAGCGATCGTATGCAATTCATAATCGTTTGAAATCTAACACAGTGTGTAAATCATCGGACGGTGCAGCGGAAGCTGCTTGCCGCCAGCCAAGGTTCTCGGAGCTCACCGCGGATAATCTCAAGGTTCTATGCAACGCACTCGAGAATTGCACCCCGTGGCACAAGGACATCGTTCCAGACATAGCCATCACCGTGCTCCAATGCCGGTCTGGCATAACTAGGAGGCGAGGGAAGCTTAGCTCGGCGACTTGGTTGCTCTTCCAAGGAAGGGATAGTGGTAGCATGAAGGCAGTGGCTCAAGAGCTCGCAAAGCTCGTCTTTGGGTCACTCAACCAGGTTAACTCCTCTTCCAACTTCATCGTCGAGCTTGGCTTCGTAGAGAGGTTATACGAAGTGATATGCGAAAACCCTCGTCGTGTTATAATGATCGAAAATGTTAAACACTTGGATTATGACTCAGAAATCAGCATCAAGAATGCGATTGCAAATGGAAGAATGAGGGGTTGCAATGGTGACGAGGTCAGTTTGGAGGATGCCATCATAGTGTTGTGCTGTGAAACGTTTGATTCGAAGCCTAGGGCTGGCTGTCCTGGGGTGAAGCACATGGTAAGTAGCCATGGCAACAAGAGCAAGGAGGAAGAAGGCATAGAGGGGGAAGCGATGAAGCTGCCTTGTTTTAGCTTGGATTTGAATACTTGCGCTGAGGATACTAGAGAAGAGGAGGAAGAGAGTTCACTTAGTGATGCTGGGATGCTGAATGCTGTGGATGGTGTTTTCTTCTTCCCACTACTAAATGTAGAATAGGATGTATGACGTAAGTGTAAGGCATGCCTAGTTCGGTTGTTGAGTCCTAGTCTGGTTGTATCTTACCTATCGAAGTTGTAGCTAGCCTATCTAGTTCAGTTATTGAGTCATAGTCCTAGTCGTAGTATGGTTAATTATCAGTTGAAAATGTACTCTACATGAACTTTTGCATGCCATGTAACTTTTAGTGCTTTCATCCTCCTTAATGTGTGATGACATGTGATATCTGAGAAACTTCATTATAGGTAATGGTATCCGAGACATTTTGTGATGACCCGTACCATTATCATTAGAGTATGACAGTGGTCTACGGATTATTATTCCATAAGAACATTGTCTTATCGAATAATAAGTAATACCAGAGTTTGCGTAGCAGAACAATAATTAGAGACATGACAGTATTACAATAACTAGCCATGCAGAGCTAAAGTCTTTAATAGACTATTCACTCACTAACATCATACATCGAACACTGATACAAAAGTTCCGCCCTATGCCCTAATTATACAATTATTGGATAACAGATGAAGACGCAGATTATTTATACTCTGATTCTCTAAGACGGGGCACTACAGGACGCCTACTCATCCCAACTGTCGAATAGGGCGTCCATCTTCCCTTGATCCTCAATATGATCACCCTCGTGTCACACGTCATCCTCTGGGCCTGTAAACTCTATGCCTAACCCAAGGTAATCCCCGGCCAGAATGTGTTGTGCCGAGTTAGAGTACAGAATGTGTTCCCTAGTTCTGTTATTATATCTCCACTTGATTATAAATAGTCATTGGTTGGGGATAGTCTACCCCTCACCCGACACTCCACGGTAGGCTCACTACTTTTGAGCTCTATATCAGTTCTGGGTTCGCCTGTTTGGATCCACCACTTCTAGGTCTACACCAGTTCTAGTACCTTCCAAACCACCTATTTATACTACATACCCTCATGGAGAATATAACAACGTTGTTGGGTAACATTTCCCATTCGTCGAAACAAGGCAATGGTTGATACTAAAAATATAGCTCCATACCTGAGTGAAAGTTGCTTAGTCCTTATATTATAACCATATGTAGAGGGTTCTAAACTTGCCCATTATCTGCCTGACATAGGTACCCTCTACCCTCCAATTATACCTAACTTACAGTTCAACTCCTATTATACATAACTTACAATCCAACTGCTCATTCAGTTGGATATGTACTCCTATAAGCCCTTTTATTTTCTCCTCTAACCACCATTTCTTTGAAAGTCATTTTAATGTAGCAGCTAATAATGTATAATGTAAAAGTAATTTTTCTTAAGTAACATAAACTACTCAGAGTAATCAAAGGCGAGCTTGCCTTGGTTCGTGTAGTACGCCTCAGTCTTAATTGCAACTTGTAAAGTTCCCCCTCCTGCCCTGGCTCGCCCTCTGCATTACAGAGTGTATTTTATGACTTAAGAAATTTGATTCAATAGAACAATTGTGTCATATTATAGTGTTGAGTCCTTAGTTTAGGCTTATATTTGTATATTAAGATACATTTGCTGGGATTTATTCACCTTGGTTTTAGTTTGACATCAAACATTCCCAAACCACTCTAGCCAAACACTCCGCACATGCATGACTAACCCGGCTAACACATGGCCGGTCCATACACACACACACACACCAGCGCACAGCCTGTAAACTCTATGCCTAACCCAAGGTGATCCCCAGCCAGAATGTGTGGTGCCATCTTTTCTTTGGTTTATAAAATCCTAAAAAAGAAAAGATGATGTTGAAGGCATATTTCGGCTAGAGTATGCTTTCGTGCTGAGAAAGCGAATTTCCTGTGAACTAAAAGCGGCTTTTTGCATTTTATACATTTTTTGAATGTTCTTACATGTGGACCATGCATATCTCTCAAGTTTTATATCACATTTTATTTGTTAAATCACCAAGTGGGTCCCATACATCGATGACACATATTTTAAATCTCAGTTTAATTAAAAATACTTAACAAATTTCTACTAGACCCACCTATCATTGATTGATTACATTTAAACCTATCATTAGCGCTAAATAATTTCTCTTACATGTGGGGTCTACTCACCAGCGAGAGAGAAAGAAAGTGAGTGAGGCAGTGACCATAGCGGCTCTCGAGAGCTCGCCGACAGCGAGGAAGGAGACGGTGTGGTCCAAGGATGGGCAAAATGGAACAAGGGGACTACGGCGAAATCTTAGGAGGTGGAAGCAATGCTCGAGGAGCTCCAGTGCGGCGGTGCAACGGTGAGGAGTAGCAGTGGCGCTCGGTGCTGTGATGGAGTTGGCACAAGGAGAGGGAGAGGCAAATGAGTGCACGGATAGTTTGGGAATGTCAATGCGATGCTGATGGTGGTGGCACAGAGACCTATGGTCACCGAAGCAAGTGACACGATGGTGTTAGGTGACAGAGCAAGGGTCGGCCACGGCAACAACTAGGAAGGCTACAGCCATAGGCTAAAATAACCAGCACACGAGCACCAGGGGGTCTTAGTGGTGCTCACTAAGGGGTCATCAGGGGCTGAGGTGATCAGATACGGCTCATCGGTGGTGAGCAGCGATGGTAGAGAGGAGGCTCTCGGTGTCGGCATTCCTCAATGACGAAGAGGAAACAAAGGAGCTTGCATTAGCTACCTAGGAACATTTATGCCCAACCACTATTTTAGATGGAGGTGCTTCAAGCATAATATCACTATAAAGAATGTAGCTATTGAAGTTGAGGGTACAATTTTTGGCCTAAAAATGAAACCCATTCCCCTAAAAAAGATCAAGCACTATGAAAGATAAAGTGCTGCAATAAGTAACATAACATAACAGTTTGATCTAGTTTAGTATCAAGGTAGTTTCATTTTGAAAAGCGGATTTTTCCATTCAAAATCTCATCATCATCTTTGTTAAAGTATGGAATTCTCAACCAAAGCTACGGAACTCATGCCACTATTAGAAAGTAGAATGACCAACTTTTATATGAATTTTCAAGTAGATGAGATCGGTCGAGTGGTCTCAATTGGAGATAGGATTGAATGTGTTTATGGATTGAACAAGATTCAAGCTAGACAAATGGTAGAATTTGCCACTAGTGTGAACGGAATAGCCTTGAATCTTGAGAATAAGAATGTAGGTATTATTGTCTTTGGTAGTGATGCTACTATTAAAGAAGGAGATCTTGTCAAGCGCATTGGATGTATTATGGATGTTCCTGTGGGAAAGCCCATGTTAGGCTATGTGGTCGATGCCTTGGGGGTACCTATTGATGGAAAAGGGGCTCTAAGCGATCACGAACGAAGACATGTTGAAGTGAAAGCCCCAGGTATTATTGAACGTACATATGTGCACAAACCCATGCAAACAGGCTTAAAAGCAGTGGATAGTCTAGTTCCTATAGGCCATGGTCAACAAGAACTTAAAATCGAGGACAGAGAAACTAGAAAAACTGCAATAGCTATTGATACTATATTAAACCAAAAGCAAATGAACTCAAGGGGCACAAATGAGAGTGAGACATTGTATCAAATTTTATTTCAACTGAAAAACAAGTCTCTATTGCCTAAAAGAGACGTGCAAGGGTCCTGAACGATACAACCACTGCTAATTTATCGATATTTAGTTTATTGGGTACATCATGAGCCAACAAAAGCCCTTGAGTTGATTTGCTCAATTTACCTACTAATATAGGGGGAGGATTGAGGGTGCGAGCCCGAACTCAATCAATTCTATTTGGCTGAAGTCAATCACCATCAAGAAAGCTGACTAAACCTCCTCCTCTATCAAAGGGTATCTCTAGGCAATCCACATCCATCCTCGATAGCATATCCTACTCCTGCCATAGCCTCTTTATCCCCAACTATGGAAATTGCCCAAAGAGCGACTTGCAGAAATTGGTGTTCTAATGGGCTTGCTCCCCGATCAACTTAGTGTCTTTCGTAATTCATCCTTCTGTATCCAATGACAGAATCCAGTTTATGAATGCATACTTTGGTCCTTTTCTTATCACAAAATTGGAAAGCACACCATTTCATTTTTCATGGGGGCAATTAACCTATATAGTCATCTTAAGCGACTGACAAAAGGTTGCAATTCAAATTCTAAGAAATCATAGTGGAAAATGAAAAAACTAACCCACCAAATGGTAGTGGTAAGCACATCATCTATCATATAATAAAAGTTGGTGACAGGTGATCTACATGCAACACCCCGGCTTGACATGAGTCTAGAATGTCACCACTAATTCCAATCCTTCCCAAATTAAACCATCTTTCACAAACTACTAACATCAATACATTGACCAAGCTTTCACAAAATACTTCCTTAAGCATAAGCATGACAATATTGAATAAAGCAAATATTAACATTGAATTGAAGCAGTAACAATAACGAAGGCAATCCAATTATTGAGAATAACCATAGATACTTTATTTGATTGCAACCATACTAATAGCTCTATGTTCTAAAGGAACTTATTAACCAATTTAAAGAGTTTATATGAACCAAAGTGCTAATAATGAATATTTATTGTCTAATGTGGTAAGTGAAGCAATGCCAGTGCATGAAATGATTTTGCGCTACTCCCCCCATGCATATCGCCTTCATTGATCACCTAAAAATAACAACATAAGTAAGAGTGAGTTCACGACTCAGCAAACACGTAATAAAATAGTAAACGGTATTAAAATATATTATCAAGTATTTATATCAATTTACAACTATCTCATTTCCATCTCTTTCATTAATACCATGCACATATCTCATCATCTCTTTTATCTTTTCATTAATGCCATGCACATATCTCATCATCTCTTTTGTTTATACTAGTATAGCAAAGTGTAACCCCTGTCGGTGTCCACCTATGCCTAGCCTCTTTCATGCAGGGATCTCAAGCCCGTCCTCTTTCATATGGGGATCTCAATCTCGTCCTCTTTCATACGGAGACCTCATCCCCACTCCCATAGAGTGCCTGCCAAAGTAGATCTTACTCTTTCCACTCCTGTGGATCGCCCATACAAAGTAGACTCTAGAGTCTCACACAAGTCACCTCTTTCCATCATTAATAGTTATTATGCAAAATGCAATAGTTCTCTTACATTAATCATTTATCAACATTACTCATTTGTCATCATCACCATTTAATCCACCATCATATGAGCATTAAACAAAGCAAGTGTAAACATGTAAACCAACATATTAGGCACTTTATAAACATAAAATAGCAAGAGCAAATAACACGTATTACCATTCTACCATGCACTTGTCTTTTCTTACCACGTGAGATGTATTGATGTGAAGACAACACCAACCCTGAAATTAATCCTCCTACAATAAATACGAGTCTAACAATATGCCACAATAATACATAAACATCAAATAAACAACATCGCTTCTACGTTCTCCGATCTAACAATCTCCTCTTTAACAGACAGTCCTCTCCTATTGTCCAGGTAATAAAAATATCATAACTCTTGACTCAAATGCCCTATCATGGCAAACCATATAATTTCTGGAATCTACACAATTTTCTTCACTTTCTTAGATTTCCACAAACTCTGATTAATACATTTAACCTCTCATTTTTAACCCCAAAGAGCATTCTATTATCTTACTGGACAGTAGAATTAACAATTTATTACTCTTAATTTACTGGTCCAAAAATAATAAATCATACTACTTATGAAATCTACAAAAAAATTATCTACCTTTATTTATGCTCATAATTTAATTTCGCTATCTAGTAGGCCCAAACTGCAGATTATCATGATTGTGTCCAACAGCGATCAAATTTTGGATAGCAGCCAACCCAAGGTCTTAACTTCTAAACCACTCAATAAAACCCCATGTTCTTGCACTCTATAGAAACATTAAACAATTTTCTACAACTTTCATATTATGTAAAAGTTATAAAACAGGACATGGCTATCCCAAAACTCGCCCACAAGACAAAATAGCAAACCCTAATGAACAACGATACCCATAACTCATCTCTAACACCTCCCTTCCTTCCTATCTAGAACTAGCACAACCTCAAAAACCAATCTACCATGGCCTAAAATAGGGAAACAAGGTCCGGGATGTTATACCTACAACCGGAACAATGGAAATTAGTACTGGCGCGAAACTTCTCTTCCTTCTTCCTTCTTCCTTCACTTTTCTCTTCTCTTCCCTGGCCAGCCCCCTTCTTCTTCCTCCCTCTTCTTTTCCTCTAGCCGGTGTCTTCTCTTCTTTTCCCTACCGGCCGCCTCCTTCCCCTTTCTTCAGCTAGTAGCAGCCATGGCCAGCACGGCAGGGCAGCTGTGCAGGTGGGAGGCAGCTAGGGTTTGGGGTAACTTCACCCCCCCCCCCCTCCCCTCCCCTTAAAAGGCTTGGCCCACCCCAACTATGATCGACTTGACTAAGAGATCGAATCGAATTCTCCCTCCCTCAATTTCGTTTCCTTTAATCCTTTTCTATTTTTGCAATTAGGCCCTTAGGGAGGCTAGTTTTGGAATATTACACTACAGCTACTAAGAAAAAAGAGAAATATGCTAGAAATTCTAACAAAAATAAAAATATATAACGCTTAATTTGATTGCTTAGATTTTATAGTTGTCTTAGGGGTATAAGATTTTGAAATAAATGTTAAAAAAAATCTATCCCTAAATTTTATGTGATTTAATTTTAAAGATTAGATTTGATAGTTGTCATATAGATATATTAATTTGAAAAGTATAAAAAAGAGATAAACAACAATACATATAATTCAAAGGCTGTGTGCGTGTAAGTTTGATAAGCGGGCCACCTCCCAATCCTCCCTTTCATGTAGGGTAAGAAAGATCTTAAAATAAATTTTGCTAATTAAATATCCTGATATATTTTATTTGCAAAAATAGGAATTTCAACATTTTTAGTTAACAAAAAAATTATATACACTATATTTTTTCCAATCGAGAAACCCGAATTTCCATTTCTCAGAACGGAAACACACTACTTATATACGCCATATTATAATACGCCATAACGTGCAATCGCGGCCCAATCGGCTAGTTGTAGTAATGGGCCAACACCAAGCACCAGCCGAATCTCTTACAGCCACTGAAGATGACATAGGCCCATCACAACAAAAAGAAAAGCAACAGTAAAACCAGGGCTCTCAAGGTGGGCCCTCTCACACAAGTCCGGCCATTTCGCAGTTGGCGACGTCGGACGTAGCCAACCTTCTACAGGTTGTCTTGTAAATTTCAGAGAATGTTTTAGTGTGTCAGTCTGAATTTTGAAGAAAAAAAATCTTCTATGGCTGTTAGTCTGAACTTTGATGAGTGCATTAGAAGTTTTTGTACAAAAACCCATTCAATGTACACCAAAATAAATAGCTCTTGTCCTCTGATGGGTAAACTATTGGAGATGCCAAAATTCCTTTAAGCACCAACTTCTAGATCCACAGCATTTCCTAAGGAAGTTAAATAAATCTTCTATGGTCATTCATGGATTTACTGGCTTGACTAATAAATCAAGACTTCCTATAGCTGTTTGTTGAGGAAATTATTAGTTGGCATTGGCACCGCCTCTTAACCTATGCATTAGAGACAAGTAGGCAAACCACAATGTTTCTATCAACCCTATGCTTACTGTTTTTTCCTTTTGAAGGAAATGAAGTTATCCAAAAGATCTGAAGGGATAGCATTTTGAAGAATAAATCATCAATCTTGCATATTGTTGTTTGGCTATGGATAAGCCGGTTATTTGTCCTCAGCCATTTTGGCCCTTGTTTTGACATTGTGGTGCTGCCATGCCATCAAATTTATGTTTAGGAAACTTATCTCAAGAAAATTTAAAGGTAAATGATTCTGTGGAAAAGGATTGATATTCCCTCTTTATCTTTTCTGTTGGGCTCATTTGGCTATGCAGGCGCGATGGCTTCAGCAGTTGAGACAAAGAATGTACCAAGGTTTGGGCTCTTTTGAGCCATGCAATGCAGATCCTCCAAATGAAAGTAACCAAAGCTGTTGTTTGCTAGTTGTTGCAATTGATAGAAGTTACAGTCCAAAACAAAAGAAAAAATTGATTGAAGTTGTATGAATTGATTGGGACTTGTATGGCATATTTCATATTTGGCACTTCTATTACCCTTATGCCGTTATGCGTGAACATTCTGCCATAGATATTTGTAGTTGATACATGGTACGTGCGTGCGAAAGAATGATTCAACATGTATGATTCAATATTTTCTGCTGTCGGTACTTTGACCTCTATGAAATGATCTTGAAACAGGTTTCTTGATGTCTCAAAAAACAGCAAAATTTTGATAGACTTGCCTTCATGACTCTTTGTAGTTTGTTTCTGAATCTGCTGCACTCAGAAGTCAGAAATACTAGGCCAGGCTACCGAATGATCAAACACTGCCTTTTGCCACCTGATGGTTGATCAGTGTTAGAGATATATGTATAGTTTGTTATTCCCCAGTGTTATGAGGGGTTCTTTGCATATTTACCACCTGTACTTTGTGTATATATACCGGCCCATTGGCCTCATATGAATACAGCGCTATTCATAACATGGTATCAGAGCCAAAACTAGGGTTTTGGCTTACCTAGGGTTCCGTGCGCCCGTCCGCCGCCGCCGTCGCCGACTCCCGGCCTCCGCCGCCGTCGCCGACTCCTGGCCTCCTCCGCTGCCATCCCCACCGCCCGCTCGGCCTTCACGGCCTCCTCCACCGCCGCCTGTCGGCCTCCTCCACAGTCGCCTGTCGGCCTCCTCCGCCGCACCGCCGTCGCGCTGCTGCTCCTCCGCTCGACGCCGCCGGCCGCTCCCTCGCGCCGCCGGCCGCTTCTCCGCCGTTGCGCTGCCCGCCGCCTCGCCGCTTCTCCGCCCGAGGCCGCTCTTTCGCCTGAGGCGACTCCTCCGCCTCCGGCTGCCGTCGCGCCGCCGCTGCCTTGTGCGCCGCCGCTGCCTCGCCGGCTCCTCCGCCTAAGGCTGCTCCTCCACCTGAGGCCGCCTCCTCGCCTCGAGCTGGCCGCCGGCTTGCCGAAGAGAGAGGCGCCGCCGCCGCCGCCTCCGTAGCGCCGCCTCCCGCTCCCGCTCCTGATCTAGGGTTGGGGGTTGGTTCGGCCGGTCGGTCGGGTCGGTTTGTAAACCGACCGAAAAAAAAGCAAAAAAAGACGTCGTTCTAACCGCCGCGCCGTCCAGCGCCGCCTGTTAGACTTCGTTGTCTTGGTCGCCGCGCCGTCCAGCGCCGCCTACCAATGGGCACCGTTTCCCTCCCTCGCTGCCCGGTGATCTTTGATGGTGTTAATTACACCGACTTCGTGTCTCACATGCGCATCCACATGCGTGGTCTTCGTCTCTGGGGCGTCCTCTCTGGCAATGTCACCTGCCCGCCTTGCCCTATTCCTCCGACGGAGCCTACGCCTGTTGCTTTGCCTTCGACAGCCGATAAGGCTGCTACTGAGGCCGCTCGCCTTGCTGATGATGACGCTGCCTCTACCTACCAGGAGGATCTGGATTCCTACAAGGATCGTCTGACCGTCTACACTCAGTGGTACGATGACGACGCTCGGGCTGCTGCTGTCTTCATCGCCAGTGTCCAGCCTCAGTTCTCTTCTGAGGTGGTGGGACTCCCTTCGGCTTTCCAGATGTGGACTCATCTTCGTCAGCGCTACGAGCCCTCTGGTGATGCCCTGTATCTGTCCGTGGTCCGCCAGGAGCACTCTCTTCAGCAGGGTGATGCTACTGTTGACGCCTTTTACGCTCAGAGCTCTGCTGTTTGGCGTCAGTTGGACTCACTTCGCACTGCTGGCTGTCGTACCTGTCCGTGCTGCCTGGATGTACGTGCTGACCTGGAGTTTCAACGGGTTTACGAGTTCCTTACTCGCCTTCGTCCTGAGTTTGAGCAAAGGCGTGCCCAGTTCCTTGCACGCCACCCTCGTGTCACTCTCCTGGAGGCTCTTACCGAGATACGCGCAGAGGAGACTCGTCTGAGTGGTGCTGGTCTGATGCCACTCCCCTCTGTGCTCGCCGCTCGTCCGCCTGCTACACTGCCTCCTCCAGCGGCTACCACAGGTGGTGGTGGCCGTCCTCTGTCTGGAGGTGGTCGTCCTCACTGTTCCTACTGCGACAAGGATGGCCACACTGAGTCCCAGTGCTACAAGAAGAAGCGGCATCTTTCACGTCGTTCTTCTACTGGCACTAGTGCTTCTACGACGACGTCTACCTCGACTTCTTCAGCAGCTTCTCTCACCGAGTAGGAGATAGCCAGACTTCGACGCCTACTTGCCGCTTCAGGTTCTCCCTCGACAGGTTCTGCAGGTTCTGCTACTGACTCTTCGGGCACTGAGAGACCACCTCCTACACAGTCAGGACTGCCACACAGGAGCTCTGGTTGGTTCTGGCCCTCGGCGCCGTGACTCACAGCGTCTCTGGGAGCTTGACTGGCTTCACCTTCCTTCCGCTGCCACCATCGCCGCCAGTCTCTCCGCTTCTGCCACTTCGTCTACCGGCTCTTTCCAGCAGTGGCATCACCGTCTTGGCCATCTGTGTGGATCCCGTCTGTCGTCCTTAGTTCGTCGTGGTCTTCTGGGGTCTGTCTCAGGAGACGTGTCTTTAGATTGTCAGGGCTGTAAGTTAGGTAAACAAATTCAGCTTCCTTATCCTCATAGTGAGACTGTGTCTCAGCGTCCTTTTGATCTTGTTCATTCAGATGTTTGGGGTCCAGCTCCCTTCGTTTCGAAAGGGGGTCATCGTTATTATATTATCTTTATAGATGATTTCTCTCGTCACACTTGGATATATTTCATGTCTTCTCGTAGTGAGGCCTTGCCTATCTATAAACAATTTGCCACTATGATACACACACAGTTCTCCACTCCTATTCGTGTCTTTCGTGCTGATTCTGCTGGCGAGTACCTCTCTCGTCACCTGCGCAGCTTCCTTGCTGAGCAGGGCACTCTCGCTCAGTTTTCTTGTCCTGGTGCTCATGCTCAGAATGGTGTCGCTGAGCGTAAGCATCGTCACCTCCTTGAGACGGCTCGTGCTCTGATGATCGCCGCCTCTATTCCACCTCACTTTTGGGCCGAGGCTGTTTCCACTGCCACCTATCTCGTCAACATTCAGCCCTCTTCTGCTCTTAAGGGTGCGATCCCTGTTGAGCGTCTCTGTGGTCTTCTTCCTGACTACTCTACCCTTCATCTGTTTGGCTGCGTTTGCTACGTTCTCCTCGCCCCTCGAGAACGCACCAAACTGACCGCTCAGTCTGTTGAGTGTGTCTTTCTGGGATACAGTGCCGAGCACAAGGGCTATCGGTGCTGGGATCCTGTTGGTCGTCGGATACGGGTTTCTCGGGATGTGACTTTCGACGAGTCTCGTCCATTCTACCCACGTCCTGCCTCTCCTTCGGCTCCCTCTGTGGAGTCTCTGTCTTTCTTGACCTTTCCAGATACTCCTATATCTGTTTTGCCCTCGTCCACCTGTCCTACTGAGTCTCCACATATTCCCCCAGTGGCCTCTCCGCCGTTGTCACCGCCTGTGTCGTCTCCTACGACTCCCCAGGCTCCTCCTACTATCGTCTACACTCGTCGACCTCGTATTGAGAATATTTCAGATGAGCCATCTTCTCCTGATGTTCCATCTTCTTCTGATGCTCCATCTTCCCCTGATGGGTCATCTTCTCCTCGCTACGCTCTCCGCGATCGCCAGTCGATTCGGCCTCCTGCCCATTTTGCCTTTGCTGGCGCAGCTACTCGTGAGCCTGTCTCCTACCGGGATGCTGTTACTCACCCTGAGTGGCAGCTTGCCATGGCCGAGGAGATTGCTGCCCTCGAGCGTACTGGTACTTGGGATCTTGTTCCTTTTCCATCTCATTCTCATCCCATCACATGTAAGTGGGTCTATAAGATTAAGACTCGCTCTGATGGCTCTCTTGAGCGCTATAAGGCGCGTCTTGTTGCTCGTGGCTTCCAGCAGAAGCATGGTATTGACTACGACGAGACGTTTGCTCCTGTGGCCCACATGACCACTGTTCGCACTCTTCTTTCGGTGGCGTCTGTTCGCCACTGGTCTGTTTCTCAGCTTGATGTCAAGAATGCCTTTCTTAATGGCGAGTTGCGTGAGGAGGTCTACATGCATCCGCCACCTGGGTATTCGGTTCCTGAGGGCATGGTCTGTCGCCTTCGTCGCTCTCTCTATGGCCTTAAGCAAGCCCCTCGTGCTTGGTTTGAGCGCTTCTCCTCTATGGTCACTGCTGCTGGTTTTTCAGCTAGTGATCATGATCCTGCGCTTTTTGTCCACACTTCGTCTCGTAGTCGGACTCTTCTTCTCCTGTATGTTGATGATATGATCATTACGGGAGATGATTCTGAGTACATTGCCTTTGTCAAGGCTCGTCTTAGTGAGCAGTTCCTTATGTCGGATCTTGGTCCTCTTCGTTACTTCCTTGGGATTGAGGTTACTTCCACTCTAGATGGTTTCTTTATGTCCCAAGAGAAATATATTCAGGATCTTCTTGATCGCGCCTCTCTCACTGATCAGCGTACTGTTGAGACTCCCATGGAGCTCAATGTTCACCTCCGACTCTCTGATGGCGAGCCTCTTTCTGATCCGACTCGCTATCGCCATCTTGTTGGGAGTCTTGTCTACCTTGCTGTTACTCGTCCGGATATCACTTATCCAGTTCATATTCTGAGTCAGTTTGTTTCAGCTCCCACTCAGGTTCACTACAGCCACCTTCTTCGAGTTCTGCGATACCTTCGTGGGACTATCTCTCGCCGTCTCTTCTTTCCACGTTCCTGCTCGTTACAGCTTCAGGCCTATTCGGATGCTACTTGGGCCAGCGATCCCTCTGATCGCCGGTCTATCTCTGCTTACTGTGTTTTTCTTGGTGGTTCTCTTATTGCCTGGAAGACGAAGAAACAGACTGCAGTGTCCCGTTCGAGTGCAGAGGCTGAGTTGCGAGCTATGGCTCTCTTGACAGCGGAGATTACTTGGCTACGGTGGTTACTTGAGGATTTTGGTGTTTCTGTCACTACACCGACCCCTCTCTTGTCAGACAGTACAGGTGCTATCAGTATTGCTCGTGATTCTGTGAAGCATGAGCTCACCAAGCACATTGGTGTTGATGCTTCTTTCATGAGGACTTGTGTGCATGATCAGGTGATTACTCTTCAGTATGTGCCTTCAGAGCTTCAGATAGCGGATTTCTTCACGAAGGCCCAGACTCGAGCACAGCACAGCTTCTACCTCTCCAAACTCAGTGTTGTTGATCCACCATGAGTTTGAGGGGGGTGTTAGAGATATATGTATAGTTTGTTATTCCCCAGTGTTGTGAGGGGTTCTTTGCATATTTACCACCTGTACTTTGTGTATATATACCGGCCCATTGGCCTCATATGAATACAGCGCTATTCATAACAATCAGGACATGCAAAACAAAGCATGGAGATGATCAAAACGAAGAGCAAGAAGTATACACCATACTGAATTACTGATTCTGAATCTTCCAATAAAACTAGTTATGATTTCACAACCCCTCCCTCCGCTACAACTTCAGGTACATGCTCTAACCTTCCCAGCTCTCCCATCCAAGAAGAAAATACTTGGATTTATTGGCACTTTTTTCCTTGACTACTGCAATAGAGAAAAGGATGAAAAGGATGCCCACTTTGGAAAATTTATCATGCACCAATGTCGGACCCGGATTTTATCAATTTGAAATCCTCTGTGATTCCATTGCACTATTCCCTGGATCAGATAGTGCACACAGATACATTACTGAATATCAAATTCATATCTTGCGGAAGCGTAACTAATACAATAACAGACTTACAGATATGTCGATCATGCTAAAAACCATTAAAAAGCACCAGTGGAAACACAAACTTCGTACAGCTGAGACCCTCAGGATTCTAAAGGTATTTTTGACTTGAGTCATGAATGCAAGTCTAGTCTTCTTTGGCCATATCTGATCCACAGGCAGCCAGCTGGAATTCACAACCTTGTTCTTACCCTCACCATCTTCTAGTCTTGTCAACTCCTTTAGATGATCGCAGAGTTTGACTTTCTCCTTCTTACTTACTAAATAATAGTAATTGAGTAACACAGTGAGTACAAAGATACTCAACAAGCCACCATATAGAATGCAATAATAATAGATAAAGGGCTGAACCAAGGGAGACTTAAGGTTCTTTTATTTGTGAAAACACCACCATTTTGATATACAGATATAGAAAATTCTTAAGACCTAGCATTTTTAACTAAATTATGTTTTTTTTTAAAATATAAGAGTGTATGATAATAATAGTAGTGTAGGTTACATCTACATATTATAGAGCATGGTTACCTCTATCATATGCTAATTTTGATATTATAGTTACGTCCACCTATTATTATCACTGAGTTACATCCACCTAGGGCAATTCAATCCAGGGTTACATTCATCTGTCATTTTCATCCCACCAACAAAGCTTTAGAAATAGACACTAACTCGAGTAAGTTTCTATGCCTACCCATGACTGTGGGTATGGCTATTCAAACGTTTTTCACTCTGTAGATATTGTACACTTTACCTACAAGAAATAATCAACTTGTTATATTTCATGCATTTTCTTAGACATATGAATCAAATATTTTAACAGTGCCTCAAATTAACTTTTGAATTTTAGGATATACATTAATGGCATTCTAATTTATCTAATTAATATTTAGCACAATTTGAATTTAGTTGAGACCTAGATGTATTTCAATGCAAGCTTTATTGAAAGTTTACTATTGAGCTAAATATCAATTGACAGGCTATTTAAACTATTATATTAACAACTTGATTATTTATTTGAAAAGGGCCCTATGATATTTGGAATAATCCATTATATTTTACATAATCATTAATTAAATCTTTAACTCCAATCTTACTAATTAAGTTGCTCTAAGATAATTCCTGGGATTAGGCCCACATGTCATATGCATGCACAGAGAGACAGAGGAGGGCAACACAGAGGGGAAACAGAGAAGGAAGCCAAAACAGGAGAGGGCAACCACACTCGGCCAGGAGGTGGCAGCGACGATGAGGGGCAACAGCGAGTGACAAAATGGGACACCGGGAGGGAAAGGAATCACAAGATGGCAATGGCACAAGCCAAGCGACACTGAGGCGGGCTGGCGACGGTGCTCGACGACCAGAGGTGAGGGAGAAATGTGGCAGCGGAGATCGGGAGGGAGAAGGAGAATTAGAGTGAGCATGAGCACGAGGGGCTCATGAGGAACTCACTGGCAGTGATGCGCGTGGCCGGGGAGGAACCGAGGCAGGCTAGCGATGCCAGCCTAGGGCGGCACAGGGAGGTTGATGGTGCTAGCGGAACTAGCGGTGGTAGGAGTTAGGAGGCGTCGTGGAGGTGCTTCCGAAGAGGGGAAACGACCTGTGGGGCATCGGAGAGGAGACGATGGTGGTGGAGGTGGTGCTCAGTCGGAGTGGGGGGAAACGGCACTGTGGCGAGCTCCAGCGGAGGAAAACCAAATCGGCTAAGGGAGTGTGCACCTGGGGGTGTGGAATGTGAGGTGACGCGATTGGATTATGGAGGGGCTCGCCATGGTGGCAAGAACAGCGAGGGGGCACGGCACGTGTGAACTCAGGCAGGGCTCAGGGAAAGGGAAGAAGAGGGGCAATAGGGGGCAATGCGGGGTGGGGTGGCACGGGAGCGGCCAACGCATGTGGTCAGGTCGGCGCGCAGCGCAACAGGGGCACACCGTGGCCAGGTTGCCGCCAAGGAAGTAGAGAAGAAGAGAGAGAGAGGGAGGGAAAGTTGGGTTGTGCCAGTGGGCCAAGGAAAGGGCGAATGAACGGACTGGCCCAATTGGGATTTTGGATTTACAATTCGAATTTCGGTTTTGTTTTTTAATTTGAAATTTTAATTTTGAATTTTCATTTTTAAATTCTTGGTTCAATTATCTGAATGCGAAATTTTTAATATTCTATTGCTTTTGCTTTTCATTCATTTTGATTTCAGACTTTGATTTTTATTTGAATTTCAAATTTGGATTTTTGGTTCAATTCAATTTCAATTACTTGGCTCTTGTTTTTAGATTTTTTTTATTATTTGATTCATTTGACAAAAACCAAATCGAGATTCTCAAATGCAAATCAAAAAATTCGAGCAACACCGAAACCCATTAAAAAGTTTTAAAATTTTAATGTTTTCAACATTCCAAATTTTTGGGGTGTTACAACCCAGTACACCCTTGACATGCTCGTTTAGGAATTTGATGAAAAGGATGCTCAATCACAGAGAGATATGTGTCGAATCCAATTGCTTGTCAATTAGAAATTTTGTGTTACCATACTGCAAATAGTGATGCAGAGTTGGATTTGCTTGTGGTGCTCGTTTACTCTGTCTAGTCCAACGACAACAAACACCAGTAGTCCATAGCAAGTAGTCAACAAACCGCATTAGGGGGATCATTTGATGCATGCTTCATGAAGCAACTGAACCAGGTTGGTCGCATAAGATTGGCAGGAAATATGAAAGTTTTTGTTTTTGTTTTCTTTGGGTACATGGTGTTGAAGTCAACCTTTTGTACACCTACGCGTGGTGAAGCCCAGTAGGCTCTGGTTTGACGTTTTCGCGCTTCAATATTGCAGTCCTTACCCATCTTACATGGATGCGCCCCAGATGGGAAAGCATGTGCTTGAGATTGTGGATTCGTCCACCGTATCTAATCACATCCTAGTTAATTTGCTATTACGTATGTGAATCTTGGAGCTCCCTGTTTTACACTATCTAAGTACATCCGAGTGATGGTGGCCCATGCTGCAGACCTGCTGAAGTACTTGAGATCAAGATTGATCTGCTCGATTGCGACTGTCTTTTTATCCATCTTTTTTCCTCTTGTTTTTCAATTGAGCAAAGTCAGGCCCACATCATCTTCCCATTGTAACTTTGCCAAAGTACGTTAGGCCGTTGCAGTCATGATCATGGCCATGGTCCTGGATTAGTGTTTATTTTTCAGTACATGTTTTTGTCAGGTCAATTTAGGAGGCAGTAGCTGATCAACAGGTTCAAGTTATGTATGTGGAGACCATATCTTGAACATGGCATGCTATCAGTCTTCAGACATTTTTTTTGTGAAAAAGAATTTGATAAACTTTTCGAAAATAAGCCTTTAGACTTTTGGTGTCGAATTTTGATAGATATACACATCAGTATCACTTAGGTACCACGGGTTGTGGTTGTGGCGTCATAATTGGGAATGTATCGGTTTTAAGACAGGGGTTCGATCATGACGTCCGAGGGTCGGAATTCGTTGGGAGTTGATCAATTCTGTCATAAATTGTGCCCATATTCTCCAATGGAAAATGATAGGACTAGGGTGTCCAATAAAGGATGGAGCGCCATGAAAAGGAATTCTTTTGCATGAGAAAATTGTGCACTATATGTAGGGAATAACTAGGGAGAAAACAAAGATGAAAAGGAGATGTGTAGCAAATAAATTGGGTCAGTCAAATGTGCCATACCGAACATGATTCACTCTGTGAGTTGTGACATACCAAACATTGATTCACTCTCTTTCATCCTTCAGTCCACTTGCAGAGTTTATGGTGGCTATAGACTGAGCACTTACTGACATCACTATCTCCATTTTGTCAAGCTCTTTTTGCTCAGCGATGTGAAAAGTTTATGGTTTAGGCTCTTTTTCAAACAGTTTCTGTCTTTTGAATTTTAGAAGTCAGTTTTTGAACAAAGTGATTTTTTAAAATGGTGTCTATAAGCCATGTGTAGGAATCACTGCAGGAACTACTTTGAATGAAATAGCTTCTCAACACGAGTTTTCTTTACTCCCTTAATCTCTCTCATAATCAATCAAAAATTAAAAGTCACAACACTTTTAACCAGGACCAGTCAAATGGAAATGAATTGCATGCTCAAATAAAGAGGCTTGGCAACGAAGGTTCCTGTTAGTATGTTTTTAAGTGGGTCAATAGTACGTTTTCCCAGCTGAGCTGACTATGGAGAATTTAAACCTTAATTTGGACGAGCATGTTATTCTGATTGTACCAAATTCTTGCATTTTTGCTTCAGAGAAAGTCACCCTGCATTTATTTATCCATCTCGTAATGAAAACATGAGGCCAGTACTTGAGAGACTGCAACTTACATATGGTATTTTGACACTCTAAACTCGACCTGCGGGGGGAAGAAACCCCTCCGGGCATTTGCTTAAGAAGAAGGTCTTCTCACGCAGACCGAGAAAATCCCCGAACCCTTGCCCCACCCTGACACAGCGGCATCAGCCCATGTGAGAACAACCAATCCAGGGTGATCCCTAGACCAACAACCTGGCGCAACCAACAACCTGGGCCAGCCTTTAGACCTGTGCTTTGGCTTATGGGGCAAGCGAGGGGATTTTTTTCCCCAGCCTGAAATTCGCTCCCACTGGGAGTCGAACCCAGGACCTGGGGGGGTGCTACTGAGGTGCTTTAACCGCTAGGCTAGAGGCCCTTTCGCGTATTTTGACACTCTGAGCCAATGTTTGGTCAAATAGAAGCAGCCTGCAGTTTAATTTGCCCTTCAGAATCTTGGCGGTATTTTACAGCAAATTGTGACACCAACCCTACTACTAAGAAACTATATTAGACGGCTACATCATAAACGGTTCCTATGAACCGCCTGTGTTGCAACTATCACATACGAATTATACTAACAAACGTCTGTGATATTTTCACAGACGGTTATTTATACCAACCGTCTGTGATAAAGCAAGATATCACGAATGGTTCTTATTAATAATCGTTTGTGAAAATATCACAGACGGTTGTTAGCATAAACCGTTTGTGATAATATAAGATATTATAGACGGTTCGTATTAATAACTGTCTATGATAATTCACAGATGTTTATTTATAAGAACTGTCTGTGATATATGCATTATCACAGACGGTTCGTATAAATAACCATCTCTGATAATGCCACGAGACCGATCCGTGGCATTTCCCCCAGGATTCTGATCTCACCCGTCCATTCTCTCCACATCGAACGGCAGGCGCCGGTTCCTCCCACCTCTTGCCCCTTATTAATTACTCCTCCTCTCCCTTTCACTCCAAGATGCGTGAGTTCTACCACTGCAATGTCACTGTTGTGCCATAAAGGTGACGCTATCACCGCCTCTCCTTCACTGCAAGGCACTGCGGAAGCAGCTAGCTACCAAGGATATCCGGCTCACACACTGTTAGGATCTCTCCTTCTATGTTTTTGCTATGGGTTCATAGAATTAGAAGATGTGATCTTGCCATGTTTAAGAGTTAGGTTCGTAGGATTAGGAGATGTGCTCTTACCATATTTAAGAGTTGGGTTCGTAGGATTAGGAGATGTGTTCTTACCATGTTTAAGAATTGAATTCGTAAGATTAGGAGATGTGTTCTTGCCATATTCTTACTGTGTTAGATGGCAACCTGCTCATTATCTTGTGATGTTATAATGGTGGATTCTAATGGAATGTGCTACTGTATTTGCTTAAGAGCATAGCTAATATTTCTTGAGGCTAGCCAAAAAATAGAAAAATTTAGGTATAGTATGAACTATCATAGATGGTTTTGTGGTATAAAATGTCTATGAAGGACTATCACAGACGATTCTATATTACAACTGTCTATGATACTCACCCATCATAGACGGTTAGTAGTTAGAACTATCTGTAATGTTAGAGTATCACAAACGGTTTTTACTTCGAACCATCTGTGATGTTAAAGTATCATAGACAGTTTTAGTTACAAACTGTCTATGTTGTATTTATCACAGACGGCTCACAAACCGTCTGTGATAATCTCTGATTATCACTGATGTATATACTCATATGGTTCAAAAAACCGTCTGTGATAACAGTTCCGAACCGTCTATGATGATCTTTTTTTATAGTAGTGCCTCCATTTGGGATTGCAATACAATTGGTTGGGGATACAGTTGGCGACATCTGAAAAATAATACAAACCTAGGTGACTAAACTGATCATGAATGGGAATTCACTGCAGCGCCAAACGTGTCTAATCAGATCGTTTTAATGGTAAGTGATGAGACTTAGGAAGATCTTGCCCATAAGCGACTACTCGATTCAGAAACATGACAGAAGAGAGCTTCACTGCATAAAACTCGAGCTGTTCCTGTTACATTTTGTGGTTCGAATATGATTGGTCTGATTACTTGAGAGTTTGATCAAGTTTCGATTAAAATATATTTCGTCCAGCGACTAGTCGGTAATACAAACTGATTGGAAATTATAATTGAGATCATCTTTATATTTGTGATAGACTCTGCACCGACTAGAATTAGACATGACTACTCAATACGCTTTCTACTACAACTTTTCATCGTTATCTTCTGATACTCTGTTTCGTCTCCGAGCAGAGTGTTGTCCCGTCTCTGAACAAGTGGACTATGTTACTTATTTGCCTGGGATTCTTATTCCCTAGACTATTTATCCCCTCTATAAGTCTCATGATAGATAGCAATACGTATAATACAAGCTATCTACATATGTAATACGTCAAGAGTGTTTTCTAACTTCTCCTTTATATAGTGATTTTGCTGATTACATATCCATGATTTTTCCTATAAAAGTTTTTTATATTAAATATTTGCCTCGTCCTCTTGATGTATTCTTTCATGTCGATGCGTTCCGTAAGAGTAACTCCAGCAGGAGCCCTCAAATCAGAGCCCGTACTTTTGATTTGAGGGCTCCCCCTACTACTTTGAGGGCCCTGTTTTTTGAGTTGAACTCCAGCAGAAACCCTCAAATTCATTGCAACTGAGAATGACATGTAGGACCCACTCTCATTCTCAACTCACTCGTCCACCGCGCCTCCTCCTCTCCTCCACCCGCGCCTCCTCCTCTCCTCTCAGCCGCCGCGCTCCTCCTCTCCTCCACCCGCGCCTCCTCCTCTCCTCTCAGCCGCCGCGCCTCCTTCTCTCCTCCACCCGTGCCCACCGCTCGGCGCCGCCACTCTCCACCTTCTCCGGCCGCCACGCCTCCGGATCCTCCTCCGCGCCACCACTTCTCCGCAGACGGCACCACCACAGCGAGGCGGCGTACGAGCCGAGGTGCCGGGCAGAGGCATCGGGCGTGGTGACGAGCGAGCGCCGGGCGGAGGCGTCAGGCGAGCGGAGGCGTCGGGCGCGGCGACGGGCGAGGCGGCGGGCGAGCCGAGGCGCTGGGCGGAGGAGGCGGGGGGCAAGCAGAAGCCGGGAGGCGGGGGATTTTTCACCGAGGCGGGGAAAAAACGGAAGAATGAGAGCCAGAGTAGGGGGCCCCTAGGAATGAGGGCTTGAAGGCTTCATTTGAGAGGCCTCCTATTTTTGAGAGCCAAGTAGGGGGTCTGCTGGAGTTCAATTTTCTGCTCTGGTTCTCAAATATAAGGTTTGAAGGCTTAAGTAGGGGGCCTGCTGGAGTTGCTCTAACATGGTACCATTGCATTTGTCATCTGCAACAGGCTCAGTGACAGGGGCCCACTGTCAGGAGCCGGTGAGGTAGTGTCAGTAAGTTGCATGTTAACAATGAGATTTGGGAAGCTTAACAACAGTGCGAAGCCCGCTCACGGATAGGCAGATAGCTAGCGACAATACGAGGCCGCCGCTCTGAGACGGCCAATCAGCTCGAGAGAAGTTTCTTGTTATGTCAGAGGGAGAGCGAGCGCCGGCTGATCTCTCTCTACCTCCTGTGCTCATTTGGCGCTTGCCCTGCCCCCCAAACAGCTGGTTCCGCTGCCGCCTCGTCACCTCTCTCTCTCTCTCTCTCTCCCCCTCTCTCTGTACACATCTTTAAAACGGCCACCGTATAGTTGGCCACCCACCTCTGTGCTCCTCCCCTCTCCTCCTCTGCTGATCACCTCACCACTTCTACAGTACACACAGATGGCAAAGCCTCGCAAGAACACCAACAGCAGCAGCAACACCGGCCACGGCAACGCGGCCGACGTCTCCGTGGCCGCGGCGGCGGTGGCTGTGCGCGCGAAGCCGAAGCGCACGCGGAAGAGCGTGCCGCGCGTGTCCCCCTCGCAGCGCAGCTCCGTGCACCGCGGCGTCACACGGTAAGCAAACCAACGAACTTACCAACGAACCAGCTGATTATTACAGCAAGGCTGCAGCAGATCGTATTGAGCTCTGATCACGCGGTAATGGCGTCGCATCGCAGGCACCGGTGGACGGGGCGGTTCGAGGCGCACCTGTGGGACAAGAACAGCTGGAACGAGTCCCAGAACAAGAAGGGCAAGCAAGGTTCGTTCTTCAAAACCCTACTGCTAGCTAATCACTGATACTTCCACTGATTCTCTCCTGTCAGGCTTAATTAATCAGTCGACTGCAACTTTAATTGCTGTGGCATGTATCTAAATAATCTTTCCCCTTGTTGGTGCACGCAGTTTACCTCGGTGAGGCTCTCGAGTCACGGCCTTGGCATGGGACCAGTTCATCTACTGTTCTAAAGAAAATAAAGAGAAAATCAACTGTTTCCGTTTTAAAAAAAATACTTTAGTGTGTATCAGTAGTGATTAGCTTGGTTGTCTCGGATGTTGTTGTTTGCAGGGGCGTATGACGACGAGGAGGCAGCGGCGCGCGCGTACGACCTGGCGGCATTGAAGTACTGGGGCCCCGACACCATCCTCAACTTCCCGGTAGGGCTAAGCTACCGCCAAAATTTATTCATTGCACATTCCACCAAGATATTATAGTCCGGTAGTGTTGTTCCATGGCGCCTGTCCCCGGCTTGGAATTCATTCTTGGCACCTCTCGAGTTGAATTCGGTCATGGGCTCTTTTCTCTGGAAATTAAATTGGACCAGCTGCGGTGGGGAAGCTACTGTAGGTTTCCGCACGGTCTCTTCTATCAGAGATGATGAGGTCTTACTTAGAACAGGAGAATTTTTCCAATATCGAATTGAACTATTTACTGTGAAATTTATATGTTCCAAACGAGGGCTAAATGGTTACAAGGGCATGGCTGAGTGAGAAAAATTGGCATTTCACGTCCTTTGGAAGAAAATTTGGCACTTTATCGTTAAAGTACAATACACGCCGTTAAATATGTTATGAAGCATCTTGTATTATTTTTTCAGAATTTAGATAGGTAGTAAATTTATTTTTATTTGTTTTTCACTGTTGCATAGTAATTAATATATTCCATTATCACGTACATGTGCATCGCATCTGGGCATGGGCTTTAAATTATTATTTTAACAATTATCGTATTTTGAAATACTTTGCAGTTATCTGCATATGAAGAGGAGTTAAAAGAAATGGAGGGGCAATCCAGGGAAGAGTATATTGGATCGCTAAGGAGGTAATTCTCAATCAAAACAACTATTTTGAAAATGCACTCGCCGATGAGTTTGGGTGAAAAAGAGTCCATCAGAAATTGACAGAACTCCTAAAAAGAATTTAGAAATATAAATCATATACATATGCTAAAAAGAAATAATGTATCCATATATGATGTGTTCACAGGAAAAGCAGTGGGTTCTCAAGAGGAGTCTCGAAGTACCGGGGTGTTGCCAGGTAATATGTTCATGACTTGATCCAAATTCCTTTGCTCCAAACGGGATCTTATATTAAACGTGTAAGCACAATTTGATCGGAAAATTATCATCATATGGAATTGCACCAATCTTCACAGACATCATCACAATGGGAAATGGGAGGCTCGGATTGGCCGTATTTTCGGCAACAAGTACCTTTACCTGGGTACCTATGGTACGTTAATTTCTTTCACAAAATTAATTTTGGGAAACCACAATTAATCCTGCTAGAAGAAATTAATTAGCATCACAACGGCCTTTATAAATGCCTTCATTTTTGTGACCTATAAATTCTCCTTCCGTACATGGATTGTTCCTGAAAGCCAAATCTGAGTAGTATTAAGTGCAAGTCGTTAGGGCTAGTGTACTACACTGAGGCTTACATGGTTATAGTGACGAATTTGCCCTCACATTGAAGCACATCGCTTGACCGTATAAATTCCCAACTAATTCCTGCAACCAGTGATTGTAATGGTTGGAGGCCTGTTTGTTGCTACAAGTCAGTAGATTAGATTGAAACCAATGTTGATTGCAATTGCTCCCAACAGTCAACCCTGAATTCTCTATCACGTTGCAGCCTCTGTTATGCCAATCAAAGAGGCTACTCATGCAAATTAAAGAGCTGATGCATGTTTGTAATACATAAGTTTCGTATGAATTTTAAAAAATACAAGAAATAAAAAAAAAGAATGCATGCATGTGCGAGACAAATTCTTTAGTAAACCATTACGTATGAAAATTCAGTGTAGATGGTTCACTCTTATGGCCCTGGATGAGTTCAGGGTTGTGGTTGTGGGACAGTGGGAGTGCACGAGTGTTAGGTCCTTGGTTTAATTCAGTGGCGGAGCTAAAAAATTTTCGATAAGGATGCACATTTTACATAAATCTAAAATCTTGTACAACAATTCTTCCTAAGATTCAACGGAACAAACAATTTAATCCTAATACCTATATACTTTCTACATGTTTTTAAAATTTTGGGGTGTGCCAGTATATATCGGGCAACACCCCTAGTTCCGCCCCTTATTTAACCCTCAGCACAAGGGCCGGTAGGGTTGAAAACACCCTAGTTAAAAAAAATAATGATTCCCTCTTAGTGTTTTTAAGAACTTCATTCGTGCCCATGGCAAAAATAACCAGGAAAATAGTATGTTGCCCCCAGTCCCCACAATTTAAATGCACGATGAACTACTCAATGGAGGTATATGGATGATCTAAATCGAAGTAGTTGAGCTAACAATGGCAGGAACTGAGGGCATTTGCGTCACTCCCAGTAATTTAAATTTCGGTTGGTGATTAGATGCCATGACTCAATGAGGTAGACCCCAGCAACACCAACCTCCAACGGCCCCCTGTGCACCAGTTGAAGCCTACAATCCATCAACAAAAAGATTAGCGCAATTAATTCGTACACAAAAGAATAGAACAAAGACGGACACGATGGGTGTTGTGCTAGTCCTGCCACACACACACAACCCACACAATTGTAGGTGCACCTAATCCCGTATTGTATTGTATCCTAGGATAAATTTCTATGAATTTTCTGCAAAAGTTTTATGAAATTGCTGGGCTCCAAACAAGCCTTGATAGGAGGAAATCAAGATAATTGCAATGTTTCCTGCCAAATTCCTGTGGTGTGAAGTTCCTGCGTTTCAAATAAGCCTGCTAACGGAACAATTATAATCTACTACCCTTAAGCAATAATGTAATGACTTGTAAGATCCATGCATTAGTGTTTTCGTATATTTTTTCATTAGTGTTTTCGTATATTTTTCTCCGACAAAATTGCGTCATTTAGGCTGATTAGCTGTCGTCGTTCTTGCTTGAATCTTTTGCACCGCAGCGACGCAAGAGGAGGCGGCAATGGCGTACGACATGGCAGCCATCGAGTACCGAGGCCTGAACGCCGTCACAAACTTCGACCTCAGCCGGTACATCAAGTGGCTCCGCCCCGGCGCCGACGGGATGAGCGCCGCCCAGAACCCTCACCCGATGCTGGCCAACCTGGCAGCGCAGGAGCTCCCGGCGATCGACCTCGACGGCATGGCGTCGTCGTTCCAGCACAACCACCAGAGCATGGAGGACAGCACAACGACGGCGCAGTTGCGCCTGCCGGCGAGAATGTCGCTCGGCCACACCCCCACGCCGTCGGCGCTGAGCCTGCTGCTGCAGTCGCCCAAGTTCAAGGAGATGATCGAGCAGACTTCAGCGGCGGAGAGCAACACCACCTCCTCCTCGTCGCTGTCGCCGCCCGGGCAGCCGCCGCAGGCGACCAAGGACGACGGCGCCTCGCCGCAGTGCAGCTTCCCGGAGGACATACAGACCTTCTTCGGGTGCGAGGACGGCGCCGGCGTGGGCTACACCGACGTGGATGGCCTCTTCTTCGGGGACCTGACCGCGTACGCCTTGCCGGCGTTCCACTTCGAGCTGGACTTGTGACGGCGGAGTAGAACGTCGCTGCACCTCAGAGTGTCAGTGTGCGTGTGGCCAATGGCCAGGTTGGTAATTTGGTATAGGCCGTTAATTAATTCCTTTTAATTACTGGGTTGGTTTTTGTCAATAGGAGAATCAAAACGAGAAGAAAGAGAAGAAACAGGCTAAGCGAGAGAGTTACGGTGCTAGTGAGGACTGGGAATTATTTAAAGATTGTTTTTCCCCCTTGGTATAATCTGAGGTAGCGAGTGAGGAAGAGATTGTTTCATTTGTTTCATCCCTGACAAAAAAGGATCGATTATATATATTCACATTAGAGAATACCTGAGAAAAGAGTAAAATTTCTGAACTGTGTTTTTCAACTTACACCCATAATACAAAATCATGAATGGTCCTCGATCCTGAGCAAACCTGTCAGTAGCAGGCTGGTTTTCTGAAACCTTGTCTGAACAACTTGACTCAAGTTATGGAGATCTGCATCCATCAAGTTATGGCTGGCCCTTCCAGCGTCGAAGTTACAGCTTACACGCAAGTACGCGAGTGCAAGTTGAGGACGGTCCTCGTTTGGCATGTGCGAGCATGATTCTGTCAGTGCACGGCGGCCACAGCATCAATGTGGTTTGCTGTCAGATGGCAGTGAAAAGAAAAAAAAGTTGTGGCTCGAATGGTCACTGCCTCGCTGGCATTAGCTGGCGTATGCCGCTAGGACAGCACATATCGCCACTGCTTGCCGGGGCCTGGCCGGCCGGCGTTCCGCCGGCAGCAGCTAGCCGATCGAGACGTATGTACGGGGACGTTCGGTGTGGTTCTTCGTTGAAACTGATGTGTTCTGCAGCCTGCACGCTGAATTGCCGATGTGTCTCGGCGACAAGGAACAGTAGATGCCTATATATACTTCGAAGGTGCCGTCGCTTTGTCAGTTGGTGCTTGTTCTATCAGCTTAAGGATGCATCGGCTTGTCTTTCTTGCTGCTTGGTGGCGGAGGAAGCGAGGCAAAGTCACGGTCTCTTCTTGCTGGGAACTTTGGCAAAGAAACATCAAACAAGTTGGAGGAAAAGAAAAGGGGAAGGGAGCTACAAGAAACGGGCTCAGAACAAGCTACAAGCTTACAAGAGACTGACTGGGCCATGCGTCTTTCCCTTATAATTCATGGGCCTGGATGCAGTGTACCGACGGTGGGCCTGTTTATACAGCATTTTATATGCTTCTCTCTCCAAAGTCAAATCAATTTTTGAGCAGATACGGCGCCCGTTGTTTTCCGCGTTTAAAACTAGCTTTTGGTTTCTGCTATAGCATTTAACTTTTAAACAGAGTATTTTTTAAAATAGAGTCTATAAGTTAATTATAGTACATGTTAAAAGCTCAACATCTATATCATCTAAAATCACAAACAAGTACATTTTTTTCCATAATTTCTATCGTAAACAACTAAAATTTAAAAATTTTAGTCAAAAACCATAAATCACAGTCATAAAGAACAGACCCACAGAGAACCTTTGCCAACACGAAAGAGGGACGAGGCACGAATCGAGAATGGACTAAATTCAACAGTGACAAACGTATAGCGCTAGCACTTCCGTTTCTTGTAACTAAATTCCTTCCTCGTTCTGGGCCATGTTCAGATCGGAGGAATTTCACATAAAGGAAGTAGTACGATTGTGCAGAAATCATTCGAAAACCCTTAACCGTCGGTCTCTAAGAATGTTTGGGTCTTTGGGAGGACTCGAACTTCAGCTTGGAGCTACTCAAAAGCTCGACTTCATTTCCGCCCGGTTTTGGTACGTCGTCGGAGCACTGCCGTAGGTGGCACGTACGTAGGCAAACGACCCCAGCTGAGTCCTGACCCGGTCAGGCTGGCTGGTCCAAGCGTGCCGCTAGTGACGACTAATGATCCGACGAGATCGGGCTGAATCGTCAAGGAGGAGCACAGGAGCAGCATGCGTGTACGGTGGTGACATTACGTGACACGGCCGGCATGCGGTACGACCGCCGGTGCGTGCATGCTACCATGCGGGTGCGGCTCACATGCCGGGCCCCTGCACTTAGCGCCGTGCAGGGGTGCCCTGGTGAGTGACACGTGTCCTCCAAAATTAAAAAAAATCAGAAAAATTCAAAAATATGCTTTACAAAATCCGAAAAATTGTAAAAGGTAATTTTTTAAAAAATATTTTTATTAAAAAGTATTTTTAAGTATTAAAAAATACTTTTTAATAAAAGTAAAAATCAAAAAATAATGTTAAGTACTTGAAAAAAAATACTTTTTATTTACTAAAAAGTACTTTTTACAATTTTTCAGATTTTTTAAAGCATATTTTTGAATTTTTCGAAATTGTTTTGAATTTCTGGGGACACGTGTCACTCACCTGCGCACCCTGCACGGCGCTAAGTGCAGGGGCCAGCATGTGAGCCGCACCCCTACCATGCTGTCAAAATGTTTGCAGAGAGGTAAAAAAAAAAGACTTTTTTTGCCATTCGTTCGTACGGCATACATTGCACACCATGCAGAGAGGCGCGTGCAGGGGCCTAGCGAGTATCAACATACAGTACACAACAGCTAGCTTGCAGGCAGAAGCAGACGTGCCATGGATGTCTATCTACTGAACCTGCTACAGCTTGGGCGGTGTGGTCCTTGTGAATCTGGCAAGGTGGCTGCTGCCCATGCAGGATTCCGGCCAGGAATCCGCTTCCTGGCAGATTCTTGGGAGCTAGTGTACGTCCTTACGTCCCCGATACCAATCGATCGTACGTACGTGTTTGCACGCCAGCCAGCCATGCGTGCAATGTAAACAGGGCCTGTGCGGCCTTAAGCAAAAGTAACTAATTAAGCAGCTGCAGCTGGCCAGCGAGCCCCCTCCAAATCGTATCGTATCGTATCGTATTTGTATGTATCGCATCGCGTGCTGTTCGGCATCTTCGAGTACGCCCGGTTCTTTTCGGTTTATATATTATGATTTACTGTTTTTCTAAATAAATAAATAAATAGAACGAGTTTTTTTGTTGTTTTATCAGAACAGGTTATCGAAATAGACTTTTCGAAACGGTTTATCGATATTTGGTCCATTCATACGAGCACCCACATTAAGACTAAAAACTATAAGATAGAACCATAAATAATCAGTCACAACCGAAAAACACACCGTAATGTTCTTAGACATTTTAGTCACAGAACGCACCGCAATATTCTTAGACGTTTGTTATGATTCACGGCAGCAATGCGTGCATGAAACCTAGCTTGTAACCAGCTGGCCGTAACTCGTCTTGGTTCAATGAACCTAGCTTCACCTGGTACCGATCAGTGATCACTAGTTACTACTTGCTGAACTGGAAATTTCGGGGAGTATATACAGGCGCAAGTGGAATATGGAGCGCTTGTGCCGGCCGGAATCGATCGACCGGCCAATGAAAGCATCGACCGTATTGGAGGACCGCGCGCATGATATGGACCGCCATTGCTCCCAAGTTTATCAACGATGACAATGAAGCGCACCAGTTGCCTAATCTGCACTGTGCCTTTATAAATTCTCTTGAACCATAGGCTCATGCATGTTGGACAGTTGAAGTGGTGCCACGTACGTACAAGTCGTCGCGATTAAGGAAGTAGTAGCACTGCACTGGTGCCCAAAAAAGGCTAGCTGCTGCTATACATGAGCAGCATGCAGGATGCAGCCGCATCAAATTTGATTCTGTCAGAGATCATACAAGCATCCAACTTGTGTCTGCTTAACATCATGCTCCAAATCTTGGCTTCTCTTGGTAGTAAGTGAAGGGAGATAAGTGATAACTGGTGTGCTCAGTGGCGGATTCAGAAAAAAATTTTGGAGGGGCTGAAGTACCTTCAATTCGACCTCAGCCCCTTCTACATTATACATCCATGCCTAAAAATTTAGGGGGGCTTCAAGGGTCCGGTAGTGGTAGGGGGCTCGAGCCCCCCGCCTGGATCCGCCGCTGGGTGTGCTCACTTTAAGCATATCTTCTCCTTTTCTTTAGACTTCCCAACTTTCCCTCAGTTTAATTGGTTGGAGAATAAAAAACTATTAAAAAAATTTTAAAAAATAAATTATCAATTGGCTCATAAATTTCAAGATATTTTATTTATGCAATACGTTCGATGGTATTTTATTAATAATTTATAAACTTTAGAGCAAATAATCAATTATCCTTATAAGCGTATCGACGAAGCAGACAGGAGCGTGGCCAGATTCAATGAACCTCGAGAATCTGGGCGCCTGTGCATCGTGATTCAGGAGCACGAGTTGGTATGCATGCTTGCTTCGAAGTCATAGGCATGCACGCACGGCCCGTACGTTGTTGCAAAGGCAATCACACATTTTTTTTAGTTGTAGACTCAATGAGTTTATGCAGATGCAGAGTACGGGAAACATAATACAGAGTACATACTAAACATGTGTGTTGCGTGAGCACCGTAATTTTAGACTTAGAATGCTATTTTCGGTAACGTCAGATATGAGAAATAGTAAAACCGAAGGAACAACTATGCGTCATCCTGACATATGTATTCTAAACATCTACAATACATGCATTAGCAAATTCCTTCTTTTTTATGATATATAAATCAAGCATTTCAGCATGTAAAGATTACATAAAAAACTCGGTTATGACTTCTGAACGGCAATACTATACGTGCGACTTTTATGATCTGCACTGTTCACCGTTCATCTCCCAGACTCTTCTGTCAGCGTTGACAAACAGCGCCGGTCTTTGTTGTTGAAAACGTGGCAGAGTCTGCTAAGTCGGTCTCTGCAGACTGCTCCTAAATTTGCAACAAATGCGAAAGTTGAATACAAGTAATTATTTGAAGTAATTCAATTGAGTTCAGGTGCGCGCTTTGCTCACCGTTGATTCCTAGAAAATGCAACTGATCATATGTCATACAGAAACATGAAAAGCAGCCAACGAGATGCTCCACTGTTGATGTCTGAATAGAAGAAAATGATGCCGCATAAGATAAATTTGATAAGTCTGACAAATTTGCTCGGCTCGATGATTACTTACCAAAAAATTTCAGTTTATAGTCTTTCGAACATCACTTGCAGACCAGCATTGTCGTTGGAACAGAGTTTGAACGATTCTTTAACTAATTCTCCCCAAGCACATCATTACTCATTAGACGGCTGCTAATGGCGATCAACACGACCGCAGCTTCTGCAAAAAGCATGGTCATGGTCAAAACGCAAAGAGCGTTCCAATTGGCGCAACGAATGGATTGACCAACTTGCGGGTGCAATTGCCATTAATGCGAATCAGTGGATCACACAAAATGCTATCGATCGGAGGAATCATCCTGGGGCTGAAATGCTGATGCATTTGTTCAGCCCAAGAATTTCTCTCCATCATGTCTGAAAAGGTCACACTCCCTCCCAACTTGTCGGTGCCAGCCATACATGCTTCACCATTTACTCCTCGTGTGCTTACTGTTCTCTCTGTAGCTTCCGGCCTCTATAAATGGCAGCACTTGTCTCCAACTCCCACACATCAATCACATGCATTTGCAAAAGCAATAGCTCAGCTCAGGTCTGATCAGCTCTGATCTCTGCAAGCTTTCTGCTCTCTTCCTACTGCAAGAACCAATCCGCCATGAAGGTTGTGGCAGAGCCAAGAAGCAAGAGATACGCGCTCCTGCTGGCCGCGCAGGACTCCGAGTACGTGCTCAAGATGTACGATGGCTACTTCAACGTCTTCGTGAAGGCGTTCGGCGACGACGAGGGCGGCGAGACGTGGGACCTGTTCCGGGCGGTGGACGGCGAGCTGCCCGGCGTGGACGACCTCGGCAGGTACGACGGCTTCGTCATCAGCGGCAGCCCGCACGACGCGTACGCCGACGATCTGTGGATACTGCGGCTTTGCTTCCTCGTCAGGGAGCTCGTCGCCATGCGGAAGAGGGTCCTCGGCATCTGCTTCGGCCACCAGGTAAGCAGAAGCACAAGCTTTCCTGGCTTCTGCGTGCATGCAGCTCGATGCAGCATCCAAAACTGAAAGCTTTGGCTTCTTCTCAGGTGATATGCCGCGCTTTGGGCGGCCGCGTCGGGAAGGCGAGAGGCGGCTGGGACATTGGCATCAGGGAGGTCACCATGGCGGAGACGCTGCAGCAGTGTAGGTTCCTCGACGCCCTGCAGGACCTGCCTCCCTACGCCAAGATCACAGAGTGCCATCAGGATGAGGTGCATGTCAAGCATACACTGGCACATTGACCTTTTTATTACAGTATTGTACAAGCTACAAAGAATTACGCTTCTTGGTATGGGCTCTGAATGATGGTGCTCTTGACCTGTTACATGCAGGTTTGGGAGGTGCCGCTCGGCGCCGAGGTGCTCGCCTCCTCCGACAAGACCGGCGTCGAGATGTTCTGCGTCGGCGACCACGTGCTCGGCATCCAGGGCCACCCGGAGTACACCAACGACATACTCCTCAGCCTCGTAGACCGCCTCTCCTCCAGTGAATCCATCAGTGTGAGTGCTTCAGTGCTTGCTCTGCCTCTGATGAAACAGTCGCCTCTCTGAAGTTGGAAGCACTGTTCTTGCATGATAGGGTCACACTGAAAGGCATCGTTTCTGTTAATTTGTCACTTTTACATTGCAGATGTCATTTGCTGAGGGTGTGAAGAGGCAGCTGGAGGCTACTGGGCCTGACAGGGAGTTCTGGCTGAAGCTGTGCAAAAGTTTCCTCAAGACTGAAGAAGCATAAATTATATGATCATATATACAAAGATTCTAGTGGTGTGGTGCTTGTAACACAGTTTGAGGTAGCTTGTTGCTTCCCTGTTTGTAGTCAGATGCCCAGTTTTAGCATCAAATTATGAGATCGGTGTATCCTAAATTGCTAATCACAAACGATATCCTGCAAAATTGGAATAAACATGGCTTAACTGTCAGGTTATGTGCAGACTCATGCAGAATAACTGGTCTTCCTTTTTCTTTTAGAAAAAAATGGCTAGTTGGTTGGAAGGAGCAAGCATGGGTCTTCCTTTCATGTCAAATACCTGACCATGCTCAGGACCTGCAAAACTGATGTTGACACGATCCCCAATGCATGGACCTCAGCAGCTACAATTTTCTTTGTTACTTGTTGAGACCAAGCTATGTTGATCTGAGATCTAAAAAAAGGGCTCTGTTGATCTGATTACAATGATCTGTATTTTGGAAATTCCTCTTGAGCTAAGCTTGGATCATTTTCACCCAAGATAAAGATTATAACCATCGTTATATAATAGTTAAAAGAAAGCATCTTATCAAATGGTACTTTTCATTTATTTTTAGAGTGAAATGATGTGACAAAACTGACTGCAAATTCTAATTCCCAAGCCTAAGTCTGAAGTTCTGAACTATGACTTTTTTTTTTTGGGTCTAATTAGGCTGCTGATTATCTGCAAAATAAATTGCTCATCTTCCTTATCATTTGCGCGCCTCTTCTTTTGGAGCTTCCCAGTCGAACCAAAGTCACATAGTTGCATTAAACAAAGAAAGGTGCAGAAACAAGAATAGAATGGAGATGTCCAAAATAACCTTCTCTCTGTCATCCCCAAACTGTAGTAGCTTATTGACTTTCTAGCTCAATCCATCACAGCAGCAGTGAACATGAACAAATGGACAGAAGATTATTGGAAAATTCCTATAGATTTTTTAAAATAGCCAAGTTACAAGATCATTCTCCCCAAGAGCATCGGCAACAGAAACAGATACTACCAGAACCTGACTTTGCTCACTATGGCAGACCGCAGATGCAGCAAACCATCTAGAACACTTATTGGGCAGGCATAAATGAACAAAAAACAGTAACCTAGATACGCTTGCCGGTAACACAGCCAGCTGCTTAACCGAAACTAACACATGAAGACCAACAGACGTCTCAGAAACTTCAAACGAAGTACTGTCTCAGAAACCTCATCTTCAACTTGCAACGAAAGGTGAAAAAACTGTAATTTTTTCTTAGGCATCTACATCTTTCTCCACCACCTTCTTCCCTCCTTCCCAGCCGATACACATCTCCTCGCCCTTCGCAACCGTCTCATTTCCACCGCTATTCCAGCCATCCTAGGTTGACCTCGGCGACACAGAGCCAGGGGCAACAGCAGTAAAACTCTGATACATCAGTAGGCCACCACCAGGAAGCTCCTGCTCAACAAGATCATCGCACGGGTAGGAATCAACCTCTGCACCCGTTGACCATGATTTGGCAAACCCGTGCGCACCGAAGATGGTGACAGCAACTGAGAAGTCGGAAGGACAGAAACATGCCAGGACCCTCTTGATCACATCACTGTAAACAAAGGAGCCAGGATTGAGGTTCATTGCTTCGTAGCTTGCATAGCTGAAACCTTCCTCAGGAGTAACATGAATTGTGGAGAACGCAGGGCCACAGATGAAGTTCATCGAGTACCCGCACGGGTCGAACTCAAAGTCGCAGACTCCATCTCAGGGATGATGATGGAAATCCCTGAGAGCTTTGCCATCTCCTTAGCTGACGAGCAATAGCTGTCAGCAGAATTCTTGAAGAACACTGCAGCTTTCTTAGCATCTAGCCTGGTCATGCACATCTCAAGTGTGACCATGGGCTGCTCAGGCTCCTCTGTTGCGTAGTAGACATGCCACATCTTCTTGGGCTTGAACGCATCACCAGTCACATATGCATTGAGGCCACCAAAGAAGCCGTTCAGCACAGATACCTCCTCTGAAAGAGTTTTTTGCTATTTTAGTACCCTCGAAAGCGGGTTTCTCTAAAATAGTACCGATACCGCGGGCTTCTCTAAAACGGTACTGTTAATGATCTATCTACTCCATAATAGTACTCCACTTTATTTTCTTTTCTTTTCTGATTTTTACTCCCTAAACTACCTAAAGTACCCCTCCTAATTTGATTTCGATCTAATCAAATCGTTTCAAATGATTCACTTTGATTCTGTTCGAAGGAGCCCGAAGCAGTCGCCCACTGGTGAGCTGAGGAAGGCGATGGGCACCCCGGACGCGTGCGAGGAGAGGATCCAGGCGTTGGCGCGGGCCAGGGTGTCCTCGACGGAGTTGTAGCGGGAAGCGGCGCGGTCGAGCGCCGTGGGGAGGACGAGCATCGAGAGGAGGCTGCTGGAGTTGGGGATCGGGAGCACCTCCCTCGTCTTCTTCTCCCACGGGTAGGACACGTAGCCGTCCTGCAGCTGCGCCTTGCTAAGCGCGCACACCACCCTCGAGCCCCTCGACCCTGAACGCACCACGGTCAGTGTCCCAAGGCCATAACATTAGAAATTCAGAGGAATTTTCACGCTCGTATCAAGTTTTTTTTACATGATTGATATGCAATTCTGCATTAGTTTTGCTCGTATTTCCGACAAGCATTAAGAATTTTGAGGCATATTTTTGGGATGTGAGTGGGAATGTAAAGTCAACCGGGGAATCTCCGAATTGCATTGAGAAATTTCGAGACAAATTCTCGTCAGAGGAACACATTCAAGTGGTGCCACGTATGGATGAATCTAAATTTCAAGCGGTGATGGGGCGGCTCAGCTCATCAGTAGGCGACTGCTTTGGGGCTCCTTCGAACAGAATCAAAGTGAATGGTTTGAAACGATTTGATTAGATCGAAATCAAATTAGGAGAGGTACTTTAGGTAGTTTAGGGAGTAAAAATCAGAAAAGAAAAAGAAAATAAAGTGGAGTACTATTATGGAGTAGATAGATCATTAACAGTACCGTTTTAGAGAAGCCCGCGGTATCGGTACTATTTTAGAGAAGCCCGCTTTCGAGGGTACTAAAATAGCAAAAAATTCCCTCTTAAAAGCTGCGGTGCGGTGATGGCTGTGCACCGGGGAAGATGAGCGTCCCAGGGAATACTTCACCGAAAGAACAGGCAGCAACAGCTCTGCGGCAAGCTCAAGGATGCGAGGAATGGAGAGCAGAAGCTTAGTCGTCCCACAGGTCTTGAGGACAACCTTGTGGGGATACACCAAGAGGCTCGACTCCGACAGCACATATGAGTCGAAGTGTTTGTTCGAGAGCTGGGACACAATGGTGCACCGTGCAAGATCCAGGAATGAGTCAATCTGCCCGCGAGCGAGGGTGCGGTGGCCACGACCAGAGAATGTTATCTCAAGACGCTTTTCATAGCCCTCAAACCCATTAGGGGAGGTAGGGGGAGATCCCAAGAATCAGCCAAAGGCATCGGCAGTGGATCAGGTGTTGCAAGGAAGAGAGGATGAGAGAGGACAGACGAGATCGGAGAAGACAAGAGAAGAGATTGGGAGCGCAGTAGCACAGAAAGCAGCCAGCCAAGGGAGAATTATTGCATAAAAAGAAAGGAAAAATTGCAGCAAAATCCTACTCTACGGTGAAAGGCATGTGAAGGAATATCAAGATGGCCTGCGGACGCACTGCAAAACAAAAGTTGAAGCAAATAAGCATTAGAAACAGAGCATGAAATGCATCAATAAGCACATTTTGATTTAGGACTATAATGGCTAAATATTTTGGTGCTTACGTTGGAGTAAGTAGCAGACTGGAACTTCTTGATACCTCCGGCCGGGCGAACGTCCTCAATCTTGTGACCGAGGGGAGCTTGGTACATGGAAACTACTACTGCTGCTAGACTTCTTGCCACCTTTTGACTCCATTAGAACTATAACACCTTATCCATCTTCTGGACCTAGAATGCTACCATCATTGCATAATAATACCAATTTTATTTAACAACTGCTGAACATTTTGAACAAACTCCACTTTATTCATGAAGCAGCGATACCATTTTTAAACAGCTATTCTAGCTTACTAGATAAGTTAAACATACTAACAAAAATTAATATGTGAAGTGCTGCAAGTACGTGAAGTTATTCATATGCTACTCCCGCTCGAGCATGATGCCCTCAACAGTCACCTAAAAACAACAACAGAGTAAGGGTGAGTCCAACGACTCAGCAAGTACATATTAGAACGATAAACACTACCTAAACATGTAAGCAAATTATCTAACCATAACATTTTCCACATATATCATCCGGTTCATATTTTCATTTCATGTTCCTTCATTGTCATACCATTAATGCAATGCAGCACTACTCTACATGCTCATTTGCTCATCTCATTGCATATACCGGTATTGCCGAGTGAACACTCGTCGATGTTCACCCAAAATCTTGGGCCCGCCCATATCGGCACGGGGGTCTCTCCACTCCTGTGGAGGCCTACCGAAGTAGGATTTACGGGATCTACCCAGGCGGATCCCAGTTCTCCTTTCATGAATGCACATGATGCGAATGCATATATCCATCGTCATTGTCATTGTCATTCTCATTCTCATCAATATTATCATTGGTAGGATGGCATTGTTGCTCACCTCATTCCATTTCCATTGTCATCATTAATTAAATATCATCATGTCATGAAAATATTGCAATTCCATATAAGCGTCATCATATCATGTAAATATCGCATATTTCATAAACCCTACGGTCTACCGCTCTACTATGCACTTGCCTGTTAACCAAGCGGAGTGAAGCGACGTGCGGACGACGTCGACTCAGGGCCTCTACTTGAACAAGCAATTAATCTGACTCAACACATTTTATCGAAATCAGAGCTTACACGAGTAGTGACAACCCTACGCACATAACCTATTACTGGCATAACAACGCATGGGGTTAGGGACCTGTCGAAAGCAGCATTTGACCTGTGCCAACCTGAGCTGCAATTGCACCTGCGACTACTGAAACAATTAGCCATGTCCGTGTGGGTGTCCTACGGGGTTCCATTTTCACCTTAGGGGTGTTCCCCCTCAAGCCCAATTAGGACTATATCCATCAATATCATTTCTGTTTAGTAAGATACGCATGTATCTTAGATTTTGTTCGGATTGATGGTCCGTGCATGTTGCCTTTTGTATCGTACAAGTAGTGCAATTTAAAATTTCACAAGACACCATGTTCGTGCGCAAAGTTTATTGGAATTTTACAACACACATCAACTTTTCCCAGTGAATTGATAATACGCAACAACTTTTCTCTGTGAATTGACAGCACGAGCCAACTTTTCTTGTGAGTTGACAATATGCGCAGTTTTTCTTAGTGAGCTAATTTCATGCACCAATTTTCTTAGTGAATTGACAATACACGCTAGCTTTTCTTAGTGAATTGACAGCATGTGATAGCTTTTCTCAGTAAATTGACAACATGCGCCAGCTTTTCTTAGTGAGTTGATAACACATACTAGTTTTTCTCAATGAGTTGATAACACGGACCAGCTTTTCTCAACGAATTGACAACACACATCAGCTTTCTCTCAATGAATTGACAGCACACGTCAGCTTTTCTTAGTGAATTGACAATATGTACCAGCTTTCTCAATGAATTGAAAACAACATGATATTTCCTATGCCCAAAAGATTCACTCTCACAAACATGAGCGCGCTTCCATTCGGTAAAATTTACTCCCCCAACACTACACACTAACCACCTATAAAAGGACCTAAACTCCACGACCAGAGCCAACACTTCACTCAAGTTAATCTCAAAAATAGAGGGAGATGAGAGGGAGAAGAGAGGTAGAGGATGCCACTCCACCGTGGTTAGGGATGTCGAACTATGGAGAAATGCTTCGGAAACAGAAGTGAGTTGCTAAGAAGGAATCCTACCCTAATAATTCTTGTAAGGATGCATCTATGCCACTAGAATTTGTACACCTGTAGTACGACTGCGTAATCCGACATAGATCATTTAGTCAACACATCTAGCCACCGCCGCCTGGGCACACTACACGTGCGACAATTATCACGTAAGTGAATGCCACGTATTGATAAATCATATTGCATGTTTCATTTTACATATCGTTAACTTTCTCCATGCATGATAGTAGATGTTGGAGTGTTGCTACTTCTTCCAATGGATTGATGGCTTAGAGAAGTATGACATGGCATTCATTGAGCACAAATACATGTTGAACTACCCAGTAGTGCCCGAGAACTTCATCCGTTGGAAGCCTTACACCTCGGTGGACAAGGAAAGCCCGAGAGGGGGGGGGGGAGACAATGAAAAGATGCTAATGCCCCCCGATGCCCTATTGCACGTGAGGTTATTTCAGACTCAGACAAACCTTCGTACCTTGAAGACGAGTATAGGGTTTTTGCGTACAGGAATAATTGGAGGAAGGCCAAAGCCCATGCCCAAAGGTGAGATAAGGAAAAAAGCACCGATGGATCCAAATGCATAGGACATATGACCGCAAGTAGTATAACTTATTTTCCATCTCTAGTATTTTTATTCCAAAAGGCACACATGTGTTTTAGTTATAGTTTGGGTTGATGGTTCGTGCATGTTGCCATTTTATCGTAGGAGTAGTGAGGCAAACATACGCGCTATATAATTGACACCTTTCATTACAAAGTATTATGTCAGGCTCGAAATAGTAAATTACTTATTGCAACGTGAGGCACACTAGTCAAATTCGAATGTTAATAGTTAGTTATTATTTCAAAACTGCTAAAACACAAAAATGCAAGAAATTTTGTAAATCATACATTTTTTATTACTAAAAAATAATATTTTTTAAAAATATATTATTTAAACAAAACAACCAAATTGGGGCTAACCTGCCATGCTAGATATACGTCTGCCGCTCTCGCCGATTGTGGTGGGAGGTGCTGAGCGTACAATGCGCGACAGCTCTCCTCCTACTGAGCTATGCCAGCGCTGCCATGGTCAAGTGAGCTGCCTCCTCCCGTGCTGGTCGAGTGCTCGGACAGGGCCAAAAAAGAAATTGAATGCGAATATAGACAATTTTTTTTTAAATCTGCAGTGCTAAACATATCAATCCGGAGACCACCAAAAAAGGCCCCGTTACCACGTGGCAGCCCTGAGCTCGCTCTCTCTCTGCAAGGCCCGTACCCCGGGGCCCTCACGTCAGCGAGACCGTAGGTCGTGGCAGCTTGTTTACTCCCGCTGTCCTGCATAACTTTCCACCGTCGCCTCGCCTAGGAAAACCAGCCGTCTCCCGCCTTACTCTCTCCTCCTCCTCCTCCTCTCGCCGGCGACTGACCGACTGACCGGCCTCGATGGCGGCGGCAGCGCGTCTGCGCCTCCTCGCCTCCGTGTCCCTCTCGCCGGCGGTTTCCAGGACGGCGCCCCGATCCTTGCGAGGTCAGTCGGTCACTGCGTTCTTTGCCCTCAAGCCGTTCGACGTTATGCCGCTGTGGGGGCTGGGGCTGACCGCTTCTTGGCTGGGATTGGTTCCAGGTCTCCGTGCGCTGTGTACGCTCTCCTCCACGCTGGGGTCCGGCGCCGGCGAGGACGAGATCGAGCGCATCCGGCGCGAGTTCGAGGACGCCAAGCGCAACTACCTCAGCATCCCCGTCGCCATCAAGGACATGCCCAAGATGAATCCCCAAGGTTTGGGTGTTCGCTCTTCCCATCCACCTACTTTCTTGCTTTAAAAAGTCCTGGAAATGGTTCTTGAATTGGTGGGGCTGGGGCGCGAGTTTCAGGCATTTATGTGAACAAGAACGTCAAGCTGGATGACCTGCAAGTCTATGGCTTCGACTACGACTACACGCTGTCGCACTACTCCGAGCACCTGCAGTGCTTGATCTACGATCTCGCCAAGAAGCACTTGGTCAATGAGGTTTGGTTGTTCACGGCTCTTGGTGCTCTTTTTAATTGGGTTGCATGAATGGTGAATCTTGGGTCGGTGGTTTTGCAGTTCAAGTATCCGGAGAGTTGCTTGCAGTACGAGTATGACCGCAGCTTTCCCATCAGGGGCCTTTACTATGACAGACTGAAAGGGTGTCTTCTGAAGCTTGATTTCTTTGGGTCTATTGAAACGGATGGTTGCTTCTTTGGGAGGCGGAAGGTGACGCACTCACTAATTTATCTTTGGGGTATTCATATGTAAATATGTAGGTTCTCACTGTAATGTGATCATTCTTGTTGTTATCGGTTGCCTTGCACTGGTTGACTGTTGGATTCACGGTTTAGCCCTTGGGTTCAGTGGACCACTAATGGTGCATTGGTGCTTCCAGAATATTGAGAATAGGATCCACTAGTTTTTGCTGATTTGGGAGTTGAATGCGACCAACTGAACATATGTTGCGCTTGGTGGTGTTGGTATTTGTGTGTGTGTTGGGGGTGGACAGGGGTTCTCTTCTTGAGAAATCTCTATATTCGTTCGCAACCATCTTTCTGAGCTACACTTTTATCTGAACTGAATTTCAATTGTCATCTTTTTTATGCCGCTCTTTGTTGTTTCGAACAAAAAAAACATTATGCAAATTGTAAAATGTGTTTCTCCATGAGCTATGAGTTCTTATCTGGATGTTTGTTAATCAGCTGAGTTTGACTGAGATAAAAGAACTCTATGGAACAAGGCATATTGGAAGAGATCAAGCTCGTCAGCTTGTTGGGCTGATGGATGTCTTCTGTTTTAGTGAGGTACTTTTGAATTGATCCAAACCTTCTCTCATATTCACTTTGCTTCCTTCTTTTCATGTCTTAGCTGTTTACTTTTGAAGTAGCAAAGGACTATCAGTTGCCTTAGCTACAGATATGTGGACTAGGTAGTGTGCAGTGCAGTGCATATAATATCTCCTGTTTTGTTAATGCTTTCTTTATAGGTTATGTATATTTTATATTTTATCTGTTGAATATTCAGACATTAATGTTTATGTGTATTTGATCATTCATCTTTAGCAGCTAATTGTGCAGGTCATTCTCATCTCTCACCTCATTGAGAAATATTTTGCACTTATCTACTCTTATGTATCACATAAAAACATTTTAGTCATCCTGCTCTCAATTATAGTATCATAGTATGTTAGCTTTAAAAAATATTATGAGAGTATATAGCGTAATTGCACTGGCTTTTTAACTATTTGTTTCAAACAATAAGAACATGTTCATTTCTTCACAGGCGTGCCTCCTAGCTGATATTGTTCAGCACTTTGTAGATGCCAAGCTGGAGTTTGATGCTTCTTATGTATATGAGGATGTAAACCAATCGATTCAGCATGTCCACAGAAGTGGTTTGGTTCACAGGAAAATTCTTTCTGAACCACAGAAATTTCTGATAAAAAATGTAGGTGGTACTGCTTTTCCTTGATTCTTGTTGTCATATTACCTTTCCCTCTTCTTTTTGGCTGAAGTTTTGTATACCAACGCTTTAACCTGATACTCTTTCTCGTCTTCCGACATTCTTTTATTCAATAATTTTTTTACCAATGCAACTCTAAGACCATTGGCTCATCTGTGACATGCAGAGCCAGGTGTTCCGTTTCTTAAAGATGCTAAGAGAGAAGGGGAAAAAGCTATTTCTTCTCACCAACTCACCTTTCTACTTTGTGGATGGAGGGATGAGTTATTTGTTAGAGGTCCTTTCTACATTTAAATCTGCTTTTATGCTTTGTCCATGCATAGTTTAGCATTCAAAAGAAAAATTGTAATCCAATGTGGATTTGGGCCTGGTCCATGCATAGCATATACTTGTTTAACATCACTTGTGCTTACTTTTTACAGTTGTGACATGAACTTGTGATTCTTAATTTTATTGGGTCAACTTTTAGTTCAGAATTTGATTTAAAATATTTTGTCACCCTCACACCACTGGCAAGAGACTGTTCTAGTAGATGGGCACATGCAAATTCTTATACTGCCTTGACACATATTCTTTAAAGTAACAAGCAAATCTTTTGCATGCCCATTCTTCTTTTGTTTCCAGATTTCATTAAGAGCTTTGTTGTTTTTTGTCTACTAGTGTGGAGGACATAGCTATGCTGTTTACACAGCATAGTTGTAAATTTTTTTTATAGTGTGAATCTTGTACTTTTCTTCATGAAGGCGGTAATTCCAAATAGAAAGTATGATGATATGGCATTTTATTCTCAATAGCCATTCTTGTCCACTCACATATTGTGAACTTGACTTGTTCATTATTTGGTTGAGCAGGACCAGCATTTTGATGGGAATTCCTGGAGGGAGCTCTTTGATGTTGTGATTGCGAAGGCAAATAAACCGACTTTCTATAATTCAGACCATCCATTCAGGTTCTGTGGAACATTTCTGTGCTACTAAATAAAAATATTAATCTAATCCTTCTTAGCAAAATAGTGGTGTTAATGTGTTCATTTATCTTTTACACTCCTGCATCCATGTGGTACTGTTGCTAAACCTTTGGATATTAACAGAAAGTATGTCTTAGTAATTATAGGTGCATAAGAACTTATATTGTCGCCATTATTTTAAAATGGTCTGCACAATTGTATCTACTCCAATTCTGGATTCCTAATTATGTTTGCTGGTTACTTGTAGGGTGTATGACACTGAAAAGGACACCTTAGCTTTTACTGCAGTTGACAAGTTTCTGCCAAATCAAATATATTACCATGGCTGTTTAAAATCATTTCTGCAGATTACGAAGTGGAGAGGCCCAGAGGTTGGCTGTTTTTAACCTCAAGGAGGATCATTTTTATATATGTTCACTCAGCTTTAACTTCTTTATCTAGGATGATATAATTTTTCTTCTTAATTAACACAATAGTTTTCACATGAGATATTTGAACATGTCAAATGTTAATTCATTTTGCTGCTGCATAGTGGAAGCTGTCACATGTTCTTTAGGCTCATCTGCTGCATGTTGACTATGTTTCATGCTTAACCTAATAGAATATTGCCATAACCTTGCCATATTTGTAAAATTACTGTAAAACTACTGAGAGGCTACTATAGATATAACTTGTTCTGGTCTTTACTCACACTAACGCATCCTCAATACTGACTTTCAGAAGTTGTCCATTAAATATATCATCTCAGGTCTTTTTGGCCACTTCTTAGGTGATATACTTTGGTGATCATCTTTTGAGCGACTTGAGAGGGCCTTCAAAAGCCGGTTGGCGAACAGCTGCTGTAATTCGCGAACTTGAGGTAGGTTCTCTTTTTACAGGAGATTTACTTTTGCATATCCAGAAAGTAGCGTGTGAAATACAAGCATCACCAAATTAACATCTTAAGATTTTACTGGTTGGCTAGTAAACCTTTAGCTTGTCTTGGTCCTGTTGGTACTAAAGATGATAGCCAATAATTCAGGTTAAACTGAGAAAATGATATTAAAATAAAGGAAAAATATATTGAAATATTCACACTAGTAACCTGTTAGGTTGTCTTGGTCTTGAGCATGTGGGATAAGCTATTAGATGACATGATTAAATTTGTGCTTGTTTGAAAAAGAAGACCTGAATGATTCTCTAGTAGATTTCTCTTAGACTGATCTGATGGTTTCACATTACTTGGTCATACAAAACGTGTAATTATATTTTGTACTGTGTTACAATGATATGTGCTTTGTCAATTCAGGTTGAATTAGAAATCCAGAACAGTGACAACTACCGGTTCCAGCAGGTTTGTATTATCTGCCTCTAGAATATGTAACTTAATTTTCTGCTGCCATTAAGCCCTAGACTTCTACTCTGTGATTGTGGTTAAAATTAGCAGCCAATCCGTGCAACAGCATGGTTACTGTCACGTGCAGCCCAGCCTAGCCCATTAGGGCCGTGCACCAAGGGTTGTGCAGCAGTAGCTGCTAGGGCCGGCAGCGGCAGCAACTTGGTTATCAAGTTATGTTGCATGAGTTGGCATATAATCTCAGTACTTGGTAACTTGGTATCTTATCGATAAGATTAGTTAGGAAGGTTATTAATATATTGATCTTATCTATAATTAGGAGAGCCCTATATATAAGGAGACCTATTGTAATGTCAGCATTATCAGATATACAATGTGTTAGTCCGTGATGTTCCATTCACATGGATGCTTTATCGAGTTACCTTAAACTATATCCCATACCGCAGGCAAAATTAAGTATAATACACGATCTACTTGGGAAAGTTCATGCAACTGTGGTTAGCACCGAGAAAGGCCAAGTTTACAGAGCATTGCTTGATGAGTTGAATGCAGAAAGGCGTCAATGTCGAAGTGGGATGCGAGATCTGTTCAATAGCTCTTTTGGTGCAACCTTCCTTACAGACACTGGAAGGGAATCATCATTTGCCTATCACATTCATCAATATGCAGATATCTACACCAGCAAGCTTGAGAACTTCTTGTCATATGCCCCTGAATCATGGCTTCATCCACCTCATGACATAAAGATCATGCCACATAATGCAAAGGTAACTTAAATTTCCTCACATGGTATTTATATCCACCTGTTTAGTTTATTTCAATAACAGTTTCTTACATTAAACACCCAAGATGTAGTTGTTTGGTCGGTTTCCAAACTGAAAGCTTTGTATTTCTTCGTTTTCTACTGCTTAAGAAATACAAGACCGTTTTCCTCTTTGAAGGGAAGCTAGCTAGAAATTTCCATGAAACTGAACACTTCATTTGTTGGCTAAATTTCTCCATTGGGATGACTGGCTTGATTCTTCTGACAGTTACATTTATGTTATATTTCGAATAAATGCTGATATATTGAAATGTTGATTATCTAAGAATGATGTTTTGAGCGTTTTGTGTTGTAGGTCCCAGCGAGTTTGTTCAGTGGCTCATAGAGTCATAGTTCATTCTACCCATTTCTGGTGGAGAACCATGTGGTAATACCCTCTATGGTTTCTGTGAGACTATGCGAATGTGTACTGCCACTGCATTCGGTTAGATTATGAATAAATCACCACAGGATGCATCCGACCAAACAGGCCAGGCAGCAAGTCAGGAAGATGTGGTTATTCTTATGACTGACGGAAGAAATGTTGTCGACGTGAGTAGGCGATTCTTTTGTATATCGCTGTATGAAGAAGCTTATCGTCTGAGAGACTGCTTCATTTTGTTTCACTTTCAACTATGTGGGCCTTCTAAAAGAAAACCTAACAACCATCTGTAATGGTTGTCAATAAAAAGTGTTGGCAATTATCCATCTTGTTTCTCTTTTTTCCCTTTTGGAAAGATATGTAACATATTCACGTTTTGTGTGCTGCTATCTAGTGGTCTTTGCCAGTAGTAAGTAATGGATACAGTAATCTTTCAATTTTAAGCAATCTATTCTCCAATGCACATACTGCATTTACCAGTTTCTTTTGAACTCGCAAGAATGAAATGTCATCACAGTTCTAGAACAAAAATAGAAGCACCTCCCAAAATCGAAACGTATGTTGATACTTGATAGTAGTTTGTGCCAAATCTGCCCTTCTCTTTAATTGATTCTGTTCATTTACTCGGAGAGTCTCCGATCAGATCTAATATGAGTAGAGATCGTATCTTACTTAGAATCTATCATTCGGACCTTTATCGTTCCAACTTGTTAAGCGTGTGTGTAACATTCCGGCCTAACCTTTGAGCCCGGAATGCTAGTACTACTCTAACAGTTACTATTTACATCTATTGCCGTTAGAATCTGGCAGCAATTTCCTTGTTTTATTCAACGACATGGTCTAATAAGAAGCCGTTCTAATAAGATATAATCTTAAAACTAACTGCCAAGTGTGACATTAAAGTCTAATCATGACATCTAGGGGTGATATATGGATTACTTTTGCATGTGGGAATATATGTGTGCTACTCTCGCCCATGCATATCGCCTTCACCATAATCTAAAAAATAACAAAGGGTGAGTTCGAAGACTCAGCAAGTACATGATAAAATAGTGTTATCAATATAGCAATTCAATCAATTACATGACTGCAAACTGTAAATCATAATATCTATAACTGTATCACTGTCTCTCTCACTTTCATGCAATGTAATGTGATACGTTTGTAACTGTAGTTTATACCGGTATAGCGGAGTGCTTACCCATCAATGAACCACTTAATCGCCCCGTCCTCTTTCATACAGGTCTCAACCTCCACTCTCGTGGAGTACCAACTGAAATAGATCATGTGTATAAGTGCAGTGCATGATGCAATACGCTTTCAATGTTGGCATCTAATCATAAGCGGCACTCATTAAGGTATGATTAGCACGCGATCATATACATCATCTCATAAATACTATAGATCATGGCATGAAAACACGAATTGCAAGCATTTATCACAATTCACTGTTCTACCATGCACTTGCCTGGTTATTCCTGTGGATGATGCGTAGGGGCGCCAAACCAGGACTTCCACCTGTAAGCATCATCCGAACTGTCAACTCAACATTGCAATTCACGTAAGCATGCAAATGGTATCAGTTCTACGCACATAGACAACCGACAATGTTCCTACGTGCAAACCCGATACCAACAACCTCTCTCTCATTGGACACCTTTCCGATGTCCCGATGCCCAAACGACCATAATTTAAGGATCACGTCATCTGTACTTACGAATAAATATTATTTACACACATAACCTTTTTCTCTTCTTTTTCTCTTCTTTTCTTTTCTTTTTCCTTCTTTTTTCCCTTTTCTCCACCCATGCTGAAGCCTTATCCTCTCTCTCCTCTCTCTGGTGCTTCCCCAGGCGATGCCCATGCTCACAGCACGTCGGCCCCGAGTACCAGTTGTCGAGCTCCTCCTCCTTGGGTGCACCACTGCTTGCGCCGGCTAGCTCGCCGCCTCCTTGGCCCCTACCGCCGCCCCTCGTGTGTCGACTTTCCCAACTCTCCCCCAATGCGACGCCATTCAGTGGCGAAGCCAGGATTTTGGCGATGGGGGTACGAACTTAAGTCACATCTGTTCTAACATAAGTTCAAATGTGACAAATTACATGTTCGCACTATAGAACAAAATTTAGTCTTTCCTTATGAATGTTGTGAGCATCTTTAGGCATTCCGAGGAAACATTCTTGACATGAAAAGGAAAATAATGAACAACAGAAAGTTCTCTGTAATAATAATATTGCAATAAAAATATTACTATTCACTTTTTGGCCACAACAATTGCATATAGTTTTTTGAATCGCCGCTTTTGGACAAAAGCTATTTCTATCTGGATATCAACTGGTGATGCTGATCATGCTTGGATAGTTGGGGCTTACTTCCATTGTGCTGGAGGTTTCAAACCCCCTGAGGTATGTCATTTGTCTACAGTTGAATAGTTAATGGAATCTAAAAATGATGTTTGTGTTTATTTTTCTCCTTTTCATGAGCATGCTCCTAGCAAGAGCTAAATAACCTTCTAAACATTGCGGTTGCAATATATAGTTCTCCAACATTCTTCAATTTATGTGTTCAAACCAGGCACATAACATGAATATTATCTTTTATATTCTTGCAAGCTGTTGATATATCTCTTAACCTAGGACGAATAGACCCGATGTACATTCTCTACTCCAAAAAGAAAATAGCTTAAACCGTAGAGTTTGTATAGAATGTGACTAATAATTAACTACTATCAAAATTAAAAACCAATCACCGATGTGCTTGGTTCAATTCCCAAATCCATCCACTAGAGAACAAATCTACGCTTGTCAACTCGAACTAAAAGGAAAACACCTAGAGTAGAGTAGAGAAATTCGGGATATACCGTACTATGATGCGCTGAGGGCTGAGGAGATGAGGAGTGAGGATGAGCCGATGAGAGGGGTGGACCGGTGGAGGCGACGAGGTGTGGAGCCAAGTCGGAGCCCAGGTCTCAAGAGCGGAGAAGCGCGCGACAGAGCTGGTGGTCACGAGTCACCACTCGCCACTCGCCAGTGGCCGGCCTCTGGGGAGCGCACGACGGTAGTAGGTGGCCTGTGCAATGGGGGAATGAGCAGCTACGTCTACCTAGGGCAAGTCGGCACAAGGGGACTCCGGATTCAAGACTCAAGGGCATGCATCGATTGCTAGTTGCTACTCTCCTGAGTCTGGAATCCTGTGGGCTAAAGCCTGGAATGACTTCAACTCACGATGGGGCTGCGGGAATGCTCAATGTCGGATGGGCTGCTGGAAGGACTTTAGCTCAAGTCATGCACTTTGACTGACTTGGGCTTGATTCGCTCCTACATCTGTTGGGTGGGGCCGGGCTGCCAGGAATTCTTTTCTAGTATGTACAGTGTATATTTTATGTATTAAAAGGGATATATACTAGATTTTTGCGCAAAAATTTTGGGGTGCAATTGTACCCCCATGCATCTACTGTAGATCTACCCTTGACGCCACTGCCGTATGGGCCATGGGTATGCCGACCATGGGGTCGGATCCAACCAGGGCTCACAACCGGCGGCTCGTCAACTGAGTCCCCATACGCCGCGCTCGTTTCCTCTTTGCTCCTAGCTTCTCCATGGCTCGACCTCAGCTCCAGCTAGGGTTTTCCCGTCGTGGCCACGTCGGCGGTGCCTCAGGCTCAGGCCTATACAGCCACTATCAGGGCCATTTAAATATTTTATAGTGCTCATCGATGCTTCCTCAAAATGGTCACACGTATGTTTATTATCTATGAGAAACCATGCTTTCGCAAAGCTGATCTCACAGATAATTCTCATTAGAAATATTTTCCCTGATCATCATATAAAGTCCATCAGAATGGACAACGCCGGAGAATTTACTTCAAAGGCATTTGATGATTACTGTATGGCAATGGGAATTACAGTTGAGCATTCTGTATTGTATGTCCACACCAAGAATGGACTAGCAGAGGCATTAATTAAGAGAATTAAACTTATTGCCTGACAGCTTTTGCAGAATTGTAATTTACCACCTACATGTTGGGGGCACGTAGTCCTGCATGCAGTAACTCTCATCAACTTTAGATCATCGGCATATAACATCCATTCACCTATGCAACTAGCACAAGGATCAGCATCGAAAATTTCTCATCCCCGGTGATTTGGATGCAAGGCTTATGTACCTATACCCCCTCCACAGCGTACTGTAATATGTCTTCTCGGAAAGACTGAGATATACGTTGGTTATGAGACAACATCTATAATCAGGTATTTAGATCCCATGACAAAAGATTTGCATACTGCCCGTTTTGCTGATTGTATATTTGATGAGGATAGTTTCTCAACATTAGGGGGAGGAATCAACCCCTTAATGAAAAATATCGGAAAATTACGTGGCAAGCCACGGGAATCCATGCACATGACCCTCTCACTAGTGAAGCAAATAGAGAAGTCTAGAAGATCATTGATTTGCAAGCATTAACAAATTAATTGCACGACCACTTTAGTGATTTAAAGAGCGTAACCAATTCACATGTGCCTGCACGCAATGCACCAGAGAGAGTTGAAATACCAAAGAAAGTTGAATGTATCCCTAATCCCATCTAGAGGCCTCAGAATAAAAGGACGAGAACTCCAACCCTTCGAACCCTAAGTAATCAGGGGACTCCTGATGAAAAATGATAAGAAAGACTTGACACAATCAATCACCAAAATTCCCCAGAGCTAGAAGGGGAGCCAGTTGAGACCTAACACTAGTATGACACCTTCAGAAAAAGGTATACTAGATCTGAACATTCCCATAGAGGGAGAAATCAGCATGGATGTGTGCGTACACATCGGAGTTGAAAAATTAAAGGGACTTGCTGCCGCAACTGGAAGGAGCGGTGAGTAGGTAGAAGCACAAGATGAATCAACTCATGATGAAATAGCTATAAACTACGTGCACACGGAAGAATCCATGAATAGGACAACAACCAATGTTGATATTTATTTTGCAAAGAAAATTGCCACAATCATTAATCTTGATTCAGAGCCCGCATCGCTCACTAAATGTAAGAAAAGATTAGATTGAGAAGATTGGAAAAAAGGCAATAGAAACTGAATTATTATCTCTGAACAAAAGAGAAGTGTTTGGACCTGTAAGCCGCACATCTCTCCATGTGCACCCTGTAGGGCATAAGTGAATATTTGTTCGAAAGAGAAATGAAAGAAATGAAGTTGTAAGATATAAAGTAAGGTTTGTTGCACAAGGTTTCACTCAACATCCAGGAGTTGATTATGAAGAAACCTATTCCCCGGTCATGAGTATTACTTTTATATATTTAATCTCAATGGCAGCAAACTTGAACTTAGAAATAAAATTGATAGATGTGGTAACTGCATACCTTTATGGAAACTTAGAGTCGAATATTTATATGAAGATACCTGAAGGTATCCCTGTCTTAAACCAAGACAGAGCAAATAAAAATCTATACAGTGTGAAGCTCAAGAAATCACTGTACGGACTCAAGCAATCTGGCAGGATGTGGTATAATAGCTTAGGTGACTTTCTATGCAAGAAATGTTACACGAACAATGAAGATTGTCTTTGTGTATTTATACGATGATTCCAGTATGGATTTTGTATAATCTTAGTATATGTATATAATCTGAATATTATCGGGACTATGGAAGACATAAAAGTAGCAAGTTCTTTTCTAGAGTCTGAATTTGAAATGAAAAATTTAGGTAAAACCAAATATTGCTTAGTCTTGCATCTCGAGCATGTCCCGAAAGGGATATTAGTGCATCAGTCAGCCTACGCCCAGAAGGTGTTAGAAATGTTTGGCTTTGAGAAGGCATACTCATCAAAAGTACCGATGTTCGAGAGATCTTTACAGCAAGATAAGGATCCGTACCGACCTAGGGAAGAGGGGGAGGAAGTCCTGGGACCGGAATTCCTATACTTAAGTGCAGTAGGAACACTTATGTATCTAGCAAACTGCACTAGACCGGACATTGCATTTGCCGTAAACCTATTAGCTATTTGTGTACACGTGAAAGAAAAAGCAATAAAGAAAAGAACAGGAGTCCATCCTCCCTATCTTTTGTGTTTTCAATCTATTATTTGCAATATTTGTATTTGGTCATCTCTTTTGCATAGAGGAATTAATCAGACTGGACTCGTCAGCGATGGTTTCTCAACAGAAATCTTGGCTGGTACTAGCTGAATACCCGTGCGTAGTATGATAAAATTTAAAAAAAATTATTTTACCACCCGTTAGTTTTAGAACATGTAGTATGATAAAATTTTAAAATCCGTAGAAGAGGCCGGGTAGAAGAGGAGACGGGAGATGGTAACTATTGGTGGAAGTGGAGAGAAGGGGTAGTTATATATGAGAGAGAGAGAGAGGATGTTAGATAGATGGTCAAGATTTCAATATTCTGATCTGACGTTTGAGAAGGAAGGAAGAAGAATACATCAAACATCAACTTAAATTTATTAAATAGTAAAGATATAGGACAAACCAGGCACGGTTAGTCCCAGCGATTAGACGGAATTTCGCGTTTTACTACGCGGTCGCGTGCCTCCCTTAAGAAGCGAAAGCCAACCGTTTCAAGATCAGGACACTCCGCGTAAGATCCATCTGAATTTATTTCTTGCAAAAATAGTGCTTGCTTACTTGACGAAATCAAAAGCAGCGTGAGGAAGTCGTACCAAACTTGCCGATCGCTCGTTGCGCATACAAAATGTCGGTCAGATCTTTTGCAACTCCGCGCGCGACGTGGTACGAGTCACACCCGCCGTGAGCATCTGCTTTGCCGTCGTAGCTTCATATCTGGAAAGTTCTGCCACATCGGATTTTGCACTCCTGAATAGGAATATGATAGTATGAATGTATGATACTGCAGCACATCTGTAGCAACCATTTAGGCTCTGTTTAAAAGTGCTATGAATTTTAGCTTTTAGATAATTGTGAGAAAGATTGAGAGAGTAAGCGACATTTTGATAAACCATTCTATTCAAAACAGTTTCTATAATAACTCATAAAAACGACTTATAAAAACTACTGAGAGAAGTCGGTCCGTTCAAAAAGTCAGTTTCTAAAACCAAAAGTCACAAGCTAATGGCTGGATTCGGCAGGGCTTTGGCTTTTGCTTTTCACTTTCTGCTATAGTAACTCACTTTTAAACGGTGTATCTTTTCAAGATAGGGTTTACAAGTCGATTGAAATAGACATTGTACCGAGTTCAGTTATATCGACCATAATCACAAATTATATTTCCCTCTTTGTACTGTCTCTCATGAATAGTCAGAATTCAAAAGCCAAAATGTATAAGGCATAGTGAAGGACCATGTAAGAAGGTCTATGATATTGTTGTGATGAACCATTTCAATATTTGTGGAGTGGTCAATTGGTTTTGTAAAGATTGCATTTGGTTTGGAGTGTTCTTTAGAAGTATCAGGAAAATCAGAAGTACCGCATGTATTAGTGCGGTAGTTCCACTTTGCGGAAGTACCGCTAGCGTAAGTGTGGTAGTACCGCTCGGTGGAATTACCGGGTTGAGTTGTGATACGTCATTTCTAGAGAGGACTAGGAGAGGTTTTCAATGTGCAAAATACTGCTTTGGGGAGTGGTAGTACCGCAGAGTGGAAGTACCGGTATGGTAAGTTCGGTACTTCCGATCTTCCTAGAAAAACAGGTAACAAGGATAGAGTAATCCTCAAATTATTACGTCATTACGTTCTTTGAATATATCCTTTATTGATAAGAGATAAATATAGCAGAATAGTCATAAACCTTTCTACGACCATGTAGTCATAAGTCTTACTGCGACAACCTTGTGGTCGTAGGTCCTTTTACGATCGTATAGTTGTAAGTCTTACTACGACTACCCCATGGTAGTAAATCCTTCTACGACCATGTTGTCGTAAGTCCTAGTATGACTATCACATGATCGTAAATCCTTATACGACCATGTAATCGTAAGTCTTTCTGTGATCACTCTATGGTCGTGGGAATTTCTACGACGAGTCTAACTCCAACCGACTTCTCTACGACAATGAACTATACTGTCAGTTTGTCTGCCAGGGTGGTTAGAATATGCGTTAGCCCACTAACCGCACAATCTCTCTCCAACAACAACCGCTACACCGATAATGGCTTTCTTATGTGCTTTGAAAAGTGTGCATAAGTGAACTTGTGAGAGTAAAACCCGTGTGCGTGGGGTTAACGGGTTTCCTCCATTGTAATAGTAGATATAATCCATTAAGGGGTGTAGCTGGCTGGTTGTCCACCTATAAAAGGAGGCTGGGATGGAGACATGTGTGGTTAATCATCCAACTCATCTCATGTGCTCTTATATCTAGGGTTAAGGTTTGAGTGTGAGTGCTTTATGTGCTATTTATCCTTCAAGGTGAAGTGGCTGTAAAATCTATCTTTTCAAGTAAACAATACATCAATCTTTGTGCAACTTTTGAGTCCTTATTTTTTATTGATGTGCTTGACTCTTGGTTGGTTTTGATCCCTCTTCTTTCATTTTTGTGATCTTACTGTGCCAAGGAAGTGTAAGAGATGGAGATAATCCTTGCAAATACATCTCCACCCGTCTAGGCACTTTAATAGCAAGATTCATAACAAAACCCAATTTTGCTTGATCTTGGTCTCTTTGGTCCATCTATTGTTTTGAGGGTTTTTGGCTGGGATTCTTCGGTGTTCTAGTTTACTGTGACATATGTGAATACATCTAGACCCTTTTTGGTCATCATCATCCCACAAGCAGGTTGTATTCACCGATTTTGGTGCAACCCTCCAATAAACTGAAAAAGGTCTAAACTTTGGTCATGATTTTCATGATCGTTTGTTGGAATATGTTCACAATACCCTAGAGTAGATCCCTGTCAAATTTAATGTCATTTAGATCTACGAGTTAAAAGTTTCCTCGATTCATGCGTTTGAACTCGTGCTGAAATCTCTGTTCATCAAGGAAATGGTAGTAACGCTATGCAAACAACGGAAAACATCGGTAGTACCTCAGTGAAAACAACGGTACTTCCAAAAATCGGTAGTATCGCAGTGCAATCAATGGTACTTCCGATTTTACTTTTTGTCTCTAAACTTTCAGCAACTTTTTTTGCTTGTATGTTGGTGGTTTCACATTTCAATCTTTATAGCTTTGTAGTTATTAGAGAGAAGTGTTGAATCTACCCTACTCTATAATACACCAAAATTTTCTTTACTAAATCCACCCCCTCAACCACTCCTACAGTCATGCCTAATCTAAGTCCACCCAGATTTATGTACCAAAGTAATCCAACTTCATACGAATGAATGGCCTGGATCTCTCCTCAAACCTTCTTCTCTTACTCCTTGAAGATCCTAAGGCCAAAATCATTTGGATCATGCACATCATTTAACCTAGACCCTGTGCCCCCGCTCGACCTGCGCTACCCCCTCCCTCCGCCTCCCCCGCGCCTCCTCCGCTCCCTCCGCCTCCCCCCTCCTCCCCCGCGCCTCCCCTCCCTCCGCCTCCCCCGCGCCTCCTCCGCTCCCTCCGCCTCCCCCGCGCCTCCCCTCCCTCCGCCTCCCCCGCGCCTCCCCCCTCCTCCCCCGCGCCTCCCCTCCCTCCGCCTCCCCCATCCTCCCTCCGCCTCCCCCGCGCCTCCCCTCCCTCCGCCTCCCCCCATCCTCCACCGCGCCTCCCCTCCCTACGCCTCCCCCATCCTCCACCGTGCCTCCCCCATCCTCCACCGTGCCACCCCCCATCCTCCCCCATCTCCGCCTCCCCCGCGCCTCCGCTCCCGCCGCTCCCCCGCGCCTCCGCTCCCTCGCCTTCCCCGCGTCTCCGCTCCCACCGCTCCCCCGCACCTCCGCTCCCCCCATCCTCCCCGATCTCCGCTCCCGCCGCTCCCTCGCGCCTCCTCTCCCTAGCCTTTCCCACCACCTTCCAAGGGTGAGGCGATACCTCCCAAGCCATTGGTGGCGACCAAGCCCTACATGAGATGTGGCGGCTGCCGCAGTGCCCTAGGGGTGAGGTGGTAGCAGCCGCAGGAGCCCTAGGGGAGAGGTGACCGGAGGCGCTCTCCCGTCTCATGGGATCCGGCCTCGAGCAGCTCATCCAGCAGCTTGCCGAGAACGACCCCAACCGCTACAGCCCCCCGCCCGCCGCCAAGTCCGCCGTCACCGCCCTGCCCGACGTCGCCGTTTCCGCCGGCATGATGGCCGCCCAGAAGATTGTCAACAAGATGGCTGCCCAGAATAACTGGATTGGGTTCAACAAGGAGAACAAAGGCGTCATTTTCAGAAGGGTTAGTGAGTACTTCAATTTCTAGCTTTTTTCTAGGTTCATTTTGATATGTTTCAGTTCGAATGTAGATCGGTTCGACGCGTTTGAGAAGGCACACCGGCTGGACCAGAACTCCATCGGTTGTGGCGTCTGGCAGTTATAGACGGCTCTACTCCAATGCCTTGAGAATGTGGGACACATCTCACTCTATCCCCCTCCATATCTATTGTTTGCATGATCTAGCTAGGGTACGTTGTGTTTCCATTTGTTACTTTGATACTTCTCAATTCACACATGTGTGCTTGCTGTTTTTGACTTGCCAGTGGCTTTTTATATGGCCTGCATGGTTCCTAATAACTTTATACCCCCCTCCCAGAAAAAACACTGAAATTAATGTTGTATTAGCTTTCATTGCTTGGAGGATAAGTAATAAGTTTTGTTTGGTTATTAAGTCTAAGAGAATTCAAGTAACATGCTGGTAACCGAGCTAATATAAAGATAATCATTAGCTTAATTTATTTGTCAATGTATACAGGAGTGGTCCAATGTTATCAAATGCAGTTTAAGCGTGATGGTGTCTGCCTACTTTTGGTTTGTATTGTCTGCCTACTTTTGGTTTGTGCTATCTTGCAGTTTACATGATTTTTATATGAACACTAAGCTCATTAGATTTTTTAATTCAATACTACAGTTTTGCTTGGGTGATAATTTGATAACAGCTAGCTAATGGTCAAACTGGATAAATTTAACTTAATCTAATGACCAAATTGGAATGTGATCAAGCATGCAAGCTGAGTTTACTAATACTACCTGGTAGATAAAGCACATTGTTCCAGTAATAGAATGGTGTGCTGCGTTCTTCTTTCTTTCTTTTTTCAGATGATGTGCTGCGTTCTAATTACTGTATGTTAATTCACAACCAAACTGTATGTGTGTGTACATGCAAGGCACATTTAACATTTTTCGTTTTTTGGGGGGCAATGAGAATGAGATAAACTGATATGAGCTTATAACATCGTCATGATTCGACTCAATAGATCAGTTTCCCGCGATAGCATATTTTATCATTTACACACATTCCTATTTGTTAGAGGTAAAATGAGTTAGTCATATATTTACTCGACTTCTTTTTTCAAATGATTCAATTTTACCGATTTGCTCCATGCTAAAAAAATAGAGATCACCTGGAAATGGACTTGAGTCATTGGAAGAAAGGGGAGAATGTAACCCTTTTTTTGGTTCAATTTTGGGGAGAAAGATATAATGAATGTACAGTTTGGTATATGCTATAATTATGTGAATATTTTTTTGGTTAGGCAGATTTTTCACAGCTATCAGAATTTTCTTTACTAAATCCACCCCCTCAATTTACTAGAACACTTTCAGTTCATAAGAACCAATTTGATGTTGTTCAGGATTTCTCGGATCACCACTATGCAAAGCATTCACCAGGGAAGGTATGCTATGTCATTTCTTGAATTCTATTTCTAGCATTAGATCCAACTGTAAGTTAACTTTCCACCTCTAAATATGTGACTAGACCACCAAAGATTGGGTGAAGACAATCCAAAATGAATGGAAGCTTCTACAGAAAGATCTACCTGGTCAGTGCATTTTGTATATGATAAATCAGTATGCTTATTTTCATGATTTCATCAAACTATCAGTACATTGATGGTGAATGGCGTTTAGTGGTCCTTTATTGTTGTCACCAAACTGCTTTATGCTGATTATATCTGATAGATTTGCCCTGGCAAAACAAAGTATATGAAATCTTTGTTAACTTCCAAGGTAGTGTCACAATACCCTATCTGGAAATTGATTAGGATATACTCATTGATTCTTATAATTTGCTCATATGGTTGGGAGTTTTGACATGGCTGTTCAGTCCCAAATTAGCTCATAACATTATTCATGCTTGTTGGTGTACTAACGTGCCACAAAATGTAACTACAGAAACTTCAAAGGAGTCACTGTTGTGTCCATACTCCATACAGTCATTGCTCAAAAAATAATCATTTTAGATTTGGAAAAGAGTGGGCAACTGTCAAATTATGTCGTTAAGACAAAGCTAATGTGTCACATGTGTCATTTCATATGGTTGACATTTGCACCTATGATATTTCTGTTATCTTTATTTTAGAGGATTTGCACCTGAAATCGGTTGATTTCTTTTATTACTGATAACTTGGATCTCGGTTTGGTTTCAATTATGCAGGATCTATATACGTTAGAGTTTATGAGGATAGGATTGATCTGCTTCGGGCTGCTATAGTTGGGCCTACTGGAACTCCATATCATGACGGCCTGTTCTTCTTTGACATTCGTTTTCCTGCTGAATACCCACGATGTCCACCAGTGGGTAACTACACACAAATACCCGCCTTCCCCTTATTTTTCTATTGGCATCACCATCACTGCAATCTCTTAACAAAATCCTATCCAATATGTGCAGAAATTTCATTACCATTCGGGTGGGCTTCGGTTAAATCCAAACTTGTATGAGAGTGGAAAAGTTTGCCTTAGCCTTCTGAACACCTGGTGGGGTACTGGATGTGAGAAGTGGGACAAGTCAAATTCCACCATACTGCAGGTGTTGGTCTCCATCCAGGGCCTTGTGTTGAATGATAAACCGTACTTTAATGAGCCAGGTAACAGACATTCGGTTAATACAGCTGTTGGTGAAAAGAATTCCTTGGCATATAATCAGACTGCCTTTCTACTATCCTGCAATACAATGCTGTATTCACTTCGGAAGCCTCCAAAGGTAATTACAGAAACCCTCCTCTTGTCAAGGTAAAAGTGGTATCTTGGTTAGTCTTCTTGCTGGGAAGCAGGTCAGAACCTTCTTTTCTTGTTTGTGAACTTTCTGTAGCAGTTACAGACTTTGATTAACATGCCAGCAATCGTCATTTACATACCTTCTATTTCTATAGAAACATTTAATAACATAGAAGGAAAATAGAATTAAACTGAGAAATGCTAATATGCTTCATACAAAAATATTTGGTTATACAATATATGAGACGTGAATCTTAATGAACAGTGGCGGAGCTAGAGCAAAATGAAGGGGGGTGCACCACTTCAAAACGAATGGGCTGGACAGGACGAGTGATGGTGTTTTTTGGGCTAGGGGTACACCATATTGGGCCAAAGGGGGTGCACAAAGGGTGAATATTTACTAGTAATAACTAAATTTTGTTTTGGAACCGGGTTCCTGGGAACCCCCTCCGGTCCATGTAGCTCCGCCCCTGTTAATGAATCTGATTGTTCGTTTTATTTCTTACAAATTTTATCTTGTTTTGTATTTTACTGTAGCGTTAGCACGAACACACTACTAATAAAATTAAGAGACATTATTCACTCCTTCTATTGCTGTATTCGATCTTTCACATAGCCTAAAAGAGCCTACCCGACTTTGTGATGGCATGCCTGGGAAAAAAATCCTCTCCAGATTTAGTGCCACGATTAATGCGATACGATTAGACCGGTCCTCTTGTTGCCTCTTGCCAAATCCTCACCCAATTTCTTCCCCTCTCAGCAGAATGACGGTGGGAGAGTCAATTTAAGGTAACTGACCGTACCGGGTGTGCACAAGCAACGCCTGCTTTTCTTCAGCGCGTCGACGGAGGATACACTGTCTCTTTCGTTCAGCTGCTACTAGTGCCGGTGGTGTTTATCTATTCATACGTCAAGTTGAAAACCGCTATCGATTGAGAACGACTCAGAACGCGTGATGATCTAAATAATTGTACTCCCTCACAGCCAGTGGCGGAGTCAAAATTTAGTTACACCCGGACTCAGTGGTGGAATAATCTAGGCTGGATCATAAAAATGTTATCAAGGCTAAAATGAATTTACTTAGACTATACACTATATATTTTTCTATATCTCAAACTGAAGTCTATCCTATCTGAGATGTGACTCCGCCCTGCTCACAGGTATATCAAATGCATTAAAGAAAGAAAAGGAAACAAAAATAAAAAGCAAGTAGGAGTTTTCGGTCAATACGCTTGCGTGTGCGGAGGGCAGGGCAGTCTACCTAACTTCCCTACCCTGCAAAGCAGCGGCCACCCGAAAAGCCCAAGAACTTTCCTCCCACCCCCCCCCCCCCCCCCCCCCCCCCACTCCACCCTACAAATACCACCACCGGCCACCCCAAAATCCTCAGAAACCACCGCGCAAAACCCCAAAAAACGTCCAAAAACACCGTGCCGAGCTAGCCACCCCCCGGGGAACGAAAGGCGCCGCGGCGAGATGACGTTCCGGCTGAGCAACAACCTGATCGGCGTGCTGAACGCGATCACGTTCCTCCTCTCCATCCCCATCCTGGGCGCCGGCATCTGGCTGGGCACCCGCGCCGACGGCACCGAGTGCGAGCGCTACCTCTCGGCGCCCGTCATCGCGCTGGGGGTCTTCCTCATGGTGGTCTCCGTGGCCGGGCTCGTCGGGGCCTGCTGCCGCGTGACGTGGCTCCTCTGGGTCTACCTCCTCTCCATGTTCGTCCTCATCGTCGTGCTCCTCTGCTTCACTGTCTTCGCCTTCGTCGTCACCAACAAGGGCGCCGGCGAGGCGGTGTCCGGGCGCGGGTACAAGGAGTACAGGCTCGGGGACTACTCAAACTGGCTGCAGAAGAGGGTGGAGAACACCAAGAACTGGAACAAGATCAGGAGTTGCCTCCAGGACGCCAAGGTCTGCAAGAGCCTGCAGGACAAGGAGGAGACCTGGGATCAGTTCATCCACACCGACCTCTCCCCCATCGAGGTGATGACAACATACTAACAATTCCTGATATCACTAAGAAACCTAAAGAAACTAAGAAAGTTTGATCTGAGATGGATTAATTAGAATACTTTGCCGTGGATTACTCGTCGTCTTACAAAAAAAATGGATTTTTTTTCTCGTTGTTTGATTCTGTGCTTGCCAAAATATTTCTGACCAACAAGAAAGCTCCTAGCGTCAAAATCAATTAAATGTAGTTTGAGAACTAGTACGCCTAGCGTCAAAATCAATTAAATGTAGTTTTGAGAACGAGTAAAACTTATCTAGGGGTTTACATGTACGGCTGTGTCAAGATCTATCGTATACCCTGCTCTGCTAGACTTGCTTAAGTGCAAACGATAAATAATTTGGACTTTCTATCGGCAGCTTGGCACATAGGTGCATGGTTATAAAGTGGAAATCACCTTCCTCCAAAATGAAGGAAAGTAGAGATCGCGTTTTGAGCAGTAAGTAACGTTTGATATGATCTCCCTGATTTTCAAGGGGGAAGGTTCGATCGTGACTTCGTGGTCAACGGATTACTCCTAGTTTATAGTGGTAATCTTCAACTCAAAGCAATCATCAGGCCAGCTTTGCTTTGAACCCTTTCCAAAGTTCTGACCGTTGCAATATTGAAGGAGTGAATTTTTGCAGTGACATGTTCAATTCAACGGTTCGGTGCCCTTTCACCGAACTTTTAGGTCGCAGAACTCTACTGCTTCACGATCGAAGCTGTTCTTTTTATGACTTAAAAAAATGGACTGAAATTGATTATTCTACTTGGGAGGCTCATTATCTTTCTTTCTGCATGCAGTCCGGATGCTGCAAGCCTCCAACCATCTGCGGCTTTACCTACGTCAACAGCACGCAGTGGACGACGGCAGCCAATAACTCCACGGACCCGGACTGCCGCACATGGAGCAACGACGGCAACGGGCTCTGCTACGACTGCCAGTCGTGCAAGGCCGGCGTGGTGGCCACGTTCAAGAGGGACTGGAAGCGCGTCGCCGTCGTCAACATCGTCTTCCTCGTCTTCATCGTCATCGTCTACTCCGTCGGCTGCTGCGCCTTCAGGAACAACCGCAGGGACAACGCCTACCGAGGCGGGTGGAAGGGCGGATACGCTTGATCAGCTAGCCTCGGCTCGGTCGATCGGCCCACCCTGAGATCATGCTTGCTGCCGCATTCTTTCATCTGAGATCTTGTCATTTATCTCTAGGCTAGCTAGTTTGATCTAGCTTTGTATAGGGCGAGATTATTCTGGACTCTTATCATCTACTAGTTTACTGTATGATCAGGAGTAGGGTTGTATATGCAGTTCTTTGATATGACAGACCATTTTATATGTACCTGGTTTTATTTCATATATTACTTCTGTTCAATTGTTTCAACTGGGTTGCACCTTTGATTGTTCATTATTGGTAGTTATTTCTTCAGTTTTGTGTGCCGAGGCCCGAGAGCTCAAACCCTGAGCTTATCAACGCTCGCGTCAATGTTAGTAAAAATCTCGTAAACAAGTTCGCTATCTCACGTAACAATGCTGTTGGTTATTCTGATTTCGACTACATGGTATAGCTATCAGAGGCATGAGTTTTGTACGCTTTCAAACGATCCGTGTCACACGTTTACTTTCTCTGTTCTCCATGATAACACCTACCTGAAGTTGTTCAGCTAACCATGCACCATTTTTATTGCTCAAAACCACTGCACTTAAATAAAAGTAGCAGACAGATTTGCATGTGCGCTACTGCTACTCAAGGTTCATGACGTACTATCATGCCCACTGAAGTATTCCGAGAAAGGAAGAAGGCTTCAACGATGACGAAGTGATGGATCACAGGACACCTGAGGCAAGTCCAGCCTAACATGCACACACAATGGAAATATCATCCTCGTTTCACTTTCACTTGCAACAATAATTCTAGGCACCACTTTGTCGTTTCTTGTGTGCGATTCTTTCCTCTCTGCATCCTAGTGGCCAGACGCGGAGCTGGGCCTCGGGCCATCAGGGCAATGGCCCGAGGCCCAGCTAAGAAATTCAATGTATTTTACTGTAGTAATAAATAGTAAAGTTCTTGATTTTTTTTTGCACTGGGCTTTGCAGTGGGCTAGGTCTGAGGCTGGGCCTCGGGCTGCCTACGCCCCTGCTAGTGGCCTTTCTTAGCATAGGTCTTAGTCCCTGTGTAGAACCATGATAAGAATGTTTATAATTCATACATGTTGAACAATTGGTTGTGAGAGTTTGCAAGTTTTCAGAGTGGCTGCCTATCAAGGGCGGTCTGACCCTAAGTCTGGTGTGATCGGACTTTGGTTGGCGGTCAGACTGCCGGTGCCGTGTGACGGATTTCTAGTTGACAGCTGTTTTTTTCCCAAAGAGGTGTTTTCTGGGTGCTCGACCTAAGCGGTCAGACCACCCATGGAGGCGATCACTGGGGCCAGCGGTTTGGTCGGCCGCTCAATGATAGTCAGATTGGTTTCGTCTAAAGGTATCTGAGAGGTTTTGGATATTTGTGGAAAACAGTCATAGGTTGAGTTTTAGAGTCCTCGATCATTGCATTCATGGTGCACAAAGTATGTTTAGACTAACGTGGCCAGATTGTGAAGAACTTGCCTAGAAATGATTTCTTGGTTTTTTTTATGTATAGCAAGGTTAGAGGCAACCATGGTTGATGGCGTAGATCGAGACTAGGCTCGGGGATGATCTGAGGTACGATCAAAGAAGTCGAGTGGGAGCATAGGGAAGACTAGGGATATTGAAGGAAAGGTTCGAGCAATGATTCATTGAATGGTGTGATCAGTGCAAGTGAGGCGTGGTCGGGGGAACTGACATGAAGAGACTTATTGATACGTAAGTCATTGGTGAATCTACACGTTGCAGGTATGGAGATTGTTTGCAAAGGAGGAGATGACCATAGAATAGGCTCGGGAAAGAGGTAAGGTCTACAGGCAAAACGACGGTGTTTTAAAGGGGAAGTCAAAATACCAGGAATGGCGATGGGACCAAAACTGTGATGCTTGAAGAGCATTGGGAGAACGGTTAAGGTAAAGGAAATGTTGCAAATGCCAAGTAAATGGGAACCTTGCTCCTTAATGGGTTTAATCTTATGCGCTTTTGAGAAGTGTGTATAACTCATGTATCAATATAAAACACGGTGTGTGTGGGATTAACGGGTTCCCCCGTGTGGAGACCTAGATTTGACAATCCGAATCAACTGTGTATTCTGAGCTAGTCTCTAGATCAGTAACTAGCTCACACATTAACATTGGTAAAAATCACATCCATACATACATAACAATAAAAGGAGTTCTTAATATTACATAAGCAGTCATAAATATATCTTATGATCGGTTTTTACATAACAGGCCGACATGCCAAATAGAATTGTTCATAACAAAGCAACGAAAAAGTAAGTAAACCAAAAGGGGCATCCATGTCCCACCACAAGCAATCAACTGAGGTTAAACATAGTCCTGGCCTTCGTCTTCCATGTCATAACCAAAAGCATGGACAAATCCATACACTAAGTCATCACTTGCGTCATCTAAACCCACATATTAAGCAATAATGAGTACAAAAGTACTCAGCAAGTCCTTATAACAGAATTCAACTCTCTCCCTTCCTCTGTGAGTGTACATGCAATACTTGTTCAAGTGAAGGCCTTATGTCTCTTTGAGTATAAAGTCAATTGGTCAAATATACTAATGTAGTTAATTTTCAAACCTACGACTTAGTTATTTTTACATTATAATCAATATCCATTTTGAGTCAGGTTCATCATAAGAGCGAAATCCCTCTTCTTTCATTTCCATTTTCAAATTTGGTTATCGCAACCATGACCAAGTAACCATTTTATTTATGAAAACTATGCAAGTGTGATGTTTTTACACTTTTTCCCATGTTCGGGGGCACAACTATTCAAATAGATTTTTAACACTATGTAGAGGTTATACAACTACTTATAATGTTAGCCACCACACACTTTCGTTGGTATGCGATTGAAAAAAATCATAACAAAATTTTACAATGCTTACTCCCACTCCAGGGTGAATCCTCAACAATGGTGATAGTGACCGTTCCCATCCCAGGTTACGCCTCACCCCCAGAACGTTCTCTTTTCAGGCTACGTTTTCAACGAGGTACCTAGTTGTTAGGGAGTCTATGGCCCTTCATGTTTACAAAATCCACAAGGGCAGTAACCGTTACAGGTCACTCCCACCAATCACAACAGAAATGTAAAAATCCGTATACTAATCTAAAAGTGCAGGATTCACACCGGAGCTAAGAAAATTAGTGGACCAGGTCAATCCCATAACTATACTTGTGGTTGCAGGATTTATGTGTAGAAAAGAGAAGCACAAGAATTCAGTCCTTAAACAACTCAGGCAAGACAAACCATAAACTCAGAGCTCATGCAATCCTTGCACAGTTATTCAAGAAAGGACACGTGCAATCCCTGCACAGCCCATCCAGAAATAAAATGTGCAATCCATGCATGGCCAACGCAAAAATAACATGTGCAATCCCCGCATGGCCAACCCAAAAATGGCACATGCAATATCTACACAACCAATCTAATATGTGCAATCCCTACATCTGTTTACAACCAGCCACTCACCCAAGTCTCCACCATTTAAAAAAATATTTTTCTGTTTCTAGTGGTAACCCATGTTACTATTCTCATTATCATGTTTTCAAATTTAGCTGACAATGTTTGTGTTGAACTTTATTTCATCACTAAGGCATTTTTAAGCGCAACTATAATGTATTAAAGTTTAACTAATGGTGGAGTTATTATCATTGTAATTATCCTAGAGTGAAATGGCAAGAAAATATCAATATTTTAAGGAAGGGGAATATTATGTAACAAGTGCACACTGTAGCTAAGCAAGTAATGTTTGACATAACATTTTATGTAAATGACCTTATTCAGCATGCACAAGTATTTGAAAGTAACATGCATTTGAAAATTAGGATCAACATGATCAATTATAAGGACTGCAACATTATCGAAAGTCTTCGCTACCTTGTGAACATGAGGCCAGACATTGCTTTTGCCGTAGGAATTGTTAGTAGGCACATGGAGGCACCAACATCATAGCATTTGGTTGTGGTGAAGCATATTTTTTGCTATGTGAGAGACATGACTGGATTCGGGTGCTGTTACATGACGACAAGCACATTGGATCTTGAACTTGTTAGATATAGTGACAATGACTTGGCAGGTAACATAGACGACCACAAGAGCACCATGAGTATGACATTTTTCCTTGGTGCAAGTTTGATTACTTGGGTGTCACAGAAGCAGAAGATTGTGGTGCTATCCTCGTGTGAAGTAGAGTACGTCACGGCAGCAATAGTAGCATGTCAGGCAATCTAGCTAACTCGGCTCATCAGAGACCTGATGGGTGTGGAACCAAAGAAGGAAAAGCTATTCGTGGACAACAAGTCGGCAATTGTTTTGTGCAGGAATCTTGTGCTCCATGATCACAACAAACACATTGATATGAGGTATCATTTCATTCGTGACTGCATTGAAGATGGCAAAGTAGATGTGGAGCACGTCGGCACAAATGAGCAGCTGGCTAACATTCTTACGAAGGCCCTCGAACTAAGGTGAAAGATTAGGGTGGTCGAGGTGAAGCCGGTATGCCATGGTTAGGGGTTATTTGTTAGACTTAACCACATCACACCTACAGACATTACAGTAGGCTTTATCAAGTTCATCGAACTAAGGTGAAAGATTAGGGTGGTCGAGGTGAAGCCGGTGTGCCATGGCTAGGGGTGATTTGTTGGACTTAACCACATCACACCTACAGACGTTACAGTAGTCTTTGTCGTACTGCATTAGTGCGTATGTTAAGTGAGTTAGTGCATGCATTAAGAGTATCAGTGCGTGCATTTTGTAACCTCATGAATGTCATGAATAGCTCGGATGTTGCGTCAGTTATTTCTTTTTCGCAGTATAAAAGATTAATGGAGAAAATGTTGTAAACCAATTCAAAGGTGTGGCACAAAAATTGTTTGTCTCTTGAGTTCACTGTTCTCCAGAGAGTCAAGATATCCGCATGTGTTCCAAACATCCCCGTGTGCTTTGTGGTCGTATATGAGTGCTTCATGGTTGTATACGTGTACCTTCATGGTCATACACGAGTGCCTTTGTTGTCATATATGAGTGTTTCATGGTCGTACATGAGTGCCTTCGTGGTCATATACGAGTGCCTTCATGGTCGTATATGAGTGTCTTTTATGGTCGTAAGAGCATTGTTCACCAAGTACTGTAGCAGAGTACTGTTCTACGAGTAGTGTAGCAGAACACTGTTCTACGAGTATTGTAGCAGAGTATTGTTCATCTAAGCAGTTCTTCTGAGTACTCACAGTTGAAGCTTTCAAGTACTCACAATTGAAGTCTTTCGAGTACTCACGGTCGAAGTTTTCGAGTACTCACGGTTGAGACTTTCACAAGTCTTCCGACCATGTTGTGTGCTCCGACTTGCTGCAACAAAGGCATGCACTTCGACAGCCATGGGGCGCAGCATGCAGCCCCTTGTGGCTACGGAGGCAAGGAGGAGCATGGCGGTGACAATGCCCTAGCGGTAGGCGGCGAACACAATGGGTCGCATCCCCAGCCCATATGCCGCCTTGAGCGCCATGTCCACCAGCACGTAGAACCATTGCACCAGCACCATCATCACACATGGCTTGTACCGCCCCTCCTACGACCACCTGCTGACACCGCCTACCATGGCGTGTGAGATTTGCGAGCGCGCCTGCCAGAGAGAGTGAGATAGCTTAGGCCTCTGCCTCACTCCCAAAGTCACCAACTAAGTAGGAGCAAACCCATGTAGAATTTACCTGCAGTATAAGCCAAAGTGACCAGTAGGAGCTACTGCTAATGAGGAAGAGTGCGCCCATCACCCATTCGCTGCTCACTGCTAAGTGGAGAAGTGTGTTCAGGTCGCCGATTGAGTGGTGTAGGAGCTTCGGGCCTTTGAAGAACACCATGGCCATGGCTCCTCTGACACATACTATCATGTCGAATATCTTAGCTACACTCTAATAACTCTTTTTATGTATAGCAATTCTCGTATTAGACTAGAGTTTATAACATATAGCACAAGCATACACAGTATCCAGAATGGAGAAGATGAATCTTGTAGAGAACCAAAATAACGACGTTGAAGCAACCACAATGAGAGAGAAGATTTGGCAAAACCAACCATAAATTTCTTAAGCATAACTTCAAAAGAGTACAAGGGATTATCACTCTCTTACAATCTTCTCGAATCTTTTAGGACCTTCGGATCCTTGAGAATAACCTAGTTTCTAATTCTCTTGTGCACCTCTACCTTTTGATGAGTGACTTCTTTGCTTTGATACTTGGTTGTTTAGGTTCTCTATGACCACCCCTCATAACTTTATAAAATCCCTCCTAGCCCTCCACCAAACTAGTGTAGAAATCCTACTTCAAAAGAAAATAGGGATCCTAATCATATTAGGACTCATGAACTACTTATAGCACACCATTTCAAATCCGAAAAGACTAAGATATGAGTCACCATACTCAATAATCTCTACCTTAACTCTTATCTGTTGAAGTCACTATGCTCCTCCAAAACCACCCTCTAAGTCGGCTTCGTATTTTTTTATTTTTCCTATCACATTTAAGAATGCCCTCATCATAGGGGCTCATGCACATCACCTAATATATGCGTTAGTGTCTAGACTAGCCTATCTAGACCCTCTACTTGAGAGCTCATAGGTTTGTATCGCCTCTCGTTGGTACCGCGTGCTTGGTCCCACCATGTCTTTCTCATTTCAATAGCTCACACCTTCACCTTTGTGTCTGCTAGATTTTACAGTCGTCTTTACAGTTCTACACATAACTACAGATAAGATCTGAGTACATACCATTTACAACTTGGTTTCCTTCTCCTAACCAGGATTTTTATCAAGTCTCCTATTGGTTGCCCTTTCTTTAGGTGCACCCATCAATTGGTATTCTCTATTTCTCTATATACTTTTCAGAATCATTTGCCCTTTGCATGTAACATGCATGACTCCACCTCGAATTGATACATCACAACCTTCAAGTTCAAGCAGCCTCACGGATATTCAATTCTTTTTTAAGCTGGGAACATACCGAACTCCCATCACTATATGATGTGCTCCATCATACATCTCCAATGTAACTATTCTCACCACAGTAATTGCATACTCCTTATAATCCATTAAGTGAGTAGTTTCATACGTTGGACGTAGAGTTCCTTCATCAAACATTTTCCATGCCGAACATATGTGGAAGCACCGACCTAAATCTAGTATCTATCCATAAGAAGTACCTGATTGACTAATGATTGGTACGTTCGAATCATCCTTTGCTACCGCCACTGAGCATGCACCCTTCATTTGATTCAAACTCAGATAGTCTTATATCGTGTGACCTTCCTCGTTACATAGATAGCATACATGTGTGCCTTTACTCTTTCCCTTCTTCTTTCTATAACGTTTGCTTATGCTTACAACACCTACTGCTGCCAATGTTTGATCACTTGAGGATGAAGATTTTGATGGCTTCTTTAAGGACCCCACCTCCAATAGATATGCAACTGTTTCATTGAAGTTGAGAGTGGTTTTTCTGATGAGTATATTCATTACCAATTACTCCCATGATGGTGGTAGAAATGATACCAATATGACAATCTTGTTAGATGTATGATAAGCTTATTTAAGACATTGAGATGGTCAATGAACTGTGTACCTTCCTCCATGTGTAACCTGTGCAGTTGTCACTTTATCACCCACCAGTTTGTTCGCAACTTTGTCTTATATAATTCTTCTAAGTTTTTCAATAATTTCTTCGACGAATTATCCTTGATCACCGAGTACTTTAACTCATCGGAGACATATAGACGAGTTGTACTAACAGTCTTCCACTCTATCACCGTCTAGTTTTCATCGGATATCTTTATCAGTTTGTCCCCTTCAAGAGCATAGACTAGCTCTAGTTGAACAAAGACATCCTTCACCATGCATTGCTGTGCACTAAAATTTTCTCTATTGTTAAATTTCTCTACTTGATTCCACATTGTTGATATCGATCTTGATTTTGTGTCACTTGACATTTTATTAACCTTCTCACAAGTCATATTAATCTGGATCGGATCAGAGTTTGTGAGATACGGCACAAGCGTGCACGGTATCAAGAATGAAGAAGATAAACCTCGTAGAAAGAACCAAAATAACAACATTGAAGCAACCATGATGAGAAAGAAAAGATTTAGCAAAGCTGACCGCAAATTTCTTAAGAACAATCTCAAAACTGTACAAGAGATTGTTGCCCTCTCACAGCCCTCTCGAATAGTTTAGGACCCTCGGATCTTTGTCATATATAGCAATCTAGTGCTAAAGAATAACTTAGCCTCTAATCCTCTCGTGTGCCTCTACCTTTAGATGAGTGACTTCTTTGCTTTGTTTCCTGGTTGCTTAGGTTCTCCATGACCACTTCTCGTGATTTTATATAGTCCTTTTAGCCATTCTCCAAAGTAGAGTAGAAATTCTGCTCCAAAAGAAGGTAAAAGTTCTAATCCTATTATAATTTATCTAGTACCATACTCAACATTAGCCATGCTACTCAGCTCTCCAATGTGTACTCGAAAGTGCAGTCTAAGCAATGCTACTTTTTAATGAACAAAAATTGGTTTACCAAAGAGTATTTCCCAATCTGAAGATTTGGCTTCCTATGTTATTCTGTGAACAGAACCTGTCACTACTCTGTTAAGAAAATGTCCAAGAATACTATCCAATTTCCAAAATTTGCCCATAACATGTTAATCGAGTACAAATGGAGGACCCAATACATTTTTCAATTATTTTGCGAACATATTTTTACACCATCAAGCTGGCTAGTAATTCTTTATCTCGAGTGAAAACTACAAAACTGGTACTTGACCGGACACGACGGCTTCAAACGAACGTACATGGACAAGAACATGCGGCGTTTAGACGTCTGCTGTAGAGTAGGTGATCTGTATACTAGCCTAATAGGCCTTGAAGATATGTGCTAAAGAATTCATATTCTAATTTTATTAGGATTAAAATTTTGATTTCACTTAGAATTAGTGGGACATTTGTAAGATCATATGGCGCAATCGGAGGGGTGAATGATTGCCTCGCTTTTTGAAATCTTCAAGTCATCGACGAAGGTTTCGACAGCTGGATTGACTACTCGACACTCAGCCGCTCGCCAGATCACTCAGCTCCAATCTTCAGCCAGATTGAACATACTAAAAAATGGTAATCCAGAAGTAGAGCCTCTCGATCACCTTTGCACGTAGTCGAACGCTCCCGCTGCGACAGCAATTACCAGAAATCTTCAACACATCATGAACTAGATTGATTCGAGATGTTCTTTGTTATTGGATTTCCGTTGATTTACAAAGTGCCCTCACAACCACCATAAAACCTTAGCACAAAAAGCTTCCCCAAAAACCATGGCTAAACCCCTTAGCATCTACCTACTTTATATGCTAGAGCTCTAAACCGTGTTTGACTCAAATACGAAATTCTATCTCTTCCTTAAATCAAGGGACCTGAAACCCTTCCAAACATGGGTTTTATTCAAACTTTCAATCTTCTCAGTTATAGACTCCATCCATAACTCTTAACACAACACGTAACAAAGCCTCTAGGATCACAACTCTCGTATCTTTATCACACCTCATCAACTTCCGTGTCGAAGCCTTCAGGACCACACCGCACGTAGCTTCTCTACGCATCACCTCCTTTGATCTCCATGTGCTCCAGCCTTACCCTGACCACCACGCATGACATCCTTAACCGTCTAGACCTCGGATCCCCCCATCCTAGTCTCGGTCCTCCTCGTCACTGACCATAATCGTCTCCACACTCACATGCATATGTAAAGACCAAAGAAACGTTTTCGTGGTACAAGTTCTTCCAAACTTGACTGTCATCAGTACACACACATATAACCATGACCTCAACCAACCAACAACATCAATCAGGCCATCCACAATCACACATCCCATCACTATCTAGAATTTAGCGTGAGATCACTCAATACGACCGTTAGCTCAACGAGTACTTGAAAACAACAAGTACTCGGGAATTACCATCGCTTAGCTCAAAACACTCGGGCATAACAAGCATCACTACCGACCAGAACCATCAAGTGCCAACTACCGAGAAGCGATCGCTATGATCCCGAATACCAACCAATCACTGCATCATTAATCACAAAATTCTAAGTATAACCGACAACCGCTACGACCAGATTAGTCAACCATTGACCCAACACGAGTACTCGAGGTACTCGAAGGTCACAAGAATTAAAGCACTCATATTGACCACGAAGTCTACGAGTACCAACTGTGAAGCCTATGGCAACCAATCACAGAAGCCTTCGACTATCGATTACGAGGTCTACGACAACTGATCGAAAAGTCTAAGACAATGACATTAGACTGCAAAGTTTGTGAGTACCAATCACAAAGTCATCGACTATCGAGTACTGACCAATAAAGTCCACGACTATCGAGTACCGACCAGGTACTATAGCTACGATCATGAAAAAGTATTGTAACTACGACCATCGATCAGTTAAATGTTGCTTATGATCGGTTCACTGTTCGATGTCGAAATCTACAATTACCTGTCATGGTCGAAGCCGGACATGGTCGAAGTAAGTCGAAGTCGGAGGTGGTTGAAGTCAGTCAAGGTTGAAGTCGGACGTGGTCGAAATCTACAGTGGTTGCGTGGTCGAAGCTAGCCATGGTCAAAATCTGCCGTTCGGACCTACTGATAGGACCATCCATCACAAGTCTAATCAGACTTCCGTCTGTGGTCAAAATCTGCAGTGGTCGTTTTGTCCTCCTGAAAACTCAAGCACAGAAGCGCATCGACTCGAACATTCACGAATGCAAATTCAAATAAAACCAAATGTTAATTATTTATCATCAATGAATCCACGACCACCACATGGTCTAACAACACTATATAAAGCAATGAAAAGTGGCTATGGAGAAGCCAAGCCATAAACCAACTCATTCAAAACAAGAAGCGCACAAGAGGATTAGAGGTTAAGTTATTATTTAGCACTATATTTTTATGTAAGGTAATGATCCGAGAGTTCTAAAAGTTAGAGAGGTGGTGAGAGAGCGATAATTCCTTATACTCTTTTGAGGCAGTGCTTAAAGAATTTACAATCATCTTTGCCAAATATTTATCTCTTGTCGTGATTATTAAGTCGTTATTATTTTGGTTCTCTATGGAATTTATCTACGTCGTTCTTGATATCATGTACACTTATATTATATCTCAATTTTGATCCGATCTGAGAGTTGCTACGTATAAGGAGAGTTATCATAGCATTAACACCGAGAAAGACAAGTACAAATTATGACTTGTAAGGAGAGATGAAGGGAGCAGCCGCATGTGAGTGACTAGGCGCCACGCCATCTCCTGTTATTATACTGCGACAATACGCAAGTCGACGGAAAATGGCCACGCATGCGGCTTGTAAAATACAAACTCGGGCGGGCGTTTGACACGCGAGATCAGTCTGCTAATTGATTCGTTAATTGGGGTTGGACAGAAAGGATGTTGTGGTCTTGAAAATTGTAATCATTGAATGGAACGAGTTGGCAAATACTGTACAGCATTTAGCCATCTACATATACTGATAAAATACAGGCCTTGCTCACCCTACTGATGCTCCCATGACGAAGGTGATTACCGGTATCAAGTTCGTCATGGGCTCATGGCCGTCGCCAACGACGATGATCCAAGGTGCAGCCCTTGGTAGCACAGGTTCTGGTTTGCTGTTGCCCTGTGGCACACGAGAGGTAATTTAATTTGTCAAGATCGTGTACCGATAGGCAAATATTGTCTACTGAAGCGTCGACCTAGGATATGACCAAAAGCCTTCGTACGTACCTAAACAAAGCGGCTACGAACACAAGGAGAAGCCTGTCATTCCAAGACTCGTCTCCTTCAGCTTCGTCCGGGAAGTCGATGACCAAAATCAAATGATTAATGGAGTTTGCGACCTGCTGGGACAGTAACTGAGGAAGAAATCAAAAGAAGAGAAGCATAACTGACTCCTAGTCCCACCAGTTGGCCATGATGGTGATGGGGGCGAAGACAAGCCCGGGTGGCGACGGCCTGCCTGTAGATGACGAAGATCATGGGGCTCATGCCCCGGCCGAACGCCACCTTGGCCCAGCTCGTCATGGCTCCGTAGATGCACTGCACCGCCACCATGGCCGCACACGGCTTGCGGTTGTTGGCCATTTCTTTTCAGTTTTAAAAATATGTTTTTCTATTTTTCTACAGTAACTAATTTTCAAACGAAATATCTTTTTAAAACGGGTCTAAAAGTTAAATGTAGTACGTACTATATCGACTTCATTTATATCAACCAAAATATCATGCGAGTTTTTGTTACTCTGTACTTAAGGATGGGAAACGGTAAAAGATAATATGTTTTATCCGATATTCGTATCTGAAAAAACACGAATGTGGTAAACAAAATCTGTATATGAGAATGTTTATAGTTGTATTTGAGAATGTTCGAATGCGTATTTTAGAATGTTTATATTCATATTCGTATTCGAGAATGTTCTTATTCGTATTTATATTCGAGACTATTCGATTCGTATTCGATCTGTTTTCATTCCTGGCGACCTCTTCGGGGATGATTGTAGAAAGTAATTCTCTAATGAACCAAGGTCACAAGCAAAAAGTGAATATTACTTTACATAATTTTCACCTCTATGTGCTACACTGCTAGCTCATGTAGATATGTAGTCATGTTACATAAATTTGCTTTACCGAGATTTGTTACAAAAGTTTTAGAATATTCGTGTTCGACCGAATTAAGTACATATTTGATTCGAATTTGCATTCGTTACGACATTTGGTTCGTATTCATATTCGAGAAATGTCCGAATTCGTATTTGTTTTTATTTTAAACATGTGAATTCATATTCATATCTGTATTTACTTTAAAAGTACAGATTCGTATTCGTATTTGTGGTTATTTGATTCGTATTCAATTATTTTCATCCTTATCTGTACTCTCATAAATAGCTCAAAAGTTCCACGGTCATAAATCTAAGCAAAAAAAAAAGGAACAGGTCCGTTATATACCGACCGGTTTCCTCATGGTGCTTGTGACACCCCGGCCCATGTTGGCCCATGTGTGTGCACATGAATTCTGGGTTAGTCCCACCTTGCTAGCTTACTTTGAGAAGCACTTACATATAAGCCTAGGAGTTCCAATGGTAGCACCCCCGGTTAACCGTTTTGCGCGAAGCGAGGACGAAAGCGTAAGCGGGTTGCTACGTGTGCGTGGCCTACCAGAATGTGGTTAGGTCTGAACCGGTTTGGACCCTAGGGCGTTACAAATGGTATCAGAGCCGACTCTCGTGGTTACATGGGCGCGTGCAGGTCAGGGGCGCAGGCATATGGCACATGGCGCGTGTGAGCCCGAAGTGGACACACGGCATGGCATATGTGCTGGCACTGAACGCACGGACATGTGCCAAGAGGGGAGATCTTTATCATTTGCCCCGGTGTGGGGTATGTTGGTCCGACGAGGATATCGGGTCCTTTGAGGAGGGGTGTATGTGACACCCTGGCTCATGTTGGCCCATGTGTGTGTGCACATGAATTTCTGGGTTAGTCCCATCTTGCTAGCTTACCTTGAGAAGCACTTACATATAAGCCTAGGAGTTCCAATGGTAGCACCCCGGTTAACCGTTTTGCGCGAGACGAGGACGAAAGCGCAAACGAATTGCTACACATGCGTGATCTATCTAAAATGTGGTTAGATCTAAGCTGGTTTAGACTAGGACGTTACAGTGCTCGTCACGAGACTGCCGTTGTCGTGTTGGTCATCGTCTGGTGGGCGGCCATGCAAATCCGATTGCGACGGCGGACGGTTGATTGGGCCCCATTGCAAAGGCAGCAGTGCTTTGCTGCGACGACCGGCGGTTGGGATGGGACAGCGAATGGAATCTTTCTTTCAGCTGCAAATGATTGCATGTGGTGGCATCCATGGAAATGACCTGTGGTAGGGATCAGGATCATAGGTAGGATTGTTTTCATGTTGAGTAAAGTTCATTACCGGTCTTTAAACTTTTTATATTGTGATCCATAAACTTTTAAAGTATGTCATCTCGGTTCTTAAACTTTCAAAGTGTGGCAATTTCTTTTGAAAGTCTATGGACCGGGATGACACAGTATAAAAAGTTCACTGCTACAACTACATAGGATATTGCCACACTTTAAAAGTTTAAGGACCGGGATGACATACTTTAAAAGTTTATGGACCGGGATGACACAGTATAAAAAATTTAAGGACCGGTAATGGACTTTACTCTTTCATGTTAGTAGGATCGAGACTGTAGGATTGTACCTCGAAAATCGTTAATTATAGATCGCGATACAGACAATCTTACTCGTCGGTGTTTCGTAGCGCTCGACAGATCAAATCTGAGAACACCAACCGAAAGTAGATCAGAAAAAAAAGAAGACATGGTTATGAAAGCGGGAGACAATGTGGAAAGTTCATCATCCATTCTTTCGATTATCCCCTCACATTTCAACGCACTCCCTTGAATTCCTAAATCATACTAACACACATCACAGCAGCATGCTGGTCATACGTGACCGGAACTCCTGCATAGCAGAAATACTAAGATAGGATTTCACCAGTAATAATAACCCTGAAGCTACAAACACATATAACCTTGAGCTGAAAATTGAAATAGCTGTCCCGAAAATGTCTCCTACTTCTCAGCTTGGAGGCCGTCCGCTAGGAGCGGCTCCGTGATGGTATCTCCGACGTCGAGCTGCGAATCCGACCGTGGCACCGTTTTCTCCAAATCTTCCGTGTGCTCCGGCGCCCTCCCGCTCTTCCCATCGCCTGCTTTACCCCACAGCACAATGTAAAGGCCAGCAACAATAGCAGCAGCCCCCAACAAGCTGGACAAGCACAAATTTACCGTCAGGTTCACCGGCCAAAAATATGCATTTTTCAGAGTACAGAGCAACTTTTTTTTTAACAAAAAGACAACTACAGAGCAATTTTTTACAGTGGTAAATTGAAGTTGCAAGAAACGCACCTTCCAACGTGCAGTTCTTCGTGAAGAATGATGGCGGCGAGTACGGTGGTGATCACGGTGGACAGAGGGTTAAACATGGCCGAGTAAAGAGGGCCCCTGACTGAAATGCACCATGACTGCAGGTAAAATGTCACGCCTGACCCAAATGCGCCCTGCACCATGCACACGATTAACAGCTGACTACTGTAAAGATCCCTTTTGCAGCAGCAGAACAGAAAGCATGAAGCATAAACTGGTAGCTTACGGCGAAAAGGCAGGCCAGGAGTTCGAAGAGCGAGCGGATCTTCCAGGCGTCCAGGTCCGGCAGCAGGAAGGAGGTGAGCAGCGCTGACTGCAGCATCGACAGGAAGCACATCCAGGCGGCCAGCGTCAGTGGATCAACGTACGACTTGCAGATTGGCACCTGAAGAAAAAGGTAGAAATTTTTGTCACGATGACACGACATGATTATTTGTCCTTGCTTTCTGGAATAATTTCTTCCCTGAAAACTTTCTGGGTTAATGAATTAGCATATGGTTGATATATTGACATAGACCTGCAGGATGAGCCAGAGTGACCAACAGGAGCTGCTGCCGACGAGGAATAACGCGCCCATGACCCATTTCCGGCTCGCCGAGTGGAGAAGCATGTTCAGGTCGCCGAGTGAGTGGTTCAACAGCTTTGGGCCCTTGAAGAACGCCATAGCCATGGCTCCTCCGACGCAGACGACAGTGCCGAATATCTTAGCCATGCTTCTCGGTTTTCGGATGTCCACCCTTTCTAGCCTGCATGCATCGAACGACAGTATCAGACTATCAGTATCTTTACATTCAGAAAACAAACGGACATCTTGTCTTGTCTAGGAACAATTCCTTTCCTATCGAGGTTCGAAAGCATCCACTGAGTTGCCATGCACCATCAGTTTATTCAAAAGTTTGAATTGTTAGGGAAATATGGGCAATATACTCGTACCATAACACTTTCTTCACGTCTAGATTCCTTTAGGCATATGACGAGGGCTCAGAGTGAGTTACAATTATTTCTTTTCTAAAACGTGAGTCTAATACTATATTAAGTTGCATGCGTTAATCAATTCACTTAAAAACTAATTATTTTGGAACAGTGGGCAACATAATCATACTTCAGAAGCATCGAGCAGTGTATGATCTGCTAGAGCTATTTACTTACTCCCTCTGTTTTCTTTTACTTGATGCACTACAATCCATGCTAAAATTTGACCGCCAATAGATTTAAAATATCTAGATTGGCTATATAAAAAAAATTATATCATTATATTTTACTGCTTAAAATACTTTTGTAATATTGTAATTTTATTAATACATCTTAATACAAAGTTATAAAAAGTGACTATCAAAAGACGCTTCTCGGAGATTGTAAAAAGTTAAAAATGTCAAATACTCTCTCTGTTCTTTTTACGTGATGCTTTTTTACTTTTTAGAGCAACTCCAGCAGTAGCCCTCAAAACAGGGCCCCTACTTTTCATTTGAGGGCTCCCCCTACTTTTGAGGGCCCTGTTTTCTGGGCTGCACTCCAGCAGGAGCCCTCAAAACAGGGCCCCTACTTCTCAATTCCCTCTATTTCCTCACACACTATATGCATATGTATGGGACAAAAGCACAATACATAATAAAATATTTATGATTTCACAATGAGGGACAATATTTAAATATATGAATTCAAATACGAATATTCAAATTTAAATTCAAATTTGTTCCGAATTTAAATTGAAAGCACAAAGTTCATCACATAACATTCAAATTTGTTCCGAATTCAAATACGAATATTCAAATTTAAATTCAAATTTATTCCGAATTTAAATTGAAAGCACAAATATGAATTCAAATACGAATATTCAAATTTAAATTAAAATTTGTTCCGAATTTAAATTGAAAGCACAAAGTTCATCACATAACATCCAAATTTAAATTCAAATTTGTTCCGAATTCAAATACGAATATTCAAATACGAATATTCAAATTTAAATTTAAATTTGTTCCGAATTTAAATTGAAAGCACAAAGTTCATCACATAACATTCAAATTTAAATTCAAATTTGTTCCGAATTCAAATACGAATATTCAAATACGAATTCAAATACGAATATTCAAATTTAAATTCAAATTTGTTCCGAATTTAAATTGAAAGCACAAAGTTCATCACATAACATTCAAATTTGTTCCGAATTCAAATATGAATTCAAATACGAATATTCAAATTTAAATTCAAATTTGTTCCGAATTTAAATTGAAAGCACAAATGTTCCACAAAAAACGAGGAAAGCTGAAAAATGAGAGCCGGAGTAGGGGGCCCTTAGGAATGAGGGGTGGGAGGGTGATTTGAGGGCCTCCTCAAATTTGAGGGCTCTAGTAGGGGCTCTGCTGGAGCTCGTTTTTTGGCTCAAGCCCTCAAATTTGAGTTTTGAGGGCTCAAGTAGGGGCCCTGCTGGACTTGCTCTTAGGTATCTAAGATGAGACTTTGGCCGTTATTTTTTATAACTTTACATTAAGATGTAATAATGAAATTATAATATTATGAAAGTATTTTTAACAACAAATCTAATAATATAATTTTTTTATATAGCTAATTTAGATAATTTTAAAATTATTGACTGTTAAACTTTAGAAAATTTGATAGCACGGATTCTAGAATATCAAGTAAACAAGAAAAGAGGGAGCAAAAAAGAGTGGTATATCAATAACTCTATACACAGAAATAGTGGTTTCCCGAAGCTTCCTTTATAACATATAAGAGGTCCTAGGATCAATCCCAGAATAAACACCAAATAACGCATAAATATTCCATAAATTAACAGCACAAAACGAGTCTTCATTACCCTGATATTCACAGTCAGGTTGAGTAATTTAATAACCACATGGAATAGTACCAATTATTGCGCGAAGGTTCCACAAATTATGTGGCCCCGTAGACGCCACGTAAGTTTGTCGGTGCAGTCGTATTTGGAACCATAATAGACAACCTGTCATCCGCCAAGTGAACGACTTGTGACAGATCTGAGACTAAGCTGGGAATTCCCAGTACAGGCTTCTTTTCCAATTACTGTGCGGAAAGTAGAACAACGTAATTTTAGGTCTAATTTGTAACGCGAGAATTTTTCTGATTTCTACGGAAATTGAATTGTTTCTTCGAAATTTCAGCAAAATTCTTGTGACTTTTTTGTGTTTCAGCAGGGCCTTTAGGGCATGTTCTTTTCAGCTTTTCTATAGCAACTAACTTTTAAACGGAGTATTTTTTCAAGGTAAAGCCTACTAATTAATTGCAGTATATACTTTACTGACTTCATTTATATCGGCAAAAAACTCACGTGAATTTCTGTTACTCTGTAATCTCTTATACAAACAGTCTAAAAGTCACAAGCCGTAGCCAAAAAGAACAGACCCTTAACATCATGAGTGTGCGGTGTGCCACGAACCTTCCAACCCTCTCTTTCAAGTGTAAATTACCTCTCTTTCAAGTGTAAATTAACAGCAACAAAGAAAGGAGTCTGCAAAATGAATGGAAATGGACTGAGGCCCCATTTGAACACGAGAATTTCCTTCGGTTTTCGCTGGAATTTCATAACGATGAGGATCAGATGTAACTGACGCTGTGATGACCATGTGGGCAATCAAGTGAAATGGACGGTGCAGATGCCATTTTCATAGCCATAGGTGAAAACTGGAAGGTCGAATGCCGGTTTGTTTTCAGGTACTCACCCTACTGACGCTGCCATCACGATGGTGATCGCGGGTATCAGATTCGACATGGCCGTTGCCAATGATGATGAGCCCAGCTGCAGCCCTTTGTAGTACAAATACTGACTTGCCGTTGCCCTGTTCATTGCACGAGTGTAGAACAAGTGATTAACAATGAAAGGAATGCATCGGTAGCACTGACGTACGTTCAAAAGATCGAGCAATTAAAGCATGCGCGCATCCGTGCGTACCCAACAAGAGAGGCCAAGAACACCAGCGAGAAGCCTGTCGCTCCAATACTCATCATCTCCTTCAGCCTCGTCCTGGAGAATGACGACCACGAATGATGATGCACTAGTGTACAATTACAACCAGCAATTTACAGAAGGGAAAATTATGGCAGGACGAGAGAGAGAGAGAGAGAGAGAGAGAGAGAGAGAGAGAGAGACCTATTGGCGAGGATGGTGGTGGGGACGAGAACAATGGTGGCTATGGCCTGCCTATAGACGACGAAGACCATGGGGTTCATGCCGCGGGTGAACATCGCCTTGGCCCAGAGAGACATGGCCGCGTAGATGCACTGCGTCACCACCATGGCCGCGCACGGCTTGTACTCCTCCATGGCAATGCCCGCCATTGCTTGCTAGCTGGTAGCTTGAGCTAGCTCTCGATCTAGCTCAGGCGGCTCATAGCAAGGGATGGCTGAGGGACTCGGTGGTTAATATATGGACGTGGCTACAACACGCTATACCGTCCACCACACAAGCAACGAGACAGGATTCAATCATCGATTCTGCTTCGGACGACTCGCTAAGCCCATCACATGAGTCATCCTTGTCCACCTGCTCCCACTCGATTCCTACATCTCGTCAACCTCCCAACCGGTGTTGCGTGCATGAGAGCAGGTTAGACATCGCTGGCCTCCTCTGCCACACTCCACACATGCATAACACACGTCGCCAACCTCCTCTACTTGCGGACCTTGTCACCGTCCTCTATCACACGTGAAACCTTGTTGCCGTCCTTCTCCGCACGCTGACTTCATCATCCACCTGCATCACGTGCAAAGGTCACTGGTAGCTTTCATCGTTGTCCTTTTCACATGGGCAGGAGCCAGAATCCTCATGTCTGGCAATTCCTGGCACTGAAACTTGCTAGGCCTCCAAGTTTCGCTTTCTAGACCTAGCTGTAGTTTGATAGTTATTGCACATAATGTGTTTGACAAAATGCATAGATGGTTTATTCATGAAGTTTTGTTTATATAATTGCTTTATATATACCACCTTGTTATTTTTGGCCTTGATATGAGTTACTATCAATGGTCCGAGAATTATTTGCTCTCGACGGAATGGTCTTTTGCTTCAACACCATTATACGGCACAAGCTTCCTCCTCAACACAGACATACTCGACCTGGGTCAATGGTCTTTAATGTACTCTAGAAGACTGGTCCAGTATATGCATAAATCTGGATTCTTCCTTTTTCTTTCTTTTGTGTTCGTCTAATCTCCTTAGGAAGGCAACTGGTGGATATGACCGCAACAGTACTCATTATGACTGCTTCTTAACTCTTTACGACTTACGCTCCGGTTGCTTCAACATTTGAACACGCTAATGGCTACAATAATCAGTCGAATACGACTACAACATGTTTACTCGAGTATATAGTAAACTCATGAGCACTTGACATCGATCGCCATCGATAACAAGTTTAGTTGCATCAAAGGCGGTATGTTGCAACTTGGCGCTATTCGAGTACATTATGGGGTTATCAACATGACAGTCCCAGTTCACAAAAAAGTGTATAAAGCCAATGCACCGGTGCAATCAATGAACAAAGCATCTCGAGACTCAATAATGTTGCTATTTTATTCAAGTAAAATATGTAGATGCTTACAAAGTTTGGCCAAACATCTATGCAGCATGACTTTAGGAGCATTGAGGATGCCCCGACTTTATGATAAGACAGGATTAAAAGGACTCATTACGTTCTACGGGCCGAAAAGGCATGGATCTGACTTTATTTTAAGAGGTAAGCAAGACTAAAGATATTGGGAGTCCTAAAACTTGTTCAAATTTTACTAAGAAAGTTTGGGAAGGCCAAAATATAGGTCACACATATAAGACATGACAGCTTCAATCTCCAACGGTGCCTTAGATGCGAGCTACTCCTTTTGCTTACCAACATGCTCTAACATGCTCTACATATACCTTAACGTCTTTAGGACGTCCTTCCAATCTGGTAGTGCATTCAGATAGGTAGTTGATAGTGATGGGGTGAGCTATGAACATATCCTTATTGTTATTTGCAAGGCAATGAAACTCCGCTTCACGCACCCTAGCCTTCTGTGCCTCTCTTTAGTTTTCTAGCTTCCTCCCACCACTTTGTCAGTGATGAGTTGAGCTATTGGCTGTGCTCCATCAATTCTGCACCCTCATCTTCGACAAGCTTGAGCTCCTGTGATACCCCTGTGCACACCATCTCAAGTTGTTGTAGTAAAGAGTGCGCCTCCTGCTCAGCAGACATGATAGTTGTCTCTTCAAAGGCTTTTGAACTTGATCTTCTAGCTAGATGTTGCCTTAAATCTTCCAAGTCAAACATCAACCTTGTCAAGTTTTCAGAACGAGATTCTTCATAGTCCTTGAGCCATTCGTGCGTAGCCATCTCAATCAACTTGGTGATGCGAGCCTTATCAAGGGGTTTCTATTTCAAGTATTCTTGAATCTCATGCAAATCCCTGTGTACACTTGCTGCATGACGAGTGGAAAGGAAGTCATTGGTCGGGAGTGCAAGGTCTTGTCACTCGCGACATTTGTCATCAAGGCTGCGAACTGAATCAAGGGTGAACCTCGTTCCGTTGGATATAAGTGTCGTTATGTGTTCATCTAGGGTTCTTTTCAGCTTCTTAGCTCATTCAGATAGCGAGTCCGAATCAAAAGTAGTTGAATCAACTAAAAAGAAAAGTGTGGTTTGGAAAGGTCAGGTTTATTTCTCTTCATGATTGATAGCAAAGATTTAGGTACTTACAGGAGAGGCGAGCCTTCGGGTGGCCTTCGTTCTCCTCCTCAAGATGGTACTCTACTGGGTGCTTCCCTTTCTTCTCAGCTAGCAATGCTTCGGCAGAAGGAGGTCGATGGCTAGCACTGTCAACAGGTGTCTCCGTGACACAAGGAGGGAAAATTGCCCCATCAAGCATGGAAACATGGAGCACTTGAAACATCCCCTCATCAGTAGGACCAAGATCCTCCAACATGTCCACACTAACGTATGGCCACTTAAGCCCAAGATGTTTGCAATAAGCAATAGTGCAATGTGGAAGATTTCTATTGAAAAGGAATGAGGGGTGAGTAGACCTCAGAAGTTTCTCGCAGGTCCTTATCATTGGGTGCAGTAGCAATTGCTACTAGAACCTCATCATGATCAGAAGGATATTTTGAGCTTGATAGCATCACATTAGATGAGATATATCTATGGAGGAGATGTGGTAGTATGGGTTGTAGTATCTGAAGAATGGTGTTTCCGGTCACTCCTTTGGCTGTTAGATGGGGACGATGGACTAATCAATGCAGATTTCCTGCCATGGTCAACAGAAGAAGATCAGATCGCTTGCCTTTCTTTCCAACCAGTAGGAAGACTGCAGGCCAAGTTGGACGTGCGATTTGGGTGCTGTACGTCATGGCCATTGGTTGACGAAGGAGGTAGACTTGGACGTTGTGAGCCCCTTCTATGTGAGTTGGCCCTAGAAGAGGTGGCATGTTTTAGCTGTTCAGCAGGCTTGGCGTGATGTCCACCTTGAGGTCTCGCCGTAGAGCCTGACCCTCATCTGCCGGAAGACAGCTAGTTATCATCACATACCATGGTCATAGAGAGTGGAGAGATGAGCTACGCTTGCTCAAAAAGCTGGTAAGGTTGGCCCGAGTTGCAATGCTAGAAAAGAACCCAGACAACGGATGTATTTAAAGAGCTTCTCATGTATGTAAGGATGGAAGGAGTCTGGGTTCACTTACGAATATTATCGTTCAGTAATTCGGGTAAAGGAAACGGAGTGTGATGCATGCAATACTTTTTGGTTTAATCCAAGCAAAGTCTTTATTGCCAGCAGAATACATATCGTTCAGAGGGAGTTTAAGCTAAGGCTACCATAAATAGGGTGCTTGATTGACTACTCAAATTAGTATCACTAAGTTAAGTTTGCTTTGCTTTGCGCATCAAACTCAACTCGGTGGGGGCATTTGTATGATGAGTTTTGTGCAAACATGTAAAGTCAATGCAAATAAGGAGATACATGTTTGGTAAGAGAACTTTGGTATAATCATGTCATGAAATGGCACATGAAACAAAACCACAATGTGGTCAACGCATCGCACCTTGTGTGGCTGTGCGCCACCAACTGATCATTAAGCGTATGTGTCAAGATCAGCTCCTGAGTTTGTAGGTCTTCGACCACGTTGGGTCGACCATGCTGTGTCAACCACGATGTTGTCAACCACGTTGTGTCGACCACGAGGTTCTGACTGCGTTGCTCCGACCACGCTGTGTCAACCACGTCGCTATGATCACGGCTTTTCAACCATGGTGCTATGACTGGTTCACAATAGCTACAACCAGTTTGTCAGATCCCGGAGCAACAACTCCGAAACCCTCTGTGTTAATCGCACTAATCCAAGATAAGCTAGTGTACACAATGGATAACAAAGACAAATATCATGCATAATGACCAACTTTATTTAACTGAATATGGGCCTGATGGCCAAAGTTTACATAAATGGCACATGAGATAAAATTTAATACAAGCAACGGAAGAAATAAACCAAAGCGGAAGAAGCCCACTGAGCCTGTCCATAAGAAAACGACAGTAAGACGCGGCCTATTTGTTTTGATCCTCACCAAAGTCGAAGTTGTCCTCTGAAAAATGATGAATTGAGCAACATGAGCACATAAAGGATTCCACAAGTTACACCAGGAGGTTTAACAGAGTTAATACATGCATCAGGATTGACAAAGGAAGGCATAATAAGGTTATTTGAGCGTAAAACAATATTTAAGAAATGCAGTAATTAGATTGAAATTGTTGGATTTCATACAGTAAATAAAAACAGCATTGTAAGCAAAATAGTTACCGTTAGTGCAGATCCATCCCCCACACTAATCTATCCATGGGCATCCCACCCGGACCATCTTTCCCAAAAAAATCTCATATGGATTCCATCCATCCATGCACTTTTTAATTTCTCATGTATTCCATTCATCCATAAGGTTTTCATAAACCATTTTGAAATCGAAGTCTAATCCATGAAAAACTTTACTCAGCTTCCCATGACCGTGGGCACAGCTATCTAGGATAGATTATACACTCTGTAGAGGTTGTATAGATTTACCCACAAGACATGATCATCCCATATTGTCACTAGATAAACACACTTCCTTTGGTGTGTGGTGAGGAGATCATGACAAGGTCTTTACAATGCAAAGCCTTTAACCTGGCTAAGCCAGGTTTCACCACAAATTGAATCCACAAGTTGGAGCCCCCTCTTGAGCCGAGTGAGATTCTCATAGCCTACACCGCGCTCACTTTCAACCTATAGTGACACTCAGGTCGGGACCTGCAAATTAATCAGTCAGGACTGTCCCATACCAGCCTTATGGTAGTATGATAGGGCTTTACAACAGTAGCTCATAGACCGGTCCTTAACTTGACTTAGGCACCAACCACATACCCCTCGTGCCTGGCAATCAACATTGTGTTACCAAACAACAATGCATACCAGCAAGCACCCAATACCTAACCATTTGCCTAAGTCTAAATCAAGTTTTTATATTTGTTTTGAAATAACTCATAGTCTTTCTTGACTCACCGAAGTCAAGAATACATTTCAAAAGCTTATCATTTTATGTGAAAAAGTTATCCCAAAATAAAAATTTATGTCTAAGCAGGTCCAAGCATTTGATACAAAATTTCTCTAGTCTATACTAGTGTATTAACTAGAGTTTTATCTAAGGTGACAAGGCATATTGATGTTCAATGTTAAATTTGGCCATATACAAAGGAATTTAGTGTAACTAAAGTTTAAATCAGATTTGAATTAATTTGAATAAAAGTACGCATGCATAATAATTTAAAAAACAATTTAAATAATTTAAATTGCTGGGAACAACATGATCAAAGATGTAGCTTGCCTTTCTCGAAGTCTTGATGCTGCGAATCATCGAAATCAAACTCTCCGGAATAATCGTAATCTACACGTGAAGAACCAAAGCAAATAAATTCATATAAAATCCAAAAATTATAAAATATAATATTGAGGGATATATTATGACTTTAGATGAATTTAGGAGAAAGAATCAATGGATTCGGAGTTCGTATGAGGGAGAACGAATATCTGAAAGTTTTGGATACCACATGAAATGATAAAACATCCGAGAATTACTTTTTGAATAGTACAGTGTCGGTTGTTTTGGTGGAGGCATCAGCGAGGTAGATTGTGAGGTGGCTGGCGAACGAGCAAAATGGAACCCCGGCAATGAGGTGAAGGTGGTGATGTGGGTACGACAGCGAGAAACGGTGGCAATCACCAACGATGAGAGAAAAATGGCAGCGACGGTGTGGTAGCAACAACGACAGGATGGAGAAAGATAGTACCCAGGTATGGAACGTGGAGATGTAGGGGAGCATGGGTAGAACACGGTATGGTGAAGTTAGAAAAATTATCGGCTAAGCCAGAAATCCACTGGAGACGGCACCATCGACCGCAGAAGTCGAAAACAACCATTTCCTCGAAAAGCTCAATTTTTATCGATTGGCTCCACAAAAAATTAAGTAATATTGGTGGATGAGTTGCTTAGAGGCTAGGACATGAGATGGCATGAACAAAAATCAAATAACTCACTGAAAAAGTGGTGTACATGAAGAAACGGTTTTAGTGTTGTGGCTCGACAAGGTCGGCAAGGACTCGGGGATCTTCAAGTGATGGCGATGGAAGCACGACATAAAAAACATCGAGGCGAACTCAATGGTATAAACGGCTTGGCCAAAGGACATCGGATGGTGGTGGAACATGGTGGAGAAGACCTTCGGCGACCAGCAGGTTGACGTCGGCATTCTGGGCAAATGGAAAGGAGATAGCCGGTGGGGTTTGCGGCGAAATGAAGAGGGGAACACAAGGAACTCGATGGTACCTCCCGTGAATCCGAGGGAGCAATGGAGGTGGCCAGCGACGAAGAGGCAGAGGCGACGGAGCGAGGATGTCGATGGCGAGGGCCCTATGGCGGCGGATTCGCTCGGTGAAGGGGCGAAGGATGGTCGCCAACGAACGGGTAAGACGTTGATGGCGTCGGCGAGGCACGAAGAGAACCGAGGTGGTGGCAATTTCTCGCTGGAGGATATTTGGTACTCGGCAAAGAGGAGCGACGATGATCGGAACAAGCGAATGAATTATGCACCCTACATCATGGCTTTGATTGATTCCAAGATTCACTATCGCGGAGGACGTGGTGGGGTGCACAAGCCTTACAAGCCAAGACCGGATCCTCCCATTCCCACTGCTGTTCGTGCTCGACAGACGGCAGATCCAGGAGCAGGCTCATCCGTAGCAGCAGCAGCAGCTCAGTCACAAGAGCCTGGCCAGCCCTCTCTCTCTCAGGTTTACTCTTCCATGCTTGAGGGGTTCTCCACCCTCAACTCCAGGATGGACCGGGTTGATGCGTGACTGGACTCCATTGATAGCAGATTGACCTCGCTAGATGGTTGAGTTGCAGCTCTGAAGCGCCCTCCATCGCCTCGTCGCTACACTTGACGTCGTCTTCGCGGTGATCCCCCTTCTCCTTCTCAGGACTGATCTCTTTTTGGTACTTGATGCCAAAGGGGGAGAAGTTAGTCCATATGTACATATCTACTTAATATTGTGGGTGATATCGCTTGGATGTAATGAACCCGTGAAATGAACTCGTTGTTATCTTTTGAACTTGTGGTTGTAATGAACCTTTATGGTCATGGATGCTTATGTCATTATCTTTTGCTTAAATGTCAATTTACCTTAATATTATGACATCTCTTTGTCTTGTGCATCTTGTATAAAATGTTACATTTCTTATCTATGCATATGTTTAGGGGGAGTTATCTCCTCTCTTGAACTTTAAAATGGAAATAGTTCTTATCATGCCTATACAAATATTATTGCAAAGAACTACTCTCATTTAAAAGTAAACATGGAATATACAACTTGTTGCCAAACAATTTGATATATTCAAAACATTTATCTCACATATAACTTGGGTTGTCATCAATTACCAAAAAGGGGGAGATTGAAAGCATCTAGGCCCATAAAAATAGTTTTGGTAATTAATGAAATTATGTGAATATGGGACTAACGTGTCTTATGAGCATGCGAAGGGTTAGTCCACATATGTGCAACAAGATACAAGCCAAAGGATATATATGAAGACTCAAATTGGCTCAAGACAAAGGTTTACTTAGCATAGGATCCTCTTTTTATTTTTACCGGTCTTAGGTGAAAGGTGGAAGACCGAATTATAGGGTAGATAATCGTACCATCAAGAAGGATCTTGGCAAGTAGCTTGAATACAAATTTCTTATGCCATTTGGATCAACATTAGAAACTTGCATTCATCAAAAACTCATTTTAAAACAAAATTTGTGCTCTGTCTGGACGAGCGGTAGTACCGCAGTTTTGAACGTCGGAACTATCGGCGAGCGGTAGTTCCGTGCCCAGACGCGGTAGTACCGGCAAGCGGTAGATCCGTTTTTCGAGCGGATCAATTTTTCCAGAGAGCACCCTTGGTTTCATCTGAATTCTTGAGGAAACGGAAGTACCGGAAATTTGAATGCCGGAACTACCGCACCGAGCGGTAGTACCGCATTATAAAGCGGTACTTCCGGATCCCGGAAGATCCGGAGGATGAGCGGAACCTTGTTTCCAGAGAGCTCCTCCGGATGAAGTCTGGATTTTCCTGGAGCGGAAGTACTGGCGATTTCAACGCCGGAACTACCGCTCTGTGCGGTAGTTCCGCTACTCAGAGCGATACTTCCGGAGTCCGGAAGATCCGGTTTCAGAGCGGACGTCTTTTTCCAGAGAGCGCCAAATTTTGGGACCTTTCGGATTTGGGCCAGAGCGGTAGTACCGCGCCGACTTTGCGGAACTACCGGGGAGCGGTAGTACCGCAAGTTACAACGGCGGTAGTACCGCGCCGCCAAATCGAACGGTCACTGCAGAGCTCTGACATAGCCGTTCTGGCGCGAAGATTTGGTAGCGGTAGTACCGGCCCCTGGGGGCGGTAGTACCGCTCATCCTGAATTTTTCAGGAATTTGTGCCAAACGGCTAGTTTTGGTTAGTGGAGGCTATAAATACCACCACCACTGCTCAAGGGCAGAGGTTAGAGACTCATTGCATATTTCTTGAGCCCTAGAGCATTCATTCCACCCTCTTTCACTCATTGACCATTAAATTGAGGTGGTTTTGCAATTAGTGCAAGAAATTCATTAGTTGATCCACTTGGCACTAGAATTGCATTCAAGTGAAGCCCAGGATTCATTACTCTTAGTGCTTGCCGGCACTTGGACGATTGGGCGGAGATTGGCTCGGTGATCTTGGAGCCGGTTCGATTCGTTCGAGTTTACCTCAACGTGGATTAGGGGAAACCGGCAAGTTTCTGAGCACCACGGTAAAAACATCGTTTGTGTTCACCTCTTTCTTAGCTCTTATTTATTTACATCCTTGTGATCATTTGCTTGCATAGAGCTAGGATTGCTATATTGTTAACTAGAATTGTGTAAAATTAATTGCTTTACATTTGTGCCATTTAAATTGTAAAGAATTAATCAAGTGAACAAGAAAAATTTAAATTTTTTAAAAAAAACCTCCTATTCACCCCCCTCTAGTCAGTATCCTTGATCCTACAAGTGGTATCAGAGTGAACAAGAAAAATTTAATTACCTCGATTCTATGTGTTGTTCGATACCGATGAGATCAAACAGCTCGGGCGAGTGTGGCCAGTGCAAGGCTACACTATCAATGGCTCCATAGATTGACGAGGCTATGAATCATGCCAACACCAACATCTACATTAATCATTCATCACATGCATGGAGAACATGATGCGAAGACTGAAGATGGCAACTAATATGCATCTTAATCGCAAGTATTCTATGGGTTTACCCTACGGATGTAATTAACCGAAAGCCTTCCAAGGCCCTAGGAATCAGGAGATCACATCACCTATGTTCGATCTACTATGCAAAGCAGGCCATGGAGCGCATATATATAAAGAGAACTTGTAATTTTGTTATTCTCAAATGAATGAATAAAATACATATTTCTCTATCTTTCTTGTGTTTATTTATTTTTGTGTACTTAGTACACTGGTACGCCCGCACCTTGTATACCGAGGCAAGAAATCTGAGAGTGATTTCTCACATCAAATAGAAACCTCCTAAGGTTTCTTGAAACCTCATGAAACACTATAAAACTTAGACATAAACTTTATAAAACTTAGTCAACTTTGGCATGAATCCTCCTAAAACTTTATGAAATTTAAGGAAACACAATGAAACTTAGTAATGAAACCTCTTAAAATTTCATGAAACCTAGTTATAAAACCTCATAAAACATTATGAAACTTCATGAAAATTGGAGTTCAACTTCATAAATCTACTACAAAAAAACTATTGACTTCATGGAGCTACTACAAAAAAACTTTATGGAACATCATGAAACACCATAAAACTTAGACATAAAACCTTATAAAACTTAGCCATGAAACCTCCTGAAACTTAATGAAATACCATGAAACTTAGTCATGAAACCTAGAGTTCAACTTCATAAATCTGTTATAAAAAACTTTTAACTTCATGAATCTACTACAAAAAAACTTATGAAACCTCATGAATAAACACCATAAAACTTGGACATCAAATCTTATAAAACTTAGTCAACTTAGACATGAAAACTTCTGCAACTTTATGAAACTTATGAAATATCATGAAACTTAATCATAAAACTTCATGAAACTTAGTCATGAAACTTGAAATTCAACTTCATAAATCTACTATAAAAAAGCTTTCAACTTCATGAATTCACTACAAAAAACTTCATGAAACTTCAAGTCAATCTTGAAACCTTATAAAACTTAGTCATGAAAAATCTTGAAACTTGATTAAACTTCGACATGAAATCCCAGTAATCTACATGAAAACCTAGTCATGAAACCTCACAAAACAAACTGAGACCTCACGAAACTTGTGCATTTTACAAAATAAAATAGTAAGAAATTAGTCGTGAAACCTCATGAAATTTTATGAAACCTCATGAAACTTGAAATTCAGCTTTATGGAGCTGCTACAAAAACTACATGAAAATTCATTATGATTAGTCTTAAAACCTTATGAAACACCATGAAACTAATTAGTAATGAAACCTCATGAAATATAGTACGATGTACACAAATAGTATTCACAAAATTACACATTCCAATTCCACTGAAATTACATATTTATACATTGTTGTTGATAATTATTTACCAAATATATCAGTCAAAAACCAGTATTACTAAGCACTCATGTGTTGTGGGTAAGTTTTTCCTCCTTTATTGAACCAAATGCTAGTATGTTGTTAAGTTGCATGTATGGAATTCAAACAAAATCCTACATTGGCATTTCATCAAATAGCTGAGGCGCATATTAATTTCATATTCCATGCCACAAGTCTCACAAAAACTCACTGCAATTCTGAGGCTCATTGTGAGCTTGCATTGCCACTTGAACATCAACATCACTGCAGTAGCCTCCTTTTGAATACCCACAACATTGGCAGTGGCCTCCGTCACTGCAATATGTAGCAATTGTTGATAACACTATTGAAATTCCTCATAATTTAACAATGCAACAAGTAGGTAATTTGTAAAAAAAAAGTAGAACAAAACACTTCTCTGAAAATTAGGCTACCACAACATTGCATGCCTTAGCTACATATTTTAACAAACACTTAGTGAATAGAACAAATTCTATAGTAATCATGCACATGCACCATTCTATAGTATTTCTGTTAATATGTATACACTGATTCGTGCATGTGCTGCGTTACGATGTTATAGCTATCGTGTGCGATCATTAATCATTGCTGACCTCGCCTAGTAAGGTGGACAGATCAGCTGCTCTGCTGGTTGTGACAAATTTTGTTTCTTAGAGCATGATTACAATCTTACCGAAAGTACTTACATGGGAGTATTTTTAGAGAGATTATTGTACTTTATCAGATAGCTAGAGTAACTCTACCAAATAATAATATCCTTTGGGGTGTCTGAATGGGGTGGATTTTATTGGCAATTTTTTTGGACTAAGTTAAAATTTCAACAAAATTCTTAGGATAGAAACAAAATTAGCGATGTACAAATTATAATATTAAAGCAAAGGAAAACGAAGCTACTATGTTCGGTTACCTGAGACAACATGGACTACAAGAGACGAAGCTGTGATCGTTTTGACTTCAGCTTTTAGCTTCTGGCTTATTTTTCACTATTCATAAGTTTCGTCTTTTTCTAAACTTTTGGCTTTTTGTTGAGCTTTTTTGCTGGTTCTTTTTTTCCCGTATTTGTTTGTATTATACGTCATGGGCTAGCATATTTTTTAACTTTTTAAATTTAATTATGCTAAATAAGCCTCTGTCAGCTACAGTGTTTTTTCAGCCATCTACAGTGCTTTTCAGCCATAAGCCACCAAAAATAAGCCCATATGATCACCACCTTAGACTGCTTGAATGCCCAAGTACAGAGTAGCCTGTTAGTGCAGAGCGTTGGGTTGGCTATCACCTTAAACATGTCACGGTTGTGCTTTCTCCACAACACCATTATGGCTGCGATCCACACCTCCGATGCTGCGGGGTAGCCGTCTGCGACAAGTGTGCTAAGGAGCTCCTCAAACTCATTGTGCAGGCTATCTTTCTTCATGGCCATGGCTGCCAATTGAGCCTCGTAGTAGTCACACACACGCTCCATGCAGTCTGAGAGGTGGTTTCCCTTAGACCACTTGTTGAAGCATGTGTCCTCGGACTGCAAACGAGGAGGCTACTTGCTAGCCCTACACCCGACGAAGCTGCTTGCCGGTAGGTCTTCCTCTTCATCCGAGATGTCTTGGGTACACCTTCGTGACCTTGCCAGTGTATTGGCATGCTCATTTGTAAGGATAGCACCCTTAAACACGTCTGCCATGAGTCCTCATGCAGCAGTGGCGCTTCCCAGAATCGTCTCAGCGAACTGAGGGCCTGCAAAACGATGTGCAAGGTGGGGTTAGGCCATGTTGAACAGAGCACAAGGACACTGCAATAAGGTGGCGTCATTCTTACCATCTCCTACTATGCCCACCAATTATCATGCCAACGATGCTGCCGGCCTTTGGGTTGATGCCCAAACCTAAGGCATTGTGCTTAAGCATGTGCCACTTTGTGTATAGAGCCTTTTGGTTATCCCAATGGCTTTTGAACTGCTTTTGGGTGTAGCACTTTCCTGTGCGTTAGTTGAACTTCGTCATGAGATTAAGCTTGCCACAGTGATTAAGGCACATGGTCTATCAGTTTCTAGCAAGGACCTCTTCACGGCATATTTCAAGGAACACCAAGTAATCCTCCTCATCCCAAATCTTCGCATCCATCTGAAGTGCAAGCAACAGACAGCTATTAACTGTGGCTGAGTGCGACATAAGGGAGAAAAGGAGCAATATTGCCTGGTTACACACCACTTTCTAAAAAACTAGCAGCACGTATAGGCATTATATGTGTACACTACACATTGAGGAGTCAGGTGTGTAAGCATATTACACATTGGATCGAACAAATACTGCATGATCTAGTATTACACAAACACCTACGATTAAATTCATATGGTCATGCATGCACCTAGTTCCTATATATTACTGCAATTCGGGAAGCAAGCAAGAACCTGCTGCATTCCAAGCTAATGAAACATTTGCAAAAATAATAAAATAGGGCAAACAATCCTCACACAGGTCGTGGAGCTTACCTAACGAGGGTGTGCAAGGGCTTTTCGTGGAGGTGCCGAGGATGGACTGCAGAAGAACTTGAACGAAACTCGGCGAGATGGCCTATACGAGGGCTTCCGATAGGGCACGAGCCGTCCTTCGTACCTCAGCAAGTGCAGCTTCTGTGGTGCCGGCGTTCGAGGTGGTGTCTGATGATGACCCGGTTTGCGACTGAGGGACCGAGGCCACACCTCTGGCCGGCGGCACCGAGCCTTGCCCGAACGGGAGCATCCGCAGGAGTCATCACCAGGCCCAGTACTATGGGGATAGCCGATGCCTTCAGGGATGGGGTCGCTAGCGCAGGTTGGGGGACGGGGGATGTTGCCGAGGGGTAGGTGGGCCAGGGGATGTCAACGACGGGGAGCCAGGCATGGGGATCTCACCGATGAGGAGGTGGGACAGGGGGATCTTGCGGAGGTGGAGGGGGGCAGGGGTTCTCGCGGAGGGGGAGGCGCAGCACAGGGATCTCGCGGAGGGGGAGGCAGGGCAGGGGGTATCGGCAAGGGGAGCTCAGTGAGGGGGATATCACACGGGGAGGGGGAATCAGCATGGCCGTGGGGGGAGCCCGGCGATGGCTACCTGAGGGGGGACCAGGGAGGGAGACATGCGGACGGGGAAATATCTGTCTTCGTAAGCGCTACCATTCGGAATGGCTTATGGCTACGCATATGGAAGCATAAGCCGCAGCGCATTCGAACCCAGCCAATACTTCCTCTGTCCACAAATGTAGATCATCGTGTGTTTTCTATGGTTAAGCTTTTTAAGCTTTGATCATTGATATATATTAAAGTATATAGAATGACTATATGAAAATGATAGTATTGGATATCTTGCAAAATTCTTTCATAATATATATTATTATTGTTGTTGTAAGTATATTATAATAATAAATTATAGTCAAAGTATTGCATTGGAGAGCATAAAAAATTAAAAATAATCTATATTTATGAACGGAGGGAGTAGTAGAAAGTGTGTGGTTTGGAAACAACGAGGGCTCATTCGATAATTTTAGGCAAACCAGGCGCCCCATTGCAACCGCTGGTTTCGCCCACGCATGGCTGCAGTGACATGAACACATGTTCTAGGATCACATAAACACAGTTCTAGCATCTCTCACTATTGGTTAGTGCTTAATAATTGCCTCTGCTGGCTGCGAGCGCGGCCAGCCTGCCCAGGGGTGGATCGGGCCAAGAAGACTATTAGTCACCTCTATTATATCAGGAGATCATCTCTATAATATCATGAGATCACCTCTATTTATAAACAGTGATTTTTATAGGATTTAGAAAATTCTATTAGGTCACATAACCCTAATAACTATATACTAGAGCTGCCTTTGAGCCTGCCCGTGTTCGAGCGCTGCTCGGCACGCTCGCTCACCTAATAGATCCTGTTCTTTTCAGTTTTTAAAAGCTGTTTTCAGCTTTTCTACAGTAACTAGCTTTTAAACATAGTATTTTTTCAAGATAGGGTCTACTAGTTAATTGTAGTACATACTTTACTGACTTCATTTATATCGACAAAAACCGCACGTGAGTTTCTGTTACTCTATAATCTCTCATACAAATAACCCAAAAGTCACAGGCCGCAGCCAAAAAGAACAGGCCTATAATTTCGGTACACATACCCATACGCATTCATAGGGCAGGGTGTTCCTACGTTCGGAAGGTCTCTAGGCCTCCATTTAACTTCCTGGCTGTGTAAATGACACGCATACGTGTGTATAGGGTGTGTGGGTATGGTATGTACGGGTTATGTGCACGCATGTTTTGTACCCTAGAAAAAAATTGCCTCTGGTTAGCCCCGTCCGCATCCGGCTCTGCATCAAGATGCTAACGGGGGAGCTTCCATGCTTACAAAAGAAGGGAAGGAAGGAGCGTCCGTTTGGCACCCACGCGCCGCCGGTTCCGAATGTCAGCGCGCTGCCATGATTCGTCCGTCGTCCTCCTTCGGTTTGATGTGGCCGGCCGGTGGGATGAGATCAGCGCGCCGGAACCCACATGGCTGTATCTACACAGGGCTACTCTATTATGCCATCCGCTCGCCGTCTATCGCCGTCACCGGTTTCTGTCGTCCGTCTGTTTTATTTTCGAGAGAGAAGGCGACATGTGCGCGTATCGACCAGGATGTGAAGCTCCCGCGAGGCCGCCCAAGGGTTTGGCATCGTGCTAATGGTGCCGATGGTGATACAGATGACGGATTTGCAGTTGATGGACCTGCCCTGCTGTCGCTGCGTTAGAAGAACCGTACGTACAAGGCTGCACGTTGCTTTGGGGTTTTCGATGATGCAACTGATGGTTCAAATCAAAGGATCCATCAAAAGCTAAACGCAAATTCCATGCAGTGATGATTGATCTAGCTAGAACGTCAACTTTTACTATCTAGCTAGAACAGCCGTAACTCAACCACATCAAGCATAAAAGTGAACCAATAATAATGCCGGCTAGATAGTGGGCAGTTTTGCGCAACCCCGTATATACATCACGGTAAGCACTAAGTAATTTTTGGCATTTTGGGCATATTTTCAACCGGTATTTGTAAAAATAACTGTATACGTGTGGAATCGACAGAAATGACACTTCTGCCGTTCGGTCGCCGGGCGACAGGGCCTGTTGCAACAAGGAGCAGCACTCGCACACGAACGACCACGAGGAGTTGACTACGACCACAAAGGAACATGGTCGAACTCGTCTACGACCACAAAAGACCGTTGTCGAACTCGGCTGCGATCACAAAGGAACGTAGTCAAAGTCGTTTACGACCACGAAAGGAACGTAGTCGATCTCGGCTACGACCATGAAGGAATGCAGTCGAAACTCGTTTACGACCATGAAGGAACATGGTCAATCTCGGCTACGATCTCGGCTACGACCACGAAGGAACGTAATCAAAACTCGTTTACAACCACCAAGGAACGTAATGACCACGAAGCAGTCGAACACTCAGGAATGCCTAGACACACACAGGAATAACACGCAATTGTTTTGTTGCTGCTCGACTACTATGCAGAGTTTTCTTCATTGATATTTATATTGCAAAACTCAAAGTAACTGACTCGACTTTCACGCCACATCCAGCTCTCCACAATGTGCCATCCTACGTCCGAGCTATTTATGACATTCACTAATTGTTTTAACGCACACACTAACGCACGCACTAATTCACTTAATGCACACACTAACTCAGTTAATGACTAGGTGCGACGTGATTAAATCCAACAAATCACCCCCTAACCTTGATGCACCGGCTTCACCTCAATCACCTCGATCTTCTGCCTCAGTTCGATGAACTTGACGCGACCGAGGGCCTTCGTAAGAATGTCAGCTGGTTGCACATTTGTGCCGACGTGCTCCACATCTACTTTGCCATCTTTGATGCAGTTGCAAATGAAATGATACCTCGTATCAATGTGTTTGCTGCGATCATGAAGCACGGGGTTCTTGCACAAAGCGATTGCCGACTTATTGTCTATGAGTAGCTTTGCCTTCTTCGGCTCCACACCCATCAGGTCTCCGAAGAGCCAACTTAGCCAGATTGTCTGGCATGCTGCTGTTGTTGCCACAGTGTACTCGGCTTTGCACGAGCACAGCACCACAATCTTCTGCTTCTGTGACACCCAAGTGATCAAGCTTGCACAAAAGAAAAATGCCATACCCATGGTGCTCTTGCGATCGTCAGCGTAGCCCACCAAGTCATTGTCGCTATAGCTGACAAGTTCAAGGTCCGACGTGCTCGCCCTCATGTAACAACACCCGAATCCAGTCGTGCCACTCACATAGCAAAGAATGTGCTTCACTATGGCCAAATGCTATGATGTTGGTGCCTCCATGTACCTACTAACAATGCCCATGGCATAAGCGATGTCTAGTCTCATGTTCACAAGGTAGCGAAGACTTCTGATAATTCTGCGGTACTCGTTTGCGTCCACTGCAGCACTGTCGTCTTTTTTACTTAACTTCAGTCGGTTCTCCATCGGAGTTGAACATGAATTGCACTATGCCATTCCGGTTGACTCCAGAATTTTACACGCATAGCTACTTTGCGATATCGTGATCACTCCAGCTTCTTGCTTGACTTTGATCTCCTAGTAGTAGCTTAGAAGGCCAAGGTGGCTCATGCTAAATAGTTCTTGCATTTGAATCTTGAATTTGGTTATGTCATCAACACTTGAGTCAGTGATAACCAGGTCGTCGACGTACACTTGAGTCAGTGATGATCAGGTCGTCGATGTACACCCCCACGAGTCCTAGTAGTAGCTCAGCAGGCCGAGGTTGTTCCCCCAACACCTTGCCGTCCATAAAGGTCAAGTTCCAGCCCTGGCTGAGTGGGGAAATCCTCAATATGCAGTACTCCTCAACAAGGTCACGTATGCTAAACCTCGTGGCAAGTCATTGCAGAAGGTGCTAGTGGGCTTTGTCTGTCGCACCTAGCGAGGGTGAGAAGTGCAGCGAGTGATCCACCAGTGGCTTCTTCCATGTGCTGACATGGGCAAATCCTTGAGCAGGATAGTAGAACCACAGGTCTCTCCATGACTCCCATTTGGCCTTGTGAGCCTTAGCAGGGAACTCAAACTTCTGTCGGCTGCCTGAAGCTAAAGGGATATCACCCCGTATGAGGAGCGCACGTCCTCGAAGGCATATGCCGTCGTGAGCGAGGCGTAGTAGAGGAAGTAGAATAGCTCAGCTGGGCGCTTCACCCCCAAGCTCCACATCATCCACTTGTACACCACGAGGCGGATGAAGAAGCCCGGGTTGAGGTGGGAGACCTCAAGGTCAAACGTGTTCAGCACATCCTTCAGCAGCCCGACTAGAGAGATACGAAGTCTGGCCTCAAACTGAGCTGCAAAGATAACAAGCATTCCTGGCTCCAGGTTAGGGTCGGCATTGTCAAGCTTGGGCAAGATGGTCAAATCGGTGCTTTCAATCTTGCTCTCCTTCACCAGCTTTACTAGGAGCCCCTTCTTCATGTTGGAAGAGCCCAGATTACGGGAGAACCGGATGATCTTCTCGGGGTCCCCTTTCCTACACCATCCCTTCGGGGGTAGAGGCCCTGTACCTCCTCCTGGAAGGTTTGGCAAGCATCACGGACTTCCTCACGATCATGGCGTGGCGTCTGGACATCAAACCGCAAGTCTGGCAAGCAGCCGGGACCGAACCGCCCCCCTTCACCTAGGCGCCCGTGGGACCAACTCTCCTTTCCTTCCCCGAGCGTCCCCGGGGTCAAACCACCTCCTTCACTGGGATCCCGGGGTCACCCTCCTTTCCACCCCTGGGCGCCTCGGGGTCGAGCTTCCTTCCTTCCCCGGGTGCCCCCAGCGTCGAATCGCCTCCTTCCCACACGTCAGGAGGTCCCGGACCGGGCCCCACCGTCCACGGCCAACCCACACGCCCGGGGCTCTACCGAAGCCCCGTCCAGGGAGGCCCGGGGCGCCGCTCTCGGTTCACCAGGTGGGGAGCCCGGGGTACTGCTGTCGCTCTGTCCGGGGGACGCGGGCCCTGAGGTTCTGCAGCCGTCTGGACCGGAGAGGTGGCGCCATCAGTGTTCCGCCTGGGGGGGGACTTTGGCAGGCGGAGCACCGGAGGGAGGACACTTTGGGGGATGGGGAGCCATGGCCGGGAGAGCAGCTTTTTTTTTTTTTTTTTTTGATAGAGCCGGGAGAGCAGCTTGGGGCTGTGGAAGACGCTACAAGTCTGGGGAGATTTCGATGGGCGGACACCTGGGGAAGGCACGGGTTGGAGGTGTCCAGTTGTCCACTGGTGGAGGCTTTTATAGCCAGGGCCTTAGCCCATGGTGGACTCAGTCCACCCGAATCCCCTTGGGCTGAGGAGGTATGGGCCAACACAGTATTCATCCAGCGCGTAGAACAGTACCCATTCGGCCATGCAAGATTCTTTGGAGTAGCTCCCGGGCAAAGGCGCTCCTCAAAGTGCGTGAAGCCACTGGGCTTGACCCAAGCCGCTCCGAGGACAGGCCCCATGGCGCTTCAAGTGGTCATAAGTCCCGAGTTTGGCCCAGATAATCAATAGGCAACCACCGCCCCGGGTCTACCCCTATGCTCAGGTATCCTAATATTTTGTTGATTCATTGTAGGTTTTCAGAATGGTGATAGGCTCAGGGCCGCGCGCCGACCTTTCTATAGGACGGTGCGCCGATCCGAGCGGACCATCAAGGACCGTTTGATTCAGCAAGGGGCTACTGTTGACGGTAAGGTCCTCATGCTACCTCAGATCCACGATCATCTCAGAGCAACGGTATTCGTTGAAAGGTCTGCTCTAAGCTGAGTCCCTGGCCGACTCCAGGCGAACCTCGAGCGGAGTATGTAAGACTGACCCCGGGTGAGGGGATCAACCCCAAAAGGGTCCAAGGTCAATCTCAGACGGAGCACACAAGACCGACCCCAAGCAAGGGGATTGACCCCGAGAGGATTTAGGGCCAACCCGAACGGAGCACACAAGATCAACCCCGGAAAGGTCTGAGGCCAATCACAAACGGAGCATGTAAGACCAACCCTGGGTGAGACCCCAAACCAACCTGGCCCCCAGAACATGGCAGGACCTGTGCAGAACAAATAATGTGAACACACCTAGAAGTAGGCTAGACTTCAAAGGCAAATTTGTAACTTCACTTGCCTACCTCTCTCCCCTACAAATAGGACATCTTGTAATGGGAGAGGGGATGCCATTTGTGTAACCCTAGAACACTTATATACGTTTGGTGGTTGTGTGCTTTTCCTTGGGTCCCTTTGCACCCTCGGTGGTCTCTGCATCCAACGAAGGTGCCTGTAAGTTTATTATCCGAATTTGTACTGACGACAAGTATATTATCCGTTTTTCTCATTAGTTTAAGATTTTAGATAAATTGATTGATATATACAACTCAATATGATATCAAAACTCTAGGTTCAAACCTCAGGCCACTGCCCTGTGAGGAGCAATATTAGCTCCCGGGGCGGCCATCTCGCAGAACCCGCATCCAGACATCAAGGCACGGCATCAAAGCGGTGCCAAGAAGTTTCGTCTACAGCCAGATTCCGGAGACAGGCAGGCGGCATCCGATTAGCAACTCGGTGTCTTTTCGTAGTCTCGTAAAATCCGAAAGCGAGCCGGTTTCGTCCGAGTTGTTCCCGATTGAATCTCACGTGGGTTCCGGCCGGTGCTGGTGCTTCTCTTTCGTTCCTGTGCCTGCAGGTACCACACGATCCACCACACCACCAAGGAGGCCAACTTTTGTCTGTTCATGCCGCTGTTTGATCTCCTGGGCGGCGCGCTCGACGGCCAGTCCTGGGAGCTGCAGAAGAAGAAGAGTGCAGGCAATGATAGAGCTAGGAATTAGTTACACCTCGAATCAGTGGTGAATTCAGGATAAAAATAGCGAAAGAGCTCTACTGTTGAGGCTATAGCACAACATAAATATACCAAAACTATATCTACTAGTTTTTTTTCCATTAGAATATCAAATCCATACATAAATAGGAAGACAACAAAATGAAAATGTACGATACAATAAATTTAGTACCTTGCTAATGGATAATGTGTCGCTAAATGTTCATAAATATGTGAGTACCGATCTGTAGATAAAAAATATCAAATGTAGTGATACAATAGTAAATTGTGAATGTCCATAAACATTAAAAATGAAATGAAAACATACCATTAAGTCACTAAATCTGATTACGACACAATTTCACTCTACAAATTTTTGTAAATCTATAAATAATAAACAACAACTAGTTAATAACTGATTAAACAAGTTAGCTAATCGGTAGAACAATAACAAAATGGGATTCACATTCACAGATCACTCGATCAATGACCGATACCTGCTCGGCTGCTCACCTCGCGGGGTCACTGTGGCACTGTGCAAATCACTAATAAACTAACTCACCAGCACAGCGCCTCACGCCCTCACGCCAGTTGGGGAATACTCGAATAGCCTCGTCCCTCGTAGTCGCGCCTCGGTCATCGCCTCGTCCCCTCTGTCTCTGCGATTCTCCGATGTCGGCAATGCATCCGAAGTCCAATGCGTCCTAGCGCCCTGCCGATGCGCCGAATCCGCCGATGCCGCCGTGCAGCTCACGCACCGCCCGCCAGGCGCTAGCCCCACTCCGCCGCTTGACCTCGCTCGCGCCTGGCCGCCACCGCATGGCCGACCGCCTCCCCTGGCCCCTCCGTTCCGCCGCGTTGAGCCACTCTCTGTGCCAGGCTGAAAAATAGTGATTTATGACTAAAATTACATTGTAGTTGACTAAAATTACACTGTAGCTGAAGATGGCTTATTTGGCGTAATTAAATTTTTTAAAAAAATAAAAATAAAAAATATGTTAGCTCATCATGGATAATGCAAACGAATACAGGAAAAAAGAACCGGCAAAAAAGCCAAAAGTTCATAAAAAGACAAATTTTATGAATAGTGAAAAATAAGTCAAAAGCTAGAAGTTCAAACCGAAATGAGCGGGGAGTTTGTCGTGAGTGCGCATGGGGCACGACAGCGAGGAATGTACCGTACCACCCCCGCTTATTAACTGGCTGTGGCTGATGGGGTTGTGGCGCCCATAGTTAGAGAAGAAACAAGATTTCCCCAGAAAGATATTTGGCCCCGTAACACGGACTGGGGGATTACTGGATCTATGAACTTGTATTTTTACAGTGGAACGATATATATCATACATGAACATACTAGAAAGGTAAGATATTTCTGTTTATGGACTTGCAAATGATACACGAGAAGTGGAACGCGGTCGGATTCGCAGACTGCCAAGAATGCGGGGTAGGAGGTGCTTAATGGGAGTTATACATTAGGGACCGTATGAACGTTTTGCATATGGGTGGTGTTACAAGTAGTCTCCTCCTTCCTATTTACAAGGGGTCCTATTTATAGAGAGGAGGAAAATGTCCGAAGTTACATTTATGCCCTCGAATCTTAGCTCGTGCTGAGGGGTACTTTCGTCCATCATGCCAAGTGGGTCCCGCCACATCCGATATTCATGATGTCATCAGCCTTCCTTCTTCACGATTGTCGACGAGGCCTCGACGCGTGGCTAGCTAGTACCTCGTTGGGTTAGTCCCTGAACCTCGTATGGGGTGACTCCGGACTTTGTCCAGAGTGGATTCCCCAACGCGCAACATCATACTGAAGTTGTCATGACATACTTAGATGTGTCTTATCTTGCCGGAGTTATTGTCAGCCCGAGGTAGCGTAAGGACCCTTCCATAACAGTAGCCACCCCATACCCGTACCCGACAGATATAACTCTACCCGCTACGATACCCGTACCCGCACACGGGTATAGAAACTTACTCGTACCCGCACCCGCGCGGGTATTTATACCCGACAGGTAACCCATACCCGATTAGTTTGCTGAAGTATCATCTTGTGCAATTTGAAACTAAAATTTTTCTCTTTCTATTTAGCTTATTCCAGAGTATCGGCTACTTATTTGTTGAGTTCTTTTCCTTAATGTTGATGCCAAATGATTAATATGGTACAAAATTCTCTTAGTAATGTGTAAATTCGCCACTATGATTCCATGAAGCACATAAGGTATGCGAGTATATTTTACCCACGGGTATGCGGGTACGGGTAATATACAGCCGTACCCGCACCCGCTCTACCCGATGGGTGGAGATTTTTGCCCATCAGTATACCCGCGGGTGAAGATATCTTTCTATACCCACCTTCTTATCGGGTAAAACCCATCGTATACTCGGGTTTCGGGTACCCATTGCCACCTCTATGCCCAGGCCAGCACACTGACTTATAAAAGAGGTCAGCGTGTGACCTCAGGTCAATGATTCCACTGGTAACCTGTGGTGCACTCTAACAACACGTTAAAATACCCTAATTCTCGTGTGAACTTCAGAGTAAGGCCGAGCTCTCCACCCCGCGGCGCCTGCCCGATTCCTCCACCGATCCCGGTTGGTTCGTATTCCTCCGTGCTTCCCCCAATCAGCCTGGGTCAGGAAGTAGGAACTGGCCCGTAGATTACATGATGCGCGTGCTGGTTTGGGGCTTAGGGATTGAGATGGGCGTAGTATTCTATTACTCTGTAAATTTTGAATCGAGGGCGCAAATGCAAGCAATGTTCTCGCGCGTGTAACCGAACCTGCGGATCTTGAGTTTCGTTGCCTCGCCTACTAGGTTGCTACGTTTGTTTCAAGAGAATCTCCACACGGGGGTTGCCATCATTTGGGTTGCTTAGCATGGCACGTTTGTAGCAGCAGTATGCATATTATTTGAGAGAGTTGGCATCGAATCAGGTGATGCAAGTCAAAGAGAAATATACGTATAAACCCCCGTGTTTTCCCACGATGTTATGGTAATTTAGTAAGTCGGATAATCTGACAGTTTCCTGCTTCATGAGGAGCAATTTATCCCCTAAGGGCAGTCCCAGTGCAGAAACCACTTAAGTAGTTTCTATCTATGCCATGTTATATAGATACTACTTTAGACACTATTGTCTCCAATGCACCATGTCTATTTATAACCCAAGCAATTAATTAAGCATCAAAATCTCTCTCTCCTCTCCACCAATCATAATTTTTCTCCATCTATCATGAAGATATCACCATCTCTCCAATGTAAAATTTGGTAGTGTCTATTGCATTGGTTTTCTCATAGAAACTAGGTCTTGCATGAGACCCAGTTTCTTCCTCTTTTTCTTCTCTCTCTTATTTAATATAGCGCCACATCATCTAAAACTCCTACATGACAATCTAATTAATACCATAAACACTATTCTACGTGGAGCACTGGGACTACCCTAACCCAAGTAGGACTGCAAACAGTTTGATTTGATATATTGCCTTTCTTATAGCGGTGTGGCAGTACCCAATAACGACTTACGAAGAACAGGTAAATACTTCGCATGAATGATGGATAAGCAATAACATTTCCGTATCTGCAATCGAGTACTGCTTACTCATAGTTTACGACATATCCGAAACAGAAGAGATATAGCTACTTAGACTGGCGCTACGGTTACTTCAACTCAATGATCTACTGTGCTTCTGTATGTTTTGATAACGAGGTTATAGTTCATCCGGTGCACGTGAGTATGCTATCACAGATCATTTAGCTTTTAATACTTCTCCATCAATTCACCAGTGGATTACTTTTCATGTTCAGATCATTGCATGATACAATCCAAGTTAATTTCCTCCTTTTCGGATGGCACAGACCCAGTTTGGGGACGGTGCGGACCTCGTCTGGGGTGCGGCGTGGACCTCGCCCATGGTGAGGGAGACCCGGTCTGGGATGCAGCGCGGACCTCACCTAGGGGTGAGGCGGAATTGGTCTGGAATGCGGCGTGGACCTGGTCTAGGGGACGACTCCCTAAAAGACAGGGAAGATGATGACACCATGGCTAGGTATATTGTCCCTAACCCAGACTCGCACCCAATGCATGGCAAGGTTGAAGTGAAGGCGGCGCCCGAGACCACCGTGGGTGGACTCCGCTGGATCAAGCCCAAATAGTAGTGGCAGTGGTGGAGTCAGTCTGAGTTCGGACGTCAGTGCGCAGTGGACATCAAGCCTAGATGACACGCGTCGCGCCATAAAAAAATATAGCGCTCGAGACAAGGCTCGAGAGTAATTCCGAAAAACTTAGCGCATGAGACGAGGCTCACAAGCGCTTTGCAGATGGGGTCAGACTGGGGTACCACCGTTTCCCATAAAAAAACTTCCCACTCGAGACAAGGCTTGAAAGCGCTTCGTGGTTGGGGAGAGGCTGAAACTTCACCGTCTCCCATCCAAAAAACTTAGCAGTAGAGACAAGGCTCATGAGCACTTCATGGATGAGGTGAGGCTAGGATGCCACCATCTCCCATCGCAAAAACTTGGTGGTCGAGACAAGGCTCAAGAGTGTTTCGTGGTTGGGAAGAGGCCAAAACTTCACTGTCACTCATCCAAAAAACCTAGCACTCAAGACGAGGATTGTGAGCGCTTGTTGTGCCTACTCGACCTTGGAAGCTGAATGGAAGTCCACTCAGCCCCAGGGGGTGAGTATCCGTTCACTCGGCCCCGGGGGTGAGTATCCGTTCACTCGGCCTGAAGGGTGAGTATCCATTCACTCGGCTCCGAAGAGTGAGTGTGTTCACTTGGCTTCAAAGAGTGAGTATCCGTTCCCTCGGCCCCAGAGGGTGAGTATCCGTTCACTCAACCCCAAGGGTGAGTGTGTTCACTCGGCCGTAGAGGGTGAGTATGTGTGCACTTTGGCCTGAAAGGTGATTGTTTATGTTGTAATATTTGCGGTATAAGCAAAGATATAAATATAATTCCAATATAATCATATAAGCACACCAATGACATCAATTCATATATATAAGACATAACAAGTATGTAATCATATGAATTGAATATTTTATTCATGATATACCACATATTCAAGAATAGAAACAATGTTACTCTAGACATGAATATGTATGACAAATTATATAGCAAGTGCTAGTCAAGTCTATTAATTAAATCAAGATTAATTGATTATTTGTGCTCTCAATTGTAGGGTTGCACAAGATTATTCTTGGCCGTCCCTCTACTAAATCATATACTCTTCCTTGATTGGTTATGTCAAACAACTAAATTCAGTCTTTTGAGCTCTAGATTCAAATTCTAGAATCTCAAGAACAAAATATATTCAGCATGTGTTTATTCAGACAGCAGTATACAAGTTAACTTCTGCTCAACAAATGAGACTTTAACTTGTCAAAATTATCTTCTAATAGATCAATACATGAGCATGCTACAATCTGAAAAACAGTATGAACCGAAAGGCATAAGAACACATCAAAATCTAGAGACTGACTTCCAGAGTCACAAATTAACTATGACAGCAGGATTAATATTGTCTAGAGCTCAAAGACTAATGAACCAATCTCAGCATATGATCTATATCATCATCGAGCAACAGTATATCCCACAGCAATCTATGTTTCCCAGTGCCAAGTAAAGTAAAGAAGATTAACAAACTAGCACAGCCACACAAAATTGCAAAGATGAATCACAGAATCACTCACGGGACCGGTGATATTCGAAATCACCAGAAGAACAGGGGCTAGGCACGCTTGCGCGCTGTCCCAGAAAACATATTGCCCTCGCACCACCGTGAGAGAGAGAGCAGTAGGCACGGAGATACAAAGCCCTCTCGCCGAAGTGAAGCCCACGCCGGCGAGTCGAGGTAGAGGATTGCCGCACAAGCACAGGAGAGGAGCCAGCCAAGCACCTCGCCGGAGAGCACCAGGGAACCACAGTCGTCAAACACCACAGGTAGAAGACTCAAAAGAAGGAAAGGAGAAGCTCCATGTTCATCCGATGTCCAACCAAAAGGCTGGCCGCCATTTATAGCCAAGAGAGGGGAGAGGCCGAGCACTCGGCGGTGCCACCAACGGCCGGGACCGGGTCTCACGCACCACCACCACAGCCCATTCTCACCTCTCATGCCGGATCTAAAGACCGGGTCTTACGGGAAGAAGAGGAGCGGCGCAAATCACGGGAGAGGGGAGATGCGAGCCGCACGAGAGGAGTCGCATGGGAGAACGAGCCGCACGGGAGAACGGGCCGCCAACCGACCCGTCGAGCCCGCCGTCTTCGCCGCGCAGCCTCCCCTGGACCGCCGCTGCCGTCGCCCCTCCAGGAATCCCCGCTCGCTCTAGGTCACGGGGAGGAATCGGCCTCCCCCTTTTGTCTCCCTTTGGCCCACCGACAAGTGGGCCCCTTTTCTTCTTTTTTTTCTTTTATCAAATGGGAGATTACCATTTTGCCCTTGGCACATACAACAGTTTATTCGCTTGACCCTAAATGGTGAGTGTGTTCGCTCGGCCCCAAAGGGAGAGTATGTGCACATTTTGCCCAAGAGGGTGAGTATGTGTGCACTCGGCCCCGAAGGGTGAGATTGTGGCTACTCAACCCCGAAAATGTGGCTCACAGAGTAAGGAGTGCTTCACCGATTGAGGTACGGCCTCCAGGTGGGATGGCATGTGCCAAAGTGCTAAATTTGATGTGCCAAGGTGAATCCGTCGAGCTAGGCGGCGTCCTTGGTCAAGGAGATGCCATCGAGGTGCAGCGAAGTTTGGCTGAGGAAAAGTCATCGAGGCTGAGTTAAACTACGCCAAGGCCAAGCCATCGAGGAGTGTTGGGGTTTGTTGAGGTGAATCCGTCAAGCTAGAGGGAGCTTTTGATCGAGGAGATGTCATCGAGGTGATGCGAAGTTTGACCGAGGCAAGGCCATCAAAGCTGACTTGAACCACGTCGCAGCCAAGCCATCGAGGTGTATTAGGGATCGCCGAGTTGAATCCGTTGAGCTAGGGGGAACCCTTTGTAGAGGAGATGCCATCGAGGCAAAGCGTGTTAGAAATATGCCCTGGAGGCAATCGCAGAGATAATTATATTTTGATATGTTCATAATTTATTAGATAATATGTTATCTTATTCCTTGAATAATATCGTCAATATTTATTAGCAAGCATGTGACTTGATTGTGAAACTCTATATTTTTACGATGATTATTTTTAAACAATTCCTAGTCAGAAACATATAAGGACACATATAAATACACTAACATATGTATTGACTGATGACTATATTTCATGGGTCATAGATATGGAGATATCAAACCAATAATATGGACACATGTTAGCGAACATGGGGTTGGATCGGCTCACTATGAGACACTGCGAGAATGTTGCATTCTTACATGTCATCAATTGATCTCATTTACAATGTGTATGCTATGTCTTTAGACTTGAGGTCATCGCACGTACTCGAGATGCATAATGGCTGACTTAGAGTTGCCAAACGCTACTCCGTAACTGGGTAATTATAAAGCTAGCTTTCGGATTTTGTCATGATGCATGCATCGAAGCATGGTCGATCAAGATAGGATTTGTCCTTCTATGCAACGGGAGAGATATCTCTAGGCCTCTTGAGTGATTAGATTCCAGAAATGTATGACCATGCTACTCGCGGTAAAAGAGTTAATCGTAGTCAGGGAATTCGAGTCACGTGATCGAAAAAGAGTTGTCAAGCTAACCAACAAGGATGGCATGTACTCGTCTTAAGCTTGACCAATATCGTGAGGCAAAGGGAAATGCATATAAATTTTGTTGAGGTTCGCCCGATATGATCTTTATGTATACATAAGAGTCAACATATCTTGCTAGGGGCTGCTACCGATTAGTGGATGAGTAGAAGTACCTAGGCCATATCCAAGTGTATGTGAAACTATAGGGTTGCATGCTTAAGGGGCTAGATATAATTTGGATGGTTATTTGAATTCATGTGGACCACGAGTTCCTAATGTGCCACAAGTTTGAGGCCCATCATGGATGCCTATATATAGAGGGGCGGTGGCATAGGTTTTGTAGAAAATTGGGAATTCCTAAAACCCTAGATGATACACCTTTCTCATCCAATAGGTACTAGTACTCCAGCGTGTGGTGTTCCTACCCTGTACGTGTGGATACCTTAGAAATGTTGATGTGAAGCTTCAGCACTAGGACGATCCGTAACTTGTGACGATCACAAGGAGCTAGAGGAGGAGATGTGCGACTAGCATGACTACCACCACACTACACACTACATCGACTCTACTTTCACTATAAGTTTACGCGTTTAGTGGTAATCCCGTGATCTACAAGCACGCCGTACGCGAGCCCGAGTCGAGGGGACCTAGACAAGGAGCTCCAAATGGGGTCGGAAGCAAGACCCAAGGGGTGCGGAAGGGGCGCCTGGAGGGGCTCTGGGAGTGGCGTAGACCTCCTTGGGGGAGGGGGGGACAAGGCCCAGGAGGGCTCCAGATGAGGTCGGGGGCAAACTCCGGACAGCCTTTGGATCACGCCAACCCTCGAGACACGGACAAGGTCGGGATTCCGACGAGATCGGGGGCGAGCTCCGGACTGCCTTCGGATTGCACCGTCCACCAAGGCGCAGACAAGGCTGAGCTCCAGACTGTCCTCAAATCGCGTTGAGCACCGAGGTCCGGACCATGCGGACGTGGACAGGGTCCAAACGCATAGTGAGCGGACATAGCCCAGAGGACCGGAGCACATGGACGGAGTCCGGAGGACCGGAGTGCACGGACGAAGTCCAGAGTGGCGGAGCGTGCGGATGGAGTCCGGAGGGTTGGATCGTGCGGACACGGTCCGAAGGGGGTGGAGCGTGCGGACGGGGTCCGGAGGGGGTGGGGGCGGAGCGCACGGATAGGGTCTGGAGCGGCGCGGACCAGCTCGGAGTAGCCGAACATGGTCCGGAGGGCCGGGGCACGGGAACACGGTCCGGAGGGGTTATCTAAACTTAGTAACTATCATAAGATTTTGAATAACTTTAGAAGAAAAATTTCGGGAATCATTCACCCCTTTTATTGTCGGCATCGATCCTACATTGTTTTTAGGGTGTGGGGATATATGCTAATGCACATACTTCCGTTATTCTTTTCATCATTTGATTCCATTTTCACCCAGCTATCTCAGTTGCTTCTCATATTTTGAGATATTGTTGCTTTCAGAGGAAGGAGTATACAGAGGCTTCTGACGAAGTAACTTCAGTCTTCACCGCTCACTAGAATCATCTGTAAGAACTGTTTGTGGATATGTGACTTGAGCTTAAGCTTCATTGTTGTTTTTTCTTCATTCTGTCAATGCATAGGTGGAGATTGTGCAACTTCTTTTCTGTTCAAAAAATAGTTTGACCCTTGCAAATATCCATGATCTGATTTGTTCTTAGATCAAACGTAGCTTGTTAAGATCTGAGAAGAAGTGTATTGGATTGCTTGAAGCTTTGAATACAATGTGGCAGAATCAGATCTATATATTATTGTTATTTTTTATATAATTCACACGGCACAAATTCTTACATTTTGTTGTTGTGTAAGCAACTTTGCATCCTTTGGCAGTGTTGTAGATCTGCTCATAACCTATGAATTTCCTTATTTGATATGCCCAAATGAGATCATCAGTTGAGAATTTGAGACCTGTACGCTGTACCCCTCCATGCCCCCACTAAGAGATATTTATAAATTTTATGATACCCTGTTAAGAGCCAGTACTCTCTGTGTCCCATCATTGTTTGATGCTAGTGGTGCTTTCTTTGTGAGCTTGTTACATTGCCTCTATAGTGATAGTGGGTAGCATGAAAAGTGCATAACCTAGCTCTTGAGACAATTTCATTATTGCTCTCCCCATGCGATATTTGTTTGGGTCTAATAAGGTTAGTCGTACAAATCATGAACTCGTGGGGGCAAGCGCAAACAATAATGAGATCTTGTCCTATTAAACATTGTTGATATATGACCACCGATTGTGCTGAACATTATTGGAGAAGTACATTTTCAAGGTCATGACTCATGCCTGGCATTTTCCTAGTGTGACCTACAGGGATACAGTGATATGCTGGTTAATTGTCCGGAGTAGCATCAATGTTCCATATGAATTAACTCATCAATTGGAGTGAAAAATTAGACAGACCACATGCATGCACATGGCTTAAAGCCTGACATTTGAATGGTCTTGCAAATGGTGGAAAGGTTGTTCTGGCTGTACATAATAAGCTTGATTTTCTCTTTTTTATTTGATTGAATGATTGTCTGTACATTGAAAGGAATGTATAGATCAGGGATTTTTGTAGGAATTTTTATTGTTAAGACTAATAGGTCTTTCTTTCTCAAAATGCTGAATAAATGGTACATCCTAGACCTACTAGGAAACTAGTATATATACTAAACCGAAACAAGGATCATGGTGTTATATGTTAAGCAAGAAACCCTAATTGGTTTGTTTAATGGACCTAAGCTTGTAAGATTTAGCTTGTGCCATATTTCAACGATTGGTGACTTAGTGCTACGTGTTTGTCATTGTTGTTGGTTGTGTTTACAGCTGCCACTTCAGCTGATACTTGCCAGTGATGGATAGTCCAAATTGCTGCGTCATACACACATGTTCACACATGGATGGGCTCCATGTGTTTTAATAAAGTCATGCAGATCCCTGGAGTTGTACCATTAAGGTACAGGGGACCTTGACATCATATACATATGGGTGTACCTCATTTTCAGGGTACTTTCTGAAAGATTTGTCAACACAGGGCTAGGAGCAGGGTCAGATATTTAGGTTGTTTAAATGTGAGATTTAGTTTTAAGGTTGTGATCGTTTTGGCTTTAGCTTTTAGCTTCCGGTTTATTTTTCACTATTCATAAATTTCGTCTTTTTCTGAACTTTTGGCTTTTTGTTGAGTTTTTTTGCCGGTTCTTTTTTCCCGTATTTGTTTATATTATACGTAATAGGCTAACATATTTTTTAGTTTTTTTAAAATTTAATTATGCTAAATAAGCCTCTGTCAGCTACAGTATTTTTTCAGCTAGCTACAATGCTTTTCAGCCATAAGTCACAAAAAAAAGCCCAAATGATCACCATCTAGATTGGTAGCGCACTAGCGCCTCTAGTCCTATACCATGATTGCCTTTTTTTAAAAAAAAAGGAGCTTACACCTTATAAAGCAAGAGAGATGTTGTGGTCTCCCCTGATTTATGCTCGGCATAGCTGCATCTTTAAGAAAGTGCGCAGCTTGATTTTTCTGATACTACTGTTGCTATATTGATAAAGGAGAGCCTGATTGATCTGTGAACACATGTGGTGCTTTATGATTTTATAAAGTGGAAGATAAAAAGGGCAATATGAGATGCTTGTGTGAAATGATTGTCTTGGTTTGTGTCGCAGATGAGAAGCTATAATGCCAACAATTGAGTGATGCCACCTAGTGTCTGGCATCGGAGGTTATGCAAAAGACCCTAGCATCACATACTGTTATGACCAGTAGCAGTGGTTTTGCTGTTAACGAGCTGACAAAATATGCAACATGTCTATACTGTTTTCTTACAGCCGTAGGCCAGCTTAGTAGGTTTACTCCCTATTGCCTATACTCCAAGAGAAAGTGAGCTGAGAATAATTGATGTCGAACCACAGAACCAGTTCAGCAGATTGAAGAAATGTATTGACCTTGAAAGTTAGTGTACAGCAAGTTAAGTACAGGCTGAGTCAATCCTCTTGTGACAAAGCATAAGTTGGAGAGTGAACACCGTACAAGTTCACCATGCCATGGCATGCCTGCTCACAGCATTTGGTGAGTATTCCTTTTTTTTTTTTTTGCTTTGATCTTGGTTTTCTTTTGTTTCCCTCACACTTGAAGAATTCATTTTTGCCGAAAACTAGTCATTACAGTGGAACGATCACTGAATCTGTTATTACTTTTTATGGAGCTGTTATAGTGTGCATGTGGGCATATCAGGGGAAGTATTGTTACTAGGATTGGAGGCACGCCTGAGTTGCTTGGACAAAGGCATGTGATACTGGTACAATATGATATGGATGTGGCAATAAGAAAATAGCAGCTGGTTACAACATTTTTGTAATTTTATTCGATTATTGTCCCACTCTGTTTTTGTTGAATGCGGTTCAATGACACAACTGAAGTGGCATTGGAACAGACTAGATAGCAAACTGCAAAGAATCTACAGTCTTTCTTCAAACTTATTTCCTTCAAAGTTGCAATAAAAAACTTTTTTGTTGCCAACTCTCTTTGCTTTCTTCTTTCTTTCTGGTTTTGTTTTCCTTTTAGTCATTGTGTTGCCTTGCACTCTTGCTACTCCATGTTGTGCCACCTCAATTATATGCGCTATTTACGCTGTGCTCAAAATGGTTTTTTTTGAGTGGCTTATGGCTGAAAAGCACTGTAGTTGACAGATGCTTATTTAGCATAATTAAATTTAAAAAAATTAAAATAGAAAAAACATATTAGCACATCACGTATAATACAAACAAATACGGGAAAAAAGAACCGACAAAAAAGCTCAAAAAAAGTCAAAAGTTCACAAAAAGATGAAATTTATGAATAGTAAAAAATAAGTCAGAAGCTGAAGTCAAAACGAGCTGAATCCAAGACTGTTGCTAACAAAGATTTTCTTCTGTGGCAGATGTTACAATATCTGTGCAGTGCTGTTTGGGGCGTGATGGTATATTGGTATCCCCCTGTTAAAAATATAGAGATATATTGGATATAGTAAGTTATTGGACTCCTGTACTGTAACCGTCCTTTTACTTGGCTGTATCCATCATTATAATTTGTTGAGCACTATTATAGTTCTGTTGCATGTTGCTTTCAGACACTTGGCTAGGATGTGTTCACATGAGGAGTTAGACTTTATTAAGTAGCAACTGGACAGTGGTTACGGATGATCTGGAGCGAGACCAGTCAAGGCTTATTTCCTTGCTGAAAGTTGAAAAGCTTGAGAAATTTTGGCAAACATCGACCCTTGGATGCTTCATAAGTTGGATTGTACTAAGGTAAGATCTGTCCTGACAGTAAGTTCTGTCATCATCACTATATCATGTGTTGATGTGACGTATTAGCATATAATTAAAAAGGTTCGATCCCACAGTTGTACTCGAAGCAATGGACCTTGACTAGAATATGATCTATGTCATATCATCTATTCACTCCCATTTTAGTTGCAACAGAGAATCTGTCAAATCTTGCTTTAACATCTTTTTACATTTTTGTAAGCAGCGTAGTTTTCTGCTGTTATTACTGTTGAAATAGTTTCATATTGGTTATGAAAAAACAAGAGATTTAATTTAAAAGTAGGGAAATCTTTCACCTCATTGACTAGCTTTTAGGGTGAAAATGTCCTTACGATTTAACAAGTGGTATCAAAACCTAGTTCTAACATCACTGGCCCAATGGACACTAGTGTATAAACGCCTGATGAACTATGACCCTGAGGGACCATCGATGTATTGTGAAGGGATCCTGAGGGACCGTCGGTGTACGGTGAAAGGGCGGTGAAAGGCTGAGGGACAACAATATGTAAAGGGGAAGATTGTTGGAATAATTCCACATTGACTGTGAAAGGATAAGGGACCTGACTTAAAAGTGAATGAGTCCCTCAGCTTATTGGCTAGCTTTTAGGGTAAGAAGATCCAGATCCAACAATCACTACTATAGAAATGGTCATCACAGACGGTTTAAAACCATCATCACAGACGATTTTTGAACCGTTTGAATTTATGTGTCTGTGATAATAACTGGTTATCACAGACGATTTTTAAACCGTCTGTAACAAGTTTCAACATAGACGGGTTTTCCAAAAAAAACCTTCTGTGATATATCAGATATCAGATACGATTCTTAAACATAGCCGTGATATGTCAAATATCATAGACGGTTAATACTAAAAACTGTCTGTGATATCACAGATATCAGATACGGTTCTTAAATATAGCCGTCTATGATGTCTCACATATCACAAATAGTTAATACTAAAAATCATCTGTGATATAGCAGATATCACAGACGATTCTTCAACATAGCCATCTGTGATATCTAAAATATCACAGACAACTTAAACAAAAACCATTTGTGATATATCATATATTACAGACAATTTATTGTTATAAACCGTTTGTGATAGCTATTTTAATAGCTAAATTATTTCCTGTTTTTCGACTAGCCTCAGAAAATGTTAGCTGTGTCCTCTAAAAATAAGTAAACAGATCACACATATAGCACATGACAATCATTACATAGATCTCACAAATGAATTAAACAACTGCTTCGATGTTTTCTAGTATTAGAGATAGCACGCAATCTCCATCTTCAAAACTTCGTAGACGATGTGGTCAGCATTGGACGGTTCGGGATCATCAGCGAACGAAGTTCAAAATATGTCCACCTGCTAACGCGCTCGTTCGAGTGTCTCTCAAACACCCTCCAACTAAACAATTAAGTCGAATTAAGCCATAGACTCTCTTCCCTTTATTGAGAGGTCTCGACAAGGTTGACTCGGTCGCCCGCTGCCTCAACTAAGCACTCCAAGCAACAGCAAGCCTCTTAAAGACATGCAACATCGTTGTGGAGGACCATATCAATGGCAAGGTTAGCTCACCAGAAGCAGGAGACCAACTAGAAGACACGACAGAGGAGGATGTCAACACGGCGGAAGATGACCTTCAACTGTTTTGGCAAATCGTCAGACATAGGAGGGAGGATATTGTTGGCACAGTGTCCTTCCGCAGCATCCACCAGTGTACGACCGGTGAGGTGCTCGTCCAGGATAGCCAAGTTGGCCATCAATGATGGCGACAAAGAAGAATAGGGAGCCATTTATTTTTGCTTAAGAGACAAGGAAGATAGCTGGTCGACGAGTTGCTCGTACAGGATTAATCTCTAGTGATGGGCGATCATTTTTATACAACAAGGAATACATCCGACTCATGAGACGAAGAGACGCATCAAAGAGCCAAACGATCGAAGGTGCGTATCGGGGAGAGGAAGCATATCACAGACAGTTTCAACCACATGCCGTCTGTGATACACAATTACCACAAACTGTTTATATTAATGACCATCTATGAACTATCATATACGGTTCTAATTAAAAACCGTCTATGATATCTCAATTATTACAGATGATTCGTATTAATAATTGTCTGTGATATTTCACAGACAGTTATTAACAAGAACCATCTGTAATAGTACGGTACATAGACGGCACACGAAGCATGCTTATAAAACTATCTGCGATAATTATAACATAGACGGTTTGAGAAAATCGTCTGTGATGAGGTGTCCAATATAGTATTTTTTGTAGTAGTGTATCCAAGACAATACAGTGTGTTGAAGAATCTTTCCTTCATTGTGAGGTTGTCCCAGAGCTTCAAAGAAGCCCCTGACAGGGATTTTCTTGCGTTTACAGGCTCTCACAGGTACGCTCTTAATTAAGCACTAACTCAGTGTTCTTTGTTTTGAGAATAATAACTCCATTATTCACTCGTTGCTAAAAAATACCTCCATTATTCATAGTGCTAAAAGGAGTTCGGAATTACTGTATCTAAAGAGTTTATTACTTCTGCTATATTTTTTAGTTCTTCCATGAAATACTGGAAAAGGAAAACTGAATAGCAACAAATCCATAAGATACACACAAGTGCTTGGATCGTTGTTCTTCTGGCCAACACCAGTCATAGCATTGTCAGGAACAATGGCTGGCTTGTCCTGCCAAACAAACTCCCATGTGCAACCATTAACCACACATAGGAGCCACAAACATACTACTACTGGGTGGTACAAAAGATGAGCAGGCAAGAAATGCTCTCTCCTCCCCTTAAATGTACAATTGCAACAACATTTGAGCTCAAAACCTCTAGCCATGGACATTGCAGTGGGCTGGAGATGGAGGCGTACTGGCATGCTTCACGCGCCGCAAATGTCCGAGAGCCTCCGCAAGACGGTCACCTTCAGCTCGAGGATGCAGATGTATTCGGCCGTCCGCCGGAGCAGCATGTCGACATCGGCGTCGTGGGCATCTGGGACTATCTTCTTCAGCTCCCTTAGCCTCCTCAGCACCATGTGCCGGAAGGGCCTCCGGTGCATCAACGAGGCCACTCCTTTGGTCTTCCCCACTGTGAACATGACTTTCCTTCTCATCTCTCTCTCTCTCTCTCTCTCTCTCTCTCTCTCTCTCTCTGAGTTGCTGTGTTTACAAACTTATTTTGTTTGAAGGATGTGTGTTGTAAGACACAGCAAGGGGGTATATATAGGTGAGAGCCAAGGGATATTTCACTTGGCCATGCGGGGAGAACTATGCCCTAACCTGTAGACTGAGCTGTAAGCAGGGGCGGACCCATAATGGGACATGGGGTACAGTTGTACCCCCAAATGTTTTTGTAAAAAATCAACTATATATAATATATATTTCATATATATAGGAAACAAACTAGAAATGAAGATAATGTAGCAAATTCAGCCCACTAGCCAATGGCCCAATTGGCGTTTCCTAATTTCCTAACCTAACTCCTGCTGCCTGGCTGCTTCTCACGAGTCACGCCGCCTCCTGCCTTGCTCTCACGCCGCCTCCTCTCCATTTCTCTTGCACAGCCGCCGCGCCACAGCTCACAGCGCGCCGCCGCACCCGGTGCCCCTCCTCATCTCCGGCGACGCGGCGACTGGCGAACGGCTACCGGCGGCGGCGCGGCGCCCGCTCCTGCCTTGCTCTCACGCTGCCTCCTCTCCATCTCTCTTGCACAGCCGCCGCGCCCCAGCTCACAGCGCGCAGCCGCGCCCGGCTCCCCTCCTCGTCTCCTGCGACGCGGCGACCGGCGAACGGCTACCGGCGGCGGCGCGGCGCCGGGCGCCCACACTGGCACGCCCAATGGCCAGCTTCAACGGCGGCAGCTCCTCCCCTATTCCATCTTCAACGGCGGCGGCGCTCCCGACGGCCATGCCGCCCCTGGACACAAGGTCGGCCATTGGGTGAGGGCGAAGAAGTCCCCATGGCCAGGCGGCCCAGGCAGCGGCAGCTCCTCCCCTATTCCAGCTTCAACGGCGGCGGCGCTCCCGACGGCCATGCTGCCCCTGCACACAAGGTTGGTATTCTACATTTCTACAATGTCAATTTATACTTAATACTTTTGGACTCTCCTGTTCAGCTGTTCTTCAATGGTGAATTGAACAAATGTTCAATATTTTTAGGTTGTAGAGAATTGAACAAATGAATTTTGTGAAGAACAAGCTAAGGAATAGAATGGAAGATGAGTACTTGAATGACTGTCTTGTTACATTTCTTGAAAGGGAATTTTTTCTACAAGTTCGCGATGAAGATATAATATCTCGTTTTCAAGCAGATCCTCGTCGAGTTGAGTTATAACATTGCTATCCAGGTCAGTTTTGCATTGATGTTGTTTCATGTACTCTGTTCAGTGTTCACTAGAAATTAAGTCAATCAAACTTATATTGGAAATTGCATTTATTGCTTATGTGTGATTGTTTATTTGGTTAACTATATGAGATATACATATTATGTGTATCAAAATTCTCTATCTTATATATATACTCTGTAGATTCTTAACTTCGTACCCCCATCTCAAAAATCCTGGGTTCGCCACTGGCTGTAAGGGTAGCTCTCATAAGCCATGAATTGTGTGGCGCGGTCACACAGAATGGTGTCTTAACTCTGGTTTGGTTAAAAGCTACGCCCTAGTAGCATGGAGATCTTGTTTTGCTCCTTCATTTCTCACTATCACTATTCTTATGCTTGTCTCGCTCTCACATGTATAAATAGGAATTTTTTTCTCGTGTGTGTGCATACGTACTTTTAATCCTTCTATCTTTTATCTGTGGAGACAGGAGTTTCATTGGTTTAGTCAGGATTTAGTAGTTATTTAACAACTAGCTCGGTTATGTCCTTGTACATTGAAAAATTCTCCATCCTGGTCCTTTTTTTAGTTGCATCTAGTGTTACATTTCATCAGTACTTTCTGAGATATATATATATATATATATATATATATATATATATATATATATATATATATATATATATATATATATATATATATATATATATATATATATATATATATATATATATATATATATATATATATATATATATATATATATATATATATATATATATATATATGTTGTGGCTACAGACCAAACAGAGAGAGATGGTAGTGGAGAGTGATGAGGATGAATGTAATGGCCTGGGTCCTCCCCATGGCTTGTACTCATATATATATACACATGAGGAGTGTTTTTACAGTTATACCCTTACATCTGGTTATCCCCTCTGGGGGCAGTTATGTCATTACACATGACCTATTCTGGGCCTTATAATCTCCTACCAGGCCTGCTGGGTTTAGGTGGGGGCCATCCCTACGACAATATATATATATATATATATATATATATATATATATATATATATATATATTAAAAAGGCCACCCAAGAGATGGTTTCAATAGGAAAAACCAAAAGGAGAGGGAGATAAACATGATCTCTCTCTCTCTCTTTTAGGGAAAAAAAGGAGAGAGGAAGCATACGTCGGTCGCTAGCGTGCATAATAATCTGACATATTAAAGAAAGAAGATTAAAAATCATTTTGGAGCCGGGTGGTGATGCTCACTAACCTGGTCTCATGTCACGTTCCATATTCGACTGTCCGAAGAGGCATGCTGAAAAGCCCCTAAAAATTCAAAAATTCAAAAAAAAAATTTTCCAAAATTTTTGCTGCATTTTTTTGAGTGTTTTCTGGAAACTTTCCCTTTCGGGAAAGTCTCCCCTCGCGCCGCTTTCCTTTCTGGGCCGGGCGCCTTTTTCCCCCTCCGGCGCCCCGCTCCTTCCCGCCTTCTCCGCTGGCCGGCTCCCTCTCCCGCGGACGCCTCTCCCTCTCCCGCTGGCGCCGCGCCCGCTTCTCACCTTCTCCCCTCTGCGGCGCCCCCCGCTCCCTTTCTCTCGCTGGCGCCCCTCTCCCTCCCCGCGCACGGGCGTGCGCTGCGCGTTGCGCCTGCGCCGCGCCGCCTCTGCGCCCGCGGCCGTGCCCCACTCCCCGACCGCCTCCGCCGCCCCGACAGCCCCTGTCCGAAGTGCGCGGCCGTCCTCGCGCCACGTCGCCCTGCTTAGCTTCGGCCCCACCTGGCGGTCGCCACCTCCTCCCTTCCCCGCGCGCGGACGCGCCCCCGCCCCTCGCTCCCGTCTCCTCGCCTTTACGCCGCTACAGCGCCGTGCGTCACCCCGGTCACCGCCCATCTTGCGGAGGAGACGCTCACCCACTCCCGTCACTCCCTGTCGCCCCGGAGCCCGAGCCCTTGCCTTCCTCTCCACGCCTCGCTCCCCCTCCGCTCGGGTATAAAAGCCCCTCCCCCTCTCCCGCTCGCTCTCTTGGTTCCCCAGCTCCTCCACCCCTCCCATTTGCCTCCCACCACTCCCAGCCGCCTCCTAGAGCCGCCGATTGGAGCCTCGCTGCCTGTGGCTCCGCCTTCGCCGTCCCCTGCGCCGGTGGCCCCCGGGAGCCAATCTCCCTTCCCCCTCTCCCATTTCTCAATTGCTTTCGCCTGGAGCATCTCCACCCTCCCCTAACCCCTTTGCCGCCCTTCTCTGGACAGGTGAAGCCCCGTGGAGCGCCGCCGTCGAGACCCCCTTCCGGCCGCAACCACCTCTCCGTGGCCAGCACGCTCCGGAGCTCCCTAGCACCCACCGTCGCCACCAATGTGAGCACCCGGTCCCCGTGAACGTGTAGCCGCGGCCGATTGAGCTAACTCGCCGCCGGTGACCTCCCTCGCCGCCAAACACCCGAACCTCCCCCTTCTGTTCCCCGCCCTCTCCGTTGATCCCCTCGCCTCCCAGCTGCCCAAAATGGACTCCCCAAGCCAAGCCCAACCCGGTGGTACCCTCCATTGCCATCGGGAACCTTCGCCGTGGCCGGAGAGCGAAGGCGCCGCCGTCTCCGTCCCTCTGCTGCGCGCGCACGGCCGGAGGAAGAAGATGATGGCGTGGCCTCTCCTCCGCCGTTTGATCCTCCCGTTGGCACATAACGTCGACCGCCCGATTCCACCATACCGATTCGCTTCGCCCTCTCACTCCGCAGCCGTCCGATCTCTCCCCGTCTTCATCCAATCCGCCCGCACCCGCCACATCTCCACCACCCGCCCGAGCCACGCGGCGGGCATCCGAGCCGCGTGAGCGCGCGTGTGAGTGGGCCGAGTCGGCCTGCTCCGTCGCCGAGCGCGCGCGCGAGCTGCGGGCCGCGCTGGCCTTCGGCCGCGCGGGCCGCACAGTGCCAGGCCGCGCTGTAGCGCTAGGTCGGCCCGAGCACTGTTTATTTGAATTTCCAGTGATTTATCAATTTCCAATATTCCAGAAAATCGAAATAAATCCTAGAAAATCACAAAAAATCCCAAAAATTCACAAATTTCACCACTTTGCTCCAAATAATATCTTGGACCCATTTGTGACCTTCATTTCCTCCAATTTCATTCCAGATAAATTCCTAAAATTCCATTTGAAGGATTTATGCATTTTACTCCTTTTTAAATAGTTTATTTTCCCTCGCTTGATTAGTCTCAAGCTGGACTTATTTATTTTTGTGTGTTTGCGCTAGTTTCGAAGTTCCTGGAAGTTTAAGGGCAGTCGCAGGACCAAGGTGCTTCTACGTTCGAGCTAGCCGAGATCGTCCAACTTTACAGCAAGTCTCAAATCCTTTGATCATGTTGCAACCCATGCCATTTAATTATGTTATTATACTATTTGCATTATGCTAATTGTGAAATGTTAATTTAAAGTAAAATAAAATGTTTAGAATGACATGTTATGTAGATAAACCTACCACCGACAAATGCCATGTTAAACTTGTAGCCATGCCTTTGCAACCCTAGAAATAATTATCTATTAATCTAGACAACTGTAGGCTATTATTATCATGCAAAGTGTTACACTAATAAGGTTGTGGCTGTGGGCCAATAGAATTTGGAAAACCCGACTCTAAGGTAGGGTGGTATGGGACACCGTATCTTAGAGCGGAGAGTGCCGGCGTGCACAAGGTAGGGTAAGGATGAGTGGGAAACCGCGAGACGGTCTACGCCCACCGCTTACCTTAGGTTTGGAGTAGGGTAAGGGTGAGTGGGAAACCGCGAGACGGTCTACGCCCACCGCTTACCTTAGGTTGGGTCGCAGGCCTGGCGAGGTTGCGGACCACATGAAAATATAAGGACTGAAACCCTTACGCTGAGCAAATGTCACAGTGATCGCTCAACCACAGGAGTTGACTTGTCAACACTGGTCTAGTAGCTGCTCAACTCAATTGAAACTCTACAGGATGAGATGTCAGGATGCCGGGGAGTTAGGTATGCCGCTGGGTACCTAACAACGGTAGTAGACACTTAAAATGGCTTAGAGGAGTTTGTTTATGTTTGGCCGTGACTGAGTGATGCTACCGGGTAGAGCCTATATAAAGAATTGAGCAGTGAAACGACCTGGCTTCCTTAACTCTTTAGCGGGAGTTAAGGGATCGTGTGGGTAAAGCTGAGCAAACTCTGCAGAGTCAAATAAATGGTATTCGAATACGCCGTGCTCCCAGTTAATGGAGCTGTGTCACTTGGGTGATTCCAGCAGCGAAGCTTAAGTAGTTTTGTACATGCTTTAACTTGATTAGTTGGTTAATGAAATTTTCATGAAAAACCCCTGAGATCTTAAGGAGTAGTTTTGGGTCCGTTTTATAAAACGTTTGCAAATAAAACTGCATCCACTCAAAGTTAATAAATTAAATATACTCCATTCCTTTGTTATTCCGTGCATGTAATAAGTTAGGGTCCCTTTGGGACTTGCTGAGCCGGTTGTTTGGCTCACGGCTTGCTTAATCCACTCTTTAGAGGATCAAGACTAAGATGAAGGTTTCCCCGTCAAGGATGCCCCTGAGGATCGCTTCTTCGACGAGGACCCGTGGCTTTAGGTCTTGGCCGCGCTCAAGCGGATTCTGGAGTTTTTGTGATGTAAGTATACTTTGGGCTTGCACGCCCCGCTGTCGAAAAATGGATGTTAATCCTTATGTGAAATATATGCTGGACTTTTGTTGTAAGCATGCAATGGTATACTCTTGCGCGACACTCCATAACTGTTCATGCGTGAATAGTTGCGGAATGCCGTGTCCGTACACGCCCTTGGAAACGGGGGCGTTACACATGCGATTGAAGAGGACATGATTATTATCGATTATTATCGATGCAACAGTTCAGATAATAATCGATGCAACAGTTCACCAACTCACACATTGCATGCATGAGAGTACGTTGCATGGCCGGCTGCTCCCTATGGTAATGCCACGAAACCACAGATATGCATGCATGCCGATTCAATCAGCTGATTGAAAAGATTATCTCCAAATCTGATTGGAAAAAAGATTAATATCTACGTGGTGGCTACACGCTCCACATAGTTTTCCAGTGCTACACTCGCTTTATGAAATGTGGAGGCATTTGCATCTGTCCCTGTTCCTGCAAGCAGTGCCTCAGTGCAAGCCCATGTTCCTCTCTAACAATGCTTGAATGAGTCACATGTCGTGTCCCAAAAACCAGTCGATCTTTCTCTTTCCTTTTGTGTTGATTCATGGCTCCAAGCTCATAGCAGGACATTAGATTTTTCCAAGTGTTTTCGCTAAACCTGAGAGAAATCATCATGCAGTTGTTAGGAAAAAATTATACAAGATCTCTAGTCGAGTCGAGGAACATATATCTGACTTGATCATGTATCAGGGCGGGTGTGGGTTGAGTACTTGAGTCTAGTCTATATATGTGTACATGTGTATACAAAAGGTCGACACGTCTGATGTCCTTAATATATTTCGGTTTTTTCCTTCTCAAAATTGGATGTTTCAAATCTTGGAACCCTACTTTTCAATTCCTCCAATCCCAAGTTTGCCATGCGTGTGCAGTAATTGGCTCTTACACAGTGAGAGATTGCCATCAGGCTGCAGCAGCTTGCAGTCTTCACGCCGCAAGTTGGCAATGATCACATGAAATTCCTCCATTGCAAATAATGCTAGCCGTTCGATGATTGTGATTTGGACAAGAAGACTTGTCGCCCGTTCAAAAGTACCGTGGTTTTTACTGAAATAATACCCTAACAGTTTTTTAAAATATTCAAATAAAAACATAAAAAAAACAAAAAAAACATTGCTATATATATCTCTATATACAATGCAAAGGAAAAAAGAGAAAAAATTATATTAAAAAGCTAACATGTTTTAATCAGCTTTTGAAAACCAAAAACCGTTTGGAAGGAAGCTTTAAGCTAACGTTGCAGCTGAGCAAGAACAAAGGGCAACTTTGAACTCGGCGCCACACATTTGTGCAGCGCTGAGCTGGTTATAAGGCGTAGGGTTGACTGTATTCATACAGGGGCACATGCGCCAGGCATGCATGGAACGTTCAGCGATTGATTAGCAAGGTAATAAAACAGAAAAAGAAAAAAATTGTCCTATATGAGTTGGGAGCATGTATCAAATTTTTTGAAGGGAATTGAAGCATGCATCAAATTATAATTGAACATTTTTCGAGTTAGGCCGCTCCACGCTAGTCCAATCTGACAATTATAAGTGCCAACGCATGTCCAAATTGGGGTCGAGACAAGTCAATTTCCGTTCAATCTAGTATACATCATCCAATCCTTTTATAAAAAAAACAACAACAATTAATATTAAAAAGAAACAAACATGATAAAAAGGCATCGTATTTTGCTTTGGTCTGTCTCTATTTTTAGGGCCATGTATAAAATACAACAATTTTATAGATATTTCATAGGAAACAATTCAGTTCCTACCGGAACAAGAAAGCGATGCATTATTTCTTGCCAAAGTGGTTTTACCATACTAGATTCCTGAAAATGGAACGCACTGCGCTAGTCCTAGAAAGAAAATATCCGGATGATCCCTATACATACTCATCTGACAATTATAAGTGCCAACACATGTCCAAATTGGGGTCGAGACAAGTCAATTTCCGTCCAATCTAGTATACATCATCCAATCCTTTTTTTAAAAAAAACAACAATAATTAATATTAAAAAGAAACAAACATGAGAAAAAGGCGTCGTATTTTGCTTTGATCTGTCTCTATTTTTAGGGCCATGTATAAAATAAAGCAATTTCATAGATATTCCATAGGAAACCATTCAGTTCCTACGGGAACAAGAAAGCTATGCATTCTTGCCAAAGTGGTTCTACCATACTAGATTCCTGAAAATGGAAATTTTTTTTAACAATCAATTTTTAATTACGAATGACGGTATTATACCTATGTTTTTTATTTTGCAGAAATGGTCATCTATCGTCCCACGGTTGGTGACCTAGGCAAGTCACCCAACTGTTAGGCGATATAAGGCCAAGTTGCCCAACTGTTGGGCGACTTGTCCATGTCGCTCAACTTCGCAGTGACTAATGGCTCTAATCGTGCAACCGTTGGGTGACTAGTACTAGTCGTCTAATGGTGGAGCGACTACTTGCTGTCAGCTCATTCTTTTTTCTTTGACTTGACCCCCTCACAGACACTTACAATTTCTCACGCAAGAAAACGAGAGGAGCTCGAGAGAGGAGAAAAAAGAGGGAGAGAAGGCGAGGGCAAGTGAAGAGGAAGAGAAGATCGCAAAGAAGCTTGGGAGAGGAAGAGAAGGAGAGGAGAGGAGCTTGGGAGAAGGAGTGAAGGAGAGGAGAGCAGCTCGGGAGAAGAAGAGAAGAGGAGAAGAGCTCATGACGTTAGAGAGGAAGATGAAGGAAACTCATTGATAAGAAGAAAAGGTCTTCGCATGAAAGTAATAGCCTCATCCATTCTTGTTCTCATCCGAATGTAGGCAAAGTAGATACGTATTTTGTTAGCACATATTTAGTGAATGCATGTTGACAAATGGTAATATTTGCAGTGAGAAATCGATCATGTTAGAACCCACAACATTGAAAGTGCATTGCGGTGTTGGTACCATTTGTGAATGTCTATACGGTGTTGACCTGAGAAGTTTCCCACAAGTTAGTACGGTACTTATGGACGTGGAGAATGCTCGAATCGGAGATGTCCTGGACTGACTCACACGCAGCTTCTCTTTGGACCTCGAGGTATGCAGTGTTGTCATACAGCACACAGTTCATCAAGAGGACGCAGTGGGCGATGTTGCATCGACAGAACCGGAATACCACACACTGCACGTTGAGCCCACTCGATAGGCGGATGTAGATGTTGCTGAGGCAGATCCTGAATATCGCACGACGCAAGCTGAACCCACTAGTGCGTCAAATAGAAATCAATGACCAGACGGCCTGGGCCGAGGAGGAGCTTTAGAAGAGGATGGTGATGACTCTTCCGATGAGGACGAAGTTCACATGCTGTAGTCATGGAATATGGTGGATGTTGATGGTCTTTCTGTGCACGACGAACATAAATCACCACCATGGGAGTACCATGCTACGGAGGTTCGGCTTCATGTAATGTTTGCTGACAAGGGATCACTGTAAGATGCCATTAAGTTATGGAACTTCTCCATGCAGCGGACATTTCGAGTCGTAAAATCCATCCGGGAGCAGTACACCGTGGTCTGCGAGTCGGTTGGTTGTCTTTGGCATGTGCACGCATGTAGACCTAAGTACGAGACTCACTGGATTGTCTCAAAGGTTGAGCCGCACTCCTGTGTGCTCAATAGTGTTTTGCCAAAGCATCGCAACCTGACACCCACCTTCATAGCCAATCTCATGTACGGTGAGATAGTGAAGAAGAAGGACCTGGAGGCCAAGCACATCATGATGGTTATTGAGAAAAAAATCCAAGTACAAGATTAACTATGTAAAGATATAGCGTGTGAAGCAAAAGGCTTTGGAAAGGAGGTTCAATTGTTTTGAGGCGGCTTATGATAACCTTTCTTGTATACTCGAGGTGCTGTAGGACAGGAACCCAAACATACACATTGCTATGAAGGACAAGCCGTCCAAATGACCGCCTGTTTACTTGGATTTGCAGACGTCCTTCTTATCCTTCGGTGCCTGCATCGACGCTTTCAGACACATGTTACCAGTGATCTCAGTCAACAGGATGTTTTTAACAGGAAAATATAAGGGGCAGATCCCGACAACAACTGTTGTTGATTGCAACAATCAGATTCTGCCCTTGGCCATCGCATTTATCGAAAGTGACAATTTCAACAACTGGTTGTGGTTCCTTCGACATGTGAAAGAGGGAGTAGTTGGGGCACGTCTTGATGTTTGCATAATCCATGATTGCCACCCCAGGATAATGAAGGCCATAAGAAAACTTCAGCAAGACCTGGATGAGCCGTTCCCTTGGCCAGACATAAGGAACAGATGATACATTCGCCATCTGGGGTCAACTTCTTCAAGTAGTTTTTGTAGCAACCATTGATGAAGCTATTCAAGAGGCTAGCCATGTAGAACCAGCAGCGAAACTTTGATACACTGTGGAAGATATTGGAGGAGAACACCAAGAAATATGTTGTCGAGGGGATTAAGCGATCGGCCATTCCTGGGGCGGTGCAACCCGAATGCCTCGCACTATTGCCAGAGCTTGACCCTCCCAGTGTGATGTAGAGGACCTCGAGGAATATCAAGTACTTCCCCTATTGGATTGAGGTCGAGCCTTTGGAGAAGTAGTCTTTGTTGCACGACATGGATGATGCGAGGTATGGCATAATGACCACTAACCTTGCGGAGGTGTACAATTGGGTTCTTAGGAGTGTCCGTTCTCAGTCTCTCGTCACCATCGTCAAAGGTGTTCTGTAAGGTACAATTGGATATTTCAGGGAAAGGCATGCAAATGCAGCACTTCATGCATCCAACCTACATACACCGTACTACTCGAAGATCACAACATACATGCATGCCAAGATTGAGAAGGGTCAGTCGTACACGGTCTACGTAATGGGCAATACAGAGCATCGTTTTGATGTGCTCGTTCGGGACAAAGCCAGATTTGGGACAGCTCGCTCTCTTATTACCCACGAGGTGTGCTTGGAAATCATGTGAACGAACCTGCTGCACATGCAATAAGCCAAAACTCCTTTATAAGCCATGCTCTCATGTCCTCACCGCATATGGGATTATCAACATGGACCTATCAAACTTCACGTCGGAGTACTTCATGAAGGAGATGATGATACAGGTGTGGTGCGGCAAGCTAAGAGGCTTCAAGGTTATAGGCAACTTTGCCACATCGGATATTGCATAGAGGGTTTATATTCTAGATCTTGACTTATTGAAGGGTGGGAAGGGCTGTCGGCAGAGTCATCGTGTTAGGAATGATATGGACAAAGGGGAGCTGGATCAGTGAGCAGACGTTCTGGCCGCTATGGCCAGGAAGGCCACACTGCGAAATGTTACAAAAAACCTACCGACAAGTAGGAACACCGTGAAGTGCAACACCATTTCTTCTTTTGTGTGTACTGGTACTAACAATACAAATGCTATCAGGTTGTAACTTCACTTGCAAATTTTAACTTCATTTGTTGTGTAAGTCCTTGAAGTGTAGCACCATTTCTACTTGTGTGTGTACTCATACTAACAATATAAATGCGATAATCCTACAGTCGCCCAACCGTTGAGCGATTTTTAATTATTTTATTAATTCGATGGAAATAATTATGGGGGAGGGGGTTAAATGGCAATTGTTGTAGATAGGTAACTTCAGATAAATGACGTAAGGAAAACAACATGACCGTTCATCTGCAAGGGGTTACATGGTATGTAGGCTAAGAAACCAAGGATGATACACACATGCCTTTAGAAAATTAGAAATACATGGGACATATGGACGAAGACTGTCGAACTATTGCATGGAATGTGGCCATTTGCCCTTACAGCCCAGCTCGTCATTGTAGTCCTCGTTGTCGGCCATGGCTTTGGCCACCAGTTGGCACCTTCTCTTGTGCTCCTCCTCACAATCGAGCCTCCCGCTCTCTGCATCTGCACACCTCCATATGAGCTTGTGTCTCCCACTAGTATGCTCACTTCGATCTTCACTATGGCGCCGCTTCTCCATCCTCTCACGTGCTGTCTGGGCGTCTCACTCCTCGCAGTCTAGAGTCCATTGGTCGTGCGGCTGGATCTCCCAGTTGATCCATTTGCGGTAGGCATATAGCAGATCTAGAGACTATGGGAAGAGAGGAGAGTTTGTTAATACGTGTCATACAAGAGAACTGGTAAGGGAATATATTGCAACTCATTCTTACCGGCTGTCGGTAGCGGATCGTGTCCCAATGCTGGTCGAGATAGTCCTAGGCATAGTTATCACAACCTCAGTAACGTATGCCCAAACTTAATCGCTCCTTGGACTTCAAGAACTTGCATACTTTCCTACACCAGCAAAGGCGGGTGTCCCCCCATGATCGGGTTTTGTGACAAGCGCTCGGTGGGAACGTTGAGGTATGCGTTGGGGTTGGAGGTACGAGGGGCTTCACTTGGGGAGGTGGCCTCCTGGCACGCTCCGCTTGTTCCTTTCGGGTTGCAGCAACCCTTGTGAGTTGGGTGATTTCCTCCCATTGCTTCTCCATACTAGTGATGTAGTGTTGCAATCGTGGCAAAGGAAAGCACGCTGCGGAAAAGGTAGTACTTATAGGCTTAGCTGATGCGGTGTACGCTTTACAAGTCCAATTTGATTTGAGTAAATTCACGTCGCGAGGTAGTGGCACGCCAGACGATCACGTTGCTGCACAAATTTGCTGCCCCTTTGGTCTCTTTCACTGCGTAAAGCCACCCCATTTAGTGTTGTCACTGTGCAAAGCTGACCCATTTGGTCTTATCATTGTGCAAAGCTGACCTGTTTGATCTTGTCACTACGTAAGATTGTCTTCTTTGGTCTTGTCACTGCTCAAGGTTGCCCCGTTTGATCTTGTCATTGCGCGAAGCTGGTCCGTCTGGTTTAGTCACTGTGCAAAAGTTGTCCCGTTTGATTTACTCGTTGCACAAAGCTGCCCCTATTTGGTATACTCATTATGCAAAGCTGCACAAAGCTAACACATGATCCGCTTGTCAGAAAACACGGTGCCCCCCGTGGGCTATAAAATGCACGTCCCATCCCTTTAAAATAGGAGCATTCAACAGTGCCAATCGTAGAAAGAACAATCTTTTACGTCCTACAATAATATATCATGACAGACGCCGAGGAGCCAGTCCAATTAGAATCGTCAACGCAAGACTTTCCCTTAGAAAGAAGAGAGAATTTCAGCCCTAATTACCGTTTTTCCTAGAAAGAAGAGAGAATTTTGGTCCTAATTATCGCTTGATGCCAAACAAACATGCTCAACAATTTCTTCTTTGTGTACGTTCAATGCATGCAGGTGCAGTGCAGCCAGCTCGCGTAGTACGTGTGACACCGGTCCTGCTTGCATTTGTACATTCAGATCGATCCAGCTACTATATATCAGTACTCCAAACACAAGAATGTGGAATCTGAAAAGGCCAGCGATCAACGTGGTGGCCGTACGTATGATGGATCGAGTTAGTGATACGTGTTATGAATATTGTGTGTATTGATATGAGACCCAATGGGCCATATATATAGGAGAGTACAAGAGATATAAGGAAACAAATAAGAGTCCTATTCTATCTCTAATACCTTATCTCTAATACCCTTAACACCCCCCCACAAATGCAAGGCGTATGCAATAGCATTGCATTTGAACAAGGGTTACTACGAAAACAAAAAAAAATATCCAACATCCGAGTCGTGATAAAGTCGTCGTTGCGTGCAGTCGTCGAATAAACTGTCAAATCAAGCCGAAGAGGAATAGATAGAAGCATGACGGCACAGATTGAAGCCTGAGACGGCAGCGGCGCAGTGCACAAGAAGCGCAACGGAGGCGCAGTGCAGAAGAAGCGCGGCGGCGCAGTGCACAAGAAGCGCAACGGAGGCGCGGTGCAAAAGAAACGCAGCGACGCAATGCACAAGAAGCGCAACGGAGGCGCGGTGCAGAACAAGCGCGGCGGCCTCATAAAGACTTCTACGATCTGCAGCGGCTCAAGGAAAAGAGCAGCGGCTGCTGCCATGCAAAAGAGAATTCCTACAGTTCTATGACTGACAATAAATTTGTGGACTCGCACGGCTTGAACGAACGAAAAAAGAGACTACGGATTTTGGATGGACGCGACGGAAGACTCACGGAAAATAACTGAAGACTGCCTAAAAGAAAACAGCCGCAGAAAATCCTTAAAATCACCCTCCCCCTCCATCTCCCTCTTCACACCCGATCCCACTCGCTCATCACACCCGCGCGAGACACGGGTGGCGCGGAAGAGCGTGCGCGTCGGTGGAGCGGGCGCGGGGAGACGCGACGACGGCGCGGAGAGCCGAGGCGGCGTCGGCGCGGAGGAGCGTGCGCGTCGGAGGAGCGGGCGCGGGGAGACGTGACGACGGCGCGGAGAGCCGAGGCGGCGTTGGCGCGGAGGAGCGTGCGCGTCGGTGTGACGACCGGATCCGAGGCGCGACGGCCGGATCCAGGCTTGCCGACGGTGGAGTCGGCCGGATCCACGGGCGAGGAGGCTGGCCTGATGGAGGAGATGGCCGGATTCGGGGCAGGCGCAACGGGCGGCGGCGAAAGCGGCGAAGGCGGCCGACCGCACACGGCGACGGCGCAGAGGCCGGGAGGAGGAGGTGACGCAGCCCGGAGACGATGGAGTGGCAGCGGCTTCCGAAGGCGGCGGCGCGGCAGCGGCGGCCCGGAGGCGGCCGGATCTGGCGGGGACGGGCGGATCCGGCGCAGAGGAGGCAACCCGCTGGCGCGTGCGACGACGGCCAGAGGCGGCCGGATCTGGCGAGGAGCGGGCGGATCCGGGCGCGCGCTGGCGCGGGCGACGATGGCCAGACCGTCGAATCCGGCGTGGAGGCGGCCGGATCTGACGGATCCGGCGAGGAGCGGGCGGATCCGGCGGCGGCGGCGTCGGATCTGGCGGCGTTGACTCGGGCGAAGACAACCCGAGCGGCGGCGGCGGCGGCTCGAGCGGTGGAGATCCGGACGGATCGGCTCCAAGCGGCGGCGCCGATCTGACGACGGCGAGGCGGCTCCAAGCGGGCGAACGAGGGGCGACCTCTCCAGGCAGAGGCTCGAGACAGCGGCCCGTGCGGCGGTGGCGGCGGCCCGAGGCCGATGCGTCGGCGAGAAGCGGAAGGAGGTGGCCGGCCCCCCGGGAGTGGAGCACATTCCTCCCGGGGGCGGCGACGGCGGCGGCCGGCGGTGACCGGCGGTGGCCGGAGCGGAAGTAGATCGAGGTTAGGGTTTTAACCTAAGCTCTGATACCATGTTATGAATATTGTGTGTATTGATATGAGACCCAATGGGCCATATATATAGGAGAGTACAAGAGATATAAGGAAACAAATAAGAGTCCTATTCTATCTCTAATACCTTATCTCTAATACCCTTAACAATACGAGTCCAAATTCCGGGCACCTGGTCTAACGCGGAACCGCCTCGCAGGCAATGCATCACTGATGGCACACTGTTCTCGCAGGCCATCAGCGCTTCAAAGTACAATGCTAGCTAGATTGGCACTGTGTGAATAGATAAGAGCTACTACTGAGCTAACTAGCCATTGATCAGTGGCCGTCCTGGATAGAACAGACACGATAAGATCCTCCAAAGTACAGCATTCTGCAATTTCCATGTTCCTCTTTTTACTGCATGTGAAGAAAAAGACCAGGATTTGAGTTCTGCTTCATGCGTCTTTTAATTTCCTTCAACCTTTTTTTTTTAAGATCAGATGATCAGTTCGCTCTATCTGACTTTGCATGCTTCATCAGCAGTATATACGCAATTGTCACTTTATCTAGCTAGGTAGCTAGGCAGTTGTTTGCCCAATCGATTTGGACCGACAGCTTCACAATATACGAATGGCAATTCACAGATCCAGTGTCGTAAAAATGGAAAGGCTATTGGCGATGCAGCCGCTGGGCTTTTGAGCTTCAGAGGTGCTTTCTATGGATAGAGCTCCGAGAGTGACAGTGGATGAGCTGCAGTCCCTGAACAATAGCATGTGGCTAAGACTGCTGATTGATTGCAAAACCATAGGCCGAGATCAATCATCAAGCCGCCCTCGAGCATAAGCACGAGGAATCAGGCAATGAGTTCTGGATATTTACCTATAGGACATGCACGCACGCTCGCTGCAGTGGTTGGCGGCCAATGTGCATGAAGTGGGCCCTGGACCCTGACAAAATTATGGGAGAGGTGTAGGTGGGCCAGTGCTCGGCAGCTGAGCTGAACTGCGCAGAGGGTCACTGGAGCAGTGAGCTGTAGCCGCTGGGGGAGGAAAAGGGTCAGACTTGTTTACGTTGGTTTCTGTCTTGAGAAGTTTGAAGCTAACACATATATTTAATTTCTCTAGGTACATCTTTATGTATTCTATTTTTGTTTCGTTCTGAGAATAAGATAAACGTCACAGATATATCACGTATCTCGTTTATAGTGTACGTTTCTCTTTCTCACATTTCTCATCGTTTATCTTATCCTTTTAAAAGTTACTTCTTTCAACTGTTATTTATTTTTATCTAAAAATTATTAGTCACAATCAAAAGCTATTAGGGTAGTTAATACGAACACCACTGCAGCATGACGTGTACAAGCGCTCCACGTGCACGTCGCTTCTCCCCTGGGCAGCATTTTAACCCCATGCACGTGCGCTCCCCCGTCTGTGCGTGTGTGTTCCCTCCCACGTGCCAGTCCCCACCATGCACCCCGGCCCGGCGCAACGTTACGATCGGCACCATCCATCACTGCACTTACATCGAGCCATGCATGCACTGGAGAGAGCGATTGCTAGAGCCACGCATGCACTGGAGAGTGGAGAGTGAGAGATCACCGCAGTTGCAAGGCACGGCGGCCGTGCGGCAGTTGGTAGATGTCCGGTCGTCAGTCGTCCTGCACGGTGGACGAGCGATCCGAACACATTTCTGTATGTTCCGCACGGCGGACGTCATTTTGGTTAATACGATGTCAAATAGCGCTAATAGTGTCAAAACCTTTGGAGAAACTGTTCTGTTTATCTGTTCGAAGGAAGTAATAAGGCATAAGCTAAAAAAGAACGGGGTTACATTATCTCCTTCTATAGTTGTGTGAGAGAGATCTTGAGAGAGGAAAGGACGGTGCTTTGTCTCAATCATGTCCACTACTACAGAAGAGGCTATACTGGACGGCTACATCACAGACGGTTCATACGGAACCGTCTGTGATTAAACTGTCACAGACGATTTATACTGGCAACCGTCGGTGATATTTTCACAGACGGTTATTAACACGAACGGTCTGTGATAAATGCGACATCACAGACGGTTCGTGTTACTAACCGTCTTTGAAACTTCACAGACGGTTATTAACACTAACCGTTTGTGATGTCTAAAATTATCATAGACGGTTTCTGTTAATAACCGTCTGTGAAAATATCACAGACGGTTATTAACTGAAGCCGTCTGTGATAATTTTAGAGATCACAGACTGTTCGTATTACTAACCGTCTGTGATACGAGACTATCACAGACGGTTTTTTATAAAGAACCGTCTGTGATACTCGTCTATCACAGACTGTTAGTAATAAAGACCGTCTGTAATGTGAGTTATCACAGACGGCCCGGGAACCGTCTGTGATAACCACCAACTATCACTGACACCTAAACACTGACGGTTCAGGAACCGTCTGTGATGACGGTTCCGAACCGTCTGTGTTAGGGCTGTCTGTAGCAGTGGTCCTTGCTTTGCTCCTTTAGTTCTTGAACTTGATTTTTGATTTTGAGTTTGTGAAAGTTCTGGCACAATCTTTTGTTTGGATTATCTTGCTACGATATGTGAGAATAGATCTACGATATGTGAGAATAAATCTAAGCCTTAGCTTAGACCAAATACCTTTACTTTTTTAGTTATCTAATTAGGATCAGCTCTTATATACCTTTAGTAATTAGTATAAAAATATGAGATCTAAGGTCTGAGCCAATCCAAATCTAATTTCAAATTTAAACTAATCCATTTATAATTTTAGACGAATCTGGTGGCCTATACCCATTAACAGACCTACGACTCGGCCTGTGCGACGGCGAGCGCACGATGATGCCCTTCGCAGCTGTGGCCCATGGGTAGGGACGACATTAATCTAGCCCAATAATCTTTCGTGGGCTCGACCAATTCCAACTTCCCATGGCCCGGCCAAACTACCCAGGCCCTACTCGGCCGACGTAGGCGCTAGGACCTGGATTCCTCACCGCCTCCGACCCTTATACCAATAAACCGTCCGCTCTAGGGTTTCTTCCGCCATCCCCCGCCTCTCCCATCCCAATCCACGCCACCTCCTCGCCGCCGCCTCCGAACTCCAGGTGAACACCCCCCCTCGATCTCTCTCTCGTTACGATCCCGTCCGAAACCCGTCGATTCCGTCGAAAATTAAGCCTCGCCGGATCGGTCGTTCGTAGGGTTCCGCCTCTGCCGCGTCGGCTCTGCTGCACAAGAACCTGGCGTTCTTCGCCTGGGAGCTGTGAAGTTCGGAATTCCCTTTCGATCTCGATGTACGTGTTATGCTTCTGCCTGTAGAGTCGGACCCCGTTCGTGTAGCATGTTAAAGTTCCTTGGGGAATCGATTGGTGCTGGTTCTAGTTTCGTAGGATTGGGAGCTTGGCTTGCTGTTTCCGTGGCTGGCTCGTGTTAAGATTTTCATTCTGGCAACGAATCTGGTTTGCTTTGTGCAGAGCATGTGTTGATTTGAGCGTTTGGTGCGTTGATTTGGCGAACTTGTTTTCTTGGTTGCTCGGATGGGTTCGTCAGTGTAAACTGCGGCCTTTTCTCAGTGTATATTTTGCGAATTTTTCCTTGGGTATATTTTGTTCTTCCCATTAATCCATGCAACTATGTGTTTGTTTGGTTATTTATATTTCCATGTGGACGTTTTATGTTTTTAGGAGAATTGCTCAAGGTTGTTTGCGTTTTAGATTATGGGTTTAACGCTCTGCTCATACACGTAAACTTACTTTTGTCAGTCGTGTTTTAACTGCTGCTTTTGATAAACTATTGTTTCTCTTGAGGATTGATTCATCCTTCTCAGTCCTTGGGTAAGGATAGTTTTGCTTTTCTCAGTGTTGATTGTGTCTTTTGTAGTTTTGCTTTTCTGTCAAAGTGTCAATTGTGTCTTCTAAGGATAGTTTTGCTCTTTTTCGTCAATTGTCTGTGATTCAAATATGCTTAGCATGCTTCCTTCTGTATTTTGTTTTGATTATAATTCTCTCCCAACTTGTGCACTTTTGCAGAACTTGAAGCCGGTAGAAGGAAAAGAACAACCAACAACCATGGCATCTCGCTTTTGGACACAGGTACTTGCTTTCTTACTTTCGTTGACCCCAGCTTCTTCATTGCACCTGTCCTTTAGTAATGGATATAAATCCTGTCATTTTATACCTCTTTTTTTTGTTCTACCCATCTTCAGGGGGACAGTGACACCGAGGAGGACGAGGAGGAGATTGAGTCAGACCAAGGTAGTGATAGTGACAACGTAGGTGGTGATACTGGGGGAGGCGCCGGACCTCAGAACCGCTATTTGAGGGCCAATGCAAGCGACAGTGATGAGTCTGATACCGGTCACCGCGTGATTCGCTCGGTGAAGGACAAGCGCAACGATGAGATGAAATCTACTGTCGATCAGATGCGCAATGCAATGAAGATCAATGACTGGGTTAGCTTGCAAGAGAGTTTTGAGAAGCTCAACAAGCAGCTTGAGAAGGTGGTTCGTGTCAATGAAGCTACCAAGCTTCCAGGTATGTATATCAAGGCTCTTGTATTACTGGAGGACTTCCTTGCTGAGGCACTTGCAAACAAGGAGGCCAAGAAGAAGATGAGCAGCAGCAACGCGAAGGCACTCAATGCGATGAAACAAAAACTTAAGAAAAACAACAAGCAGTATGAAGACCTGATCCAGAAGTGCAGAGAGAATCCGGAGAGTTTTGAAGATGACGGTGCTGATGACAAGGATGTGGATGATGGGGAGGAAGAGGACGATGATAGTGATGGGGAGATTGTGGATCCTGATAAGATAGCTATGTCCGAATCAGGAGAGGATGGGGATGACGATGAGGATGGTGACCAGGATGGTGGAGCCTGGGAAAAGAAGTTAAGCAAGAAAGATAAGCTTATGGACAAGCAATTCTTGAAAGACCCAAGTGAGATTACATGGGATATTGTTGATAAGAAGCTCAAGGAGATTGTGGCGTCAAGGGGTAAGAAAGGGACTGGGAGGATTGAGCGTGTTGAGCAGCTAACATTTTTGACCCGTGTGGCAAAAACATCTGCTCAGAAGCTAGAAATCCTTTTTCATGTGATTTCTGCACAGTTTGATGTCAACCCTAGCTTACTTGGTCATATGCCAATCAATGTGTGGAAGAAGTGTGTTAATAATATGCTTCTTGTGCTTGATATACTGCAACAGTATCCTAATATTGTAGTAGACACCTCAGTGGAGCCTGATGAGAAGGAAACTCAGAAGGGTGCCGACTACAATGGAACAATCCATGTTACGGGCGACCTTGTTGCATTCCTGGAGAGACTAGACTCCGAATTTTTTAAGAGTTTACAGTGCACTGATCCATATACAAAAGATTATGTTCAGAGGCTTAGGGATGAACCGTTGTTTTTGGTTGTTGCACAGAATGTCCAAGATTACCTGGAAAAGGTTGGGAACCTTAAGGCTGCTGCTAAGGTTGCATTGCGTCGTGTTGAACTAGTCTACTACAAACCTCAAGAAGTATATGATGCAATGAGAAAACTGGCTGAGCAGACTGAGGATAGTGTGGAGGATGGAGATGCAGAGGCTGGTGAAGAGCATCAAGCAGCTGATGACAATAGGGGACCACCACCATTTGTTGTGATTCCAGAGGTTGTGCCTAGGAAGCCTACTTGCTCAGAGAGTAGCAGAGTTTTGATGGATGGATTAATGTCTCTAATTTACAATTATGGAGATGAAAGGACCAAAGCTCGGGCAATGCTGTGCGACATATATCACCATGCAATCTCTGATGAGTTTGCAGTGGCTCGTGACTTGCTCCTAATGAGTCATTTACAAGACGGGGTTCAACTTATGGACATATCATCACAGATTTTGTTCAACAGAGTCATGGCCCAACTGGGGCTGTGTGCTTTTAGGGCTGGTTTGATAACGGAAGCTCTTGGTTGCTTGTCTGAGTTATATTCAACTGGGAGAGTGAAAGAGTTGCTTGCGCAAGGCGTGCAGCAAAGCCGATACCATGAAAAAACTCCTGAACAGGTGAACCTCCCAACCCCCACAACACACTCCTGTCTCTCATGTCACTGTGAATACCTGCACACATGGCTCCTAGTCTGCACACCAAATATTTGTCGTTGGAAAGATGTCACTGAGTTATTTCAGGTATAGGATGAGCTGTATGTAGGCCATATTCATCCGTTTGTACTTCTTGCATGCATCAGTTATGTGATTTTCTTTTTCCTTAATCTTTTCAGAAATTCATATACTTAAATTGTGATTTTACAAAAAATAGTTCCTGTGTTGCATCACTTATAACTAGCTGAAGTGCCACAGCAATTGTGTGGCTAGGTTTTGTTTGTTCATAAATTATATACTAAACATACACCGCAATTGTGTGGCTAGGTTTTGTTTGTTCATAAATTATATACTAAACATATACTTAAGTTTGAGATTTAAATAAAAGAACAGTGTATGTTCAATTATTTGTGATATATATAATCTTGAGAATACATGGCTTTAGTCCTCTGTACGATTTTATCAGAAGAACAAAATTCGAAGATATGACATCATTTCAATTCGTCATTCTGGACTGCCTAAATATGGATTAACTATACAAGCAGGGTTTGTACAGTGATATTCAATTCTAGCTGTTTGCCTGAAAATTCAAGGCCTGGATCAACCATTGCAATAACAAAAAAAAAATGCTACATGGATATTGCTCTCAGCCACTCTTTCTGATCCAATGAGAAGGGAGACGGCATAGTGTGTTCTTTTTAGACGGCAATATATATCTTAATTGATACTTACAAAACAAACTTAATACATACTCTAGAGAGATGAATTTTAGGTGTACCAGCCACTAGCAAAAGATTGTTTTTTGTAACCGTCAGAACATATTGCATCATGCGATTCCCAGATCACTTAATTGCTTCAGTATTGAATCACATGCGGAATAACCCTCACCCTCTGTTCAAGATTGTGTATGAAAAGAAACTTACCAGCACTTTGCCAGATGCCAGCATTAGTTGTTAATTTCCATATAGACATATATCTTAGAATTGTTATTGTCATGCATCTTTTCATCATCCATTGAAGATACTTAAATTGTGATTTTACTCAAAATAGTTCCTGTGTTGCATCACTTATAATGCTATTTTCTCTATGTTGAGCCTCCTTTGTATTTTATTTATCTAGATCTAGGCACTTCAAGAGTATCCTCTGTGACTGGGTGTTTCCCAGAACTGAAATATGGTCTTCAACTTGTCGTTTTAGCTATAGGATTCGATGATTTGACATAGCTGTGCACAATAGAAATACTTGTACTAGTGATCTTCAATGCTAACATTGTAGTTACTTCAATTCCTGCAGGAAAGACTTGAGAGGAGAAGGCAGATGCCTTACCATATGCATATAAACCTTGAACTTTTGGAAGCCACACACTTGATTTGTGCAATGCTGATTGAGGTCCCCAATATGGCTTCCAGTACTTATGACAAGCGGAGGCCTATGAGCAAAACATTCCGCAGGCTCCTTGAAGTGAGCGAGAGGCAGACTTTTGTTGGACCTCCAGAAAATGTTAGGGACCATGTAATGGCTGCCACAAGAGCCCTCAATAAAGGTGACTACCAAAAGGCATTTAATGTCGTCGATTCACTGGAGATCTGGAGGCTTTTGAGGAACAAAGAGCATGTTCTTGAGATGCTGAAGCTTAAGATCAAGGAAGAGGCTCTTAGAACCTATCTCTTTTCATACTCGTCTTGCTATGAGTCCCTGAGCCTTGACCAGCTCACTACAATGTTTGACCTTAGTGAGCCGCATGCTCACAGCATTGTTAGCAAGATGATGATGCATGAGGAGCTTCACGCAAGCTGGGACCAGCCAACCAAGTGCATTGTTTTCCACAACGTGGATCAAACTAGGCTGCAGGGACTACTCTTCCAGATGGCGGATAAGCTCTCTGTCCTTGTGGAGAGCAATGAGAGGGCATATGAGGCTAGAACTGGTGGTACTCTTGAGGGGGCACCACCCAGGCGCAGAGGTGATGCTCAGGACTCATCCAATTTGGGGAAGTGGCAGGAGAACTTTGTTTCATCACAAGGGCGGCAAGGCGGTGGGAGGTTTGGATACGCTGGCAGGGGTGGAGGCTCTGGACAGGGTGGTGGGTACCAGAAGGACAGGGGTGGTCAGGGTTCCCGCGGGGGCTACGGTGGTGGTTCACGGTTCCATGATGGAAGGGCTCGCACACAGTCTGGTTCGTCGGCGAGAGGTGATGGCAGTGCACGCATGGTGAGCCTGAACAGGGCTGGTAGAGGTTAGAAGAATAATAAATTAAAAATAATTTTGAGCTTAAGGTTCCGCAAGTTTTGAAGCACTGGTTTCCACCATTTAGAATTTCCCAACCGTTCTAAAGTCAAATCATTGTTTGCTCTATTTCGTTGTAGCTTTTAATTTAAATCAGTCAAGACTCTTTTGTCTGGTTTGTATCATGCGAGTGAGGACTATGTGTACACTCCTGTGTTTGATATCAAGTTGCGACTATTTTCTACTGTTACCTTTTGTGCTAAATTTGCGTTGCTTGTTCCTGAGAAAGTGTGATTTACTGAGTAGTCAAGAAATGAATTGATAGGAGCGAATCTGGAAAGTTTATAAGCTGCTTGTGTTGTGACAAGATTTTCAAGTTGCTTGTGTTGTGACAGTGAAGACAGCCAATGTCTTGGGTACTACAATGAAAATGTAGTGTAGACTTGTACTGTCAATGCTGCGTCCTCAAGCATTGCTGTTGGATCGATTTCTGTTCTTAGCCCTGAGTACGTGGTACAGAGGTGATTGTTGTGTGTTCTTACGCTGGATGCTGATAGCGTTTACTCCTTTACCTTTTTGTTTGTGTACTACTAAACCAGATAATAGTGAGTTCAGTCAAAATAAAGTTCAACTATACCAGACGATAGTACGTTTAGGAGTCAAATTAAAGTTCACGGTAATAATGCTCGTCGGCTCCACTAATATATCAGTAGCTGATTGATCATATTGAATATAATTTTCAAAGGATAATATTTTACCTTCAAATACAAATGTATGTTTATTACCAATATTTGTTAAAATGATATATTAAAGGATGATTGTTTAATTATATCATACACTTGACACCTAATACTACATTTCCTTAATTGTTGATATTCTCTTGCCATGTCGCTCTAGGATGTTTACAAATAATGGTAACTCTATCGTTAGTTTAGTAAATTATGGTTATGCTTAAAACACCTTGGTGGTAAAATGAAATACGACACAAATATAGTGATGTAGCCATCCAGTATAGCCTCTTTTGTAGTAGTGCGTACTGACGAAAGTTGGAGATGCAAACAACATTGCTATTCCAAAGGACTAGGATGCCTCCATGGGAATTGTCTACTAGTAGGAAGGAAAGTTATCTAGTCTAATTTCACCAAGGGAGTTCGCCTGGGAGTTCGCCTGCACCTGATCTTAAATATCATCAGTTATATATATATATATATATATATATATATATATATATATATATATATATATATATATATATAGGAAGCCTCTTTTCTACTCCCAGGTGTAATTACACCCTATATCGTATCTCACAATGTAGGGAGTATCTCGCGTAACGGAGGGTATATACGTGTAGTATACGGGTATTTAAGACCATCTAGGTGGTATGAATAATTTTTCAGATGTGGTATGTACATTTTTTTCGACATACTCCTTGTTATATGCGTATACAAAGGTATTTACAAAATACGCTAAAAACTATGGACTTCCTTGCAATTTTTTCGTGTGGTTCACATTGGAGTATCTTATAATTAGTATATGAATATACCTAAAGTGATAAAGGAGTATTTTAAGTTTATTTAGGTGGTATATTAGAGGTGGGTGTAATTACACCCGGGTGTAAAAAGTATTTTTCATATATATATATATATATATATATATACACACACACACACACACCAACATCAAGAACCATCCGATACACGTGTATGATTGATAATTTTTTTGAGTTTGGGTATGGAAATGTTTTATACCCTTGATATATTTATGGTAAGTAAGTTTTGAACTCAGTTCAAACTAGTTTGAAGTACTTTTGAGTTCAATGCGATTACAGTGAGTATATACCATAAAAATAGTTCAAACTAATTAAACTGAAGTTGAATTTAATTTTTTTCGGAGTTTGACATCTCAAATATACTTTTTTATGGGTATATGAAGATACCCACATCAAACGTTGCAAATCTCAAAGCAAATCAACGGGTATTGATATGGGTGCCTAGGCACCAAGGTGCATGAAACACTCGTCCTATATATATATATATATATATATATATATATATATATATATATATATATATATATATTCAAAAAATACCATATGTATTGGAGTATATAGAACACATCTTTATAAAATTTCTAAGATCAAACTCGACCTGATTTGCTACAAAAAAAGACAAATTCTTGTTGAAACAGAAACATTATTTGAACACAATTTCAACAAGAATGTCTTTTTTTATCTCGCAGATGCAATATAGTTTGGTCTTGAAATTCTATTGAGACGTAGAATATACCCTCCATCTTCCATGCCATAGTCAGCAACATGGATGAATCCATACACCAGGTCATTACTTCCGTAATCTAAAACCATATATTAAGTAATGGTCAGTACAAAATTACTTAGCAAGCCCCTCTAGTAGAACACAACTACACACACATGCAAGGCTTATCCAAGTGAAGGCTTTATGTCTCTTTTAACATATATCAAATTTGTCAAATATACTATTTTAGTCACATTCCAAATATATGACTTAACCATTTTTACATTTAAAACCAATATCAATTTTTAAGTCAAGGTTATCATGAAAATGAAATCCCTCCACTTACATGTCCATTATCAATTTCTCCACTTCATTTCCATTTTTCAACTTTGGTTATCACAACAATTACCATTTTATTATTTATTTATGAAAACTACGCAAGTATAACGTTTCTATACTTTTGCCCATGTCTGGGGGCACGGCTGTTTGAATAGATTTTTAACACTGTAGAGATTGTACAGCTTTAACCAAAAGATATAATTAACTCATAATATCGGCCATTACACGTTTTTATAGGTGTGACTGATAAAATCATAACAAGATTTTTACAATGCTTAGCTACGAAGTTTTACACCCACTTCAGCGTGAATCCTCAACACTAGTAACAGTGACTGTTTTCATCCCAAGTTACGCTTCACTCCTAGAACGTTCCCATTTCAGGCTACGTTTTCAATGAGATACCCAGTTATTAGGGAGTCTATGACCCTTCTCGACAAAATCTACGAGGATAGTGATAGTTACGGGTCACTCCCACCAATCACATCAGAAATCCACCTACTAATCTACTGCGTAAGATTTACACTGAAGCTAGCAAATTAGTAGGCCAGGTTTATCCTAAACCAAATTTGTAGTTGCATGCTTTGTGCATAAAAGATGAGCACAAGAACTTAGTCCTTAAACAACTCATGCGAGACCAGCCACAAGCCCAGAGCTCGTGCAATCTCTGCACAGCTATTCAAGAAAGGATGGATGCAATCTCTGCATAGCCCATCCAAAAATAACACGTGAAATTCTTGTATGGCCAATCCAAAAATGACACGTGCAATTCCTGCATAGCCAATACAATATATGTAATCCTTGCAACGGTCTCCAACCAACCACTCGCTCGAGTCTTCACCATTTTAGAAAATATTTCTTGATTCCAAAGGTAACACATATTACCATTCCTTATCATGTTTTCAAATAAAATTGGCAATAGGGAACTATCTGTGTTGTATTATCACAAACGGTTTTATAAAGCATGATAGTGTACCGTCTGTGATAGGCAACTATCACAGACGGTTCATACGAATAACTGTATGTGATATTAGCCATCTGTGATAGTGAAAGATATTACAGACAGTTCGTATTAATAATCATATGTGATGATTCACAGACGGTTATTTATACAAACCCTCTGTGATAGTGGCGGACATCACAAACGATTTGTATCAATAATCGTCTATGATAGTTCACATACAGTTATTAATAGGAACCGTCTGTGATAGTTTCATATTACAGACGGTTGGTGGTTGAAACTGTCTGAGATACGCCACGTTATTAAATAGTAAGCGTGGTGTCAACATATCTGTCTTCATTGCGTTGCATTGAAGGAGGCGGCCGGCTTTGGGGAGTTTGGTGAAAACATACCGCTTGTAGATCGATTTGTTCTTGGTGATTAGAGGTTAGTATTTGCTTCTAATAACTTATATGCCTTGTAATAACTAGAGAGAGATAGCTAGGTTTTTAGATCTAGCTAACTAGGTTTAGATAGAGATACTATTTTGCTCCAATTTAAGAATATGTTAGTACTCGTAGTTTACTTCAATATATCCTTGCTTGATATTACTTCATGAATACGTGGCTAGCTACTTAATTTGGATATGGACAATTTATTATAAGGTGAATGACAATTATGTGTGTAAGTAGCATTAATAATACAATTTGACACCTATTTGTTAAATGTGTAGCATAGATGGACCGAACCTGGATATACATTGAGAACCATGTGAATGAATAGTACATTAATGGTGTGTATACTTTTAGAAGAGATGCTAAGTTGGATATGTTGAAGAAGTGGATGAAATATATGTATTGTCCATACATTGATTGCGATAATCAGAAGATGTTTACCAACTTAGCGTAGATCGAAACTCACTTGATTCGAAGGGGTTTCAAAAAGGGGTATACATGTTGGAACAATCATGGTGAAGAGAAGATTATACTGTAAGGTAGTTATAACATCATCGAGGGAGACAACGATATGTTGGTTGTGGACTGTGCTTTCGATGAGGATAGATCGTAGCATGACAATTTGGATCAGATGCTACGCGATGCAGAAGGAAACTATAGTGACATAAGGAATCACGTAGGTCGTTCAGCACTTACGTTACCCAGGGAGGGAGACACAAGGAATCCAGCACCACACTGTAACACAGGACGCGATTTTTGGTACCCTCTACAGCACAAGAATCCTATATCACACTTCGTTATAATACCTCTAGAACTGACATACCTATGTATGTAAGTCTATTTTTGTGGTGCCACCAACAACTACAGGGCAACGTATGTGGATTCTACGTTTGCTACCATGTGCAGGAAATCATAGATGCTAAGACAAATGATCCAGAAGTTTGTCAACCTGTCAATAATTATTTTATGATTTATCAATATATATATATATATATGTGTGTGTGTGTGTGTGTGTGTGTGTGTGTGTGTGTGTATGCTAATGACTTAATGCTCTTGACAATCCTAGCGACAGTGTATGGAATTCGACAAAAGTGCAATCGATCTTGACAAACTTGCCGAAATTTGAGGAAAACTCTCCCAATTCTTGATAGCGGAGGTCATAAACAATACTAGAGAGTTCCACCCCAGCAATGGTGATTATATGTAAAAACATTGAATACAATTGTAATCACTCAACCATACTTAGTCAAACAATTCATTCAATTGTACTTCATTCAGTTGTTTAATTCATTTGTGAGATCTATGTAACGATTGTCATTTGCTATATATGTGATCTTCTTGCGTTGTTTAATTCATTTGTGATATCTGTGTAATGATTGTCATGTGCTATATATATGTGATCTTCTTGCTTATTAGAGGGTATGACTAGTATTTTTTGAGGCTAGTGAAAAAACAGAAAATAATATAGCTTTTGAAATAGCTATCATAGACGGTTTGGTGTTACAAACCGTCTGTGATATATACATATCACAGACGATTTTTTAAAACAAACTGTCTGTGATATTTATGATATCACGGACAGTTTTTTAAAAAACTATCTGTGATATCGTACATATCACAGACGGTTGTTAAAAATAATCATCTGTGATATATACGATATCACAGACGGTTAATATCAAAAACCGTCAGTGATAGCGGAATATCACAAACGGTTTTTTCAAAAAACCGTCTATGTTTTAACTATCACAGATGGTTTGGGAGCCATCTGTGATAACCACCTATTATCACTCACACATAAATTCAGATGGTTTAGAAACCGCCTGTGATGATGGTTTTGAATCGTCTAAGATAACACCATCTGAAGTAGTGATGACTTTTGCCTTACAATAGACGTAAAAATAAAAGTGTGTGTCACTACCTTCGTACTTATGGCGGTTTATGGTCCCTCATTAACAGGGACAATGAGAGGTTCCTAGCAGAACTACACCACGCGCGACCACTAGATGGTGCCAAGTGGCTGCTACTAGGCGATTTCAACCGCATCTACAGGGCAAGAGATAAGAACAATAGGAATCTCAGCTGATGTCTCATGAGCAAGTTCCGAAACACCTTAAACGACTGTGAACTAAAAGAGATTCATCTTTGAGCAATGAAAGAGAGAATCTGACTCTTGTCAAACTCGAGAGGTGCTTCTACAACAATGCATGGGACACTGCCTTTAACAATCATGCCTTGTAGGTCTTGTGCACATCTCTCTCTAACCACTATCCCCTCCTCCTATCAAATGTCAGCGGCCCATGCCTGCCAAAAGTTTTTCGCTTTAAAATTTTTTTGGATCCGACTACCACGCTTTCACGAGGTCGTTCAACATGCCTGGGCAGAAGCCACTCCCAGCCTAGACCCAATCCTTAGGTTCAACAACAAATTGATGAACATTGCAAAATGGCTAAAAGGTTGGAGCAACAGTCTGTTCCCGCAAGTGGAACTCCACCTACAGATGGCCCAAGAGATCATCCTATGCCTTGATATTGCACAAGAAAATCATGCACTAACATTGGAAGAGGGAGAGATCCGAGCTCTCCTAAAGAAGCGAGTAATGGGCCTGCGGTAATTGAAAAGTCCTAGAAGAAATAGGCATCACAGATCAACTGGCTTCAAAAGGGAGATGCCAACACAAAAATTTTCCACATCGGAGTTAACTCTCGTAGACGGAAGAACTTCATCCAATGTCTCACGAGGGGCCAAGGCTAGGCTACCTCACATGAGGACAAATAGAAGCACTATTTGAACATTTTCTTCACATCCTTGGACATAGCTCGTCGAGAACTACCTCCTTCAATTGGGACGCTCTACAACTATCACGATTGGATCTACATAGCCTAGTTGTACAATTCATTGAACAAGAGGTCCACACCACAATTCTGGAGCTATTAGTGGATAATGCACCGGGGCCAGATGGCTTCAACGAAAACTTCTATCGCACAATATTGGGACACTAAAGGGGGAATTCTTGGCTGCCCTACAGGCCTACAAATGAACCAGCACATGAGCCGGGTGGCGCCGATACAATGTGAAGGGATTAATCTAAATGCCATACTACATGAACTATCAGCAATACATGCAACCTTCCATTTGGATTATCTAGGCCTCCCGCTTGCACTACAAAGACTACATTGGGTAGACTTCCGAAGACTAGAATACATGTATGCGAGCTGCTTGGCAAGTTGGCGTGGTAAATTGCTTACACTCGTAGGTAGGAAGATCCTAGCCAAATCCGTACTAACTACCCAATCGACCTACTTCCTCACGATCATCAAAGCAGCAAAAGGGGTGCTCAAAATTCTGAACAGGCGAACGAGACAATCCTCTGGGTTGGGTTAGAACAACTAACAGGAGGCAAGTGCAAGAGCAATTAGGACTATTAGACCATGTGGTGATTGTGCATTTAGTGATGGTGAATAATTGATATTTGGGTTTTATTAGAATTTGCGTTTGTGAAACTTCTAGTTGATGTGCTTTGTTGCTGGAGTTTTTAGGTTGGCAGAATGATCATGGCATGCTTCGACCATGGCGGTTGACCACATAAGATCATCTCGGCAGACGTCAATCACGACAGTCAACCACACGGTTGACCAAGGCAGCTCGACCACAGCAGATGACCAAGGCAGGTCGATCATGGCATGTCGACCACGGTATTTCGATCACGGCATTTTGACCAAGTAATTAGTAGGCTTCGACCTGGAATAGTGAACCAATCATGAGCTATAGTGAACCAGTCAGAGGTCATAATATTATCTACTACAGTAACCGGTCAGTGGTTGTAGCTACATTACCTTTTCAATGGTCGTAGCTACAGTGCTTTGTCGTAGTTATAGACTTTACAGTCTTTTGTCATAGTCGTAGGCTTTGCTATCTGTTGTCTCAGATTTTTCTGGTTAGTAGTCTTAGACTTTTTGATCGGTAGTCATAGATTTTGCTGGTCGGTAACCTTAGACTTTGTGATCGGTTGTCTTAGGCTTTGCGATTAGTTGTCATAAGCTTCATGGTTGGTACTTGTAGACTTTGAGTGCTTTAATTCTAGTAATCTTCGAGTACCTCGAGTACTCATGTCTGATGGACCAGTGGTCTGATCGGCCTATGCATGGCGGTCAGACTGGTCTTGCTAGGTGGTTGTTGCTTTGGTACCAACTAGGTACTCGGTGGTGATTACTACAGTACCAGTCAGTACTCAGTGGTAAGTGCTACAATACTTGTTGATGACAGTATGTGCTACAGTATATGGTTGGTACTCGGTAGTCGATGGTGCAATTATTGGTTGATGGTCATAGTTGTAGACTGGGAGTGCTACGATGCTTGTGATTTTCGAGTACTCGTTGGTAATTCCTGAGTACTTGTGGTTTTTGGGTACTCGTTGAGGCAGCGGTATTAATCGTAATGAGTTGTCACAAGTTGTTGTTTTGGAAAGTGATAGAATTTATGGCTGTGGATGACCTGGCTAATGTTGATGGATGGTTAAAGGTGTGGTGTGGGTGTGTGGACTAATTTTGATCAAATTGGGAAGAATTATGCTGGTGGAAAATGTTCTTTGGCCTTTACATGTGCAGGTTGGCTTGGAGACAGTCATGGTCGGTGACGAGAAGGACCGCAACTAGGAGGGGAAAATCTAAGGTCCAGGCGGTTGAGGATGTCACGTGAGGTGGTCGGGCTCATGCTAGAGCACGTGGAGATCAAAGGTGGTGATGCGTGAAGCTACCGGAGGTGCGATCCTAGAGGCTTCGACATGTGAGCTTGATGATGCGTGGAGAAGCTACGGGAGGTGCGATCATGGAGGCTTCGACACGTGAGGTGATGATGCATGATGAGGATACAGGAGTTGTTGTCCTAGAGGCTTCATCACATGGTGAGTTATGAGTTGTGGATAGAGTCCATAACTGAGAAGATTTAGAGTTTGGTTAAAATTCGTGTTCGGAAGGGTTTCAGGTCCCTTGATTTTCGGAAGGGATAGAGGTTTGTATCCATGTTTGAGTTGGATACAGTTTGGGACGTTAGCCTATAAAAGCAGGAAGAGACTAAATGCTAACGTGATCAATTTTGAGGGCTTTCGTTGGGAAGGCTTTTAGGGATGCTTGTGAGGACACTTGTACACATAGAACATGTTTTAGAAATAAAAGATCATATCTATTCTGAAGAAGTTAGTCAGCGTTGGCGGTGTGTTTTTTGAGCAAGGTTTTCTCAAGTTGAGTTTTTACTTGGTAAAGTTTTTAACGAGGCAGCCATGCCATGTAATTCAACAAGTTAATAAAGCTCATTATGTCATTGATAATAGTTATGTTAATGATTAACAATGTCTACAATTTTCTATAATTTTTGTAATGTTCTACAATTTTTTTAATTTTTTTCTTAATTTTCTATAATTGTTTGAATTTCTTTCTTTTTCCCATCTTAACAGGCCAACCGTGCCGGCACGACCTGTTAAGGCCTAACCATGCCCATGTCGGCACGACACAGTTGTGGGCCATGCCTAGGCTCAGACCTCAGCCTATGGGCTGGCACAACACAGCCCGTTTATTTGTCGTGCCTAAACAAGCCATGCCTAAACGGGCCATGCCATGCCTGCCCGGCACGACCCACTGGACAGCACTAGACAAGGCAGTTGTTCTCTATAATAACCACTCGTAACTTCTTCTTACCTTTAGTGATAATCGCCTGACGGTGAGGAGGTATCACGTCGTTGATAACAACCTTCACAAGATGGTTACTTATTTGAAACGTTGAGGCGCCTCTTGGCATAAAGCAACCGCCACCTCTTCATACACTATATACGGGTTGATGTCAAGGAGAAGAGAGAGAGAGGTGATAAGCAACGCAAGCTACAGGAGAAAGGAGCGCTAGGCATCCAACGTTATTCTTTCTCTTGATAGTAACCAATACACGCAATATAATCACACAAGAGTAGAGTTGTTATTCTCTCAGGAGAAGATCCGAACATGTATAAAATTCTTGTGTCTTTCTTTGTGTGGTCAGGTGCTTGAGAGATCCCCTGAACCAAATAATCATACGTACGATCGGTATTAGAACACCGACAAGTCCCTTGATATAGTTAAATTTGATTGTTGAACTACTAACGTAGTTGCATTTTGGACATATAGCGTGGTCGATTGGTCTTTATATGTGATATATTGTTTCTGTTTTCGCGCAACATCCAACTAAATATTCGTGACCGAGACTATCCGTATTCGGTTTGACATGTATTCGCTTTGTATTTATAACCGAGACTATCCGCATTCATATCCATATCCAGCACTATCCTGTCCAACTCCAATCCCGAGAAAAAAATATAGAATAGGATATAGGATGACATATATTCGTCTGTATCCACTCCGTTTTCACCCTAGTTCTGTTTTGTAACATTTTGTGAAAAGGGTCCTGGGCCTAATCCGTTGGGCTATATAGATGCATGGCAGGCTCTTCCTATGAGGGCTAACTTCTGTCTTGGTATTCTCTGTTGGGCTCAGACCCAGGCTTTTGCTAGCTTTGCAGCTTCAAGTTGGACTTAGAGACGGCCTGGAATGATATCTAAACTGGAACTGGTGTACATGAAACTTGTGTCAGCTGTGGTTAATCTTCCAGAGAGAGAGAGAGAGAGAAGTCGTCCTCAACACAACAGGCTACTCCACGCTGGTCTTTATCATTGTCAACCCGAGAAATTTTTTAAGTTGGAGGAAGCTAAATAAAAGAGCTAAGAATAATCTGAAATGCCCACTTAACTAGGTAGGAGTCTAGAAGTGGTTCTTGTCCTAGATTACACAGGGCAACGGGCAACCGTTTGGCCGCCTCTCCCCGTCGTGCTGCCCATCGTCCGGTCTCCTTTTGTCACCTCTCTCCTTCCGCTCATTCACATCAGTAGTATATTAACTCCTGCAAATCATGTGCCTTGCTGGCCCCTTAACACCAACGCCACTAGGTACATTTCCTAGACACGTTGTTGTGCATAGCAGCAATGATATGGATCGATGGTGGGCACTACTACACACAAAAGCCTCCCTGCTGCTCCCTTGCAAACAGTCCTCCCACCAAGCCTGTCTCTCGACCGACAGCTGATGGAAGCCAAGGACACTCCACGATGGGGCCAAAGCTAATTGATAGCAGAAGAAAGTGTTTGACTTAAGAAATCGGGTATGAGGTGCGAGTATACCAGTGTACTAGAGTACACCAAAATAGATAAACACAATAAAAGATAGAGAAAACATGTATTTTATTCATTCATTTGAGAATAACAAAACTATAAGTTCTCTTTATATATATGTGTTCCGTAGCCTGCTTTGTAGAGCAGATCTGACATAGGCGATATGGTCTCTTGGTTCCCAGGGCCTCATAAGGCTCTCGGTTAATTACATCTGCGCGCGAACCCGCGGAATACCTCCAATTAAGCTGCGCATTGGTCGTCATCTTCAGTCTTCGCTTCACGTTCTCCATACATGTGATGAACGATTGATGTAGATATGGGCGTTGGCATGATCCATAGCCTCGTCGGTCTATAGGGTCGTTGATAACGTAGCCCTTGTATTGGCCATGCCTGCTTATGCCGCTCGACATCGTCGGTATTGAGCAACACAAGAGAACTGGATGATTAAGCGCGTGCAAGAGTCGCTTCAAGCAATGGCAGCAGAATCAGTAGACATAGCCTGAGTGGTGAGATTAGCAGAGTAGGACACAAGGGTCAAGTATGACGTAGTCGACAGTGATCGCTAGGAAGGGCTCCTTGAAAGCTGGAAGCCATCGGTATTTAGGAGTGACTAATAGTCGAAAGCCAGGAACCATCAGCAGAAACCATTAGCAATCGAATGTAGTTGTTGGCCGAAAGCAGAAAGCCATCTGCAATCAAATGTAGTTGGTGGTGAAAAACCGGAAACCATTGGCAATCAAAAATAGTCGAAGATTGAAAACCGAAAGCCCTCGGCAATTGGAAGTCATCGAAGGTCAAAAACTGGGAGCCCTCAACGATCGAACGTAGTCGAAGATTGAAAGCCGAAAGCCCTCGGTAACTGGAAGTCATCAAAGGTCAAAAAACTGGAAGCCCTCAGCGATCGAATGTAGTCGAAGATCAAAAGCCAGAAGTCACGGGAAATTGGAAGTAGTCGAAGGTCGAAAGTCAGAAACCTTCGGCGATCGAATGTAGTCAGCGGTCGAAAGCCGAAAGCCATCCGCAATCGAAAACAACCGATGGATGAAAGCCGGATGCCATCGGCAATCGTACGTAATTGGTAGTAGCCAGAAACCATCAACAATCGGATGTAGTCGGTAGTCAAAAGCCGGAAGCCATCAGCAATTGAACGTAGTTGGTGGTTGAAAGCTGAAAGTTAGTAGCAATCGAACATAATTGGTGGTCGAAAGCTGGGAACCATTAGTAATCAGAAATAGTCGAAGATCGAAAGCTAAAAACCCTCAGCGATCGAACGTAGTCAGCGGGTGAAAACTGGATGCCATTCGCAATCGAAAATAGCTGGAGGACGAAAGCCGAAAGCCATCATCAATTGAACGTAGTTGGTGGTCGAAGGTCGAAAGCCATCGACAATCAAATGTAGTTGTTGGTCGAAGCAGTCGTGGTCGAAATCCATCGAAAAGTGTCTATAGTCGAAAGCCATCAGAACCTGCCCGTGGTCGAAAGCCATCTAAATAAGTCAGTGGTGAACGACCTACTTGTAAAAGTACTATACTAGCATGGCCGAATGGAGCACTCATTGGAGTACTGTAGCACATGGTTGAACGGAGCACTCGTTGGAGTACTGTAGCACCATAGTCGAACGGAGTACTCGTTGGAGTACCGTAACATCGGCAATAGCCGATAGTCGAAAGTTACTAGTCATCGGGAACAGCCGGTGGTCGGAAGCCATTGGGTGTCAAAACAGCCGGTAGTCGGAAGCCGCCAGACGTCGGCAATAGCTGGCAGTCGGAAGCCATTGAGCGTTGAAGCAGTCGATAGTTGGAAGCCCTCACGGTCAAAGTTGTGGTTGTAGAAGCACTGTAGCAAGCTGGTTGAGCGGTAATGTAGTACCACGCTTGTAGTCGTACTCATAGAGAACTGTATCACCATAGTCGAGAAGGCACCGTGGTCGAGGTCGTGCTCGCAACACTGTAGCACACTGGTCGAAATCATTGTAGCAACATGGTCGTAGGAGGTACTCATAATAGTAATGTATCACGGTGGTCGTAGGGTGTACTCGTAAAAGCTACTATAGCACGTGGTCGAAAGGAGTAATCATTGGAGTACTGTACCAGCATAGCTGAATGGAGTACTTGTAAAGTACTCCAGCATGGTGATTGTAGGGAGTATATATAAACATATAGCAACAACGTGGTTGAAAGGGGTTGGAGAGGCACTCGACTTCAACAAGCGGTCGGAAGCACTTAACTTCCACAAGCGGTTGGAGAGGCACTCGACTTCTACAAGTGGTCGGAGACACTCGACTTCAACAAGCGGTCGAAGACACTTGGCTTCGACAAGCGGTCGGAGAGGCACTCGACTTCAACAAGCGGTTGAAGGAACTAGACTTCCACAAGCGGTCAGAGAGGCACTCGACTTCAACAAGCGATCAGAGGCACTCGACTACAACAAGCGGCGGTCAGAGGCACTCGACTTCAACAAGCGGTCAAAGAGGCCCGCCTTCATGAAGTGGTTGGAGGCACACAACTTCGACATGTGGTCAGAGGCACTCAACTAAAACAAGCGGTCAGAGACACTCAGCTTTGGCAAGCGGTCAGAGGCACTCGATTTTGACAAGCGGTCAAAGACGCTCGACTTTGACAAGCGGTCGGAGACATCCATCTTCAAGAAGCGGTCTGAGACACTCGACTTCAACAAGCGGTCGGAGGCACTCATCTTCAACAAGCGGTCGGAGAGGCCCTTCTTCGTAAAGCGGTTGGAGGCACACGTCTTCAACATGTGGTTGGAGGTGCTCAACTTCGACGCTCGGCTTTGACAAGTGATTGGAGACGCTCGGCTTCGACAAGCAGTCAGAGGCGTCTGTCTTCGAGAAGTGGTCTACGGCACTCAACTATGACAAGCAGTCGGAGATGCTCGGCTTTGACAAGCGGTCGAAAGCGTTAGTCTTCGAGAAGTGGCTGAAGGCACTCAACTATGACAAACGGTCGAAGGCATCCGTATACCGATGGTCGTCAATGACGATCAAATATAGCAATCAGTCGTAAGTGACCGAGTATTGAGGAAGGTCGGCAACATTTGAGCACTGCGAACAATCGTAAGCTCCTAAGCACAGTAAGCGATCGATAACTTTCAGGTATAGCCAGAGATCATAAGTAACCAAGCACAGTAGGTGATCGTAAGTGACCAAGTATCAAAGGCGGTCGATGTCGTCCAAGTACAGTGAATGGTCGTAAGTGATTGAATATTCATGGCGGTTGTGAGCGACTGAGCACAGAAGGCGGTCGGTGATGTTCAAGTGCAGCGAGCAGTCCAAGGTGTCAGAGTTGACCAAGTACCACGAACGGTCACAGATGTCTAAGCACAGCGGATGATTGGAGACAACCGAGTATCAAAGGTGGTCGGTGACACCCAAGTACAGCAGGCAGTCAAAAGCACTTGAATGTCACAGATGGTTGAAAGCATCTGAGTATTGGAGGCAGTTGGAAGCGTCCCGGCCCAATAGGTGGTCCGTGACGTCTGAGTACTATGGGAGGTCGATGGCACCCGAGCGTTGAAAGTGGTCGACGGCGTCCAAGCACAGTGGGAAGTCGTAGGCGATGGAGCACACAAGGCAGTCGATGACATCTAGATACAGCTGATGGTCGTAGGTGAGCTAGCACAGTAGGCAGTCGTAGGCGATTGAGCATGGTGGGCAGTCGATGATGTCCAGGTGTTGTAGGCAGTTGATGGTGTCTAAGCCAGCGAGTGGCAACGCCTAAGTACAACGGGCGGTCGATGGCGACCGAGTACTGTGTGCGTTTGATGGTGCCTGAGTGCAGCAAGTGGTCAAGGATGTTCGAGTACTGTGGGTGGTCGATGGCCCCAGGCGTTGAAAGCGATCATAGACGTCTGACCCAGCGGGTGGTCGATGACGCCTGAGTGTTGTGGGTGGTCGATGGTGCCCGAGTATTGAAAGCGGACGTACGTGACCGAGTTTCATCAGCAGTTGATGATGTCTGAGTACATCAGATGGTCGTAAGCGATCGATCACAGAAGGTGGTCGTAAGTGACCGAGCACAAGAGGCAGTTGTAAGCGATCGAGTGTTGAAACCATCAGTGATGCTTGGGTACAGCAGACGGTCGTAAGGGACCGTGCCCAGAAGGCGGTCGAAGAAGTCTTGAATATTGGAGGCGTCGAAAACGTCTCGGAGCCAAAAGTGGTCAAAAGCGCTCGAGTATTGCAGGCGGTTGAAAGTGCCTGTGTCTTGAAGGAGGTCGAAAGTGCCTGAGTATCGCAGGCGGTCGAAAGCACCTGTGTCCTGAAGGCTGTCGAAGAAGTTTTGAGCATCGGAGGCAGTTGTAGGCAACCAAGCTCAACGGGCAACTAGGACAACTAGTATATGACGGATCATTGCAGCCGCATAGCTTGGCCGGGGCGCGTGCCACATGCAAGAGTGAGAGGACTTCATGCTTCAAGTCTAATGAGATGACAATGATCTTTTCAGCCTGTCGTTGCAGCCAAAGGTCTCCCAACGGCGAGCTCCTGAGCGCTTCCTCGACGGCATCACCAACAGTGACCGCAAGCGTTGGCAGCTATCCCGCTACTGCTGCACTCTATCGGCATGCAAGCTAGCTCCATTCGTCCGTCCTCCTCTCTTCTCTCCTCCTTCAGTCTGATCTTCCCATGTCTGTTCCCTTCTCCTTCTATGTCTTTGTCCTTTTATAGACACAAGCAAGGGCCACATGCGTTGTACACGACCCTCACGCGGTGCGAATCTATCCCTGGCCTCCGAGATCGAGATCCTGATCCAATTGCCAATCCTTTCCTTCCAAACATGTGCCTTCAAAATTGGACAAGATTTATCAAGAAATACTTCCATAAATGAAGATACGATGCAATTGTCTTCCCGTTGCAAATATGATTCGTTGGAACCAATCTTTTCTTTCCTTTTTGGTGCGTGGGCCGCCATTGCTTGGCTACACGCGGTGTTATGCATCGACTGTTGGAATTAGTTTTGTTATCGATAGTTCATATGTGTATAGTCGTGTGTCTAGTGCTTGCCGTGCCCGAGTGCCATGCAGGGGTCGAAGCCTTGGAGTCAGCGAGTAATCGGCGACTCCGAAGACTCAGTCGTGATCAAAAGTCAAATGTGGCGAACCAGTCGTAGCACCATGATCTAGTCGATAGTTACGATGATTCGGTCAATACTTGTATACTATAGCTCCATGGTCAAGGATCCATGATAACATGCTCGAAAAGATCGTGGTCGACACAACACGGTCGAAATGATCGTGGTCGATATGATGCGATCGAAATGATTGTGGTCAAGCAGCCCTGATGATATGACACGATCGAAATGCTGTGGTCGAGCAGCCCTGATGATACAAGGCACGACACACTGACCACTTAATTGTTTGGTTCTCGTGCTGTTTCATGGCTCGATTATACCAAAGTTCTTACCTAGCATATATTTTTCCATTTACCCTGACTTGACATGTTTACACAAAAACTCAACAGAAAGCAACATTCTATCAAAAACATGTGTTACACACATCATTGCGCCATTACAGATACTTGCACTGCAGCGCAGACTAGGAGTGTAGTTTGATCCTTCCAAGTTTGATGCATCTTTACCTCTGTGTGCACGAACCTTGTGCAATAATTGTACCAGTGTGGTGCTGGTTCTTGTGCTGATGTTACCGAGTTTTTAGCATTTTTGGTACGTTTTGAACCTATATTTATAGAAATAGCCGTAGTCACGTGATAATTGCAAAAATAACACATCTACCGCATGGTGATTGGGCGGCAACCCTGGGAGAACGACACGTTCCCTCGGCCGTACCGCCAGCATGTCAGGAGTGACATTTTTTGCTAATGTCGCATGACTGTCTCATAAGGCTGCACATAAAATTTCATAATTTTTAGAACTTGTTTGCTGTTTGTAACAACTCCTACAAACAGCATAATCGTATGAATTTTCAAGCAACACTCAGAGCGAATAAAACTATGACAAAATTACTCAATTAAGTACGTTGTGTTAGGAGGTTGCATATAAAATTTTATAATTTTTAAGCTCATTTGCTATATTTAAAAAATTCAAACAAGTAGTAAATATAAACTAGTAATTAAGATAGGTAATTAAGTTGACTTAATTACCTACCGTCTGGTGGCAGGGTGGCATAGAGGGAGCCACACGACACGGTGGCCGTGCAGCCAAGGGCCGCCACACGCTGGCCGTTTGGCCAAGGGCACATGTCGCCCTCCCAGGGCTGTCGCCCCGTCACAGTGCGGTAGAAATGACATTTTTGCTATTGTCGCACAACTACGACTATTCTTGTAAGTACGGGTTCAAAATATACCAAAAGTGCCAAAAACTCTGACTAGCTGAGTTGTATTTACTCTCCTTGATGACATCACAATGCAGAGAGATCAAATGAATTGATTCCTGACTCCCGAGCACATGGCAGGGAGGATTAGGGGTGAGAAATGAATATAAATTATTCATATTATCTAGTTACCATATTCGATAGGATATAGATATGTATAGTTTTTTTTCATCTGATTAACAATTTCTCTTCTATTCGTATTCGAATTCGCATAAAAAATATGGATACAAAAATGATATGGATTTTTACCATCCGAAATATTATTTTATCTAGTCTATTCCTATCCGTATTTGTATTCGGTAAAGTAATATACATATTTTATTGCAATATGACTAATAGTTGAACAAGTTTTTTAAATTTGATGTGAATTCTTGTTTCTTTAGGTGAAGTAAATGAATTAGAAAGATTAAATATAACTGTAAGAGGATAAAATGCCATTAACATCTTCATATTACATAAGTTATAAAGATATCTGGATTCGACTGAATTGAGTAGATATTTGAACCGAATTCATATTCATTACAATATTCTATTTGTATTCATATTCAAAAATATTCTAATTCGTATTTGTTTACAAAATACGAATATGAATATGGTAAAGACAGTGTTCAATTCATATTTCATCTGTTTTCACCCTAGGAGCAGAAATCGAGTAAAAGGAAGTTTGATTGCTTTCTCAGGGTAATAAATGAAAATTTGCAGGACAATTGTATCTTTTTATTAAAAAAAATCTCGATGCTGTTCAGCAGCAGGCCATGCTCTGAACTGCTATAGTAACGAGTAAGTTTACCCTGGCTAGAAAAGAATGTGCAAGAGTAGGCAGGGAAACAACAACAAATGGATTTGCAAATGTGCTTCCAAAAGACTAGCAGAAAAAAAATAGCTACCCTTGCTTGTGTGCATGAACTTTGGACAGGCTGTTTGCTCTAGTTCTTCGGGAGATTCATGTTTTTGCCACTCTTAAGATTGGCCAATTACCTCTGTCACTTACATTTGGGACCGCCTGAGTCACTGACAACAGGCCAGGGTGGCAAATCTGTTGCCCCTCACCTTATAAGGGTGGCAAAAACATAAATTTTCCTAGTTCCGATCCTAATGCTGAGCTGCTTCTGCTCATGTGTCCTGGCAAATTCACCAGCTTGTAACAGTTCTGATGATAGTAAGTGAAAGCACATTTGGAGTACTAGAACTAGCAAATTTGCACATCTAAACTATTTATAGATCTGTCTACTTGGATCAGAGAGCCTAGCAGTTACAGCACTTGTCACTAGTACTCGTGACAGATGTAGCTCATGATACCTTGTAAGCTCTAGTATCTGATACGAAAACGAGGGGACAATTGTGGTGCCGGTGCGCCAGAAAACAAAATGCTAGATGCTCCTCCTCGATGATAGATGACCAGAAGCACAGCACCAACAGTAGATCCAACTGCCTGCATGTTGGCTACTAAAAGTAAATCCACCGACAGATAACAAAATAGACTGCTGCTTCACCTAGGATCATGACAATCATCCATCGACAGAATATGTACAAGTTTCACAATTTATCTTTAGAACGAATTGCGTATTAACATTTACAAATGAACAGTATGTGCCTCAGTATTTATGGATTCATCAAAGAACATTGCTGGAACTCTATATATGGACTGGGTACAAATGGATAAATTCTATCTACTCTCCAGCTTATTCCTGTCGGGCCATCCTGGTTTGTGCCCTGTATCAGGAATTCAGGACTGCAGAACCAATTGATCTTTCCTTATCTGTAAGAACACGATGACCGTGCGATGCAGAATTAAAATTCCATGGCATGAACTGGAACTCCAGAACTTGATTATACACTGTGTTTATGAACATGTGAGTGCTTTCTATGATGTTTTGACAAATGCAGGGGAGGGTTCAGTTTATCTGTTCTCCAATTAGATCGAGGCCAACAAAAAGGAATGATACCCCCTGGAAGAGAAGGAAGTAGAAATGAATCCCTTGAGCAGACAAGAGGCTTCGGGCTGCAGCGGTGAGGAGAAGAAGAGAAAGAGCAAGCTCCTTCTTGTAGACCTTGTTAGTCTTTCTTGCGTCAAGTGGTACATTTTCTTGCTGTTCCTTTCGCATGTTGAGCTCAATCAATTCACTTTCAGATAATTGCTTCTGGAACTGAGGAAGGGAAAGGCCCTCTGTCTCCTTTTCTGCTGCTGTCAAGAGGTCTGATTCAGAGGGTCGACCAGACTTCTTGGTGACAACCCATTCGTAGGAGCTTCCAAGTTTGAACAATCCAGACACCATTGCACTGAATTTTGTCACGGACATGGTGTTCTCAAAAAGGAGGTATGGCACAATGAAAGGAAATGATCTTGGTGATGGCAGAATGTTCAAGAAGGACATGCAAACCGGCACATAACAAATGACCCAAACAGACAGCTCAGCCTCAGGAACGAACATGGTCAGTGGAAGAATGACACAAAACAATGTGAAAGAATAGAAAGGAAGTATCAGCTTCCTCAAAAGAAAGAATAATAGTATTAAATTTGCCTTCTTCCATGAGGATATCTGCGTTGAGACATTAACAGTATTTGTCAAAAAGAACTTCAATCTGTGGCACAAGTATCAATTTCTAGCTAATGGGATTGCATACCTTGGCAGTAATTATATCCAGAAGGCACAGCCGGAAAAGGTGCATTGGGCCAGAATGCCACCGGTGTTGCTGTTTCCGGTATGCCTCATATGATTCTGGAAGTTCACACAAGACCTGTATGATGGTGCTAAGTAAAATAAGTCTCTACATTTGCATGAAACTGATTGCTCATGTGAAATGCAATGATTGGCAAGTGCACCTTCACATCATTCAGGAAGATGAATTTCCATCCATTCAGATGTGCTCGAACAGCGATATCCATATCCTCCACAGTCGTCCTCTCGAGCCAACCCCCTGAATCCTCCAAAGCTTGGATCCTCCAAACTCCGGCAGTTCCATTGAAGCCAAAGAAGTTCAAGAAGACCCCATTGACCTGCTGCTCAACTTCAAAGTGGAAGCACAGGTTGATATTTTGAAGGCGGGTCAAGAGGTTCTCATCCTTGTTCACAAAGCTCCATCGTGCTTGAACCAATCCAAGCTCAGGATTCCCCTGTATCACCCAACGATTAGCATCAGGACTTTGTAGGATTGATGCGCAGTATCTAGTATACCAGGATTGAAGCAGCAGACAACTGTTACCTCAAAATGTGGGATTGTTTCCTTGAGAAAGTCGGGGCTTGGTTGGAAGTCCGCGTCAAAAATGGCGACAAACTCATAATTCTTGACACAGTCACAGCTCATCGCAGACTTGAGGTTCCCAGCTTTATACCCAGTCCTCAGCACCCGATGCCGATAGACAATGTTCGCACCCTGCTGGCTCCACTTGGAAACTTCTGCTTTGATCAGCAGCTGAATGCTCTCGTCGCTGGAATCATCGAGCACCTGAATCAGAAACTTATCCCTGGGCCAATCAAGCTGGCAGGCTGCTGAGATCGATTGCTCGTAGACCTGTCCAAAGAGCAAGCCCTCTTCATCCATAGGACCATAACACGACACAACGAACCAGCACATTACACTACAAGATGCACAATGAATTCAGCTAATTTACCTCCTTTTCGTTGCACATAGGAATCTGAACGAGCACCATTGGGTGCTGATACCCTGATCCTTCTCCGAAAGGGTCCCCTTCAATCGTTGGCTTGATCTTCTTGAGCTTAATCCAGAAGCACCCAAAGCACAAGATGAGCCGGTCCATCGATTGAACGACGAAGAGAACAATGCAAGCTTTCGACAAGAACTCGATCGGCCGGCGAATGTAGTCGGCTCGGAATGACATCCAGGAGACGTACGCCGAGTGTGCCCACCCCTGAATCTCTACCACCTCCGGCACATGCAGGTCAGGCACACGCAAATTCGGCCGCTGGAAGTGCCACCCGTTCCAGTATGCCACTAGCTCCACGGCGAGGGCGAGCAAGGAGAGCGCCAAGAACCCCTTGATGAACCTGTACAGCAGCCAGCCCAGGCCATGGCCAGGCCCGTCGTCGGCGGCGGCGGAGGAGGTCCTCCTGAACCGCTTCCCTATGGCGCTCGGCAGCGCCCACACGACGGCGGCGAGCGAGGCGAGGCACCCGGCGGCGCGGTGGGCTCGGAGGAGCAGAACCCAGGCGAATTGCCTGGCGCTCCTGCCCCGGCGGCCCTTGTCCATGGGGATGGCGGCCCGGAGCTCCTCGGCCTCCGGCCCGTCGATCTCCACCACCGAGTAGTTGGGATTCTCCATGGTAACCACCACCGGCGTGCCCCGCCGGACATCTTTCCCCCACAGGTAGGCCAGCCCCAGGCCCGCCGGTGCCATTGCTTCCAAGAACCCAATGCCGCAACACTCCCAAACACCAACACCACTGTCGCTTGCAAAGAACAGCAGCTCCTCCTCACAGCAGTGGCGGCGCTGCTCCTCCACCTACCCGCCGCCGCGTTTTTGCATCAGGAGCGCGAAATGCAGCTGCGCGAAAGAGAATCGGTGGGGCTTCTTGGCCGCCTTTCGAGCTCCCTCCCCGTGAGCTCAATTCCTACGCTTCCATTCCACCGCCGCAAGAGGGAGCAGCAGCATCTTGGAGGCAAGGAAGCTATCCGCAGGGCGCGGCGGTGGTAGAGCTCCGGGGCATGTGGGCTTTAATAAACGGCCAGTGAGGAGGCAACAAACCTCTCCTCTGCTCTCATCTTCCCTTTCCTCACCTCAAGAATCAGGATGAAAACAAATTGGATATAATCAAATAGTCGCAAATACAAAGATAAATTTATATTTTTAAAATAAATATAAATTTGAATATTTTCAAATACGAAAATGAATTAAATATCGTAACGGATATAAATTTGAATCGAATATGTACTTAATTCGATCGAGTACAAATATCCTCCTACAACTTCTGTAACAAATCTCAGTAGAGCAAATTTCTAGTAATTTTGCCAGCTTTTTATCAGTTTTTAACCGGTTACCGATTTCAAACCACCCAAATTCAAATTTCGAATCACAAAATTCGTCCGGATTTTCCTGGGTTCCTGAAATGGATCAAATACGAATAGAATAGTCTTGAATACAAATATTTGCAAACACGGATACGAATATGAACATTTTTGAATACGGATTTTGCTTACCATTTTCGCGTTTTCTCGAAAACGAATATCAGATAAAATAGATTATCATTACCATTTCCCACCTCTACTCAAGAGCTCCTATCTCTCACTCTCTCCCACATTTCACGTCCTTTTCCATAGTTTTTTACCAGAAGAGTTGATATGTGAAGCTTTCTCACCCTCCTTTCCCAACTGATATAGCAACAGAGAAAAATAAATAATGCTTTTAATTTTTTTTTTCTCAAGTATTTATTGATCCTTCATTTTGATAGCTACAAAACTATAAATATTAGGATAGAAAGCCAACACAAAAGTCAGCAAATCAAAAAACCAAAAAAAAAGGGAGAAATCAGGTGCTTAGGCGGTCAGACCGATTGCCAAGGGCGGTCTGACCGGTGCCTAATAATCAGATCACTGGTTACGTGCCGGTCTGATTGGTCTTGGCAGTATGATCGGGAGAGGTATGGTTTGATCAACCTCCTTTGTTCTAGAACAGAAATTTCAGCCCGATCCGATGTAACTTTTGGTGTAACTCTAAAAATGCATATCCAAATGATATAAAATTTTGCACACACCTTGCTTAAGGTCTCAGAAACCTATTCCAACCAAGGATCATAAGAATACATGTCAAAGTTTAGACATTTTTCAAGAACAAGCAAAACTACACCAAAACCCATCAAAAACAAAAAATGATGAATATGACTTGCTTGTGGATGAATGATGACCAAAATAGTTCTAAATATATTCCCATATATCACAGTAAGCTAGAGCACCAATAATTAGATGCAAAAAACACATAAAAATCACACAGAGGTGTCAAATCTAAGCAAAACCAGACAATTTTATGAACTTGTTAAACTTGATGCCTAGATGGATGAGGGTTGATTTCCATTATACATCTCTATCACTTACTCATCCTTAGTATCCAGTAAGATCAAGAGGAGAGAGAAAATAAAAACCGATCAAATCAAGAGCAAATCAACCAAAACAAGATAAATTCATGAGAGATGAACAAAATTGATATATTGCTACTTGAGAATCTCAAATCCTAACACTAGAATACTTGGCTTCAATGACTAAAAGTAGAATGATTGGATGGTTTACTAGTAAGTCTTCATCCCAATCCGTTAAATAGATAGGCCAACTAGCATTTATCTAACCTTAAAAATACTATTTACTAGCACATATGGGGAAACGTTGTTAACCCCATACAACACGGGTTTTACTCACACACTACATTTATACATACTTTTCAAAACATATAAGTCTGAATTCATTAAGTCGTTAGCCTTTGACTCAACTTGATTTTCTTAGTTTCTTTTTGACCTAAACAATTTTCTTAAGTGCCGTGGTTTTGATCTAAAATAGTTTTCAATATTTTGATCAACTTACTAAAATACTCTTTCTTGATCCGGTCTTCATTTTTCCTTGTAAGTAATCACCATGCTTACCATATATAGGTACACACTGACTTGCCACACGTCGGCTAGTCTCCCCGTTCTGTTTGATGGTGTAAAATACTAGCATGCCAAGGTAGTTTCATATTTGATTGAACTTAGCATGCTATTGTCGAATGGAAACATGATCTGTACTGAGCAGTCAATTTAAAAGAACAGGGAAGATGTGTGAATTCAGTTAGCAAATTGATAGGAAGTAATACTGTCTTGTACACCAATGACTGCCCAAACAAGTCAAACCTTTTGTATTTAGTACTTGGAAATTCTCAATTTAGTACATTTAATGATTGAAATTACACTCGTACGTGAATGTGAAAAAAGAAACAACAAATCCACTAATAATGTTCCTTAATTGGCACCAAACAAGCCATCATTTGACTCATGAGTATTTTAGATATTTTTCAGGAATGGCCAGTTACCTAACTAAAAAGCAGACTGTCAAACAACAAGCTTCTCTAGATCAGCCTTCTAACCAGAAAATAGTTTTTTTTTCAAGAAACCAGCAGAAACTGCTTTTCAGAAAAGCTTCAACTATGCCACACAAAAACATACTTGCTGTCTAATGGCTTTTGCAAAAGCAGAGGAGGAAGCCTTTCAGTTCAGGGCAAGCGAAATGGGCACAGCAAAGACAGGCAGGCACACGGCAGGGGCATCCATGGCAGCCGGTTTTGGAGCTTTCGGCGAGCCAAGGGTCAGGTTTCCGTACTAGTCCTGGTGTTCTTTGTCTTCTCTTTTTTTTTTATTTCATCTTGTTTTCCCGTGCTGTTTGGTCGGCTCACTCAACACTAGCTGTAGAAGGGTTTGTTTGACTGGGGTCGGTGTTAGGGCGGACATGGAGGTAATTCTTTGTTTTATTAAGTTTTTTAAATTAATATAGTTTAATTTAATAGTATTTTACGTATAATTTGAAAATATTTTTAGAAATGATCTGATTAGCCAAATCGAGCTGAGCTAACATAAAATTTAAATTTATTTGAAATTAATTCATTTTGATGTTTAACCAATTAACGTGTATAAGTAAAGTAGCTTTGAACTGAGCCAATGAGCCTCACTAACGAGCTTTTTTATCACCCTTAGTCGGTGTTCCATGGTTCATAGGTTGACAGGGGCAGATCCATACCTCGGGCAGCCTAGACTCTAATCAGAGGCGTGCGATATTTATCAGTGCAAAGCTCAGATAAATCTAAGCAAACTAAGTGTGTAACCTTCTCTTCTAGCTTAGTTAATAGTGGTCTCTGACTCTTTTTAATTTAGGACGTGATAAAACTCTAAATTCGTCCATGTGCACTGAGAAACAGGGAACGAAAATTAGCACTTCTCCTCGTGCCAGTGGCATGGCGTAGCCCACAAAAGAACACGGATGGCAATGGCACGACGGCGATGGAACTCCGGGACCGATTCACACGTTTGGTTTTTACCGTGTTTTAACTTTCGTCGTAACAATCCGAGGTGTTCAGTCGTGAGAGGACCTGGTGCTCAGCGGTGTGATCAAAAGTCTATAGCGTGATCATATGCGAGAGACATCTGGCTATATTATATAGATTACATGAGAGAGACGCATGGTTATATAGAGATGGTACGTGTAGAATTTGTCATTTTTTGTGTGAATTTGTCATTTTTTGTGTAGTTGCTTTGGACTCAAATGTCTGAGTAGCTTTTTTGAACTGGTAAAATGTCTGTGTAGCTTGGGGAGGAGATTTCTGCATCATATAGGGAACGTAAGATTGAAGGTGTATATGTTCGCACGTGTTATAATGGTTTATAAATCGTTATAAAATTTGAAGGTACTATTTACTTTTCAAATTTGGAAAGGTGTTCCACTTCTGACAAATGAAATTAGTTATGGAGTTGAACTTGTAACATCTGAGAAACCTTATTTTCATTCTAAAAGAAGCATAAGGATGTATTCTTTTGGACTGATAGCTTATAACTTATGGTTTAAATATTTAAATTCTGACTATTCGCGAGAGGTAGTATGCATAGAAAAATAGTCGTATGTGCTTTTAACCGGTACAGCTGAAGTCAGTACATTTTTTACTACAATTTTTCTATTCACCCCAACTTGAAAAAATGTGCCGTTTGAAAGCTAATTACTGTAGACAGTATAAGTACGAGTCAACTTTAAGCTCAAAAGAATCCGGCCTAAACCTTTTGAGGAAGTGGAGATAACCCTTTTTGTGTTCCAATAGACGTCTGTGTTTCTTGCAATAACCTTGCTAAACAAAATGGAACGCTCTTAACCAGCAGCAGTGGAACACTAGTAGCTGCTGCCTTTTGCACTTCTGGATGGAGATGTGGACATGTTGAGCTATTTTCAGACAAAAAGAAAGCAGGGTGTGTTTAGTAACATTATAATTTAGAAAGACACAAATATTTGAGGATGCTGAACCTTGCACGACATTCTTGTTTATTTTATAGACCATGAAGTGTTGGTTAGTATGGTGTGGGAAAAAGTTAGGTCTCATTTGGCACATAAGAATTTTATAAGCAGTAGTTTAATTTCTATAGAAATCTCCCAATTCTTATACAAACTGAACCATTTCACGTGAGATTGGTCCGTTGGAGTTGTTTCCTCGCTAGTAGCACTACCTATGAGTTGGCTAAGTCGATTAGTATTACTTTGCACGGATTACATTAGCAATTACCAGACGTCCTTCACTTTCTTTTTGACTGATTGCGGGAGAGGTTGAGGGACTAAACAATACTCATGTTGAGAAATCACTTCATTTAAAACGGTTCATATAGTAACTCTTACAAACAGCTTATAGGAATTATCTTAAAAAATCACTCCATTCAAAATCCAGCTTCTAAAAACCAAAAAACATAAGCTATTTGGACCAGAGTGTCTTGAACTCTCCAGAGAGGACTAGGACACACTTGTCTCCCATGTTCATAGGCTCATGGCTTGAACTTTTAGCTGTGATTTTTGACTTATAGCTGAAATTACACTATAGTGGTTACTTGTTTTTTCTGAGAAAAAATAAGAAAAAAGGAAAACATAACAAAAGAAAACCGTTATATTGTCATGGACAATGCAAAAGAATAACGAAAAAAAGCAAAACCAAAAAACCAAAAAAAGTTAAAAATAAGCCGAAATTAGAAGCCTACGCGTTCCAAGTAATTTCTGGTTGACCTCGCTTCAAACGGTTTCAGCTTCTGACTTGTTTTGGCTTTCGGCTTATTTAAACCGAAATCCACTTGGAACGGGTCGGATTTGGAACACGTCACCTTCTAACTTTGGATTATTTTGGCTTTTTACCTTTTCTTTTTCTTCTTATTCTTTTGCATTGTCCGTGACAATATAACGGTTTTTTTCTTTTTTTTATTTTTTCCTTATTTTTTCTCAGAAAAAGCTAACAGGTGTTACATTACAATTTCAGTTAAAAACTATAGTTAGAAGTTTAAACCATAAACTAGTTGAAGCGAGGCCTAAATAAGTCAGAAATTGAACCGTTTAGAGCGGAACCACAGGTAGCATGCAGGCCGTGGCTTGTTTTTGATGTGGTAGACAGTACGTCCACCTCAACGAACATCCTAAACCAATTTCAGGTGGAAAACTGAGAGTTTTGGTGAGGGTTCCAATTTGTAGCTTGCATGCCGTATTTGTGTGCCCTAATGTAAGCAAGGCAGAGAGTAATGCTCAATGATTCATACCACACGATTAGTTTGATGAATCTAGAACGATATAAATACTCCTTGTAACCGGGCAGCTCGTAATGTAATACCCTATTTTGAGTACTCGTTTGATACATTCTCTGCACTGCTATACAAAGGAATAATTGAAAGTTACTCCCTATAAAGCTTAGTTTGTTAAAAAAATTAACGGACAATATATTCATACTGGATATTACTCCCTCGCCTGTCCCCGGAATTCGGAAGTTTTACTGGAAATCCTCTCATATTCCTATGAGATTTCCGTATTCCGAAACGTAGCCTAAGGCTGAGCAGCCAGTCTCTAGACCATGATGCTGCAGACTGAACTGTTCACATAAATAGAGCTAGTCTTTTTCTTCAAATTTACATCCTGCTTGTTTCGGCTTCAGGTTCTGACTTCTGACTTATTTTTCATTATTTATAAATTTCGTCCATCAACACTCTCGTTTTTACAAATTTGACTTTCTCTTTGGACCTACCGAGTTAGGGAGCTCATTAGGTGCCTACTCCTGCCGAGCTATAGTAGCTCGATAGGTGCCTGCCGAGCTCAATTGGCTCGGTAGGTCGCCAGCTGATTACGGTGTATGCTTTAATTAGTGCTAATTATATTTAATTAGTACTAATCATATTTTTATTAGCACTAATGATGATTTTTAATTAACGTTAAACAAACGGTATTAAATGACGCCGTGTGCAGCACCTGTTGCCACCTAGGGGTGGCTCGGTAGCACTGCTGCTACTACCGTAGCTCGGCAGACACCCACTGAGCTTTCTTAGTTTGATATGTGTTTACCAGCTAGATAAGTTTAAGAAAGGAACTAGATTTATAAAAATAAATGTTAAAAATAAATTTGTTTTAAAAAAGTTGTTACAACATCGTTTGCATGTTCAGTTTCTGCAAACTTGCACAAGGCTAGCGACTGGCTACCGACTCCAGATACCACGTGTACCGAACTCCTGAATTAGCCGCAAAATTAAACCCTGCACTCAGACATGCACGGCGAACCTTAACCCACAAGCAACCAACCAATCGATTACCATCATGGAGACTGACTAACACGCTAATTAAGCCGCCGGTCCAACCTTAATCCTGACGACTCAGATATCATGACCAGTTAAGCCACGTAGCCGGTGTCCCCGGACGGAACGGACGACGCAAGATCACTGCAGCCGGATTGTACAGCCGACCGAGCGCCACTCGAAGCCTCGAGCCCGCTGCCCTGCCATGCGCACGGTGCACACCGTCCATGTGCCCGAAAACCGTAGCACTTCAACGATACAAGGCAGCCTACTGCGCTCCGCTCCGCTCCACTCCGCGCACGCACGTACGCGTCGCGCCGCCCGGAAGAAATGGACAGCCCAGCAACCGCCGCGCCCGGCGCAACGCTGAATCCGGATTGTCGGCCCAAGCGATTTGGCCCGACAGCTTCACAATATTTTTATCTTTACAATTATAAAAAAATGAGTTGGTGGTCGTACGTCTGTTTTCTCCCACTCTTTCTCACAAAAGACAGCGCCGACATGTGGCCCCAAAAGACCTACGCTGAATCTTCTCCCCCGTCTCCCCCGTTCTCCGCGTCTCCCCACCTCCTCCTCCCCCGCTCGCTGTTCTCCGCCGCTCCGCCCTCGCCTCCTCCTCCCCCACCCCATGCCGCCGCCTCCTCCTCCCCCCACTCCTCTGCTCCGCCGCCGCCTCCTCCTCCCCCCACCCCTCTGCTCCGCCGCCGCCTCCTCCCCCACTCATGCGCTCCACCCTCGCCTCCTCCTCCCTACTCCTCGCCGCCGCCGCCACCTCCTCCTCCCCACCCTGTGCCGCCGCCTCCTCCCCTCCCTCCCACCTCGCATCGCCGCCGCCTCCTCCTCCCCCCACTCCTCCGCTCTGCCGCCTCCTCCCCCGCTCCACCACTCCGCCGCCTCCTCCTCCCCCACTCCTCCGCTCTGCCGCCTCCTCCCCCACTCCACCGCCTCCTCCTCCCCCACTCCTCCCCTCCGCCCTCGCCTCCTCCTTCCCTCCTCCGCAGAAACCGCTCTGCTCCGCCCTCACATCTTCACTCCGTCCTCGCCTCCTCCTCCCCACCCCGCACTGCCGCCACCTCATACTCCCCCGCTCCTCCGCTGCCTCCTCCTCAAATGTGGGATACGAAATTCGGTTTCCCTCCCGAGCCACCCTCCTCCCCTGCAGGCGCAGCCGCACTGAGCCCCAAGTGGAGGAGAGAAGGAGAAGGCGTGGTGGAGATGAGGGAGGAGGCAGTGGAGCGGCTGCGTGGGGGTGGTGCGGGACATCGTCGGGAAGCACCTCTATGCGTCCTTCATCTTCCTCACCGACAAGGTGGCCGCAGCCACGGGCGACCCCGCCGACGTCTACATGCTGGCCCAGGCGCTTTTCCTCGGCCGCCACTTCCGCCGCACGCTCCACCTCCTCAACTCATCCCGCCTCCTCCGCGACCTCCGGTTCCGTTTCCTCGCCGCCAAATGCCTTGTGAGCTCTATTCCCCCACCTTTTTTTCTCTCTCCATCTGCCATTTCATCGAACGCGTTGCGTGCGTGCCGATAAGTCCTGTTTCGCTTTCCCTAATTGTGTCGCTGCGCGCAGCCGCGTTCTCGAGCTTCCTTACCAGCAGTGATTTGGCCTGAACATTTTGTCAGTCCGGCGCATTGTGGTAGAGTATTTTGATTCTCAATGAAATTCTCCTTATTCATTTTCAGCGGGAGACGTTTGAGCTGGATTTGGGCATTTTGTTACACATTGCACCTCTAATGGCTATAGTTGCAGGGTTCGTTTTTGGCTTGTAGTCAAATGCCCTATGAGTGCTTTGAAATGATAGGCAAGATACGCTTGCCTTGTTTCAATGGGAGGTTTTTTGTTTGACTTGGGTATTCCATCAAACATATTAGGTGCTTGAGCTCGGTTCTGATTAGCTGGTTTGATTTGAGCCTCTGATTGTGCGGATTGCATGCTTCCTTCTTTGGATTGCTAGAGAAAAGAGAATTTGTGTTGAGTGGTATAATAAATTGTTTATGTGTTTTTTACTTCTTATTGGATCGATCTCCCTGCTACTTGGAACAAACGTCCGAACTCCTTATGGGGGAAAGGATCAAAGAGCCTGCATGGAATTAGTGGTGTAGTTTGATGTATTTCTCCTAACAATGGAACAGTGAAGCATATACAAAGAGTTTGTGATGTAGTACAAAATTGTCTTATTTATGACTTGTATACAATACTTTATCGTCTATTGTAGAAAGCTTATGGCTTTTGATTTCTATTTCTAGGTTATTTTAGTTTGTTAACTTAGCAACAAGTTTTATCTTTGATTTTTTTTTCATATGCTGCATCGCTTCACAGTTTTTTTATTGGTCAGGAGGAGTTGAAAGAATGGCATCAGTGTTTGATTGAAAAACCCCAAAAATTCAAAACCAAAAAATTCTGTGCTTTTTGCTGCATTTTTGAGTGAAATCTGGAAAGTTTCCATTTCGAGAAAGTTTCCCCTTGCGCCGCTTTCCTTTCTGGGCCGGGCGCCTTCTTCCCCCTCCGGCGCCCCGCTCCTTCCCGCTTTCCCCGCTGCCCGGCTCCCTCTCCCGCAGGCGCCTCCCCCTCTCTCGCTGGCGCCTTTCCCCGCTCCCTGCCTTCTCCCAGCGCACGCGTGCTAGCGCTGCGCGTTGCGCCCGCGGCCGCGCCGCCCCTGGTTTCTCCCCGCGCCGGCGCCGTCCCGACCGCCTCGGTCCGAACGGGTGGTCGTCCTCGCGCCGCGTCGCCCCGCCTCAGCTCCGGCCCTACCTGGCAGTCGCCGCCTCCTCCCTCTCCCTGCGCGCGGACGCACCTTCGCCCCTGCGCAGCTCACCTGCTCCCGCTCTCCCCGCTGTTTCCCTCACCCTCCAAACCCCCAAAATGGGTTCCCCATGCCAAGCTCCACCCGTCGACACCCTTCCTGGTGGCCGGGGGTCCTCGCCGTCGCCAGAGAGCGGAGCCACCGCTGTCTCCGTCCCACTGCTGCGCGCGCACGGCTGGAGGTAGAAGACGACGGCGTGGCCTCTCCTTCGCCGTTCGATCCTTCTGTGCCTTCTAACGCAAGCCGTCGGATGTCGCCTCCCTCGCCACCGTCCGATCTTCGTAACCGCAACGCTTCCCATCCGTCGGATCCTCCCACCGTACCCTTTCGCTCCACCCCATCCGACCGTCCACCCGAGCCACGCGTCGCTGATCCGAGCCGCGTGAGCGCGCGCGGGCGTGGGCCGAGCCGGCCTGCCCCGTCGCCCGAGCGCGCGCGCGTGCTGGCGGGCCGCGCATCGCCGCCGTGGGCCGCGCTGGCCTTCAGCCGCGCGGGCAGCACAGTGCCAGGCCGCGTTGTAGCACTGGGCTGGCCCGAGCACTGTTCATTCCAATTTCCAGTAATTTATCAATTTCTAAAATCCCAGAAAATCCAAATAAATTTTAGAAAATCACAGCAAATCCCAAAAATTCCCAAATTTCACCACTTTGCTCCAATAATATCCTGGACCCATTTTTGGCCTCCTCTCGCACAGAATCATCCCAGATAAATTCCTAAAATTCCCCATTTGGAGATTTATGCATTTTATTCCTTTTTAATTAGTTTATTTTTCCTCGCTTGATTAGTTGCAAGCCGGGCTTACTTGTTTTATGTGTTTACGCTAGTGTCGGAGATTCAGGAGGTTCAAGAGCAGGCTCAGGATCCAGGCGTTTCATCGTTCGAGCTAGCTGAAATCGTCCAGATTGACGGCAAGTCCCAAATCCTTTGATCATGTTGCAATCCATGTTATTTAATTATGTTAATATGCTATTTGCATTATGCTAGTTGTGAAATGTTAGTTTAAAGTAAAATAAAATGTTTAGAATGACATGTGATATAATTAGACCTACCACCGCTAAATGCCATGTTTAATTTGTAGCCATGCCATTGAAACCCTAGAAATAATTACTTGTTAATCTAGATAATTGTAGGTTATTATTATCATGCAAAAGTCTTACACTAATAAGGTTGTGGCTGCAGGCCGATAGAATTTGGAAAACCCGACCCTAGAGTAGGGTGGTATGGGACACCGTGCCCTAGGGCGGAGAGTGCCGGCGTGCACAGGGTAGGGTAAGGGTTGGGGAAGGGCCGCGAGACGGGCTTCGCCCATCTCTTACCCTAGGTTTGGAGTGAGGGTAAGGGTGTTGTGGGAAACCGCGAGTCGGTCTTCGCCCACCGCTTACCCTAGGTTGGGTCGCGGACCTGGCGAGGTTGCGGACCATGTGAAAATATAAGGACTAAAACCCTTACGCTGAGCAAATATCATAGTAATCGCTCAACCACAGGAGTTGACTTGTCAACACTGGTCTAGTAGCTGCTCAACTCGATTGAAACTCTACAGGTGTGGCGGAGGAGGAGGATTAGTAGTGAGGTTAGGCAGGCCGTGCTGCAGGTGCCTAACAACGGTAGAGTTCACTCGAAGCGGACGTTTGTTGTCTCTTTTTGTGTGTGTGTGTGTGGGTGGGTGAGCCAGACCTGAGTGAATTCTACCGGGTAGAGCCTATATAAAGAATTGAGCAGTGAAACGACCTGGCTTTCTTAACTCTTTAGCGGGAGTTAAGGGATCGTGTGGGTAAAGCTGAGCAAACTCTGCAGAGTCAAATAAATGGTATTCGAATACGCCGTGCTCCCGGTTAATGGAGCTGTGTCACTTGGGTGATTCCAGCAGCGAAGCTTAAGTAGTTTTGTAAATGCTTAACTTGAGTAGGTTGGATAATTAACTCTTTATGAAAAACCCCTGAGATCTTAAGAAGTAGTTTTGGGTCCGTCTTATCAAAATGATTGCAAATAAAACTGCATCCACCAAAAAGTTAATAAAACAAGTATACTCCCTTCCTTTGTTATCCCGTGCATATAGTATGATAGAGTCCCTTTGGGGCTTGCTGAGCCGGTTGTTTGGCTCACGGCTTGCTTAATCCCCTCTTTAGAGGATCAAGACGCTGGTGAAGGACTCCCCGTCGAGGACGTCCCTGAGGATTTCTTCGTCGACGAGGACCCGTGGCTTTAGGTCTTCACCGCGCTCAGGCGGATTCTGGAAGTCTTTTGTGATGTAATTATGCTTTGGGCTTGCACGCCCCGCTGTCAAAATCTGGATGTTATTCCATATGTGAAATATATGCTGGACTTTTGTTGTAAGCATGCAATGGTATACTCTTGCGCGACACTCCATAACTGTTCATGCGTGCCCTGAAAACGGGGGCGTTACATTGATGATGCTTGGGGATGCCAAAGTAGATGAGCATGGAAATGTTCTTGATCAGGATGATGGTAGTGACATCTATTTTGATAAAGATGCCAAAGATCATGAGATCAATGTGTGATAACTCTCTCTCTCTCTCTCTTATCTCACTCAACTTTGAGTAAGTGGTGTGATGATCGCTTATTATTGTGATTCGTGCTTGCCAGATCAAATCAGCTATATGTTTCTTACGTGGCAAGGCATATGAAGCACTGGACAATCGTGATCTTGCTTGGCAATGGTGAAATCAACAACTTTCATCTACTTTTCCTTTCATTAAATGCTTGTATATTTCGAAATAGTATCATCGTCTTCAGTGTATTCAATGACATTGGTGGTGCAGTTCTTTCAAGTGTTTCTTTTTTGTGCACCTTGTAAGTTGTGTTGATTAGCGAACATAGTTGAAATAACTGTCCGGAATTAGGAAATAAAGCTTCTTGTGCCAATTTTGATGCAGGCTGGCCTTTGGCTATGGTTATCCTGCTTACAAATGCTACAAAACTACAGAGCCGAACGAGCCGGAGATCAAACAGCTCATTTTTTGGTGTCGATATTTGGTAAAGATGTTATTTCAATCTTCTAAGTTCCAAGTTTTGCCTACATAATAAAGTTACAAATACCATTTCAATTTGTTGTTTGTGTCTAGGATCTTAGTTGTACTACTGACGGTTTTGGAAAGATTTGGGAAATTTGTGATATCTTGGTAAGGTTCTGTGGTATTACCCTTTTCTTAAGTGCTATGTGCGAACTGTATCTAATGTTTGCATGGATGGGGTCTCATTGAAGGTTACCACTGTACTCAGAAGCAAAGTAGTTGTTCTTTACATACTTATGGTACTAAAGACAAAGGTACTTGCTTTTCGCGCTGAACTAAGTTTTTATTATGCTGCATATATGCTTTTTTCTAACATCCGCTACAATACCTATTTTAGCCAAAAGTCATAAGCAAAAACTGTTTTGAACAGGGCTTTCATAAGGACTATTAATTCTCGGCAGTATTTCATCGACAATGGCGCTATTATGCTTATTTTCGTGTGCCTCTCAAAGTAGGGGCGGATGCACTAAGAGGTATGCAGATCTCGGACTGATTTCAATTTTTCTTACTCAAAGCCTAAGTTTATACAACATGCCTCCACAAGACTAAAACTAGTGTCTCCACAAGACTAAAACTAGTGTCCCCCATGACTTGCAGCCAAGTGGCCAAAGTCAGCGAGCAGGCCAGAACTTCTCCCCTAGGCATTCTCTTACGCACCCTGTCGCCTAGGCCAGCGTGCGGCCGAGCTGCCCAGGCTAGTGCATAAGTCAACAGGCAGCCATGCGATGGCACAGCCACATGCGAGACGGCCCAGCCGCCTACGAGTGGCTCTTCACTACTTATGTTCGGCAATGTCCCTAGAGTCCTAGATGCCTTATCTTCTCGACTTCGTTCCCTACGCAATCTTCATACCTCTGCAGCGGACGACAGGCCGATGGAAGTTTGTCCTAGGCTCCTACCACATGGGCTTCCTTCCCTAATGATTCTATAATAGATCATTTCTAGAATTTGAGAGGTCATTGAAACTAACTACAAAATGTAATTTATTTCACTTTATTTTATTATTCTGTAAATCTTTTACTTGAAAATTTAATCACTTATTGTTTTTGTTATCTATTTTGTAGGGAATAGAGCCAGATGTTGTTTTTGCCGATGTTAACCATCTTTTGTTCTTGGATCACTCTAAATCATTCACTAATAGTGGATCTCTTGATTTTGGTAAGTTATCTAATAAATAGTTATTGTTATGGACGTTACAAAATTTAAAATATTTTACTATCTACTACATTGTTGTGGAGACGTTGATAAGAGCATGAGGTCTTTGTGTTATTTTTGTTCTGGATACGCCACCGTCTCCAAAGACAATAAAATTTCTCGGAAGTATTTCGTATCAACGATGGCATTATCATATTCAGTGTTCATATGTACTCTCCAAGGATGATAATTTTCACCGCAGTATTTCAACGACACTAGCACAATCATACGAAATGTTCGTATCGCCTTTAATTTCCAGGTCCAAGGACCGTAAAATTTCTCATTAGATTTGACCGACACTGGTGCTATCATATTCTATGTTATAAGATAAAGACATCGTCTTTTCAGATGCATTTGCCAGGCCTGTAAGTTTTCTCAGCAGTATTCCATAGACACTGGCGTTATCATATTCAGTGCTCATGTGCATCGCCTTCCCCAACGGGCAACTGCCGCCATTACTCTCCCCGGCTGAAACGGCCTTGTCGACGATCAAACACCTGATAGCGCGGGCATTGCTCTCACTAGCTTGTTGAACCGCTCGAAAGATCGGCCGGCGGCGCCATGCGCGTTTGCTGCTCACTTTGGCCCAGCTCTCCATATACATGTTCTTCACTCGTCCCTGTATTCCAGCCTCCATTCCCGTTGGCTCAAAGGCACTTTTAGACCCATTAAAAGTGATTACAGAACAGCAGCTTTATGGAGCGGTCGATCGATCCAGGGCAACTTAAGGATGCACTTTTGATGTGTGCCTGATGAGTCAAAACTCTCACAGATCACAGTGTGCAATTGTGCTTCCCTTTTGGGCTTTAGAAATGGCACTTTCCCCTTCAAAGGAGGAGGAAAGTAAAACATGCTTCGTGCGCCGTGCCACTAGTTAACAGTGTGCTCTAGTGTAAAGTTTCTCTGATCTTGCTCATGCAAATGTGCCTTCATCAAAACCTGCAGAAGTGTTTACTTGCATGCCGGGACAGACGGGCCTGAAATCCAGGCCAAATGCTTCTGTATTTCAACACATGTCATGCCCAAATTTCACTCTATTTTTTGGAAAGGAAACTTCACATTATTCCTGCTTATGAGAAACCTTGTTAAGAAATATGACATGTGTAGCTGTACAAGTAATTCGCACCGATTTGGGAGTACATGTGTTTTTACTTATTTCTGTCAGCGTTGCAGGAAGAGAGAGTAAATTTGTAGAAATCTGAATTGCTTCAGGATCACTTGTGTTTTTACTTATTTCTGTCTTTCATGCAGGGCTTGCAACTCTCACACCGTTGTCATTTCAGTCCATGTATCCAGCTGTATGAAACAGATGATACAATTCTTGTGCTGGGAACCGCTTGCTCTGTTCCCTTCCCTTAAACCGCTTCCTCTCTCGTATTATCCTTCTAACCTGTCGCTGTTGTGGCACCGGCAGATGGAACGTAGCAATCAGCAGCATCCCGTAGTTGCGCCTTTTAGACGTTGCCTTGATCCTCGGTAACGCGATGCCAATACCCGATATCTCATGAAAAGTGAACTGTTCACACAAATGGACTTTTTTTTAAAAAAATTTGATCTCTCACATCCATTTTTACAAATATAACACACTCCTTAGATCTACCGAGCTCTGTAAGTACTAAGTACCTACCAAGCTAGATGAGCTTAGCAGGTATCTGCCGAGCTACAGTAGCCCGACAGGTTGCCGGCCGACTACTTGCAATTTTGCGTGTATGATTTATTAGTGCTAACCGTATTTAATTAGTGTTAATCACTTTAATTAGTGCTAATCATATTTTAATTAGCGCTAATTATGAGCTTTAATTAGCACTAATCATGTGATGTGTTGCTGCTATAGGGGGAGCTCGTCACATCAAAGGAGAAAGCTAGATTTACAAAAACAGACGTCTAAAACTTAAAATTTTAAAATAGCTGCAATACCATTTATACAAATAGTTCCCAAAAAGTAAGATAGTTTCTTATTTTTCATCTGAAAACCGAAAAGGCGAAAGCCCACTGTACAGTGCACAACCGATCATATTTTTGCACAAATTTTTGCAAGAGCGCATACTCTAGCATGTTCGGCATATACTGATTTTTTGATATTTTTTTGAAATGCACCTGTGCATTTCCGAAAGAGAACGTACTGCAAATGCCATATATTTATTTTCAATCTGAAACTGAGAGGAGAAAGCCCACTATACAGTCCACGGGCGGACAGAGCCCAACCATATAATGGATCGGTCGGCCCATAGTTTCTGGTCCAACTTTGGCCCAGGACGAGGCCCAATGTGTTGGCAGATCGAACCGTACACTGACAGCTCGGCCCCACGTCGGGGATTGCTGAACGGCCACAAAACCAAATCAATCTCCGCCGTTGAACAAGCGACCGGTTGATCTGGGGGTGGCACGTTGATCGCTCGTGGTCCACCTTTTTCTGCCACTGACAGGTCGGGCCCAGAGCCGGGATGTCAGGTCAGACGGTCCAAGATCAAATCCCTTGCCACTGACAGCTCGACCCACCGATTCATTCGTCGACACCTCCGGCGTCTGCCATGGCGCGGCCGCACAGCCTATCCCTTTCATGTTTTCTTGGTGCTCTGGATGTTTGTCACGTCGACAGAAACACGAGGGGAACACAGAGAAGGGAACAGAGAAACCACGTTCGCCGCCAAAAACGGTTTCCCTGTTCCCTTCTCCGTGTTCCCCTCGTGTTTCCGTCGACGTGGTAAACATCCAGAGCACCCTTCCTATCCCCTTCATGTTCTCCTGGTGCTCTGAATGTTTGCCACGTCGACAGAAACACGAGGGGAACATAGAGAAGGGAACAGGGAAACCGCGTTCTTCTGGTGCTCTGGATGTTTGCCGCGGCGGGTCCGAGCTCAGCTAGTCAGGTCGGCTATTCCAAAAGTTTGGAAATTGCTTTGTTCTTGAGCTATCGCACGGTTGCTAAATTTTGCCTTCTTGCAAGTAGCAGTTTCTTCGGTCGTTTGACTCCTGCAGGGGGCTTGGGCGGCTCGAAGCAAGGTCCGAACCCTAGCATCCCAGCTAGGGTTTCGGTTGGGTTCTTCCTCAAATCTCCACCAAATCTCACACAGGTCAGTGCGCTCTCCAGTCCCGTTCCATTTCCCCAAGATCTGGAAGACAGGGAAGGGGCGCCCGCGAGGTCCGGCGGGGGTGGGTCAGGCGAAGTCAGGAGCTGGGGAGGCGGTCGTGTGCGTCCTGTTGGTGCGCGGCAAGCGAAGCGAGGTCCGAGACGGGGGTCGGCGGGTGGCCGGGTTGTGGAAGACGGTGCCGAGCCGATTGATGTGGGGGGTGCATCGGTGGTGGTGTATGTCTGTGGGTTGAGGTGGCGCGAAGGCTGAGGGGGAGGAGGGGTGCGTCCGGCGGCTGTGGCAGTGCGAGGCTGGGGGAGAAGGTGGTCGGGAGCGGCGAGTGGCCGGGGTCCCCTGTCTGCTTGTCGCTGGCGGGGTGGCGATGGAGGTCCCGGGGATGATGGAGAATGGAAGGAAGAAGGGGGCGGAGGATTTGGAAGGCCTGTTGAATGGGCTGAAACTCACGGAGGAAGAAAGGAGGGCTGTGAAAGGGGCGCGGCAGGCTAAATCAAGGGATGCTGGACGACCCCCACAGGCGGTGGGCAAACTGTTCGCTTCGAAGCCTGGGTATGCTGATGGTATTGTACAATCGGTGGGAAGGATTTGGTGTCCCAGGGAAGGTATTCGGTGTAAGGAGCTGGGTAGCAACTTATTTCTTTTCACGTTTCTACAGCCGGGGGGCAAGAGCAGGGCGATTATGGATGGGCCATGGGAATTTGGAGGTGACCTGTTAATAGTGGTGGATTTTGACGACTCCAAGAGGTTGAAAGACCTGGAGTTTCTCTTTGTTCCGGTTTGGATCAGAGTTTTTGATCTACCACTTGGTCTGATGAATGGGGAGACGGCTCGTCGGATTGGGAACAAGGTGGGTCGGTTCCTGGAAGTGGATACAGATGAAGATGACATGGCTGTGGGTGAGTTCCTTCGGCTCAAGGTACTGCTTGACATCCGTAAATCCCTTCTCAGGGGAACCACTATGGAGGATAGGGATGGGGAGGATGTGGGATGGTGCAGTTTCAAATATGAGTTTCTGCCAAATTTCTGTTATTCGTGAGGTCTCTTGGGTCATGTGGAGAAGGAATGTGATGAGAGGGTTTGGAGGGAGGAGGGTAAGCAGTTTGGGGAGTGGCTTAGGGTTAACCCATCACGAAAGAAAGAAGGGAAAGGGAGGTGGTCTGAAGGGGGTAGTTCTGGGGGAAGCCACCAGCAAAGGAAAGATACGAGTTGGGGAAAAAGCACTGGACAGAGGGGTACTGGTAGTGGCGACTTTTCTTGCAAGGTTGCTGGCGGAGTAGAGGATGAGCTGAGGGATGATGGTCTAAGCCCGTTGAAACTAAAAGACAAGCTAGTGCGCGAAGGTTTACCAAAAAGACTGGAGTTTGGGGCGGTGTCAAAGTCAGCAGGGGAACAAAGTGGTTCAGGGCGGTCTGTGTCCATAGGCAAGGCTAAGGAGGCGCCGGTGGACACAACGGAATCTGACGAACCGTTGATCACAGGGTTGAGAGGTGCACCCCCGGAGGAAGGTAGGGGCAATGATAGTGGCATTCAGCAGGTTGTACGAGGGGAAGACGGAGCTGAGGCGGGTATGGAAGTAGATGAAGAAACAGGTATGCTGCAGGGTGGCGTTGAGGTCTCGAATGCTACCGACCAAGCCTCAGGCACAGTTCGGCTGGAAGGAAATGAAGGGAAGAGTGGAATGGAAGCTAAATCAGGGGTTGAATTATCAATAAAGAAGCTGACTTTCAAGCGCAGACCAAGGAGTGAAAGAGCAGGGAAGAATAGTGAGGTGACACTGGCGGCTAACAAGAAAAGACAAGTCCCGGACACTGTTGAGAAGTACACAGGGGAAGGAAGGAAAAAGCACAAAGGAGGCGAAGGAGTAGGGGTTACTGGTGGTATGGAGGCCGAGGGTTATGCTGAGTTGGCGGGGTTGCCTGAGCAATCCCGCCAGGCCCAATGAGACTTATAGCTTAGAACTGCCGGGGATTGGGGAATGGCCCGGCAGTTCTTGGTCTTCTGGACGTCCAGAAGAAGGAGGCCCCAGATGTGTTGTTCTTGTCGGAAACCAAGCACAACTCAGGTTGGATGGAAAGGTTTAGGTGGAGCCTAAAACTGCCAAACATGTTTGTGAAGGACAGTGTGGGCCTAAGCGGGGGCCTAGCTTTGTTTTGGAGGAAAGGGATTGATATCACTGTTGGTAGCATGTCGAGGTACCACATTGAAGCCTTTGTGAAGGAGGAGGGTGGCTTCGAATGGGGTTTTACTGGGATCTATGGTGAGCCAAGGGGTGAGGAGAAGGAGAAAACTTGGAAATTGTTAAGAATTTTGCGCAATAGAAGCGATCTGCCGTGGCTTTGTTGTGGGGACTTCAACGAGATTATGTTCAACTGTGAGAAGGTGGGGGGACCGCCTAGACCGGAGAGGTGTATGGAGAATTTCCGACGGGCTCTTGTGGAGTGTGACTTATGCGACCTCGGTTTCGAGGGTGACACCTACACTTGGAGAAATCACCACCATAGGGTGGACAGCTTTGTTAAAGAAAGGCTGGATAGAGCGGTGGCCAATAGCTCCTGGAGGGCTCACTTTCCTCTGGTTCGTGTAATAAATGGAGATCCAAGACACTCGGATCATAGACCAATCATTGTGGATCTAGGGGGAGGGAGAAAAAGGAATGGGGGAGAACCTTGGAAACTTTGAGGAAGTTTGAGGCGCGTTGGTTGGAGGAGGAGGAGGGTCCGATTAAAGTGGAGGAAGCCTGGTGTAAGGCGTTGGAGAAGGGGGAGACAAGGCTGATGGAGATCCAGAAATAGCTTTTAAGTGATTTGTGGGAGTGGGATAGGTGTGTTTTGGGATAGTTGGAGAAGCGTATAACAGCTGCAAAGAGGGAGTTGGAGATTTGCCGTTGCAGAAGCTTGAGCCAAGCCTAATCGTGAGCACGTGCTTCGCTACAAGCTGGAGAGGCTGCTGGACCAGCAGCATACTTATTGGAAGCAGCGGGCCCATTCTACATGGCTGACCCAAGGAGATCGAAATACAAAATTTTTCCATGCCCAAGGTTCTGAGAGGAGAAGGAAAAATCACATTGAAAATTTAAGGGAGGAGGGAGGAGCTGAGGTGGAGGGGAAGCACCTAAAAATTTTATTGCTAACCATTATCAACATCTTTTCATGTCAAATGCAGGTAAACAGATGGAGGAGGTTATTGGGTGTGTGCAATCTCGGGTCTCTCAGGATATGAACGAGGGATTGATTGCACCTTTCACTAATAAAGAAGTTTGGGACGCTCTGCAAGAGATGGGGGAATTGAAAGCTCCGGGAGCCGATGGTATTCCGGCAATTTTTTACAAGAAATTCTGGTCTTTAGTGGGTGACAAAGTGAAATAGGAGGTTCTGAATGTGTTGAATGGAGGTAATATGCCACAGGGTTGGAATGATACAGTTATGGTTCTGATTCCGAAAGTGAATAAACCGGAAAAGCTTAAAGACCTCCGGCCGATCAGTCTATGTAATGTTGCCTACAAGCTGATTTCAAAGACCGCTGCGAATCGGATGAAGTCCATCCTGCCGAAGATTATTTCTCATTCACAGAGTGCCTTTGTCCCGGGACGTCTAATTACTGATAATGTGCTGATAGCCTATGAGATGACTCACTACCTAAACCAGCGAAAAAGAGGAAGAGTAGGATTAGCAGCAATAAAACTGGACATGAGTAAAGCCTACGACCGGGTAGAGTGGACCTTCTTGAGGAAAATGATGGAGAAATTGGGCTTCCATGAGAGGTGGATCGAATTGATCATGCGGTGTGTCACAACAGTCTCATATCGCATTAAGGTTAATGATGCCTACACCAGTACAGTGATTCCACAGAGGGGATTCAGGCAAGGGGATCCACTTAGCCCATATCTTTTTATTATCTGTGCGGAAGCCCTCTCTGCCATGCTGAAACAAGCTGAATTTGATGGGAAAATTGAAGGAATCAAAGTGTGTGGGGAGGCCCCTAGAATCAACCATCTTTTCTTTGCTGACGACTCCCTTGTCCTGATGAGAGCACGAATAGAGGATGCCAAAGAACTACAAAGAATTCTCGATGTATATGAATGAGCCTCGGGTCAGATGATTAATAGGGACAAATCCTCTGTTCTGTTCAGTCCCAACACAAATCAAGTGAACAAGGAGCAGGTAAAATTTGAATTGCACATTGAGTCGGAAGCAAGAAGTGAGAGATATCTAGGCCTCTCGATCTCGATTGGCATATCACGAAAGAAGGCCTTTGAATATATAAAAAGGAAGATTTGGGGGCGTATACAAGGGTGGCAGGAAAAGATGCTCTCCAAGGCTGGAAAGGAGGTGTTGATAAAAGCTGTGGCACAAGCTATCCCCACTTATGCCATGTCTTGTTTTGATCTAACAAAAGGTCTTTGTGAGGAGCTGAACTCTTTAATTAGCAGGTGGTGGTGGAATCAAAATGATAAGGAGAACAAAATCCATTGGTTAAGCTGGGACAAATTAACCTTGCCAAAGAAGGAGGGTGGTTTGGGCTTCAGGGATTTACATTTGTTTAACCTAGCTATGCTTGCAAGACAGGCCTGGAGAATTTTAACCAATCTTGACAATCTTTGCAGCCAGCTCCTCAAGGCAAAGTATTTTGCTAACAGCAACATTTTGCAATGCAATGTTTGAGATGGGATCTCATACACCTGGAGGAGTATCCTTCAAGGCGCTCAGCTCCTTAGGGAAGGGATAATATGGCGGGTGGGTAACGGAAACTCTCTGGATATTTGGGCTGATCCATGGATTCCACTTGGGGCTACACGTCAGCTGGCCACCCCGAGAGGCACATCTCTAATGACTAAAGTTGCTGAACTTATCAACCCGGTTACTGGCACTTGGGATGAAGATTTGGTAAAGGATACCTTCTGGCAGCGGGATGCAGAGATGATTTTGTCAATGGCGACGGACGATAATACTGATGATTGGCCAACCTAGCACTACAATCCGAAAGGGGAATTTACTGTAAAATCGGCATACAAGGTGGCTGTAAAGCGGAGAGAGCATGAGCGAGGAAGGGATGCGTCAGTTTCAGAGATGGGGGACAAAGCCAGGAAGCCTTTAATTGGAAGAAACTCTGGAACTTACCGATACCAAACAAGGTCAAGATGTTCTTATGGCGGTTTGCCCATAATAGCTTGGCACTCCGAAAGAATATAGCTAGAAGAGGAGTGGAGCGTGAAACAAGTTGCCCCATGTGTCACAGGATGGACGAAGATTGTGGTCACCTTTTCTTCAAATGCCATGGGTGAAAGAAATTTGGCGGCTAATGGACCTAGAGCAAATCCGATTGAAGCTTGCAGAGTGCAATTCAGGAAAGGAAGTAATCATGGAAAGTTGGAAGATGGATGCTGCTACACAACAGAAAGTGTGGGTGCTGCTCTGGAAATGGTGGTCGGCCAGAAACAAAACAAATGTGGGGAAAAAGAATGTCCGCAGCAGAATTATGCTCAATTGTGAGCTACTATGTGATAGAATTTGAGAAGCTGAAGAAAAGGGAAGGAGAGAAAAGACCAAAGAAAGAACAGAAATGGGAGCCACCACATCCTGACTGCTACAAGATCAATATTGATGCCACTTACCGGGCTACAACGGGGTCAGGTGGGTGGGGTTTTGTTGCTCGCAACAGCAACGGTGAGTTCCTAGAGGGGGGTTGTGGATATCTTGAGCGGCTCACAAATCCCATTAATGCTGAAGCTCTTGCAGCTTTGAGAAGTCTTAAGAGGGTGGCACAACTGGGAATGACCAGAATTATTCTTGAGACTGATGCAACAAATCTGGAGAAGGCTTTGAGGTCTGACTCAATGGATAGGAGCCCAGAAGGCTGCATCTTCCGGCGTATCAAGGATTTTATGAATGATTCTTTTGATCACTGTGAGGTCCGGTCTTGCCCGAGATCTTGCAACAAAGTGGCTGATAGCCTTGCTGCTTATGGGGCGAGCGTTGTGCGCTATGGTTCTGAGGTGTTCATGGACCAGGTCCCCGAATTTGTGACCAGCTTGGTCTCTGGCGATATGCCCAGAGCCACTGGTTACTGGAAACCTTTGTGTTCCAGTTCAAAAAAAAAATTGCCTTCTTGCAGGCGCCGACATCGGCGACATGGCTCCTAGCGAGTAGCAGCAGAAGCACCATCCGAATATTTTGCGCCGTGCGATCCTGCTGCTCCATTAGGTTCTACTCTTTTTCTTGTGCTGATTTAGTCTTGATTGTTCAGGTTCAGTAGAGTTTGGGAGTAGTAACACCTTTGAGACTACTGTTTCCTGGGAGAAACAGCTTCCCGTAGGACCTAAAACTAGTCGAATTCGACCTAATTTAGTACCACAAATCACGACATCGGCCAGCATTTCTAACAGGATCTTTCAGATTTCTTGAATTGTAGATTTCAACCATTAATACAATCTAAGTCTTATTTGGGGAGCTAGTTGAAACCAAGATTTAGCATAGCATTCGTTTAGCCTAAGGATAATATGTTGGATGGGGAAAAAAATCTCAGATCAGCTTATTTAGAGATTCAACTGAGCTAAAACCGATCTGAACTTGAGATTGGGACTGCTTGTGGATAGGACTGTGCAATCGGTTTTTTCGGTTTAATCGGTTCGGTATATACGGTATATACGGTAAATACGGTGTTTGTAGTTCGGTAATATACGGTTTTTTAGAAGTACGGTTCGGTATCGATAAATCCCAATTTATTTCGGTGCGGTATCGGTAAATACCATATTTACCAAAGTTGACGCGAATTGCAAACGATATAATGACTAGCGAGACGAAGCATCAAAGCCGAAGCGCAACTGCAAAAGAAAGAAAGCAAAAAAAGAAAGAAAGAAACATCATCACTCATAGGGTTACTTGTGCAATGCGTCTGTGCTAAGAAAAAAAGAATATTAATGTTTCACTTCACTTAGAAAAGAAGAAATTAACGCTAGCTTCACTCATCAGGTGATTGCATCATCACTTAATCACTTCTGCGAGGCAAAAAAAAAAGAAAGAACGGATGGCAGTTTGCACTCAATGTCTCATGGGCCTTTATTTCTTTCACAACCTGCTGCACGGCCGCAGAACATTTGCACTCATGGCCTCATGGGCCCGGACAATTGCACAACCTGCTACCGAAGAACAGCAGTCAGCAGAGCAGCAAGATCGGTATTTTCGGTATTTTCGGTTTTTAGCCGGTTTTTCCCGAAAAAACCGAATGCCAAAAAACCCCAAAATTTAAAAACCGAACCGAATACCAAAAACCGGTCAAACCGAGTTGACCGGTTCGGTTCGGTTTTTTCGGGTCGGTTTTTTCGGTTCGGTTGAAAAATGCACAGCCCTACTTGTGGATAACGAGTTCTTTATTTAGACACAAGGCAACGCCCAGCTTTATTAGAAAGCCAAGAAGGCAACAGGGAGGACAGAGTTTATGCTGGGGATGCCAGCTTTACATAAAGGGATTTTTTATAGTACATTCTACTGGTAGTACCAATAAGAAAGTGGTAGTAGAAATTAAATCTGATCATTGATTTGTGAGGGCATAATAGACTTTTCTTTGTCGATCTATTTTTTATGGAGTATTATGGATTTTTTCTTTTAACCTATTATTAATCATTTCCATCACCACCGCCCCCACTTCTCATCCATTCCTTGTGCCGCCACTGCCATTTCTCATACACGTGCTGCCACAGCGCTTACGGAAATTACTCTTATGTCATGCATTTCCTTTACTATGTTACTGTGACGCCCCACGCATTATTATCCATCCGGATAACCACATGGGACAAACGGGTTACTATTTGCCTGATCAGTAGAACACTGCTCCAGCAAATGGTAAACCTTTACCAGAGTTGCGCATCGGAACAATAACATAGATACTGTAGATTTTATTACAGCAAAGGCCACATGGCCTACAGTCTGATATTACAAAGGTACCACTTAATAACAAAAGCAAAGACTATTACCCCAGGGCTCCTCTGCCCACTCCACTGGGCCTTTTACTCGTCCCAGCCGAAGTATACGGGGTCCACCTCGCCTGGCTCCTCGTAATCTCCCTCCTCCTCTCCGGTCGACTCGGCGCCACCTGCTTCCCCTTCATCCGGCTCGTAAGCTTCTTCGAGCGGATTAGGGTCTAACAAAGGAGGTTAATAGCAAGGGTGAGTACCACAGTACTCAGCAAGCATAATAGCAAAGAATGCACTGATATGTCTCATGTCCTTAGTCCAAATTTTAGCTTCTAAATTCTGAAATTAATCTTACAAAAATATCCATTCTTGCATTTTTAATTCTCAAATGATTTCTATTTTTCACCCAGTAAGGTACGATCCCGAGTGATCACCGTAGTCCACATTCCAGTGAACTGGCATGAATTCATGATTTTATTAGCACTGCGCAGGCTTGTACCACTGTACCCAAAGCTGCTCTGAACCTTCTTAACTCGGTTCTTCCACACTGTCTTAGGTATGGAATCCAGTTCAGAGTACAGAACTTTTCTCCGCTTACGTTAATCCATCCACCAGCCCATCTATTGTCCATCGGTGTACCAAGTCGCTCACTTGGGCTCCACCGACTTCCAATAGTGTTTGGTTGGACCGGCTCCCGACCCAACACTCCACCTAACGCATATAGCGTCTGGGACTTACTCACTTCCAGACTTGCGTTACTGGTCCTGAGCTTCATCCATCTCTTTACTCACACCTAAGTACTTACCCAATGTGGTGGACTGATTAACGTAATAGGATACTATTTTCTGCCCGTACTAGACAGGAAATTGGTTGGCACTATAAATACGGTTCCCTATCCGAGTGAAAACGAGGTAAATCCTTACATCATAACCCTATGTAAAGAGGTCCGCCTAGCCTCTCTGCATCCTTTCCCTGAACCTCTTTACCCACCATATACATCTCTGCTTGTGGGCCCGCTGCTCCTCTCAGCAGTACCACAACTTTAACTCATTTTACTTTCTTTTTCTCCTCTTTTCTTTTCTCATCTTACTCATCATAACATCATAACATCTTCATTCTCTGATTTCTTTTTAAAACAATGGTTTTCATGCATTTAACTAGGGTTATTAAGATTGCTGGAAATACACATATTTTTAACATAGCTACGTGCATGATCGAAGAATGAGCTTGCCTGAGTTGCAGGGTAAAACAGAATAGTCAAAACTCGAATCTGCTTCCTCGACTGGCGATGGCTCGAATTCTGCAGTATTTAACGCTAGGCTTAAAAATAAATACCTACAACTACTAATTTTAGAAAGGGACTAAATAAATAGATAGATAAACCCCCTCTTAACGTATTTCTAGTTAGGAAGTCTCACTACCTAGGTTTACGGGGCTCTTAGCATAACTTATTTATGATATATATATATATATATATATATATATATATATATATATATATATATATATATATATATAATGGAATATCGCAAGGAAATAACCAAAGAAGAGGATAAAAATAGCCTCTGAAATCTAGCCCTATTAGGTTGCCTGGCTTCTCTATTTCACGCGCACGCAACCCACCCGGCCCATCGGCCTCACGCTCGCCTCCTCTCTTTTTTTCACCGACGCCTCCTCCCCTTCTCATTCTCGCCGCCTCCTCCCTCTTCCTGCCACTTCTCATTCTCCACAAATCCCCCGCCGCCTCCTCCGGCTCTCTGCGCCTCCCCACCTTCTTTCTCCACGCCGCCTCTCTTCACCGCCTCACCGACGCCCTCCTCCCTCGGCGCCTCCACACCGTGCCGCCTCCTTACTGTGCCGCCTCACCTCCTCACCGCGCCTCCTCACTCCACGGCTCCTCACTGCCGCCTCGCCTCTCGCCGCGCCTCCTATCTCCTTCCTGCTTCCTCCTCTCGCTCCCGTGCCGCCTTCTCGCCGCCTCACCGCGCCTCCACGCCGCCTCACTGACGCCTCCTCCTCCTCTTCTCAACCATGGCGCCGCGCCTCCTCTCTCGGCCATGGCACCGCGCCATCGGCTCAGATCCACATGGATCCGGATTAATCATCGGTCCTACTGCAGTAGATCTGCTTTTATTGGCTTTCTTATGGATGGATTGGAGTCTACCCTCACCGATTTGCGGTGACTTGGGCTCCTTGGCGTCAAGCCGCGTCGGCTTCTGCATAGGGGTCGGCCGACGGCCTCTAAACCAGAAATGCTCCCGGTGCTAGCTTCCCTACTCTACTCAACCTTCAAGCAATTTAATTACTAGTTCTATTTTTCATTTCTTGATTTATTTGCTTCATCTTTTGTTATCTATTCTATGCTATTGAGATCGGTGGCCGAGCCTAGGGTTTCGGGTGGCGGTACTATAGGTCGGGGAATGTTCATCCTTTGGCTATTTCCCCCTCTAGGGCGTGCTCGGGCTCTGAGGTGGCCGCTGGTTGTTTGGATGACAATGGTGTCTATGGGTTCTTCTTCCCTTTGATTGGTGCGGCTGTAATCCCAATAGAGGCAGAAAGAAATGGAAAGGGAAATGGGGACCTACTTGTTGGGCTGTCGGGCTGAAGAAGGAAAGTGCAAGGGTTGATGGGGACCACGGTGGCTTGCACGTTGTCGTTGTCGGGGACGAAGATGCGGTTGGCCTCTTTTTGCCGATGTGGAAGTCCTTACCTCGTAGTGGTCCTGTTGACTTGCTTCTTGCTCCCTTGTCCTTGCTGGTCCCAGCTTGTCCTCTTTGCCGATGCCTTCTCTTCTTCAGCTCCTTCTGCTTCTCACAACCGTGGCTCTAATCCACCTTCTAGCCTCTGGCCGAAGGTGCTACGCCATTGGTCAGGTTGGGGGAAGGAACTTTGGGGGTGGCTCTCGGCTGTGGTCAGTCTGGGTGTTGGCTGTACTTATCCTTGCGGTGGCTTGTGGATGCAGAGTATTGGGACTGGTTTGAGAGTGCTGGGTAGATATTTCTTGGCCGCTCTCTGCTTATGCTGGCTTTTGCTGGCTGCAGCTGGCTGTCCTTGTGCTTATCTCCTTTTGAGTCTTTTGCTCCTGTACCGAAGAACCTTCGGTCTGAAGCATGTGCTGGGCACTGTTGTTCTGGAATGGGCTGGGCTGGAAAACACATGTGGGCTGGAACTTGTGGGCTGAGATGCAGTGATTGCATTCGTGGGCTTTTGTGGGCTGAAAGGTATATATGCTGGCTTTGGGCTGAAATGAATGAATTGCACATGTGGGCTTGTGTGGCTAAGATTTCATATGTTGGGCTAAAATAATCGGGCTGAAAATGCATGAGGGCTTTGGGCTAAGGTAAGGATTGTGGGTTTTTGTTTTTCTAAAGTTTTGCCGAATGATGAAGCCCACCGAGACGAGAGGTGCCGACCGGCCCGGGACAGTCTGGGGAGTCTCTAAGACATTCTCGAATTGGCCCTAGCAACCCAGGGGCATTGACGGCAAACTTTATTTATTTTCTTTATTCTCCCTTGGATTGTTAATTATTTATTTCCCTAATTACATAAGAAAATAGGTTTGGTTTGATACTAATGGAAAATTCTAATTGCAGGCGAAGAACGAAGAAATGCACATTTGCTCCTACGCCGAAGACCTCAACGCTGGATTTTTAATTTCTAATTTTGTAAAATATGCTTGTAATGTAAATTGCCGTTGTAAATGCAATGCCACACATGTAATTCAGTTTGTAATTTTAATTGTAATAATATTTGATGAAGTGCAATAATTAACTTAATTACCCGCTAATCACTTACTTAGCTAGGGTATTAGATTTAGGGTTCTTTCAGTTACCCCTATCAGGATTCTACTGCTAGTATTGCCGGTGGTGGTATAATTAAATTCTAACTAATCTGATCCATTTGATAAAAAAGAATGGGTGGCTCATATTCATTTTACGGTACTGTAAAAGAGCCCAACATAAAAGGAGTTCAAACTCGACTCAACAAACCACTTTGCTACTATCACTATTTTCCACCCCCTACCAACATCGACATGCACACACAAAAGAAACATAATAACCTCCAACTTCTTCATACGAAAGCTCTAAACACAATAATCACAGACCTGGAATCGCTTTTATCCATCCATGATAGTGTGTCAACGAAGTTCATGCACAAACTTCCTGATCTTGGCCAGGAGCTCTTTCACCTCTGTAAATGACAAGTGAACCATTGCACATAACCTTGCTTGCTTGTGGATTTGTGTCATGTTTCCCTTTGGCTCCAGTTTCTTATTGTGATTGGTGTTTTTCATCTGCACCTCCTTTATTTTCTTCTTGTGACAGGTTCTGTTCGAAATCACCATTTTGATATTCTTCTTGTTTGTTTTTGTAGAAAAAAATTACCAAGGCTACCATAAGGGAAGATGTCGAGGCAACTACAGTAAGGATGATGGATGGGTCCTGTAAAACTGGCAAAGGTGAGAGTGCCTGAACCAGTGACCGTGCCCACATTTTGGCAGTTGTTTTGATCTCCTAACCATTTTTCTCAATTTGAATGATAGTTTCTCCACCTGTTATGTTTAGAATTGCCTGTGAGATGTCACCAAATAGAGGGGATCCTTTTGGAAATGCCTGTTGAAGAACATAGCCCTTTTCATTAGCTCAAACTATTTTGCATCCTTATGCAAACTGAAAGCAAGCTAAATTTGAACATTGTTATCCAAACTGAACATAAGAAACATAGTTAAACTTACAAATCCAAAACCAGCAGACTTATAAATTTGTCCAACCATGGTATATCCCTTGCAGTGCTTTGCAAGAAATAATTTGATGCATGGGATTTCATCCACAAAGGCAGCAATGCCACCATTCTTGCTTCCCCTTAAAAGTGCATTATGATAATCTTCAGGGGCATAGGGCTTGATCTTTGATCTGTCAGAACTGAGTCCTTCCAAGAGACCCTTGACATAGGAACCACGGTCATGGACATCTGTTACAGTTGGCTTGAGTTGTTGTACGGTTAGCAGTGATGTCAAGCTTGCAGTCTAACTTGAGTACCAGAAGAAAAAACAGCCATATGACCAACACTATCCGAGATGTAAGGCGTTCCACCTTTGCCTCCGCAAAAACTACAATAAAGAGTTCACTTAATTTTCAGACATCTTTAATCAAAATTCAGAAAACCGAACTTCATAAATTCATAATATACTACTACTCAACATGGCTTTATATACATATAATTACAATCTGTACAACCTTGACCTTCTTGTATCTATACTGCTACTCAGCGGTGGAGGTCGGCGGGGATGACAAAGACGAGAGCGGTTAGGAGACAGTGTTAGATCTGGAAGCGGTAGCCGCCGGAGATGAGGAAGAAGATCGGTGGCGGGGATCTGGCTAGAGAGGAAGAAGGAGGAGGTGGTGTGGGAGGGTGCTTGGGGCAGATGGAGGGAAGCAAGAGAGGGAGGAGCGGCGGCGACTTGTCGGCAAGCAGCGTAGGGAACGGTGACGGGTGGTGGTGTGGTGGCGTGGTGGCAGCGGTAGGGTGGGGAGGCGGCTAGGGCATAGGGAGGGAATGAGAAGAAGAGAATGTACATGGTTTGTGGGAGGGATGAGATATTTTAAATCTAAATCTAATAGCCCAAAATTGGAGTATTCACTAACAAAAAAAACACTCGCATCTAGAGATGGCAATGGGTACCCGAAACCCGATACCCAGTGGGTTTTACTCTATTAGGGCATGGGTCTGAGTCAATTTCCTAACCCATGGGTCTCTTAATGGGCAAAAAGCCCAACCCATCGGGTCTGCCGGGTTCGGGTACGTTCCTATAGTACCCAAACTCGTAAACCCATGGGTAATATAAACCCGATCCACGGGAGTTATAAACCCAGGCTCCTAGCCTCCCAGGCAAACCAGCCCAGCTCATAGCCCATTAGCCATTTAGCCCCAAGCCCCCAAATCCAATGCGGCAATGCCCCATTACGCATACAGTTAACCCTAGCTAGCACTCGGCCGCGGTCACTACTCACTCCTCCCCAGTCCCCACCTCGATTCAATAGCCGCCGTAGCGGCGGCGCATCTGGCGCTCCGCGCTTGGTCTCCGGCAGTCTCCACGCTCGCCCTCCCGTCCCGCAGCTCCCGCTCCTGCTCCCGCCACTCTCGCGGCACGCTCGTCCTCCCGCACGCCCTCGCCGTCGCCTCGCCTTCCAGTTCAGCCCGCCGCCCCCACGCCGCAGCCAACGCGCATCGCAGCAGTAGGCCCTTGGCCATGGTGCTGCCCTCCGGCTTCGACGAAGATGGTCGGTGAACTTCTTCCTCCTCTCCATTAACCATTGTTGCAGCTCGCATTACTGACCCGACGGGCGACCCGTGGGTACCCGTTAACCCAGTGGGCATGGGTCTTGGCAAAAATCTACACCTGTCACGGGCATGGGTTTTTTAGCGGGCACGTCCAACTTTCATGGGCACGGGTTTGGGATAGCAAAACCAAGCGGGTTTATGCTCATTGCCATCTCTACTCGCATCCCACCTAGCCACCTCGTAAAATGTATGCTCAAAGAAGGTTCTGGTCTTTGGGCCCTACTCCAAATGGCTTCGGTTTCTGACTTCCGGTTTTCAAAAGCCGGAATGAACGTGTCGACTTTTAAATTTTTGCCTTTTTATTTGGCTTTTTTGCTTTTTTGCTTTTCCCCTGATTCTTTTGTATTCTCTGTGGAGATATAAGGGTGTTTTTCATTTTTTTATTTTTCTTTGTTTTTTAATTGAATGACTCAAAAATGTTAACCACAGCTACCATGCAATTTCAGTCAATAGCCAATAACCGAAAACCACGACCACTTGGATTGGAGCCTCAATCAAAACTTGGGCCGGTTTAAAAAGGAGGTAGTTTGGGCCAGTATCGGGACGGCAAGATGGGCAACATCCACGGCCCAAAACTCCCGCCGGCCCAGCCAAACCTTTGCGCATGCAGCCCAGTTCGGATCGCGGATAAAAAGCGTGATCCAAATTCGGGTCTGCATCAGCCATCCGATCAAGCCTCCGCGGCCCCGATCGAGTAGGAGCGGCTACCGGAGGATGTTTTACGAAAAAGACCCTGTATTAACATATTCTACCGTTTGCTCACTCCCAGATTGGATCGGAGAGGATGCGATCGATCGATCCAAATTCGGGTCTTGTTTATCCGTCCGATCAATAGTCTGCGGTCAGGATGGAGTGGTAGTGAGTAGGGGAGGATGTTTTACAAACAAGACCCTTCATTTACATATTTATGGTTACTCACTTCCTCTGATCCCTAATTAATCTAGTTTAATTTAAACACCCTAGTCGTTCGAGTTTCGACAGCTTCCGGCGTCTACCTTGCCGTGGTTGCACAACGCCGCCGCCGCCGCCGCCGCCGCCGCCGGTTGCTACCCCTCCTTCTGCCTCTTAACCCTAAGTTTCTTACCCTAACCCCTAGTCTCTCTCCCCAGGTCAAGCAGATGACGCCGCTTTGCTGCGTGCGTCCAGGAGCTGGAGCCATCGCTAGAATCCGCCATGGAGAAGGCCGCCGCGGAGTGCTGTGGCGGAGTATGAGCTCAGAAGATCAGGTCGCCTCATCCGAAAGTTTGTGCATTTCTTCTTAGCCTATCGAGTGGCCGCTGAATCTTGCCTTCTTGCAGGCGCCGACATGGCTCTGAGCGAGCAGCGGTAGAAGCAGGGCCCAGATTGGGTGAAACCATCCCAAGAGTTTGCGCCGTCCAATTCTGCTGCTCCACTACGTTCTGCTCTATTTCTTATCCTAATTTTTTGTTGATTGTTTAGGTTCAGTAGATATTTAGTAGCAGTAGCAGTAGCGAGCAGGAGCAGGAGCAGGAGCAGGAGCAGGAGCAGGAGCAGGAGCAGTAGCAGTAGCAGTTCATTGGGAGAATTAGCTTCCCCCTAGAGCCGTAAACTAGTCGAATTCGAGCAAATTTAGTATCCAAAATCATGAGATGGACCAGCATTTCAATCAGGATTGTTCAGATTTCTTGATTTTCATATTTCAACCATTCATACAATTTAAGTCTTGTTCGGGGAGGAAGCTAAAACCAAGAGAGCATAGCATATCATTCTTTTAGCCTGAGGATAACATGCTGAATGGGGGAAAAAGGCTCAGATGAGCTTTTTTAGAGATTAAGCTGAGCTAAAACTTAGCTGAACTTGAGATTGGCACTGCTTGTGGATGATGAGTTTTTTCACCTCTGTACACAACAGCTGAACCATCGCACATAACCTTGCTTGTTTGTTGATTCATGTCATGTTTCCCTTTCGCTCCAGTTTATTCTTGTGATTGGTGTTTTTCATCCGTGCCTCCTTTATTTTCTTCTTGTGAAAAGTTTTGTTCTAAATCACCATTTTGATATTCTTCTTGTTTGTTTTTGTAGAAAAAGATTATCAAGGCAACCAGAAGGGAAGATGTCGTGGCAACTCCAGTAAGGACGATGGGTCCTGTAAAACTGGCAAAGGTGACACTGCCTGAACCGGTGATGGTCCCCACATGTGGGCAGTTGTTTTGATCTCCTATCCATTTCTTCTCAATTTGAATGATAGTGTTCCCCTCTGTTATGTTGAGAATTGCCTGTGAGATGTCGCCAAGTAAAGGGGATCCTTTCGGAAATGCCTGTGGAAGAACATAGCACTTTTTGTTATCTCGTGTGCTCCATCTCATATTATTTTGCATGCTTATGCAAACTTAAGCAAGCTGAACTTGAACTTGGTTGTCCAAAGTAAACATAAGAAGCAGAGTTGAACTTACATATCCAAAACCAGCAGTCTTATAAATTGGTCCAACCATGGTATACCCGTTGCAGTACTTTGCAAGAAATAATTTGATGTATGGGATTTCGTCCACAAGGGCAGCAATGCCACCATTCTTGCTTCCCCTTGAAAGTGCATTGTGATACTCTTCAAGAGTATCATAGGGCTTGATCTTTGATCTGTCAAAACCGAGTTCTTCCAAGAGACCCTCGACATAGGAACCACGGCCATACCCTACGCATTCTCCATTTTTTAGGAGGTCATGGACATCTGTTACAGTTGGCTGGAGTTGTTGTACAGTTAGCATTGATGTCAAGCTTGCAGTGTAACTTGACTTCAGTACCAGAAGAAAAAACAGCCATATGACCAACACTATCCGAGATATAAGGCGTTTCACCTTCTCCTCTGCAAAAATGACAACAAAGAATTCAGTTAATTTTCAGACATCTTTAATCAAAATTCAGAAAACCGAACTTCATTCATAAATTCGTAATATACTACTACTCAGCATGGCATGTTCTTTATATACGTATAATGACAATCTGAACAATCTTGACCTTCTTGCATCTTGTTAATATAGTCTTAGCTTGATTAGTGCAGGCACAATTTGTCCCCTATTTGGAGCATTACGATGTGAAGCATAGCTTATGAAATTAGTGCAGTTTGTGGAAGCCATATAAGTTATATACGTTTATTTTTCCCAATAGTGGCAATTGGTGAAACTTTTTAGTACGAATGTACTGTTCTAGGCAAAGGCATATCACCTTGGTACTTGCTGTATCTATCCAGAAACTTATAGAAAACAAAAATAATGTGATAAATGCACTCAACTCTCTTCGAACAGGGGAAAATAGATCATCATTGCCAACTGTCTTGGAATTGGGCCGCAGACTTTTTTGTTGTTGCCTAGACGCTCCAGCAACCATATGACAATTCCTGTGTAGATGAAGAGTATGATAATTCCAAACCACATGCCTGATGTTAATGGCTTCAAAAAGATCCATCTGTTCGTGTTTACGCTTTTCGTTACGGGAACAACCATTGCTATCCCTGATTCTGTGTATGGCAGAGTGAAGTCGACCTTCAAAGCTCTGTTGTATCTAATTGTAATGTCTCCGATTGCTATATCGTACTTCTGTCAGGGTATCAGAGAAAATAGTTTAATAAATCATGTAAAAAAGCTTAACCTCTGTACTAAGCATGCTAGGACTATTTTGCAAGAAGAATGAATCATGATTAAGTAAAATAAGATGAAAATCTAATGGATAATCATGCCAGATGATCTTCCAATGCAAATTTATTGTCTATACCGTGTTCTATCATGACACGGGACTCTTAGTTGATGTTATGGACCATGCAACCGGTTACTCAAGTATTGTTGTTAAATTAATGGCGAAGAAGTTGTACAGGATAAATTAGAGAAAAAAAAAGTTAGCATTTTGTACAATATCTGAATATATGGTCCCACTGTAACAACCCACATCATTAATTAACCTTAAGCAACGAATTACCACGTTAAGCATGATTAGTTATGTAAATAAGAATTTAAAAATACGAGGGAATTTAAATTTTTCTACATAGTCGTATAAATTGAAATCAACGAGCGATAAAATAATACGTTGTTTACCATTTCATCGATGAGGGCGAATATTAAACTGTATAGACTAAAACGAGAAAGAAAATTTAGTTGCGCGGCTAGTAGAAGTAGTCAACTCAATTAAAGTATATATAACAGCCCGTCGTAAAATAGTAAATAATGACAATCCGTATATGGTAAAAATCAATAACATCCATTGAACAACAATTAGAACGTATATCAAGTCAAATAAAAATATCACGAATTGCATTACATGATAGCGACAATCCGAATTACAACGAATATACAATTTCCTGTCTTAACTAAATAACCATAGCAAAAACTAAGCAGTTGCAATATAATTGTATTCAGTCAGGAAATACATGATTTAATTTACATCAAGTCCATCTCATACATACTCAATTGCATCCGAATCAACAGAGAAAATAAGTTACATTTAGATAGCATACAGTATCATCTATACGTCAATATTAAGAGAAAGCCCTATTACATTTCGACCATTTCATACATGGGAGTCCGTCGTTAACGTGCCACTACACCGATATTTCTTGTGAGCGAATCAATAGTTTTAATATCGAAAAAGACCGAACAAAAGAACGAATAAAAGTAAACAAAAGGAATAAAAGCGAATAAAAGAAGAGCGTTGCCGTCAGAGCCCTAGGGGTTAACTTCGGGCGGGGTAATCCGTTCACGGAGATACCTGACCGTCCGGGGGCCAGTCGGCACCTCTCACAACCGTAGGCTCATCACTCGGTAAAAACAAACCTGATTTAATATAGCGACCAGCCAAAATATCTCTCAAGCCCAAAACAGTAACCTGAGGCGCAGCAAGACCACAATAGCCGAAACCCCAGCATGCCATCGAACAAACACACTCGGCCAGATAGCATCGGCCAGATAACACGGGCCGCAGAAGTAAAGAGAAGGCAGAAAGCGAGTTAGAGCACGGCATCGCACTCATTTCCCCCAAATCGTTCGACCATTCCAAAACCACAGAGAAGCCATCCACCGAGTAGAACCGACAGCAAGGGGACGGGCAAGGCGAGTCAACCGGGAGCAAGACGACGGCGACGACAGGAGGCGGACCGCAAGCCCAAAGTCATCAACCCTAGGAGGAAGGCATCACCAGGCGACGTCCACCCCCACCACAAGAAGGCATCAGCCACAAGCCAAGCTTAAGCCCTTCTCACAACCAGCCAACCAACCACCAGTGAAGGTAATGTCAGATCCCGGTGGGGAATCCGACTAGGAGATGGATTGTCACAGGAAAATCGGGTGGATCGCCAAGAACAGAGAGGAATACTCGCTACAGCTAAGAACTAACTAGGGCTACAGTTGATATTTTGAGGGTAAAAGCATATCCCTTCCTTCAGCCGAAATGAGTATATATGAGTACAATCCCCAATTAGCTTAAGTAAACGACAGCAATTACATTCAGATAAGCACTGAATCAACACGAATAAAGTAAACTCACTCCTCTCTTTTAACTAACATTAACTGCGCTGATATAGGTCGTAGATGCCACCCATCCAGCTACGCGCAATCCTGGCCGTTGATGGAACTGGAAGACGGGCGAAGCGGTATCCTCTTCAGAATAAAACAGCGATCTCCCAGGAACCATTCTTCAGATTCTGACATTTCCTTCCCCTCAAAGAGCATACTTGTCCTCAAGTATGGAAATCAGGGTTTAGTGGTCAGGGATAAAATTCAGGAAACCATGATCAGATTGTCTGGGAAAAGAGCTCAAGGAATGTTCTTTTGATAAAATTTGCATCCTCCCAAGTTGCATCTTCAGAAGATCCTTCCAACAGATTTCAAGGTGAAGCTCTCCAATTCCACACTAAACTTGCTATTGTCAGCAGTAGGTACTGTTTCGAGACCTGCTATTTGCAGCTTCTCCTTGGTGAATCTCATCATATTCTTCAGATTCAATTTCTGCAATTTGAGGTGCTCACTCACAGCAGCATCAATGCGTGCAGATTTGAGATTGTTCACACCGCTGAAATGCTTGGCCATCATCTCCCTATTTTTACTTATCGCTTCACAACCAACACACCAAGGTGCATGAACCTCAAGGAGTACATTTTCATGGCTTTCTAATACAGAATAATTGAATGTACTTCTAACAACTTTTTCCACAAGTCCCATTTCTTGCTGCACTAGTTCTGAACGGAAATATGGAGGGAGTGTCACATCCAAAAGACCTAGGCAGAACTCCCTGAGATTCTTCACGTTAGTATCAGACTCCATCAGATATTTGGCACCTTTACTGATATCAAATGCTGTAACAATAAGTTTTTCAGGTTTAAGGCCATAGAAAGCCAAGAATGGTTTCGTAGGGTTATCTTCAGCAATGTCCACATATATAAACATGACTTTTGTCTTGAATACTGTGGCCACCTCTTGAAACATAGATTCAAGATCTTTAAAATCATAAGCCTCTGCAATGGTGAAGACCAGTAGCTTAATAGGGCGTGCATAGACTTTAGTAGAATTGAGCTCAATGAATGTAGCACACTCTTCTAGCTTCCTCCAGGTTTTAGTACGCTGTACACTCTTCACATACAGACCTGTCTTCTGATTCTGGCCAGTGACATAGTTAGGATCCAAGATATGAACCTTCAAACCAGTTGCAACCTTCCCTGAGAAGGCACGACCAAAGGCAAAGAATCTGCCCTTGTCAGATGCTGGAATCACCTTAGAAACATACAACATAAGAGAACCTTCCTGATCACAGTTTCTAACAGCAGTTGAGTAGGTATCATCAAGGGGTTCCTCGTACAAGTTCTCCCCATGATATTCCTGTGCCTTCGATGGGAAGGGAAGGTGGAATATCATTATCTCAAGCTGATGACCTTTATACAACAGGATCTGTTTGTTCATGAGAATTCCCACCTTCCGTTCGATCTCCGCCTTGACATCAGCAGCACTATTGGATTTCTTCACATTGAGCTTGATGTTCTTTCCAACCGAGGGACTCTTGACAGATATTTGCATCAATTGTCTTTCTGCTTCAGCTTGGGGTGAAACAACTTCCACATTATCCTCTGTAACAACATTAAAACTAAGCATATGGCCACTGGTTTCAATTCTGCCCCATTTCATATTTTTCGACTCTGATCCGGGATCCCAAATACGGACAACCTGAGAACTCTTCTTGTCCTCCCTGCCAACTATTGTTCCATCAGGGATAGCAGATTTACTGAGTGAAGCATCAAGCCACTCTTCAGATATAGCTATTGAAAACAGCCTGTCGAAAAGAGTTACGGCAGACGGAATATCAAGGCTCAGGTCATCAGCACTCTCAGCCTGGTCGGCAAAGTCAAGACCCTCACTAACTTTGCCACGACAAACAGCAAAAAATATTGCCCCAGAAGTAGAAGAATCATGGAGTTTGGCTGCATAATCCTCCATTGCATTTGGAAAGTTTGATGACTGCCTATGCTCTATAATTGGCTGCTTGTGCTTGCAGATTCTCTGCCAAATTGTGTTCCCATTATGTATAGCAGCTTCAAATTCAGTTGACCGGTTTACTAGACTCTGCTCAATCACCAAACTATGTACACGCACCTCAGAAGTAGCCACTAGTGCGCCTTGGGTAGGCACCGCAGGATGGAAAGAAACAAGTTTACCCCCGAAGCCGAAAGATGCACCAGTGGGGCATTTCAACCACTTTGGAGCTGGAGCTCTTGGACGTGCTGGCGCACCATTACCACCAAGCATCGCAGCCATTGGATTCAGAACAACTCTAGAACCACTTGCAAATAGTCGCAACAACTTCTCATCAAGCCCATCCATCTTACTCTTGTAACTCATGAGAGATATCTCAGTCATCTCATAGAAAAGAGAATTACCAGTGGATTTGATTGTAATACCACGTTTTGCTTCATCTATACGAGTATCAGTCTTGCTAACATCACCAACAACTTCCTGGACAATAATCCCAGCAGCTGCCACAAGAGAATCTGTAAGTGTAGACTCGCAATGTTGATCAAAACGATCACAATTCATGGTACAGAGATCAGGCCAAGGTGGAAGTTTCCAAAACCGTCCAGTCAACCTCAATCTCTTGTCAGCTCTTATAAAGTTACAATGGAGACTTTTAGGCAAAGTCTGAGCCTCGAGATTGTGAAGGAATGCACCATGCTTCATATGAAAATGAGCTCCAGCTTTACTGAAAATATCTCGATTTAAACCACTGATAACATCCGCAGTTAAAATATGGTCAAAACCAAAAGGATTTCCCATTGCTAAGCATTGCTGACCCACTCTAAGAGCTGAGGATTGTCCCACATTAATTGGCTTCAAGAGGTCTGTAGAGGAGTCCATCTCAAGAACAGCAAGATCAACTGCATCTGGCAGAGAAAGTCCAAACAACCAGGATGGAATTCCAAATTCTCCCTGTTCTGGCACTACATCTTCACTAACTCCTGCCATCAAGTTCACCTGTTGATAATGTTTGCACTTGTGCTCCAAAAACCCTTTGCCTCTACAATATTTGCAATCCCCAGGAGTAAATGATTTCATGGTTGACTCCTTTTTCTGAACTACAGCTTCAACTAAAGGTTCTCCTCCCACAATTTCAGGGGAATCCAGAGCTTCCACTAAAGGTTCTCCTCCAACAATTTCAGGGGAATCAAGTATAGGACCTTTAGCTAGAGACTTAAAGAAACTAGGAGCCCTATCATTTCTGGGATTGGAGTCCCACTGTCTTGCCAATTTAGATTCACTATTAGTGTTCAATTTGTTGAGAGTAGGAGTAGCAACAAAAGCATGCGGCAATTGACTCTGACCCCAACAATCTGGAACTGCAGAATACCCAGTAGGAGGGGGATTAAGATTACCTTCAGGTGCTCCCCTCCAGCGCTTCCCTTGAGTACTCTTAAGAGTAATCCGCCTCAACTCCACACTTCTTCTGGTTTTCTCACTCTCCCATACGGCCGGTGGAACCCGATCTGATAAGTCTCTTGGCTCCTCTGATGGTCGCAAGTTGGATGCCGAAACTATTCTCCAGACCGCCGTGGGATCGGTCGCCACCTCTTCGTACCTCACCATGGATTTGGTTATCTTCCTGTTGATCGACGCTGGCTTAGGGATTTTACCCGGGATGATGTCCGGAACCTTCGCCAAGCACCGATTTGGTCCGCCGCCATAGCCGTATAAGGAAGAAGGCTGTACTGGACGGGCTTCCCGATTCACTCCTGAACCCGGCGAGGACGCGATCGATCGGAATGGCCATGGACGCCGCGCCGATGCTGATGAGGAATAGGGCCGGTCCGGTGCCAGGGATCGGAAGGGATTGGGGATTCTACTGGGATGCTGACAAATATACCATCCAACCGAATCGCTCCAAACCATTTGTTGCCGAGGATCGAAGTGCTCTGATACCATTTTGTCAGATCCCGGTGGGGAATCCGACTAGGAGATGGATTGTCACAGGAAAATCGGGTGGATCGCCAAGAACAGAGAGGAATACTCGCTACAGCTAAGAACTAACTAGGGCTACAGTTGATATTTTGAGGGTAAAAGCATATCCCTTCCTTCAGCCGAAATGAGTATATATGAGTACAATCCCCAATTAGCTTAAGTAAACGACAGCAATTACATTCAGATAAGCACTGAATCAACACTAATAAAGTAAACTCACTCCTCTCTTTTAACTAACATTAACTGCGCTGATATAGGTCGTAGATGCCACCCATCCAGCTACGCGCAATCCTGGCCGTTGATGGAACTGGAAGACGGGCGAAGCGGTATCCTCTTCAGAATAAAACAGCGATCTCCCAGGAACCATTCTTCAGATTCTGACAGGTAAACCACAATAGCTCACCGCAGTAACCTCCATTTATCATGGTAACTAATATTGAACTAGAGACTAAGTAATCAAACCTCAGTAGAGCACCATGAATCAACCTAGAGCTTACCACGAGAGGTAGAAGAGGAGTAGAGGAGAAATAGGTTTGAGTTTAACCTAGATGCGGGCAGCGGCGTGCATGCTACCACCTGCATAGCCACAACCATAGCCGCCACCGCGCGCTCCCCCGGCGCGCGGGCGATTCTAGCTTGGCCATGACCTGCAAGGGCAACTCACCTCCATACCTAGCACCTCATAAGCAAAACCGGTAAAATCAAAACAAATAGCAACCAAAGTACACACAGATCCTGTCAGATTTGGGGAAGGAGATGCCAGATCCGGGCCCTAGGCCACGGATCTGGCCGTGGTTCGCCGTGAGGCGCAGAGCAGCAAGGCGGGGCGATCGGGCCGCATGGCGCGGCGCTGGGGTTGGCGGCGCTTGGAGACGGCGCAACGGGGAGCCGCACCCATGCGACACGGCGGTAAGGCACGAGCAGCCGGAGGATGGAGCGCTGAACCGAGGGGAGGCGAGGAGACCCGGGGCGGAGGAGCAGAAAAGTAGCGTCGGTTTGGAGGGAGCCAGGGAAAACGAGAGACGGGGGCTGAGCGAAGGAGAAGATCAGGGGCGGCGGCCGAACCAGGAAGGAGGGGTTGGGCGGAAGAAAGAGAAGGAAGAGAAAAAGAGAAGGAAAATGAGGAAAAGAAAAAGAGAAAAGAGAGAGAGAGAAGAGAGAGGAGAAGCGCGCATAATAAAATTTTGTCTTCGTGAATATTTAACTTTAACTAAGCTAGTATAGATTAAAGAACCTATTATTATTATTCTAATCATGCTAAAATACAAATTATCTCAAATCAGTAGTTATGATTAATTAAGGATGGGCAGTAGATTAAAATTTGGCGAGTACCGATTGAATCGATACATTGCCGTTCAAATTATTAAATTTCCTAAGTAATATCTATTTAACATTGTTGGTAGTATAAACTTGTGGAATTCTATTAATAAATATTTAGGATCCCATAAATAAACCAAAAGCGTCAATTGATTAGAATGGATCCATGTATATACTCTAACCTGTGTATTGTTATTTAAACCGCTCAACAATATATTCCATTACCTAGATGATTTGGGTAATAATAGTTAAACTATAGAAATTCACCCTGAGTTCTTCAAAATATTAGAACAAACTAATTGTGGTCCAACGATGTAAAGTATACGCCGATTAAATCTGTACGCATAAGGATTTAATTAAAGTACTATAGTTTAAGACTATTTTATTGCAGGTGTGAATACGCAGATAAATTAGTTAAATTCATCTAATCAGTAGAAGACCCCTTATCAGTATTATAATGAGTCGATTAAATGAATTGCTATCCATAGACTAGAGTATATGGCATACTAATTAAATTAGTACATTGATGTTGCAACCATGGTTAGATGTATTAAATCGCAGAACCTTCTTAGTAAATATTTATAGCTATAAATTAGGTAATGTCTAGGAGCAAATTTAATACGAAATAAAACCTGGAGATTGTGCAAAGGCGCTTTAGTATCATTTAATTAATATCTACTTAGTAGTTAATTTCATTGGTGTAGATAATTAATCACGCGCGTACTAATTACGAGAAAGGACCGGTATCAAGATGAAATAATGTATTTGAATAACTTTAAGACCTAAAATGAATTAGAAAAGAGAATAGATACATACGTGCATATGAGAAATTAAATGGGTATAATTGCATGCGCGAGATCGGTTAGGATTGATGTTCACTAATAATTAGACGTGTATATATTTAATCGTATCGCACGAAGAGATAGTCAGAAATCAAAAAAAGATGGAGTTTAACTTTTAAGTAAACAACCCAGCTCATGCTAATAAAATAACGTTAGGTGACGAGTATAAAATACGAGTTAATTAGGGCTAACCACGATCAGGTTAAGTTGAGCTAAATCCTACCTTAGGAGCACAAGCACATCAACACCTCGTATTTTATTATATTTTCGTAAATTAAGTCGTAGTCCACATATTTAATTGCAGGCGACAATCCAAGCCACGGGAGTGACTTCACCTGATCCTACTTGAATCCGAGTGTATGGTTAAAGTTCAGGCAAGCATTCCTTTGATCAAAGCTTCTGAGTATATTCCGTAAAATAAGTATTTTGTATTAATCTAGTATCACCCTGCATGAAATAAAGAAAAGAAGATTTAAATTGAGGAATGGCAAGAGATAAGAGAAAAGAGATAGATGGCAACTGATGGAGCAGTTGGCCACTAAAGTTAAGTAAGAAGGTGGGCAGAGGTTGCCAAGGTAGGTGACAAGTGGGCAGGTGTGGGACCTCTGCATAAGAACAGAATGTAAGGAATTACAAACTTCATCCGTGTGAACAGACCGTACCAACCGTATCAACCAACATCCCGTATTGACGGACAGACTAGTAGCTCTATCAAAGTGTTATATTCTCCGTATGGGTAAGTATTTATTAAGCCGTTGGGAGAACCCACACGATCCGGGCCAGCACTTGGGTGCCGGGTGGGGGACCCCGGTGGAGGAACCCACAAGATCCGGGCCAGCACTTGGGTGCCGGGTGGGGGATGCAAGGCGCATATATTAGCGCGGGTGGAGGTTGGGGTAGGACGAGGTCCGTGGGCGCCGAGCGAGGGTGAGAAACCACCCGGGCCGCCCCAACCAACAACTATGTCGAGGTCCGTGGGCGCCGAGCGAGGGTGAGAAACCACCTCGGGCCGCTGGCTGAGAATAGTTGGGTGGAGATATAATTACTGAGATAGATGCAAACGTATTGTACTCTGATCTGGGCGCCGCATCTAAGGAATTGCGGAGATCCGGGAAGCCAACATGATCAGAGTGGTGATGGGTAAAGTGATACAAGCTTGCGCAATGCTATCCAAATCATGAATTCATGCCCGTCTCCGGGAAAGGAGAATTACGGAAACTTATGGGGGGTTTTTGCTGTTCATGCGTATGTTCAGTAGTTTTGTAAATTAATAAATAGGAATTCTTTCAAAACCAATAACCTTTATTTTATATAAGTCATGGAAAGGGAATTGAGAATGAAAAAGAGTATCAGAAATGAGCCAGAGATTGAGAATAGGAATTGATATTCCTATAAGTGTAATGAGGAGCATTCTGTGCATTTTTGCTAATAGCGCTTGCTGAGTACTTCTGTACTCACCCTTGCTATTATCTCCCCCTTTGCTTAGGAGCATGTCAATTCAGGGAATGGCTAAGATCAGGAGGAAGCTACCTGCATGGAATACCGTAGACTCGGATTATAGTGGGTACAAGGTGGACACTCCGTGTGATCATTATGGAATAGGAAATAGTTAGAATATTTTGTCTAAAGATTGTAATATTTAATCCCTTGAGGCGTTGTAATAAAATGTAGCCCTATGTGGCGATATTCTTGTAATATTATGTTGTGTCTCTAATTATTGTTCTGCTGCAACACTCTGATAGGCTTATTATTCGTTAGAGCGATGTTTTATCGGCTAAAACGAATAATAATCTGTTGACTAGCGTTATTACCCCATGATAATAATGCGGGTCGTCACACCCACCCATCATTTCATCCTCCAATCGGGATAGTTACCACCAACTGGAATTAACATGCTTACAAAAGGTTTCATCAAAAGTTACATGAAACAGGAAATACCATAGATTGAAGAGCATAAAACGTATGCAATAAATAGTTACAGTTTGGCGATCAGACTACTGGAGTATTTCTTACCTTAAGATAAACTTGGTTGACAAAATCATCATAGCTCAAGTTTACATTCTCTGTGATGTTAAATAATGTGTATTGACAAGGTAGTGAGTAAGGAAGTCTCTTTACTGCCTCTTCAAATACATCAACTGCAAGGCCACTAGCTTTAGTCTCACCTGTGATGTTATCTATTTCAGCATTTATGTATTTCAGCATTTAGTCTCACCCGGATATTACTCATCTTGTATTCTTTTTCATATTTTTTTTGTCGGAGTCAAAATCGGACACGGATAGTGCCAGATATGAATACGAATGCGGATATTCTCAGTCACGAATACGAAGCGAATACATGCCGCTCCGAATATGGTTAATTTCGGTCACGAATATTTAATCGGATAATGCGCGAAAGCAAATTTCACATGGTGACAGAGACAAATTAAGCAAACTGAAATCTAAGATGAGTGTACCGACGTTGCAATAGTAACCAAAACAAGCAATCTTATATAAATAAATGATTCTACATTTTAAGAAGAGTCAGAGATCCCACCTGGCCGGAGGAGAGGCTAGGTATCCGACTCCGTTTCCGTATCTGGTAACTATTCGGTAACTATCCGGGTAACTATCCGGAAAAATACCCGGATAGTTCCGTATCCGTTGGATAATGCTTTTTTAAAATTTGTTTCCGTCTCCGACAAAAAATATCCGAATCCGTTTCCGTATCCGACAAAATCTTCGGATATCCGAAAATTTGCTCCGAATTATATCCAAATTAAAACGGACGGACGGACGGTCGGAAAATATCCGCTCCATTTACACCCTAGGACCTTGACCCTATGTACTGTTAATACAGGAAATATAACCTCGAAGTTAAACGCAATCACTGTCCTCTGAAGCCTGAACGTCAAGTGTAAGATGGATTTACTGTGCCAGTGCTTGAACATCAAGCGTAAAATGTACGTACTGTGCCAGTATGTTTCTTGGACTGGGAGACCGAGACTTTGAGTCAACAATCCGCTTAGATCCGTTGCAAATTTATGCTGTCATTGGAATTGATTTCACGAGTTCGCTTAAAAAAATTCCTAGTGAGTGTTTTCTCACCTTGGGAGCACTTGAATTTTCCATCTCTCCAATTTGCCTTGAGATTCACGCCTCCAGCAGTGTCTGGGACGACCAATGGCGGAGCTCCGATAAGTTAGGTTTAGATTTAGGGTTCGGGTTAGGTTTACCGAAGCCTCCCCAAGTGGCGGCAAGGTAGCGGTGGCGCCATGGGTTGAAAGGGGGCGGTGGGTGAGGACAACAAAGACGAGAGTGGTTAGGAGGCAATGGTGGATCCAAAAGCGGTAGCTGCTGGAGACGAGGAAGGTCAGCAGTAGGGATCTGGTTGGAGAGGAGGAAGGAGGAGGTGCAGGAGGGTGCTTGGGGTAAATGGAGGGAAGCGGGAGACAGAGGAGTGGAGCGGCTTGTTGGCGAGCAGCACAGAGAATAGTGGCGGTGGCAGTAGGGTGGGAGGCGGCAAGGGTTTGGGGAGGGAAGAGGAAGAAGAGAATTTATATGGTTTTATGGAAAGGATGAGATCCTTTAAATTAAAATCTAATAGCTCAAAATTCGAGTATTCACTAACAAAAAACACTTACATCCCCACCTAGGCACCGTGTAAACTGTATGCTCAAAGAGGCCCTGCTCCAAGTTGCTTTGGCTTCTAGAAGCCAAAATGAATGTGTCAGCTTCGTAATTTCGGTTTTTTTGTTTGCCTTTTTGGGTTTTTTATCTTTTTACTTTTTCTCTTATTCCTTTGCATTGCCTGTGGAGATATAATGATGCTTTTTTATTTTTTTCTTAATTTTCTTTGATTTTCAATTATATAACTCAGAAAAAGTTAACCGTTGCTACGATACAATTTTAATAAATAACTAACAGTTAAAAGTTGTAGCCACTTGGAGCGGAGCCTCCACCGAAACTTGATCAAGTTTAGAAAGGAGGCAGTTTGGGCCGCTGTGGTGATGGCGAGATGGGCAACATCCACGGCCCAAAACTCCCGTCGTCCCAGCCAAACCTTTGCGCGTGCAGCATAGTTCGGACCGTAGATAAAGCGCGATCCAAATTCAGGTACGCATCAGCCGTCCGATCGAGTAGGAACGGCTACAGGAGGACATTTTAAGAAAAAGACACCCTTTATTACCGTTTGCTCACTCCCAGATTGGATCGGGGAGAATGTGATCGATCGATCCAAATTCGGGTCTTGTTCATCCGTTCGATCAATAGTCTGCGGTCAGGATGGAGAAGTAGTGAGTAGGGGAGGATGTTTTACGAAAAAGACCCTGCACTTACATATTTATGGTTACTCATTTCCTCTTCCGATCCCTAATTAATCTAGTTTAATTTAAACACCCTAGTGGTTCGAGTTTCGACACCTTCCGGCGTCTACCTTGCCGTGGTTGCACAACGTCGCCGCCGCCGCCGCCGGTTGCTACCCCTCCTTCTGCCTCTTAACCCTAAGTTTCTTATCCTAATCCCTATTCGCTCTCCCTAGGTCAAGCAGATGACACCGCTTTGCCGTGCGGGTCCGAGAGCTGGAGCCATCGCTAGAATCCGTCATGGAGCACTGTGGTGGAGTATGAGTTCAGAAGGTCAGATCGCCTCATCTGAAAGTTTGTGCATTTCTTCTTAGCCTATCGAATGGCCGCTGAATTTTGCCTTCTTGCAGGCACCGACATGGCTCTGAGCGAGCAGCAGTAGAAGCAGGGCACATATTGGGTGAAACCATACCGAGTTTGCGCAGTCCAATTATGCTTCTCCACTAGGTTTTGCTCTATTTCTTATCCTAATTTATTCTTGATTGTTTAGGTTCAGTAGATATTTAGTAGTGGTAGTAATACCTGGGGGCCTAGTTGGCAGTTGTCACCATTGGGATTTCCGTTTCCTGGGAGAATTAGCTTCCCCCTAGAGCCGTAAACTAGTCGAATTCGAGCAAATTTAGTATCCAAAATCATGAGATGGACCAGCATTTCAATCAGGATTGTTCAGATTTCTTGATTTTCATATTTCAACCATTCATACAATTTAAGTCTTGTTCGGGGAGGAAGCTAAAACCAAGAGAGCATAGCATATCATTCTTTTAGCCTGAGGATAACATGCTGAATGGGGGAAAAAGGCTCAGATGAGCTTTTTTAGAGATTAAGCTGAGCTAAAACTTAGCTGAACTTGAGATTGGCACTGCTTGTGGATGATGAGTTTTTTCACCTCTGTACACAACAGCTGAACCATCGCACATAACCTTGCTTGTTTGTTGATTCATGTCATGTTTCCCTTTCGCTCCAGTTTATTCTTGTAATTGGTGTTTTTCATCCGTGCCTCCTTTATTTTCTTCTTGTGAAAAGTTTTGTTCTAAATCACCATTTTGATATTCTTCTTGTTTGTTTTTGTAGAAAAAGATTATCAAGGCAACCAGAAGGGAAGATGTCGTGGCAACTCCAGTAAGGACGATGGGTCCTGTAAAACTGGCAAAGGTGACACTGCCTGAACCGGTGATGGTCCCCACATGTGGGCAGTTGTTTTGATCTCCTATCCATTTCTTCTCAATTTGAATGATAGTGTTCCCCTCTGTTATGTTGAGAATTGCCTGTGAGATGTCGCCAAGTAAAGGGGATCCTTTCGGAAATGCCTGTGGAAGAACATAGCACTTTTTGTTATCTCGTGTGCTCCATCTCATATTATTTTGCATGCTTATGCAAACTTAAGCAAGCTGAACTTGAACTTGGTTGTCCAAAGTAAACATAAGAAGCAGAGTTGAACTTACATATCCAAAACCAGCAGTCTTATAAATTGGTCCAACCATGGTATACCCGTTGCAGTACTTTGCAAGAAATAATTTGATGTATGGGATTTCGTCCACAAGGGCAGCAATGCCACCATTCTTGCTTCCCCTTGAAAGTGCATTGTGATACTCTTCAAGAGTATCATAGGGCTTGATCTTTGATCTGTCAAAACCGAGTTCTTCCAAGAGACCCTCGACATAGGAACCACGGCCATACCCTACGCATTCTCCATTTTTTAGGAGGTCATGGACATCTGTTACAGTTGGCTGGAGTTGTTGTACAGTTAGCATTGATGTCAAGCTTGCAGTGTAACTTGACTTCAGTACCAGAAGAAAAAACAGCCATATGACCAACACTATCCGAGATATAAGGCGTTTCACCTTCTCCTCTGCAAAAATGACAACAAAGAATTCAGTTAATTTTCAGACATCTTTAATCAAAATTCAGAAAACCGAACTTCATTCATAAATTCGTAATATACTACTACTCAGCATGGCATGTTCTTTATATACGTATAATGACAATCTGAACAATCTTGACCTTCTTGCATCTTGTTAATATAGTCTTAGCTTGATTAGTGCAGGCACAATTTGTCCCCTATTTGGAGCATTACGATGTGAAGCATAGCTTATGAAATTAGTGCAGTTTGTGGAAGCCATATAAGTTATATACGTTTATTTTTCCCAATAGTGGCAATTGGTGAAACTTTTTAGTACGAATGTACTGTTCTAGGCAAAGGCATATCACCTTGGTACTTGCTGTATCTATCCAGAAACTTATAGAAAACAAAAATAATGTGATAAATGCACTCAACTCTCTTCGAACAGGGGAAAATAGATCATCATTGCCAGCTGTCTTGGAATTGGGCCGCAGACTTTTTTGTTGTTGCCTAGACGCTCCAGCAACCATATGACAACTCCGGTGTAGATGAAGAGTATGATAATTCCAAACCACATGCCTGGTGTTAATGGCTTCAAAAAGATCCATCTGTTCGCGTTTACGCTATTCGTTACGGGAACAACCATTGCTATCCCTGATTCTGTGTATGGCAGAGTGAAGTCGACCTTCAAAGTTCTGTTGTATCTAATTGTAATGTCTCCGATTGCTATATCGTACTTCTGTCAGGGTATCAAAGAAAATAGTTTAACCAATCATGTAAAAAAAGCTTAACCTCTGTACTAAGCATGCTAGGACTATTTTGCAAGAAGAATGAATCATGATTAAGTAAAATAAGATGAAAAGCTAATGGATAATCATGCCAGATGATCTTCCAATGCAAATTTATTGTCTATACCGTGTTCTATCATGAAACGGGACTCTTAGTTGATGTTATGAACCAAGCAACCGGTTACGCAAGTATTGTTGTTAAATTAATGGCGAAGAAGTTGTACAGGATAAATTACAAAATAAAAGTTAGCATTTTGTACAATATCTGAATATATGGTCCCACCCATCATTTCATCCTCCAATTGGAATAGTTACCACCAACTGGAATTAACATGCTTACAAAAGGTTTCATCAAAAGTTACATGAAACAGGAAATACCATAGATTGAAGAGCATAAAACGTATGCAATTAATAGTTACAGTTTGGCGATCAAACTACTGGAATGTTTCTTACCTTAAGATAAACTTGGTTGACAAAATCATCATAGCTCAAGCTTGCATTCTTTGTGATGTTAAATAATGTGTATTGACAAGGTAGTGCGTAAGGAAGTCTCTTTACTGCCTCTTCAAATACATCAACTGCAAGGCCACTAGCTTTAGTCACACCTGTGATGTTATCTATTTCAGCATCTATGTATTCTGGAAATCCACCACCTGTGACTACACCAACTAGAAGTTTCTTCCCACTTACTGGAATTTGCCAGCCCCTTGGTACTTCTGTAGATTCTCCCGGCCAAAATACAAATTTCAGATCAGCTGTGGTGCTCCAATATGTCGTTTCTGATCTTGTATGATGTAATTGCTGAGAAATTCCACTTTGTTCCGTCCAAAACCCGATTTCTCTCTTTCCTTTCCCAACTACATTTATTATTTGAAACGTGGAACCTTGCAGGTGCCCGTCTGAAATGCCAAAGTGACCACTTAAACCTCTAAATTTGTTTTGCAAGATTTCCTTTAGGAGTGCTGGGCCATTTGCCGAAGTTTCTAAGGTTTCCAAGCTTGTCGAGTTTTTCATGGAAGCTGGTCTCTGAAATATTGCGTTCATAACCTTGGCATGTTCTGTAGCTTGTGCTACAGCCCAGATCGTATCATATCCCAACAGTCCAAAGATGTTTAGTTTCAGTGCTGGATCATTTGGGTTATCAACCCGTGACCTCATATTCCATCTCGTAGTGAAGTTGTCAAGTTGTCTTGTTTTAGGAACATAAGACTGAACCCCCAATGCACCATTCATTGCTTCCACGACTGAAGGATCGAGTGAGTCTATTAGAGTGGTTAATTCATGTGTCATTATCCATGCAAACCCTTCGCTCATCATCCCAACCTCTTTTGCTTTTGTGAAGAGGAGGGAGCCCAAGGAAGGGGACATATGCACAACAAAGACTGTTGTTTGCATTGCCATTAACTTGCAGAGCTCTTGGGTAATTTCTTCACTTGTTGCTGCTTGATTTATCGCACTTTTGTATGGAACATGGACATCTATCCCTTGGAGGGTGTCAACAAGGTATGGCATAATACCTGTTCCATAATCACTGTCTACGTAGATAGGCACCACCTCTCTCCATCCATAGGCCTTGATTATGGAGGCAATGCTATTTACTTGTGCAGACTGATTTGGTGTTGCACGCACAAAATATGGAAGATTGCGATAAGATAGATTGGGGCTTGTTGCCGTGAAGGAGATAACTGGGACTTGACTTTTATTTCCGAGAGCTGATACAAACACAGCTTGAGAGGATTTCTGCGGGCCAATTATAGCTTGAACATTGTAATTCTCTAGCAAGCTAAGAACTGTGGAAATTGAATATGGAGAAAACTTCAGTTTTTCATGGGAGCAAGTTATTATACTCAGAAAGTCATAAATCAGAATTGAATTGACTTCAACGAAGATATTATTGGTAAAGATCTAAAAGTCTGATCGCACGCTTCCCATAGTGACAAGTTTTGTGGCTGGAGTGGAGTAATTTCTAGTGCAGTGACAAGTTTTGTGGCTGGATGGAGTAGTATCTAGTCCATGCACTGGTTTGCCACTCTGCTGCATTCTTTTGAATGGAAAATTTTCATCTATAACATTGGAAGAGTTGTGCTACCAAAAAATACGATTGGCTAGTACACTCACAAATGGTGTTAGGGCCCACATGTTAGTGGGACAATAGTGGTAATTTTTAAAAGTTTGACTTCCCCACTGCTATGCAAATTCCGTTGCCAAACATACTCCTCTATTCTTAAATACTTGGACGCTTTTGACAAAAAAAACTGTTTACAAATACTCGTTATTTTGTTGTTATTTATGCTTGTCATAATATTGGAGGTTTCTTGGCCATTTTATTCAAAGTGTGACCATATTGGTATGTGTGATTTTGAGAGCTCCCCTTTAAAATGAGGGTTTTATGGGGTACTTATAGGCTCTTGGGCCTGTACAAATGTCCGGAATGCCCCCTGAGGGGATAGCTACCCTATGATTACAAGCGAGGGGTATTATAGTTTTTGTTGAGCATAATTGCACTTCTTAGATCTATACACAGGTGTCTTCTGTAGAGCGGACCCTGTTAGGGGATGGATGAATTATTCTTCCAACAAAAGAAATTTGTGCAGATGATACAGAGTTTAACTGTAATAGCAAGGAACGGGGCAGTTCTAACTAAGCTTAATCTTACCTAACATATTTTTCATATTTATGTTGTCCATGGAACTTTTCTAGCTTCTGCATCTGCTCCGATTCCTTTTTTTCTTAGTTGGAAGCTGTTATTAGTTCTATCTTTATTGTCTCCTTCGAGTCAGTCTCAAGATTCTCTTCAAATCGCATGCTGAAAAAGTTGTTTTTTCATATTATTCCACTGACATGTCACATGCCTACAGCGCATTGGCAACATTTGAAGACATAGCTACTGTTGAATTATTTTCAGTGGAGCATATGACAAATTGATGACACAGATGCAGCCCCCATTGTAATGGAGCAGCGAAATTGGCCTATGTGATCTTAGGAGTCCGGTGCCACTAGACATAAAACCCAATCAAATTTGCTGTTGAATATGTGATTTTCAACACCACTGCCTCGTAAGTGTAATAGTACAGGTAAACCACACGTGTCATCTAATGCGTCATGATTGCTTGTTCTCCGCACCTGAGCCGCTACAGATTGCTGCTGTTTGGCCCAATGCCCAATGCTGAATTTCGGCCATGGTATAGTTCAAAGTTCATAGACAAAACAGTTCTTTATTCCCATTGTTACCGCATAAAGGGTTACAGAATTGGCTAAACTAAAACACCCTTTTTAACACTTTTATATGTTCTGGACACTTTTAGATCAATTTCTAGTTGTCTACTGTTCTGTTCAAAACTTCCAATATAAATGTGCAGACAGTACATAATCTCCGTCAGTGTCTTAACTGAGCATGAAATATATACCTGCGGATGCAGCTTGGACATCGTCACTCATGGAATCCCTGACGTGGAGAACGAGCCGCGTGCTGTAGTTCGGATGCACAGCATAGAAATCTTCCATAGCCAGTGAAATGCTTGTGCGTGCTACCTTGCCCACCAGTGTCCCCAGATCAAGTATCACTCCTACATGGAATTCCTCTGCTGTACTTTCGGTAGCATTATGAGCAACCGCAAAGCTGCGTGTTAAGAGTAGGAGCGCTATGATTCTAGCTGCTGTCGCCATCTCTTGAGCTGTGAGGTTTGCAAGAGAATCTTCTTGCACCCGTGCGCTACTTATAGGACTGCACGAGTCGTCTGTTCCTCTACTACTCGAACCGAACTTCAGTTAGGACATGAATAATTGTATAGATAACTGCTGTTTATAATATTCTTTATGTCATCTTTAGACGGCACTAAAGGTAATTCATATAATAGGTTGTTTTTTGGATGTCTTTATAGACAGTTTCTTCATGGCGTATTGTGTCTTGTTTATCGTATTATAGTCGACTATTGCATAAGAAACGGTATAATTCTCAATGCTCCCTCTTTCTCTTTCACGTTATCTCGTGTCCTACGTGATAAGGTTTATAGACAGCTGACATCACACCATTGTATATGGCCTTAAATTTCTGCTATATCACCTCGCTTGACATGTGTCCCTTGACCCCTTCTTTGCAGTTCCTGTCGTAAGGCTACTGAAAAATCTAGGACTTGTGGAATGAATTTGTCAAAAGCTTAAATTGTTGCCGTTCTAGTTACGTTTTCTTCGGTTTCTTTTTCTTCTTAGTTGATGGTTCTGCTGTCTTCTTACTTTTCAAAGTCGATGTTAACATCTAATGACAGTTTACATTGTTTTCTGTTTTCACACGCAGTGAAGCAGATTGAAAAGGTCCGCAGCATGGTCTCACCACTAATTCTTGCTTCGGTGCAAATGCAGGTGGATTTTTTTTCTTCGAAATGGATTTTTGCAGTGACTACGATGTACAGCCTCGGGCAGGCCGGCAGGGAGGCCGGATATTTTTTTTTTGATCGATCGGTAACTAAACGCGGTCCGGTCAAAAGAACCTTGACCCTATGTGCTGTAAATACAGGAAATGTAACCTCGAAGTTAAACGCAATCACTGTCCTCTGAAGCCTGAACGTCAAGTGTAAGATGGATTTACTGTGCCAGTGCCTGAACGTCAAGCGTAAAATGTACGTACTGTGCCAGTATGTTTCTTGGACTGGGAGACCGAGACTTTTGACTCAACGATCCGCTTAGATCCGGTGCAAATTTATGCTGTCATTGGAATTGATTTCACGAGCTCGCTTAAACAAATTGCTAGTGAGTGTTTTCTCACCTTGGGAGCACTTGAATTTTCCATTCCTCCAATTTGCCTTGAGATTCACGCCTCCAGCGGTGTTTGGGACGACTAATGGCGGAGCTCTGATGAATTAGATTTAGGTTTAAGGTTCGAGTTAGGTTCACCAGAGGCTCCTCAAGTGGCAGCAAGGCAGCGGTGGCGCCATGGGTTGAAAGGGGGCGGTGGATGAGGACAACAAAGACGAGCTATTAGGAGGCGATGGTGGATTCGGAAGCGGTAGCTACTGGAAACGAGGAAGAAGGTCAGCAATAGGGATCTGGTTGGAGAGGAGGAAGGAGGAGGTGCAGGAGGGTGCTTGGGGTAGATGGAGGGAAGCGGGAGACGGAGGAGCGGAGTGGCTTGTCGGCGAGCAGCACAAAGAACAGTGGCGGTAGGGTGGGAGGCGGCAAGGGTTTGGGGAGGGAAGGGGAAGAAGAGAATTTATATGGTTTGTGGGAAGGATGAGATTCTTTAAATTAAAATCTAATAGCTCAAATTCGAGTATTCACTAACAAAAAACACTTACATACCCACCTAGGCACCGCGTAAACTGTATGCTCAAAGAGGCCCTGCTGCTCTAAGTGGCTTCGGCTTTTGGCTTCCAGAAGCCGAAATAAACGTGTCAGCTTCTTAATTTCGGCTTTTTTGTTTGCCTTTTTGGGTTTTTCTGTTTTTATTTTTCCCTTTATTTCTTTGCATTATCTGTGGAGATATAATGATATTTTAATTTTTTTTTTCTTAAATTTCTTCATTTTTAATTATATAACTCAATAAAAGTTAACCGTTACTATAATATAATTTTAATAAAAAACTAATAGTGAAAAGTTGTAGCCACTTGAAGCGGGCCTCAACTAAAACTTGAGCAGGTTTAAAAAGGAGGCAGTCTAGCCCCTATCGTGATGGCGAGATGGGCAGCATGCACGGCCCAAAACTCCCGCCGTCCCAGCCAAACCTTTGCGCATGCAGCCTAGTTCGGACCGCAGATAAAAAGCGCGATGCAAATTCGGGTACGCATCAGCCGTCCAATGAAGCCTCTGCGGCCCCGATCGAGTAGGAACGGCTACAGGGGGACGTTTTAAGAAAAAGACACCCTGTATTAACATTTGTTACCGTTTGCTCACTCCCAGATTGGATCGGAAAAAAGAGTGTGCCTTTCTCACGGTACCCAAAGGCGCTTAGTATCGAAAATCGTGAGACAGGTCAGCACTTCAAACAGGATTCTTCATATTTCTTCAATTTTAGATTCCAAGCGTTAATACAATCGAAAACCAAGATTTAGCATGACATATCATTCTTTTATCCTATGGATAACGTGCTGGATGGGGGAAAACTCAGATCAGCTTATTCGACCGAGTTAAAACCGAGCCGAACTTGAGATTGGGACTACTTGTGGGCCAGTTCTTCCACCTCTGTGAAAGACAAGTGAACCATTTCGCATGACCTTGCTTGCTTGTGGATTTCTGTCGTGTTTCCCTTGGGCTCCAGTTTCTTCTGGTGACTGCTGTTTTTCATCTGCGCCTCCATTGTTTTCTTCTTGTGACAAGTTTTGTTCTGAATCACCATTTCGATGTTCTTCTTGTTTGTTTTTGTAGAAAAAGATTATCAAGGCGACAAAAAGGGAAGATGTCGTGGCAACTCCAGTAAGGATGATAGGTCCGGTAAAACTGGCAAAGGTGAGACCAAGGTTCCAAAAACCGGAACCGGAAAAAATCCCAATTGGAGGCCGGTAACGGTAACCGGGCGGTTACCGGCCGGTTACCGGAAAAACCGGTAAAAAACCGCTCACAATTTAAAAATCAAAATTTGAATTTTGAGATATTTTGAAACCGGTAACCGGAAAAACCGGCCGGTAACCGGAAAACCGGAAAAAACCCGGCCAAAATTCGAAAAATAAAAAAAAAATCATATCGGCCGGTTTTTCGGTTACCGGTCTCCACCGGTAAAACCGGTAACCGCCGGGATTTTGAACCATGGGTGAGACTGCCTGAACTGGTGAAGCTCCCCACATTTTGGCAGTTGTTTTGATCTCCAATCCATTTCCGCTCGATTTGAATTATAGTGTCTCCCCCTGTTATATTGAGGATTGCCAGTGAGATGTCTCCAATTAGAGGGGATCCCTTTGGAAGTGCCTGTGGAAGAACATAGCGTTTTTTTGTTAGCTCATGTGCTCCAGTTCAGATTATTTTTCATCCTTATGCAAACTAAAAGCAAGCTAATCTTGTATTTGGTTATCCAAACTAAATATAAGAAGTAACGTTAAACTTACAAAGCCAAAACCAGCAGTCTTATAAATTGGTCCGACCATGGAGTACCTCTTGCAGTTTTCAAGAAATAATTTCATGTATGGAATTTCATCCACAAAAGCAACAATGCCACCATTCTTGCTTCCCCTGGAAAGTGCATTGTGTGCATCTTCAGGGTTATGATAAGGCTTGATCTTTGATCTGTGAAAACCAAGTTCTTCCAAAAGACCCATGACAAAGGAACCATTCCGATACCCTACATATTCTCCATTTTTTAGGAGTTCATGGATGTCCTTTACACCTGGTTGGAGCTGTTGTACAGTTAGCATTGATGTCAAGCTTGCAGTGTAACTTGACTTGAGTACCAGGAGAAAAAAGAGCCATACAACCAACACTATCCGAGAGACAAGACATTTCACCTTCTCCTCTGCAAAAATTGTGACGAAGAGTTCAGTTATTTTTTTAGACATCTTAAATCAAACTTCACAAGACCAAACTTAATTCATAAATTTCAAACGTGGGTTTTGCTTCTCCACTGGGTTTTGCTCTATTTCTTATCCTAATTTAGTCTTATTGTTTAGGTTCAGTAGATATTGAGTAGTAGTAGTTGGAGTTACACACCAAACAGTGAAGAGAGCTACGTGGAGACCATAGAGAGGCTGCTCGTAGCCTTATGTACTATGGAGATGACACTAAGATGAGCATTTAATGGAGAGTCATGGCAAATTAATTTCTAATGTAAATTTGTTGTTTGTACCATCTTTTATCATGAAATATTACTCTTAGATGATGTTATGGACCATGCAACTAATGTCTTGATATTGAGTGGTGAAGAACCATATGACATTTTCATGTGTTTGCAATGACCAAGATAAGAGGGTGGGAGGGGGTAGACATGAATGTCATCATCGGTTGTGTAGAATAAAATACCAGAAAGACGAGTATATGGTACTATCCAGCATTCCATTTCCATCTTCCAATTGGAAAGGCTACTAGCAAACTAGAGTGTAGAGTAAGCATGACTGGGCCTAGTAGGGTTTTGACGTCATTTCACAAAAGCTAACATGAAGTAGGAAGTACCAGATTAGCAGATCTTGAAAAGCATAAACATACTACATGTTCAACATGGAGGCCAAAATGTTATTTCTTACCTTAAGATAAACTTGGTAGACAAATTCATCGTAGCTCGAACTGGCAATCCCTGTGGTGTTAAACATTATGTATTCATAAGGGAGTGCATAAAGAAGTCTCTTTACTGCCTCTTCAAAGACATCAATTGCAAGGCCCCTTGCTTTAGTCACACCTGTAATGGGATCTTCATCAACATCTATGTATTCTGGAGGACCACCTTTGACAACACCAACTTGAAGCTTCTTCCCTCTTACTGGAAGTTTCCAGCCCCTTGGTGGCTTTGTAGACTCTCCCGGCCAAATCACAATATTCAGATTGGGTTGGTTGTTCCCATATGTTGTATTTGATCTCTTCTGATCTAATTTATTTGAAATTCCATTTTGTTCAGTCCAAAACCCAATTTCTCTCTGTCCTTTCCCAACTACATTTATTATTTGAAACACAGAAACTTGCAGCTGCCCATCTGAAAGGTCAAAATAACCACTTAAACCTCTAAATTTATTTTGCAAGATAGCCTTTAGGATTGCTGGGCCATTTGTTGAAGTTTCCAAGGTTTCCAGGCTTGATTTTTTTTGCAGGAGGTGTTCTATGAGATACTGTTTTGGTAACCTTGGTCTTTTCTGCTGCTTGTGCGACCGCCCAGATTGCATCATACCCCCATAGCCCAAAGACGCTTAGTTTCAATGTTGGATCATTTGGGTTATCAATTTGGAACCTCCTCTTTAATTTAGTGGCAGATATGTTGGCAACGTTAATTGGTAGAGCTAAGTCTGATGGGAGGTTTCAAGGAGTTGTTGTAAATATTGCGGTATAAGCATATTTGCACATTTAATTCCAGCCAACATAATATAAACAATATATTTACAGCATAAGAAGAATGACATTAATTGCATATAAACATGGAATTCTAACATGTCATTCAACTCCACATATATATTCAAAGAATATAACATTAATACTGCTGGGAATAACAATATATAGAACAGTTCTAAGAACAATTGAACAATTAAATCTAGCACAGAACAAATTAATTGTTTCATGGTTGCTCTCAGAACAGAGTTGCGTAAAATCAAAGATTTTGGCCTTCTCATGCACATGTTTATTTAATCACAATTGATCTAAAAACTAAAATCAGGATTTGAGCTCACAATCAAGTTTTCTACTGTCACAGCCGATCAAACATAGATAACAGCAGTGCAATACTTTCGGTATAAAATTGTTCACAGTCAAAACAGTAAACAACAATTAACAGACAGTTCCAGAATGATTATAAAGCATCTAACAGCCTGATACCATGCAATGTATATATAAGAGAACCGAAAGTAATGACAGGAAGGTACTCTCCTTAATACAAAATAGCTACTGCACAGCAAGCATATACTGGATTGTGAACAAATCTAGCCAGACGAAAGCAGCATCCAGATGGACAGTAGAAAACTAAACCCTAGAGCTCAAGGTCCTAATCCAGTCCAGATCAATTTCAGACTTACAAGTTCATCACTGAGCATGTATATGCGCCCACAAGCATTCACAGCAAACCCTCAATATTTGAACAGGAATACAGATCAAGGAATACTGCAGTGAATAACAAATAGACAGTAAAACTCACAAATCGGACAATACTCAAAATTGTCCAGAAGCCGTAGGCTGCAGGAGAAATCAATACACGCGGCAAGGCACGACAAATCGCTCACCCAGAAAATCTATCAACCCGCTGTCACGCGCAGGTAGATGATTCACGGAGATACAATGCCGCTCTTCACTTCTCAGCCGAAAACCAGAGGTGAAGTCGAGGTACAGAGATGCCGCACAAGACCACGATATGCGCACTGGCCGAGCGCGCACACACACAGCAGGGAGCCGTCGTCACCTTCTCCTCTCTCGGATGGAACTTCAAGATCCCAAGTCCCCACACCCCAAAATAGGGTTTGCGCAGGAGACCAAGACCAAGCCTCAATCGGAAATAGCCGAAGCCAATACCCTCAGCACCACCAGAAACCAGAGAGGAGGAAGAAGACTCAAGAGGCAAAAACCAGATCGGAGCAAGAAGATGCCTTCCACCGTAGAGAGCCTCGGCCTTTTTGAAGAAGAAGAGGCGGGGTCTGCGAGGGGTGACGCCAGCGGTCGTGCCCGAGAAGCCCGCACCAGCCGCGCCTCCAACGCTCGCCTCCATCGCCGCCTCCCTTCGCCAAAAATCCGGATCTCAGGAGGGGAATCGCAACCGCCACGGGAGAGGCCCAAGCGCCGCACGCACCGCGGGGAGGAGACTCTGTCTCCTCCCCCTTATCTCTTGTGCAGGCAACAGACAGGTGGGCCCCGCCCTAGGTTCCATCCGGTGGCATGAACTCAATTGGGAAATTCCCAAAATGCCCCTCGCATACAACAGTCCCCACCAATTTACCAATTGGTAAAAGATGTCCAAAGTCTTGTTTAATATACAGTTGTTCGACTATGGGTACCTTACGGGTTTGAACTCAAAGCCTAGTGATAAGGACTACGACTCTGCACAGACAAAGGAGGACTACGCCTTGATCCAATGCCTTGGTGTGAGAATTTTCGCCCAAATCACATTCTGTACTGGGCGGCTTGCCCTTTCCCTCTCGGGTTGGGACGTTCCGGTCATGTCCCCGTATCTATCTCATGAGTGTTTAAGAAAGTATACCCTTATCTTTCTTCGATCGCGACCTCACGATCTCACTCACGTAGGTGAACTCTTCTAGGAATCCTGTAGGACGATTCCATAAGTCATATAGACCTAGAGTTCATTAAGAGCCAACGCTCAACCTTCCATACAGAAAGAGCACTGCAGCTAATGGGACCCATTAGATGTGCTCTTTAATCTCACACAGTTTGTTGTCCTAGAGCCTAGTTCACGGGATCTCCGATCTCCTAGGTTAGGTTACCACCAATATGAGCCTTTATACGGGTATAAGCCCCATTCCCTGTGACGCTGCTTGGATGACCTTCCGCGCCAATCCTTTAGTGAAAGGATCTGCCAAGTTCCTTTCAGACTGGATGTATTCTACAGTAATAACACCCGTCTCTCTGGCATGCCTTACCGACTTAAGTCGTCTCTTTATGTGTTTTGAGGACTTCATATTGTCCTTCCTACTCTTCGCCTTAACCAGAACGGTTTGGTTATCGCAGTAGGTCAAAATAACTGGAATAGGTTTTTCCAGCACAGGTAGGTCAGAAAGGAGTTCTCGAATCCATTCTGCCTCTACAGCTGCTGAATCAAGCGCTACAAATTCAGCCTCCATAGTGGACCGTGTAATAATAGTCTGTTTAGAAGACTTCCATGACACGGCCCCACCTGCTAGAGTGAATACATAACCACTCGTAGCCTTCATGTCATCCGAGTCACCGATCCAGTTAGAATCACTGAATCCTTCCAAGACTGCAGGATGACCAGAATAGTGTATTCCCAAATTAGGATTTCCCTTCAAGTATCTTAGTACTCTTTCTAGTGCTATCCAATGACCATCTCCTGGATTGGACGTATAACGACTCAATCTGCATACAGCATATGAGATGTCTGGCCTCGTTGCACTAGTTAAGTACATCAGGGATCCTATGATCTGAGAATATTTAAGTTGATCCTTCCCATGCCCGGTGTTCTTATGTAGCTTTGCATTTGGATCATAGGGTGTAGCTGCTGGCTTACAGTCCTTAAACCCAAATCTGGTTAGGACTTTATCCACATAATGGGACTGCGAAAGAGTAATCTCATTCTCACCCTTTATAAGCTTAATGTTTAAGATAACATCAACTTCACCCAGATCTTTCATATCAAAATTCTGGGAAAGGAAAGACTTTGTATTATTGATCACATCAATGTTGGTCCCAAATAGCAGTATGTCATCTACGTAAAGACATAGAATGACACCTTCGCCCCCATTAAACCGATAGTAGACACATTTATCGGCTTCGTTTACACAAAAGCCGACCGACGTCATCGTACTATCGAATTTCTCATGCCATTGCTTAGGAGCTTGCTTTAGTCCATACAAAGATTTAATCAATCGACATACTTTCCTTTCTTGCCCCTCAACCACAAATCCTTCAGGCTGTTGCATATAAATCTCCTCATCCAACTCTCTGTTTAGGAAAGCGGTCTTTACATCCATTTGATGTACTAGGAGTTTGTATGCAGCAGCTAGCGCTAAAAGCACTCGAATTGTGGGTAAACGGGCCACAGGAGAGTATGTATCAAAATAGTCTTCACCTTCTTTTTGCGTGAAACCTTTAGCCACTAATCGGGCCTTGTACTTTTCAATAGTACCATCAGGTCTGCGCTTTCTTTTAAAGATCCACTTGCAACCTACTGGCTTACAACCAGGTGGGAGATCTGCAATTTCCCAAGTTCTGTTAGCAATGATGGAATCCATCTCGCTATGGACTGCCTCCTTCCAGTAATCCACATCCGGAGATGCGTATGCCTCTGAAAGGGTTCGTGGTTCATCATCCACGACATAAGTGACAAAGTCATCCCCAAGTGACTTCTCGGTCCTCTGTCTCTTACTCCTCCTCAACTCCAAATCTGGAGCGGTGTTATCCACACTAGGAGAAATAGAGAGATCATCTATGCCGACATGTCTACTGTCTTCATTCGGTCTCATAGGAAACACATGCTCAAAGAATGTCGCATCACGAGATTCCATCACTATATTAGTAGCGATGTCACTCACCTCGGATTTGACCACTAGAAATCTATAAGCTGTGCTATTAATAGCATATCCTAGAAAGACACAATCAACGGTCTTAGGACCAAGCTTCCTTTTCTTCGGCAACGGCACATGCACTTTTGCAAGGCATCCCCACGTTCGAAAATAGGATAAGTTGGGTTTTCTCCCCTTCCATCCTTCATAGGGTGTTTCCTCCTGATTGCGAGGTGGAACCCTATTCAGGACATAGTTAGCTGTGAGAACTGCCTCACCCCACCAATAGTCCGACATACCTGAACTCTGAAGCATGGCGTTAACCAAGTCACAAAGAGTTTGGTTCTTCCTTTCGGCTATTCCATTAGATTGGGGTGAGTATGGTGGAGTAACTTCATGAATTATTCCACTTTCTTCACAGAATTGGGAGAACTCATGTGAGACGTACTCACCGCCTCGGTCCGACCTTAACCGTTTGATTTTCTTTTCTAGTTGATTTTCAACTTCAGCTTTATAGATTTTAAAGTATTCAAGTGCTTCATCTTTCGACTTAAGTAGATAAATATAGTAATACTTAGTCGCATCATCTATGAGAGTTAAGAAATATCGTTTGCCACCTTTCGTTAATATTCCATTCATCTCACAAAGATCAGAGTGGATTAGTTCAAGTGGAGAAGTGCTTCGCCCTTCAACACTATGAAAAGGTTTTCGGGGCTGCTTAGCTTGCACACACACTTCGCACTTTGAACCCTTCTCATAATTATAGCTTGGAATTAAACTCATCTTACTTAACCGCGTAATGGCTTCAAAATTAACATGACACAACCGTGAATGCCAAATATCATGAACTTTATTGTAATGGGAAACATTGTAAACGTTTACATTATTCAAATCAAGAATGGATAAGCGGAACATGCCTCCGCTATCATAGCCTTTGCCCACAAAATTACCAAACTTAGTCAAAATGACTTTATTTGATTCAAACACAAGCTTTATTCCTTGCCTACATAACATTGACCCGCTAAGAAGGTTGCGCGTCATCGCAGGCACGTACAGCACGTCTCTTAGGATGAGTGTTTTGCCCGAAGTAAGCTTCAGGCAAACCTGTCCAATCCCACGTACTGTTGCGGCGGCTCCGTTGCCCATTAGGACGGATCCACCACCTTCACCCTGAAATGAAGAGAAACAAGATCGATCAGCACATATATGTCTAGTAGCACCTGTATCAATCCACTAATCAATAGATGGACTTGCCATAAAGGCCATAGGTACGTACTCATCTGAGCTGGTACTCGCCAGCGCAACATGAACCTCAGCCTTGTGGCTCTTGTGCTGACCCGGAGATGGACCCTTGCCCTTCCGATTGCGGCAATGATTGGCCTTATGGCCAGCCTCACCGCAAACGAAGCAGACGATGTCCTCCTTCTTCTTCTTCATTTTCTTAGGCTGTAGCTTGACTTGGGGCTGACTCTTGAACTTGGGTTTCCCAGGTCCTCCACCATTCTTAAGTTGAACTTGATGAGCCTGAACTTGAGCCTTTCCCGAGCCGTCACCGGCTCTAGCACGCTCCTCGACATTAATAGCAGCTGACAGCTCATTGAGTGTCAAGCGCTCCTTTATATGCCTCCGAGCGGTCACAAAGTCACGCCACGAAGGCGGTAACTTAGCCAAAATGACATTTACTTGAAACTTCTCAGGCAGAGCGCAGTCGTACTGACATAAGTCACGTACATGGAGTTGAAGCTCATGGAGCTGCTCCATCACCGACCGGCCCTCAACCATCTTGTAGTTCAAGTAATTGGCTGTAACAAAGGACTCATTTCCATTATCTCCCTCGGAGTATTTCTCCTCGAGCTCATCCCAAAGTTGTTTGGCATTAGTGAAGTTGACATAGACGTCAAACAAGCGATTAGACAGGATGGCCAGCAAACGGGCTAAGACTGCATTATTAGCATCTTCCCATTTCATCGTCTCAGGGATCTCCAGCGGAAACGCCGGTGGACTTGAGATGATCCAGAAGAGCTTAAGGTCAGTCAGCCAAAGTTTTGCCTTTGCCTGCCAGCGCTTGAAATTGACTCCGTCAAACACTTCAGGTTTCACGACATCAGATGAGGAAGCCATTTCTTTCAATATAGATTTTCTGGATTGTTGTAAATATTGCGGTATAAGCATATTTGCACATTTAATTCCAGCCAACATAATATAAACAATATATTTCCAGCATAAGAAGAATGACATTAATTGCATATAAACATGGAATTCTAACATGTCATTCAACTCCACATATATATTCAAAGAATATAACATTAATACTGCTGGGAATAACAATATATAGAACAGTTCTAAGAACAATTGAACAATTAAATCTAGCACAGAACAAATTAATTGTTTCATGGTTGCTCTCAGAACAGAGTTGCGTAAAATCAAAGATTTTGGCCTTCTCATGCACATGTTTATTTAATCACAATTGATCTAAAAACTAAAATCAGGATTTGAGCTCACAATCAAGTTTTCTACTGTCACAGCCGATCAAACATAGATAACAGCAGTGCAATACTTTCGGTATAAAATTGTTCACAGTCAAAACAGTAAACAACAATTAACAGACAGTTCCAGAATGATTATAAAGCATCTAACAGCCTGATACCATGCAATGTATATATAAGAGAACCGAAAGTAATGACAGGAAGGTACTCTCCTTAATACAAAATAGCTACTGCACAGCAAGCATATACTGGATTGTGAACAAATCTAGCCAGACGAAAGCAGCATCCAGATGGACAGTAGAAAACTAAACCCTAGAGCTCAAGGTCCTAATCCAGTCCAGATCAATTTCAGACTTACAAGTTCATCACTGAGCATGTATATGCGCCCACAAGCATTCACAGCAAACCCTCAATATTTGAACAGGAATACAGATCAAGGAATACTGCAGTGAATAACAAATAGACAGTAAAACTCACAAATCGGACAATACTCAAAATTGTCCAGAAGCCGTAGGCTGCAGGAGAAATCAATACACGCGGCAAGGCACGACAAATCGCTCACCCAGAAAATCTATCAACCCGCTGTCACGCGCAGGTAGATGATTCACGGAGATACAATGCCGCTCTTCACTTCTCAGCCGAAAACCAGAGGTGAAGTCGAGGTACAGAGATGCCGCACAAGACCACGATATGCGCACTGGCCGAGCGCGCACACACACAGCAGGGAGCCGTCGTCACCTTCTCCTCTCTCGGATGGAACTTCAAGATCCCAAGTCCCCACACCCCAAAATAGGGTTTGCGCAGGAGACCAAGACCAAGCCTCAATCGGAAATAGCCGAAGCCAATACCCTCAGCACCACCAGAAACCAGAGAGGAGGAAGAAGACTCAAGAGGCAAAAACCAGATCGGAGCAAGAAGATGCCTTCCACCGTAGAGAGCCTCGGCCTTTTTGAAGAAGAAGAGGCGGGGTCTGCGAGGGGTGACGCCAGCGGTCGTGCCCGAGAAGCCCGCACCAGCCGCGCCTCCAACGCTCGCCTCCATCGCCGCCTCCCTTCGCCAAAAATCCGGATCTCAGGAGGGGAATCGCAACCGCCACGGGAGAGGCCCAAGCGCCGCACGCACCGCAGGGAGGAGACTCTGTCTCCTCCCCCTTATCTCTTGCGCAGGCAACAGACAGGTGGGCCCCGCCCTAGGTTCCATCCGGTGGCATGAACTCAATTGGGAAATTCCCAAAATGCCCCTCGCATACAACAGGAGTTGTTCCACATCTTGTAGATGATGGCCTCTGGATCCTCGAGTATGCAGATGATACTATTCTCTTCATGGACCATGATCTACTCCAAGCCAAAGACCTTAAACTAGTGCTAAGTACCTTTGAGCAACTTTCGGGGTTGAAAATTAATTTCCATAAGAGTGAGCTTTTCTGTTATGGTAGTGCTAAGGATTGCGAGCATGAGTATGCTCAACTTTTTGGTTGCAAAACCGGGGGCTTACCTTTTAAATATTTTGGTATTCCTGTGCATCATCGTAAACTCTCTAACAAAGATTGGGCAGTCATTGAGGAGAGATTCCAAAAGAAGCTCAGCAGTTTGAAAGGAAAGCTTCTTTCCGTTGGAGGAAGGCTAGTTTTGATCAATTCGGTCTTAACTAGTTTAGCTATGTATATGCTTTCCTTTTTTGAAGTCCCTAAGGGTGTTTTACAAAAACTTGATTTTTACCGTTCAAGGTTCTTTTGGCAAAGTGATAGTCATAAAAAAAGTACAGGCTTACTAAGTGGAGTGTACTTTGTAGACCAAAGGACTGTGGCGGGTTGGGTATCCAAAACCTTGGGATTCAAAACAAATGTCTCTTGAGTAAATGGTTGTTTAAACTTATTAATGAGGATGGTGTTTGGCAAAATCTTCTAAGAAGGAAATATTTGACCAATAAAGCCATAACTCAAGTTTATAAACGACCGGGTGACTCCCATTTTTGGTCGGGGCTAATGAAGGTCAAGGATGATTTCTTGGCTCATGGTTATTTTCGAATTCAAAAGGGAACTCAAGTTAGATTTTGGGAGGACATTTGGTTAGGAAATAAACCCTTAAGGGATGTCTATCCATCTCTCTATAGGATGGTGAGGAAAAAGAATGTTACTGTGGCTAAGGTTTTAGCTTCTACGCCACTGGATGTGTCATTTAGAAGAGGTTTGGTGGAAGGTAATTTAACAGCGTGGTACGACTTAGTCTCTAAAGTTGTGACAGTTAACCTTACAAATGAGAAGGATGTGTTTGTTTGGAACTTACATAGGAGTGGGTCTTTCACGGTTCGCTCTATGTATTTGAATCTGATTCAGGAGGGAGTCTTACCTACGAAAAAATCCACTATGGAAAATAAGAGTGTCTTTGAAAATTAAAATTTTCCTTTGGTTTCTCCAAAAAGGGGTCACTCTTACAAAAGATAATCTAGCAAAAAGGAATTGGCAAGGGAGTGTCAAGTGTTGTTTTTGTAACTCTTTGGAGACGATACAACATCTTTTCATTGATTGTCACTTTGCTAGATTTATATGGAACACAGTGCACATCACCTTTGGAATTCATCCACCATCTAGTATATCGGATATGTTTGGCTCTTGGCTTCATGGCATCGGGGCAAAACTCAAAAATCAGATTTTACTAGGTGCTGCGGCTCTCTGTTGGGCAATGTGGTTGAATAGAAATGATGTGGTGCTCAATAATGCTAAAACCAACACTTTTCTGCAAATCATTTTCAGGGCAACATATTGGATCCGGCAATGGTCCTTGTTAAGTAAAGAAGAAGAAAAACCAATCTTCAAGAATGGATGCCAGATTTTGGAGACGGTCATTATGGAGGTCTTTGCAAAATTTGGATGGAAGTTCCGGAATAGGATTGAGGCGTAGTGTATGTTTTTTCATGTATCTTGTGTCTTTTGTTTTGTGTTAGTTATTGTGCTTGAATGCTCTTGGTTATAACCTTTAAGCTGCGTACGATCTTCGGATTGTAGAGGCTGGGACCTTTTTCATTCTCTTAATGAAATTTTCCCTTGATCTAAAAAAATTTGGAACCTCCTCTTCCATCTAATGGTGAAGTTGTCAAGTTCTGTCGATTTAGGGACATAAAACTCAACCCCCAAGGCACCACTCATTGCTTCCATGACTGAAGGATTTAATGAGTCTATGAGGTTGGTTACTCCATCTGTCATGATCCATACAAATCCTTCGCTCATCATCCCGACCTCTTTTGCTTTTGTGAAGAGGAGGGAGGCCAAGGAAGGTGGCATATGTACAACAAAAACCCTCATTTGCATTGTCATGACCTTATAGAGTTCTTGGGTAATTTGTTCACTTGTTGCTGATTGATCTATTGCACTACGATAAGGAACACGAGCAAAATACAAGAGATATAAGAAAACAACTGCTCACCAATTCCTCAATAAAGTGAGACCAATGACTACTTAGATTAGGATTAGCAGTCTCCAGCCATGTCTTAGTTGATTCAATAACACCGAAATATGTTGCACCTGTAGCGAGTGATCTAGTAACACCTGGACTAATTCCTCCGTGAAAACCTGGAAGATAGCTCAAGAGTACTACAATGCTCCAAGTTCTCTCTTTTTGTTCAATAAAAAACAGACAGGAGCTAACCTCTCAGACCATCAGAAATCCAAACTGTCTTAACCATCTGAAATATATTCTTTGGATCCTGTTTAAAACATATGAAGAAAGGTGCATCACCCATGTATCAAGATTATGAAATACAACAAGAAGCATTACTATTCAAGCCCATGTAAAGTGAATACAAAATTTAGGAAACGATCTCACACCTTAGTCCCTGTAATTATGAAATTTTTGTACGAATAATCTATTTTTTATTTGAAATTACATAAATACACCCGCGGGAAATTTTTTTTACACAAATAGCCTCCAGTCACCCAATGGGGGGCAACTACAGCCTTTCGCCCAACCGGGAGGCGACATTTGGGAATATGAGAACAGTTGGTCGAATCATTGCTGTCGCCTGAGCGTTGGGCGACTGAATTGTAGTCGCTGTACGATTGGGCGACTGTAATTGCAGTTGCCCAAGCCAGGGCGATAGAGGGGGGTTTTAAGACAGCACACTCGGCCGCCGCCCACTACCTTCCACTTTTTTCACTCATTCTGCGCACAGAGAAGAAACGGGAGAAGAAGATAAAAGAAGAGGAGAGGAAGAAGGGGAAGAAAAGGAGGGGGAGAAGAGAGGAAGCAGGGGAAGAAAAGGAGGGGGAGAAGAGGAGAAGGAGAGGAGGACAGGGTAGGAGGAGGAGGTGAGGGAGGAAGGAGTGGAAGCTATTCCATCCATTTGGATCCAAGTATTTTTTTATTATGTTGTATTTGCATTATTATTTATATGAAATGTTGGTGTTAGTACAAATTTTAGATGTAGAAAATTTAGTACAATTTTAGTATAGAAATATTAGTGTAACAAAGTTTGAGTATACATTTTGTAGTATAGAAATTTTAGCACAATTTTTAGTATAGAAAGTTTAGTATTGTGCGATGTTATTTGACATGTCACAAAATTGAAACATATATGCAGACCGACATCATCAATGGCCACTACATTGAGAGTGTATTACGGTGCTGGAACCATTCGTGAAGGTCTGAATGGTGTGGATTTGAGCGATTTTTCGCAAGTCACTCTCGTACTTCCGGATGACGAGAATGCTCGAATGGCAGATGTGCAGCATTGGCTGACCCAGAGTTTTTCATTGAACCCCGAGGTGTGCAGCGTCGTCGTGCAAGGGCTTTGGAGCCGGTCTCCCACGGACATCAGATGGGAGTTGAAGACATTGATGCGCTCTGCTTCGTAGAAGGGCTTTGTGCAAGGGTGTCGGCGCCGTGGATACGAGTGTGTGCTACTTGTGCAACCGTGCTCACTACAAGCAGCTGCGCAAGCTCGTGCGTCCGCCCTTGCTCCGGGAGGTGCTAGCAGCTCGGGTGGGCTGCATGTTGGCGAAGATGATGAAGTTGCTCGTGATAAAGCCGATGCGGTACATGGAGAAGAGTTACAGCCGTCAAGCCACAGAGAGGGAACTGGGCAAGCCAATGAAGGAGAGCATAATGAGTACATCGTGCAACAGATGGACTCTGATGACCAGAGGGCATGGGATGAAGAGGAAGCTGTAGAGGACGACGACGAGGACGATTCCGATGAGGATGAAGTTCCTATCCCCTAGGAATGGAACCGGTTTAATGCCAAGGGTGTTTCCGCACATGATGAGTATGAATCACCATGGGAGTATCATGAGACAGAGGTTCGGTTGCATACTATGTTTGCGGACAAGGAAGCGCTGCAGGATGCCATCAAGCTTTGGGTCCTTTCAATGCAACGGACATTTCGTGTCATCAAATCAAGCCAGGAGCAGTACACTATGAAATACGAGCAGGCTGGTTGTCCTTGAAGGGTGCACGCACGTAGACCCAAGTATGAGACTTACTGGATTGTGTCCAACTGTCCAAGGTGGAGCCGCACTCCTGCATTCTAAACACTGTCTTAGCGAGGCATCGTAACCTGACGTTCGGATTTATAGCCAATTTGATGTATCGGGAGATAGTGGAGAAGAAAGACATGAAGGCCACACATATTGTGGTAGCTATCGAGAATAAATTCAAGTATAAGATTAGCTACACGAAGGCATGGCGTGTCAAGCAAAAGGCGTTGGAAAAACGTTTTGGGACTTTCGAGGCGGCGTACGGCAACCTTACTCGTATGCTTAAGGTCCTGTAGGAAAGGAACCCGGGCACGTACATCGCCTTGCACGACAAGCCGTCCATAAGTCCACCAGGATATGCGGTGTTGCAGAGAGCATTGTTTGCATTTGGTGCTAGCATTGAAGCATTCTGGCACATGCTGTCAGTGATCTCAGTTGACGGGACCTTGTTGACAGGAAAATACAAAGGGCAGATCCTGACGGCCATAGGCGTTGACGGTAACAATCAAATATTGCCGCTGGCCATTGCATTTGTGGAGAGTGAGAATTATGAGAGCTGGCTGCGGTTTCTCAGACATGTGAGGGCTGCAGTTGTAGGCACTCTTCCTGGTGTGTGCATAATCCATGATGCGCAGTGACATGACAAAATGAGTCAGCTTTGCTCAGTGAGATGACAAAAGAGGCCAGCTTTGCACAGTGACATGACAAAACAGGCCAGCTTTGCTCAGTGAGATGACAACACTGGGCAACTTTGCTCAGTGAGATGACAACACAGGACAGCTTTGCTCAGTGAGATGACCAAAGAGGTCAGCTTTGCCCAGTGAGATGACAAAAGAGTGCAGCTTTGCGCAGTCACATGACAACGGGGAAGCTTTGCGCAGTGACATGACAAAACGAGGCAGCTTTGCTTAGTGAGATGACAAAAGAGGCCAGCTTTCCGCAGTGACATGACAACACGGGGCAGCTTTGCTCAGAGAGATGACAACACCGGGCAGTTTTGCTCAGTCACATGGCATGGCGACGTAGCCTTTTTGCAGTGATATGGTAGAACGCCCAGCTTTACTCAGTGCTACGACCACGCGGACCATCTTTACACGTTGGAGTAGAGAGAAAACGGACCCTATAAATTGGTGTGCATTCTATTTCGCAGGCCACACTGCACTTCCAAACCCCACACTACACCGCGCTTCCTTCACCCCACCGGGATGGACAAAAACCAGAAAAAGCAATGGGAGGAGATCCGTGACCTAGCACGGTCAGCTGCCGCCCGCGATGAGAAAATAAGGGCTATTGCGGCCCGGGTAGAACAAGCCCAGCGTGCTATGAGGTTAGCTCCCCGCAATGAGCGGCCGCGTAGTAACAACCCCATCCCGAACGTCCCCATCGAGCGTTCGCCGCAACTCCCACCTGAGGGGGAGACACCCCCCTTTGTTGGTGCGGGGACACGTGCAAGTTCTTCAAGTCTAAGCACCGCATCAGCCTAGGTATGCGTTACTGGGGTTGCGCAAACTACTCCAGTGACTACCCCGATCGCCGTTTTGACACCGCAACCTATTGGCAGCCGGTAACGACCATATGCACCATTTTCCCCCTACCTTTTCTCCTTCACAGCACGCACTAACAATCTCTCCCCTTTATTTACAGTCTCCGGAGCCCCTATGTGGCTACCGCAAATGGATCGATCTTGAGATCCACCCTGCGGACCAATGGACCCTCGACTTCGAGGAGTGGAATGTCACACAGGAGAAGGAGTTGCTGGAGGAGGAGTGCTGCAAGAACGAGCAAACCCTGCGTATACAACGCGAGACGCAAGCTCATCTCGAAGTGTGCACGCGTAGGGAGCGGGAGGCTCGCGAGAGGGAGCGCGAGAAAAAGAGGGAAATGGCGGCTAAGGCAAAAGAGGCCGCAGAGTAGTTCAACGTCGAGCGGGCAAGGAAGGGAAAGTGGCCCTGGTCCACACAGTAGGTCGTACGAGCAGTTGGGTGGGTTAGTCGCATATCAAGCTATATGTTATGCATGTAATAAAAATATACGCGGCATGTTACTCCCAACTGTATTATGAAGTTTATTTCTATTCACATAAGCTTATTATCTCGTCTGTTTGCATTCAATGATTCAGATAGCAAGTCATTTAACAATATTAACATACCGGTTCTCTCCGTACACTAATTCTCAGTAAAATCAAAATATCACTTACCACTATATGTATCGATCGTTCTACGGTTAATCGTTCTTAAAATAAATTTTCCAAAATTTTTTATGCACCTACAATATACAGTGAACATAAACTTTTATTACTACTACACCAGATTTTTTCCAGTTTAAAACTACAAAATTGACAAAAATCTAAAAAATCACGGGGAACTGAGTAAAGTCGCCCCCCATTGGGCGACTGCACTGCAAGTCGCCCACCCATTGGGCGACTGCATGCATGTCGCCCAATAGAAAGGCAACTGATTGCAGTTGCCCGAGAGTAGAGCGACAGAAATTTTGTCGGTGTCTGGTTGGGCGAAAGGCTACAGTCGCCCCCCCCCATTGGGCGACTGGAGCCTATTTTTGTAAAAAAATTTCCCGTGGGTATATTTTTGTAATTTCGAATAAAAAATAGATTACTCGTACAAAAATTTCCTGTAATTATAGCCTGACTCTGAAGCCTTGTTTTCAGTGTGTCAACTTGATGCATCATGCCTTCTCCAAATGCGCCTGCAATTGCTCCCCACACAAATTCCCTCCAAACTGCAGCATTAGTTTTACCTCGTTAATAATCTTTTGTATGTTTTCGGAAGCACATGTTGCTCAGTTGCTGTAAAATCCTAATACAAATTAATTAGCACATACTCGGTTGTTAAAGGTGTAATGAATTTTTGGGAAAATTAACCACGATTTAAACCTCTATCTTATGATAGTGAAATAGATAATCGATTCTCAAAATGTCAAACTACCTATCTGAGAGACCATGTGGTCGTGACCCCATGAGAAGTGATGAGTAATTGACAAGGGTTTAGGTCAGTCGAGTTTGGTTTGGGTGGTTCGGACCTTGACGTTGCATGGCGCAATCGGGCTCGGTCGGACTTGGTCATTCCTGGTCAAACGGGTTAGGATGCATATTCTGATATTTTGACAGGTTTGGACCTCAGTGTGTGTAAGTATGGTGTTTTGATGCTATTTACGCTTTCATGTGTCGAGCGGTGCTATTTGACGTATTTCTTGTCTGTGTGACTGCAGGACATCGAGTGGAGTCGTGGCGAGACACGGAGGACCGGACTAGGCGCAGGTGGCGCTGAGGTCAGAACGGTCGGGATGTGTCGAAGACGACGTGGACTCGAGGTGGAGTCGTGGCGAGGCACGGTGGACCGGACCAGGCGCAGGTGGCGCAGAGGTCAGAACGGTTGAGGTGTGCCGAAGACGGCGAAGCTGCGTGGCTTGCAGGGCAAGGAATGAGGAAGCTTCCTGGAAGGTGCGCGAGGGGCGTTTCGGTAAAAACGCAAAGCTGCACTAAAGGAAGTGGATTGTGGGTAAAGCGCAAAAGCTAAATGGGTAAAGCACTTGGTGAACCCATTAGTGGAGACTATAAATAGAGAGGGAGATGGTGTGCTGAAATTTGAGAGAATGTGTGTTAGAGTTAGGGTTCAGTTTGTTCCCTCCATGTATGAATAATCGAGAAAGAGAGAAATAGAAGAGGTGTGAGCTCCTCTCTATGCTCTCCGAGCGTATGTGGACGTAGTGTTTGTTATGTGAGATGAGCTGAGATGTAAACACTCTATTTTAATCTTGTATATCTCCGTTTCATTGTTCAAGAGTTCTTATGTTGAGATGGATTGATTTCTTGCTCTTGTTTTCCTTTATTTTCCTTCTTTGATTTGAGCTCTTCTCTCCCTGAAATCTGGCTCGTGAGGACATCTGTCTTTCTTTTGTGCTCTTCTCTCTTCTTGTCTGCCGTGAGGAATTCATGGTCTTAGGCCATCAAAATCTGCATGCCATTTTTTTGGTTCCTAAAGTCCTTTTAGGAGTTCTTGCGGGCAGCTCTTTGCCTTTGGTGGTTCGGCAGCACTCCCCTTCTTTTTGCCCAGTTTTCGGCAGCAAAAGTCCTGGTGGTTTTGCTCTGAATTCTTTTGCAGCAGCCGTTCCTTGCTTTTTCTTTTAGAAGCTGTCGGCAAGTACTAGCAAATTGGTGTAGTACGGTTTGGCAAGAACCTCCTGTTTACTTGACCGAAGCATTGCATGGTCTTTGGTTCTTTCATGCAGTACGTAACCTTTTCATTTCTTGCCTCCTACTCTTTTTGATTTTTGCTCAATTTGTCTTCAAGTCTTTTTTCTTGCCTTCATGCATCAAGTTGTCCATTGCTCCTTGTTTCCTTTTGGCTAGTATCAATCTCTCTCGGACAGCAGTAGTTTCTCTTCTTCATAGCTTTAGTAGCTATCGGAGAAGTGTTCTCTCTTGTGGATACTTGTGCGGGGACAATTTTTAAGAAGACGACATTCACCCCCCTCTGTCGCCATTTCGATCCTACAATTGGTATCAGAGCCGGTTAGCTCTAATCAATAGATCTTAACCGGTCTCAAGAGCCTTGGCGACGGACAAGTACTCGACCAAGCCGCCCATTTTCGATGGCATCGATTACCTTTTCTGGAAGAGCCGAATGGAGACATACATCCAGGCTCAGGGGTACGCTATCTGGCGCAAGATCAAGGTCCGGTTTGTTGTTCCTGCCGATGAGAACATCAATGCTGGGAATATGCATGATGTTGAGGCAAACGCTAAGGCAAGGAACATCATTATCCAGGGCCTGAGTCGTAGCGAGTTTGACCGCATCTCTCATCTTTCGTCCGCCTTTGATATTTGGGAGACCCTCGATGCATACCATGAGGGCACCACCCAGATTAAGACGGTGCGATAGGACCAGTTCAAGCGGGACTATAACAAGTTCGAGATGCTTGCTGGTGAGTCGTTGGATGAGTGTTTTGCGCGTTTTCACAAGATCTTGAGCAACCTCCGAGCGGTCGGTCTCACATACTCCGACTCGGACAACGCTCGTCAGATGCTTGCTGCACTCGACCTTCGTGTTTGGGAGATGAAAGTGACTACCGTCAAGGACACCACGGACCTCTCGACTTTGACGCTTGACGCGCTGTACTCGCGCCTCAAGACGCACGAGATTGACATTGTCTCTCGTAAGTCGAAGTCTCAGTCGATGGCTTTAGTCACCGATCCCACCTCGGGTCCTGGTCATTCTACTGATTCGCTTTGTGGGTTCTCCCTTGCTGCTCTATGTGATGTAACTGATGATCAGTTAGAGCAGCTCGAGGATGAGCAACTGGCCCTCCTAGCTCGGAAGTTATCCCATGCTTACAAGAGGAGGAGGGACAGAAAGAGGGGAGGACCCGTGATTTGCTTCGAGTGTGGTGGCCCCAACCACATTCGGGCAAACTGCCCTAAACTGGAGAAGGGCAAAGCTGACTACGGCGGTTCGGGCAAGAACGACTACACCGACAAGAACCACAACAAGAAGACTCCAGCGCACCCTCAAGGCAAGAAGAAGTTCCGCGACTTCGGGAAGGCCAAGAAGCTGTTTCACCGCGTCCTCACCGCCTTTGATGACCTCGACCTCAGCGAGGTGGAGGGATGGAGCGACGACGACAGGACGGGTGACCAGGACCCCAAGAGCGGCGATGACTTCTCCGGCATGTGCTTCATGGCCCTCGAGGGCGAACTGAGCGACAGCGAGCTGTACTCCGACTCGGATGAGGTACTCCCTTCTTATGACCAGCTTAATGATGCTTTTCTTAAGCTAGGTGGATTTCATGCTAGAGCTAGGTCTAGGTGTACCGAGTTAGAGAAGGAAGTAGATAGACTGTCACGGGAGATTACTTCACTTAGATCTGCTCCCTCCCGTGACGATTGTGATACATGCCCTGCTTTGCTTGGAGACATGGAGAAACTAAGGACCTCTCATGATAGTTTGTCTTCTGAGCTTGATGTGCTTAAGGTGGAGAATGTTAGTCTGCTTGCGGAGTTAGAGTTGAGTAGGATGGCTGTTACTCTACTTACTACTGATGAGACTACTTCTCCCACCTCATGTGATGTTAAGGACTTTGCTGCTAGAGGACCTTATGCCATGCTCCTTGATCTGCCCGAGTCCTGTGAAAACTGCAATAACTTGAAGATGAACTTAAAATGGGCAGATCATAAAATTACTGAACTACAAGCTTCTTTACTTGAGCCGATTGATTCATGCTTGAACTGTCCTAAGTTAACTGCTGAACTTGAAGCTGTATCCAAACAGTTTCAAGATATGATTGATCATGATAGGAAGTTGGCTCAGTTTGCTTCTAAGGACCCTGTTAGCTCACCATGCAAAAATTGTGAAAAACTAAAAATTGACTTGGTTGCATTGGATGATAAATGTGTGAAGCTAACTAAGGACTTACTAGAGAAGCAACCATCAGCTTGTAATGTGATTGCTGAGAAGGGGAAGGAGCCCAAGGGTAAGATGGAGACGCTTAGCGACGTAAACCAACCGGCTAGTAGTAGGACTGTCCCTTCAGGGTCGGCTGTGCATGCACAAGCCATTCTCTCCTCTACTGTTGGTTCTTCTTCTGCTCCCTTATCCTCTGCTGTTCCCTCTTCTCCCTGCTCTTCTTGCACCTCTCTCTTTCGAGAGTGTCAGTATCTTATGAACACTCTCGAGAGATTTGTAGGCGGCAAGAAGAAGCTTAATCTTATTCTAGACCAATCCAAGATTTGCAAGTTCAATTAAGGTCTAGGATATGATTTTTATGAGGATATGAGGAAGCATCCACCTGCTATTCTCCTACCCATAGTAGGAGGTGTGATCGAGGTCGAGCCCAGATCTGATGAGGTTAAATTCAAATTAGCGGGCTTTGTCCAAGGGATCTCTGACAGCAAGGTGAATCCACCTGCAGCTTCGACCTCTCAGAAGGCGAAGCCTCCCCATGCTACTTCTACCTCTCAGAAGGTGAAGTACCACTGTACCTTCTGTCAGAAGGATGGACACACAGTCGATCGATGCTTCAGGCGCGCTAGGATTGCGCGTAGAGATCGTGCGGAGGCACTTAGGCGTATTCAGGGTCAGCCCCAGATCCTGAGTGCACCTAAGACTAGCACGAGGTCCAGGTTTGCTTCTGACGGGTTTGGGCAGCATCGAGACTTGGTTTTTCTGAGTCTTCTGGTTTTCGTCCTCGTGCTGCTCCAGGTCGTGACTTCCGCCGTCCTGAGGGTACATCTCGTTTCCCCCGTCGGGACAGTTACCCACGGCGTGATCAGCAGGTTGCCGGTGTTTCGACTCGCTTACCCGTAGCAGTCGGATCCAGCAACAGCTTCGGGTCTGCACACAGACCTTCTGGCGTGTTGAGTGACAGAGAGCGTAGGGTAGCTAGAGGTCAGTCGTGTGGGCTACTTCTGCTACTCGACGTGTTGTTCAGTATTGGGTGCCAAAATCACTTTTGATTTACCCCAGTACTGAGACTTTACTCTCTGTTTGACTCAGGTTCGCCGGGTAGGGAAGGAGAAGGTTTGGCTTGTAGACTCCGGTTGTTCTCGTCATATGACCGGAGACTCCCGTTGGTTCTCCTCCCTAGCCCGTGCTCCAGGTGATGAGACGATCACCTTCGGAGACGCTTCATCTGGGCGTGTCATCGCCAAAGGTATAGTGCACGTTAATGATTCGTTTCTTTTGAGAGATGTTTCCTTGGTTAGTAAGCTGCGTTATAATTTGCTCTCGGTTTCTCAGCTTACCGATGACGGTTATGAGGTGAGCTTTAAGAAAAATGCTTGCAAAATTCTTGACTCTTCGGGTAGTCTGGTTTGCGGGATTTCACGTTATGGGAGGATCTTTCGTGCTGATTTTTCTAAGTCTTCTGGTGATCCTCTCCGGTGTTTGGTTGCTTCGGAGTCCCGCGATCTGACTTTCTGGCATAGGAGACTTGGTCATATCGGATTTGACCATTTGACCCGAGTTAGCGGTCACGATCTCATTCGTGGTTTGCCGAAACTCAAAATGGTCAAAGATCTTGTTTGCGCTCCATGCCGGCACGGCAAGATGGTTGTCGCTTCTCATCCTCCGGTCACAGTTACTATGACCGATGCACCGGGACAGCTGCTCCACATGGACACAGTTGGACCAGCTCGAGTGCAGTCAGCAGGAGGGAAGTGGTATGTTCTTGTTGTGGTCGATGACTTCTCGAGGTATTCTTGGGTGTTTTTCTTAGCCTCGAAGGATGAGACGTTTTCACATTTCCGAGGTCTTTTCAGTAGGCTTTCTGTTGAGCTCCCGGGTGCCTTACGAGCGATTCGCAGTGACAATGGCACGGAGTTCAAGAATTCCTACTTCGAGAGTTTCTGTGGTGAGACAGGTGTAGAGCATCAGTTCTCCTCTCCGCACGTCCCACAGCAAAATGGCGTTGTGGAGAGAAAGAACCGTACCTTGGTCGAGATGGCCAGGACGATGCTTGATGAATACTCCACACCGAGGAAGTTTTGGGCTGAAGCCATTGCGACCGCGTGCCATGTTTCGAATCGAGTTTTTCTTCGAGCACACTTGCACCGCACCTCTTATGAGTTGAGATACGGGCGAAAGCACAGCGTCTCCCACTTTCGTGTTTTTGGTTGCAAGTGCTTTATTCTGAAGTCTGGGAACCTAGACAAGTTCGAGTCACGTTCTTGTGATGGTATCTTTCTAGGTTACTCGCCTTCTTCGCGGGCTTATAGAGTCTGGAACTGCGAGTCTAGCAAAATGGTAGAGACCTGTGAGGTGACCTTTGACGAGGCCAGTCCGGGGACTAGGCCAGATATCTCAGGTTCTTTAGAGCAGTCCGAACCTATCTTTGTGGATGATGAGGACGATGGAGATGAGGGTTGTCTACCCGATCCAATCCCTTATCCACCCCTTGAGGTGCCGTCTTCCACCGCACCTCCAGGTGATCAGCCTATGCCTTCTGCTTCCTCTGGAGCTGGTGGCTCTGTTCCTACCTCGTCAGCTCACGAGGTAGAGGCCACTTCTTCATCTCATCCTGGACCTCCCCGACATATCCAGAAAAGGCATCCTTCTGAGCAGATGATTGGAGACCTGTTCGAGCGTGTTACCCGCTCAAACTCTGGCTTATCTCAATTCTGTCTCCATTCTGCTTTCATTGCCTCCTTTGAGCCCAAGGATGTTTCTCATACTCTTTCCGATGGGTCTTGGGTCAATGCCATGCATGAGGAGCTAGAAAATTTCGAGAGGAACAAGGTCTGGTCGCTTGTCGAGCCCCGCGAGGTCACAATATTATCGGGACTAAGTGGGTGTTCAAAAACAAGCAGAGCGAGGATGGAGTGGTTATTCGGAACAAGGCTAGACTGGTAGCTCAGGGGTTCTCCCAGGTTGAGGGTCTAGATTTCGAGGAGACCTTTGCCCTTGTAGCTAGACTTGAAGCCATTAGAATCCTGCTTGCCTTTGCAGCTTCTAAGGATTTCAAGCTTTACCAGATGGACGTCAAGAGTGCATTTCTCAATGGCTTTATTGAGGAAGAGGTCTACGTCCGACAGCCTCCTGGTTTCGAAAACCCCAAATACCCAAACCATGTCTTCAAGCTTTCCAAAGCTTTGTATGGACTTAAGCAAGCCCCTAGAGCTTGGTATGAGAGGCTTAAGTCCTACTTGTTAAGTCATGGTTTTGAGATGGGTAAAGTTGACAAAACCTTGTTCATCCGCCGGCATGGCAATGACCTTCTGCTCGTCCAGATCTATGTCGATGACATCATCTTTGGCGGCTCTTCTCATACTCTGGTTTCACAGTTCTCGGATGTCATGAGCACCGAGTTTGAGATGAGTATGATGGGCGAGTTGACATTCTTCCTTGGCTTCCAAATCAAGCAGACTCGAGAGGGTACCTTCTTGCATCAAGGCAAGTACACTCGCGATCTCCTGAGACGCTTCGACATGAGTGATGGTAAGCCGGTGTCAACTCCGATGGCTTCTACGGCCTATCTTGACCCAGATGAGGATGGCGAGCCAGTTGATCAGAAAGAGTACAGAAGTATGATCGACTCCCTTCTTTACCTCACTGCCTCGAGACCGGACATACACTTCTGTCGCTTTGCACTCGGGGTGCATCGGGCTTAGTCCTTCGAGCATAGGTTAGAGTGCTTCTCTTGTCTAGTTGCATACACTTCTTACTCTTATCTTGTGCTTCCAGGATGCTTCTTATTAGTTGTTTCTTATCTCACTAGATCGAGCTCACTCACTTCTTGTAGGTTCTAGCGAGGGTTGGGCCACCCTCGGGTAGACATGGTACGTGTTTGCTCTCTACTGTGTGTATTTTACGGTCAAGCTAATAGTCCTGGAGTCATATGGGGTAGATGAGAGTCTGTCTGAGCCATAGTTGTCTCTATATCTTATCTATGCTTTACGGACTGCATGTTTGCTATTTTCTTTCCCAGCTTCTCGATTTATTGCTTTGGTTCAGGGGGAGTTCATTTGGGAGCTTCTGGAGCTTAATATTGACTTAACTCAACTTGAACTAAAAGTTGCATCTCATGTTGAGGGGGAGCTGGATTTTCTTGCATTTCGCATTGTAATATAACTACATTGAGCCTTGATTATTATCCTTTATGACATGCGTACAATGCTCTACACCTTGCCATGGCTTGTGCTTTATTTGCTAGATTTATCATGACTTCATATGTGTAGACTAGCTTTTGCCATGATAAGTGAATTAAAATTGATCTACTTGAATTAAAACTTGTCATGCTAGCACTTGAGTTTAGTCTTTCTTGAGCTATCCTTTTATGATTCATACCATGTCAAATAAGCTCAGTTGAGCGTTAAATCTTTGTTGAGCCTTAAGTTGAGCTATATTAGTTCTTGATGATGCATAAGTTAGTACAACATGTTTAAAAAACAAAATGATCTCTTTTGTGCGAAAAAATTGATTTCACTAATTCTTTATCATGAGACGGCTTGCCATTGCACTAGGCATGAACTCAGGGGGCGTTTTGGATGACCTAGACTATCTTCTTAAGCTTCTTGCTTGGAGTAGTCGCATAAGGCTTGAGATCTAGCACATAACAAAAAAAATTTGGTTGGAAACAACCATGAATTTCAAAAGAAAATATGTCATTTGTGCTCAATTTGCTTAAACTACAAAAAAACCAAGTACTTTAACCAATGTTTCATTCTTGAGCATATAGCACTCTATTTGGACTCAATTTTAGCTTCTTGGTTCCGCTTAGCTTATTGACATGGCCTGCATCATCCTTGGATATCTCTAGCTGAACTTTGCTCATTGATGACTTGACTTGCTCACATAATGCACTTCATTTTCAGATTGTCATCTATGTGTTCTAGCTAGCTTATATATATGTTGTCATGATCTAGATAGCGTTTTATTGAATTATGGCTTGGTGTAGTACTTGTTGGTCATATTGGATAATTCTCATGGCTCTAAATGCTTAGAATAATCAAACTTCAGCTATTTCATCCATTGATATGTCATATTCTCTCTTTTGCGTCCTTGATGTGTTTATTGCCAAAAGGGGGAGAATAGTGGTAGAAAAAGCTAGTTGGGATCATTTTAGAGCTTTGGAGAACAATTTAATCTTTCAGTTGTTGCTCTAGTGGTCTTTCTGTCGACATGGTCAAGTTTCATTTTCTTTCTTTGGACCATGTTGGATTCTTCAAACTCAAACTCTCTTAATGCTTTTTCTGAGTTTGTCAATATACTAATCAAGGGGGAGATTGAGAGACCATGTGGTCGTGACCCCATGAGAAGTGATGAGTAATTGACAAGGGTTTAGGTCAGTCGAGTTTGGTTTGGGTGGTTCGGACCTTGACGTTGCATGGCGCAATCGGGCTCGGTCGGACTTGGTCATTTCTGGTCAAACGGGTTAGGATGCATATTCTGATATTTTGACAGGTTTGGACCTCAGTGTGCGTAAGTATGGTGTTTTGATGCTATTTACGCTTTCATGTGTCGAGCGGTGCTATTTGACGTATTTCTTGTCTATGTGACTGCAGGACATCGAGTGGAGTCGTGGCGAGACACGGAGGACCGGACTAGGCGCAGGTGGCGCTGAGGTCAGAACGGTCGGGATGTGTCGAAGACGACGTGGACTCGAGGTGGAGTCGTGGCGAGGCACGGTGGACCGGACCAGGCGCAGGTGGCGCTGAGGTCAGAACGGTTGAGGTGTGCCGAAGACGGTGAAGCTGCGTGGCTTGCAGGGCAAGGAATGAGGAAGCTTCCTGGAAGGTGCGCGAGGGGCGTTTCGGTAAAAACGCAAAGCTGCACTAAAGGAAGTGGATTGTGGGTAAAGCGCAAAAGCTAAATGGGTAAAGCACTTGGTGAACCCATTAGTGGAGACTATAAATAGAGAGGGAGATGGTGTGCTGAAATTTGAGAGAATGTGTGTTAGAGTTAGGGTTCAGTTTGTTCTCTCCATGTATGAATAATCGAGAAAGAGAGAAAGAGAAGAGGTGTGAGCTCCTCTCTATGCTCTCCGAGCGTATGGGGACGTAGTGTTTGTTATGTGAGATGAGCTGAGATGTAAACACTCTATTTTAATCTTGTATATCTCCGTTTCATTGTTCAAGAGTTCTTATGTTGAGATGGATTGATTTCTTGCTCTTGTTTTCCTTTATTTTCCTTCTTTGATTTGAGCTCTTCTCTCCCTGAAATCTGGCTCGTGAGGACATCTGTCTTTCTTTTGTGCTCTTCTCTCTTCTTGTCTGCCGTGAGGAATTCATGGTCTTAGGCCATCAAAATCTGCATGCCATTTTTTTGGTTCCTAAAGTCCTTTTAGGAGTTCTTGCGGGCAGCTCTTTGCCTTTGGTGGTTCGGCAGCACTCCCCTTCTTTTTGCCCAGTTTTCGGCAGCAAAAGTCCTGGTGGTTTTGCTCTGAATTCTTTTGCAGCAGCCGTTCCTTGCTTTTTCTTTTAGAAGCTGTCGGCAAGTACTAGCAAATTGGTGTAGTACGGTTTGGCAAGAACCTCCTGTTTACTTGACCGAAGCATTGCATGGTCTTTGGTTCTTTCATGCAGTACGTAACCTTTTCATTTCTTGCCTCCTACTCTTTTTGATTTTTGCTCAATTTGTCTTCAAGTCTTTTTTCTTGCCTTCATGCATCAAGTTGTCCATTGCTCCTTGTTTCCTTTTGGCTAGTATCAATCTCTGTCGGACAGCAGTAGTTTCTCTTCTTCATAGCTTTAGTATCTATCGGAGAAGTGTTCTCTCTTGTGGATACTTGTGCGGGGACAATTTTTAAGAAGACGACATTCACCCCCCTCTGTCGCCATTTCGGTCCTACACTATCGCTTCATTGAGTGGGCTAAGAAGATACAATGCATCGATTATCATGATCAAATCTCAAAAAAGGTTTGCTCATAAAAGCATTATACTGCATAACCATCCAATGCAAAGCAAACAAATAAAATATGCATAAATAACCTCCTATCGCATAAGCTTTAGGTCCTTATGACTTATGGCTGAAAACACTGTAGCTGGCTGAAAAGCTCATGGCTTATGGCTGAAAACACTGTAGCTGGCTGAAAAAACACTATAGCTGACAGAGACTTATTTAGCATAATTAAATTTAAAAAAATTTAAAAATATAAAAAATATGTTAGCCCAATATGTATAATACAAACGAATAAGGGAAAAAAGAACCGGCAAAAAAGCTCAACAAAAAGCCAAAAGTTCAGAAAAAAACGAAATTTATGAATAGTGAAAAATAAGCCAGAAGCCAGAAGCTCAAGCCGAACCGATCAAGGCCTTACAAGGTGCAATTTCACTGAAATCAGCTGCATCTAAATGTCAATCCTCTATGCACCTAAAGCAACACTAACTAAAATACAGTGAAGCACAAATACCCAACTTATCTCACAGTTCATCTATCACAAAACCACGGAGCAGTAGCGAACTTAAAAATTATTCCTCAAGATACCCCAATCAGAAGCAATGGCTATTGCTCACTATAAAAATGAAAAATATCCAACCCATGTCACCAGACCAGCAATAATACTATCTAAATACAACTGTACCTAGCCTACAACACACAACTTGGCTTAAAATCAGCACTATCTGACACAGTGACACCCACCTCCCATCTCTCTCCCGAAGCATTGAAATGGAAGCACGGATGACGGATCCCAGAAAGCTCAATTCATTTAACCAGAATGGCAACAACATTACACAAACAGTATGGGATTAATACTTCTCAGCAAACTTCAACTCGATTTTAACTGTATCAGTAGAATAACACTTCTTCGCACATCCTAACAATGTAACTTGAAATGCAGTGGAGTTTCTTAACACCCCGCCTATCCTCTAGACCTAAAGTTCTACCATCATTGTATAATAATATGAATTTTATTAAACAACGGCTGAACCTTTTAAGCAAACTCTACTTTATTCATGAAGCAGCGACCTCTTACACCATACCATTTTTAAGCAGCTATTCTAACTACCAGAGAAGTTAAACATACTAACAAAAACTAGTAGGTGAAGTGCTGCAAGTACGTGAAGTTATTTATGTGCTAATCCCGCCCGAGCATGTTGTCCTTAACGATCACCTAAAAACAACAACAGAGCAAGGGTGAGTCCAACGACTCAGCAAGTACATAATAGAACGATAAACACTGTCCAATCATATAAGCAAATTTTACCCGCCACAACATTCTCCTCATACATTATCCGGTTCATATTTTCATTTCATGGTCGTTCATTGTCATATCATTAGTGCGTTGCAGCACTACTCTACATGCTCATTTGCTCATCTCATTGCATATACCGGTATTGCCGAGTGAACACCCGTCGATGTTCACTCAAAATCTTAGGCCCGTCCATATCGGCACAGGTGTCTCTCCACTCCCGTGGAGGCCTATCGAAGCAGGACTTACGGGATCCACCCAGGCGGATCCCAGTTCTCATTTCATTAGTGCACATGATGTGAATGCATATATCCATCGTCATTATCATTCTCATCAGTATTATCATTGGTAGGGTGGCATTGCTGTTCACCCCGTTCTATTTCCGTTGTCATCGTTAGATAAACATCATGTCATGTAAACATTGCAATTCCATATAAACATCATCATATCATGTCAACATCGCATATTCATAAACTCTATGGTCTACTGCTCTACCATGCACTTGCCTGTTAACCAAGCGGAGCGAAGCGACGTGCAGACGGCGTCGACTCAGGACCTTCACCTAAACAAGCAATTAATCTGACTTAATACATTAAAACAAAACCAGTACTTAAGTGAGCGGCGATAATCTACGCACATATTCCGACTCCGACATAAAATGCCTGGGGTTAAGGACCCATTGCGCAGGTACCAAACCCCTTTTTTCTTTCTTTTTCTCCTCTTTTCTTTTCTTTCTTTCTTTTTTTTTCCTTCTTTTTTCCCTCTTTTTTCTTTTCTCTTTCCTTCACCCGAGCCCTCTCTCTCTCCTCGTTTTCTTCGGCCGAACCGGCCTCCTCCACTCCTCACTCCCTCTCGTCTCCCTCGCCCCCATTCCTCTCAGCCGTTCAGCCTGGCGGCTTCAGGCGGTGCGGCGTTGGTGTGCGGCCGAGCTCGGCTCGCCGGCCCCGGGCTCATTGCCGGTCCACCTCCGCGCGCCCCCTGCCGTCCCCCTTCTTCCTTGCGTTCGGGTGACACCGTCGCCACCGGGCTCATCGGCCATGGCGCGATGGCTGGCAGCTCGACTCCAGCTCCTCCGTCACCCCCGCCCTCTTCTCACCCCTCCCTTCTCATGGATTCGGCGGTGCCTTCCTCAAATCCGGCCGGCCACGGCTGGATCTGGCGGCTCTCCGACCGTCAGTCGCCTCTATCTCCGTTTTCTCTCGGCCGGTCGGTGCGACAACAGCGCCTCCACGGTTTCCCCCGCCATGGCTCGCCGCCGACCGGGAGCAAAGCGTCACGCCGGCCTACCACTCCCCTGCTTCACTCAGGCGGTCTTGTTGTCCTGGGCCGTGGGCACGCAGGCTCGGCCCGCACGCCATAGGCCACCCAGCATCGCGTGCCGTCGATGGGCTCTCCCCTCGGTCTCCAGCTCCAGCCCTCACCCCCAGGCCTCGGCCACTCCCTACAGGCTTTAGCTCGCCGGCCACGGCTTGCAGCCGGCCGGCCGCCCCCACTACCAGGACGGTTTGCCCCCTAACTCTATGTGCTCTTCATCTACCTTTTTGCATGCTATTGTGCTGCGCTATGGGGTTGTGGAGGGGGTGGTGGATGTACTCACGAGTTGGCTTGGCGTGGGTTCGGCGGTTGCCGACGTCCTCTATTGTCGTCGATGCCGTCCTCTCGCGCTTGGCCTTCTGAGTTCCTTCGGGTCCCCTCTCTTCTTGCCCTTCTCCTCCTTGCTCTCTGTCTTAGCTTCAGTTGGCGTCTTGGTGGCTCCGGTTAGAATGGTGGAGGAGGTGAGTGATGGCTTTGGACTGGGGTTTATGCTTCGGTCTTAGCTGTGAGAGGAGAAGGAAATGCAGAAACGGAATGAGAGCATGTGGGCTTGCTGGCATTTTGTTGGTTTGTCTACTTAAGGGGGCATGGCCATTACTCTCTCTGTGAAATACCACTTTTGCCCTTCCCATTTAGCCTTGGCTGGATATGGGCATCATGGACTTTTTGGTCCAAAAGCATTCTGTTTGGGGCTTTTCTACTGCGGCACGTAAGTCGGTAAAAGGTAAGAATAGAATTTCCTGCCGAATGACGAAAACCCATAACGCCAGACGGTGCCGACCGCCCATGGACGGTCTGGGAACCTCTGAGAGCGCTGCTTTTATTCGGCTCTCTAGACGGTGCCGACCGTCCCTGGATGATCTGAGAACCTCTGCGAGCGTTACTTATTCGGCATTCTAAAAACCGATGGGACTGACAGCAAAACCCTTCTTTCTTTCCTTTATTCTTTCTTGGATTGTTTTCATTATTAGCATTACTTCTCTTTTGCAATTTAGTGGTATTACAGTTTCACCAGTCCCAACCAAAGACAAAGCGGCTATACCTCGATACCATGACAGTGACGGCTCCAGCCCAAAGATGCTTTGTCATGTTCATGGCGTCCGCTCTAGCACGGGCCTCCTGCTCCTCCACCAGCACCCCCTTGGCCTTCGCCTCCATCACCACCTCCTCCCCACAATGAGCCCCTCCGCCCGCGAGCAGCCCTATCGGGCCCCACACGGACCCCTTGCCCCCCTTGATCGACATCATGAGCGACAGGAACCCCGATGGCACCTATTGCCGCACGCTAAACGACGCCAAGCAGCCGAGCATCACCGCGAGGAGCACGCCGTGCGCCTCCGCGTCACCACCATCTAGGAACAGCCCCGCCGCCACCCCCTCCCAGCCCCTGCCTGCGGGGGCAGCCATGGCATGGCGGCAAGCCGACGACACATGCATGCTCACGACGCTATAGGCTGCTACTGCTCCTCCCGCGTAGTGGATCCAACATGGCACGACGGAGAGGAAGCTGGCGAGGTCAAGGCGATTTGGGAGGAGGGGCTTGAGGGGGTGCGCGATTTCTTGGCGAAGGGCGAGGCGCGATCGTGTCGACGCCCGTTGTTGAGAGAGAGAGAAAGAGAGGAGGCAAGTGGAGTTTGGAGGAATAAGAGGGCGGCGGGGTCAAGGATGAGGACGTGTTCAGGAAAAGGACGAGGCGCGATTGGCCCGACGTGCGTTGGAGAGAGGGAGAGAGGAGGCAAGGGGAGTTTAGAGACAGATAAATCATTAGTGGTGACTCATCAATATCAATATCAATATCAGTAGAGATAATTTAATTTAAACACCCTAGTCATTCGATGCCTTCGGGCGTCTGCCATGCCGCAGTTGCACAGCCTCGCCGCCTTCCTGGCTTCAAGTAACTCACACTGCCTTGCCACAAGCCGGTTGCTACCCTCCTCCTGCCTGTTAACCCTAAGGGCCTGTTCTTTTTTATTGCGATTTATGGCTTTTGGCTAAAATTTTTGAATTTTAGTTGTTTGCGACAGAGATTATAAAGAGAGATACTCACTTGTGATTTTGGTTTATACAGATGTTGGGCTTTTAACGTGCACTACAATTAACTTGTAGATCCCGTCATAAGAAAATACTCCGTTTGAAAGTTAGGTACTATAGCAAAAGCCAAAAGCTGTTTTTAGAAGCTGTAAAGAACAGGGCCATCCTAACCCCACGTCTCTCTCCCAAGGTCAAGCAGATGACGTCGCTTTGCTACGTGGGTCCAGGAGCTGGAGCCATCTGTAGAATCCTCCATGGAGAAGGTCACCGTGGAGCGCTGCGGCGGAGTCTGAGCTCAACAGGTCAGGTTACGCCATCCAAAAGTTTGTGCATTTCTTCTTAGCCTAGCGAATGGCAGCTTTTTTTTTAATTTTTTCCAGCCTCTGAGCGAGCAGCACCTGAGGCAGATTGAGGCGATACCATATTGAAGGACCATGTGAGAAGGCTCTAGTTTATGATGAATTATTGCAATTTTGATTGGTAGTATTGCTGGTCGGTTAGGGGAAGGCCTGTCAAATCGGCAAAGTGCCACTGGTCTGACCGCCCAAGGGTTAGCAGTCTGACTTGCTAAAGACTGTCCAGATGGGGACTTTCAACCAAAATTCATATATGTGGATTTTGAGTTGAGGAAGGGTTTTTTGTGAGTATGGTTAGTGGTTTTATGTTGCATGAGTTATGTTACAGCTAATGTGGATTAGGTTGTGAAGGACTTGTGTCCGAAAATGATTTATTTGTCTTCGGATGTGCAGGGTCGTTTGGAGTCAACCATGGTCAACGTCGAGGATCGGGACTAAGCTCATGGAGGAGTTGAGGCCCAGAACAATCAGAGATGCCAGGTGAGACAGTGAGCTCAAGCATGGCACAAGAAAGGCGGGAAATATTGAAGGTGAGTTTGAATGGTTGGATGGCACCATGTAACTTGCATAGGCCAAACAAGCGTGGTTCGGTAGAACCGGGACGGGAGAGATTTGGTGAAACGTGGCAAACTAGTGGTGTACTTACATATGGCAAGCATGGAGATTGCTTGTAATGGTTGGTGATGACTGGGTTAAGAAAGGGTATTTTGGTAGTTTGACCAAAATACCGAAAACTATCTTAGATCAAAACTGCGACGCATGGTCGATGGAGTTAGTTGGATGAATGCTAAGGATTTAGCGGATGCACACTTATGCGCTTTGAAAGGCGTGCATAAGTGAACTTGTGAGAGTAAAACCCGTGTATGTGGGGTTAACGGGTTTCTCCCATTATAATAGTGGATAGGATTCATTAAGGGGTGTAGGTAGCTGGCTGTCAACTTATAAAAGGGAGTTGGGATAGAGACATGTTAGGTTAACCATCTAATCCATCTAATGTGCTTTCTTATCTAGGTTTAGGGTTAAGGTTTGAGAGTGAGTATCTTAGATGCTTTTTGTTCTTTAAGGTGGAGTGACTGTAAAACTTACATTCTCAAAAAAAGCAATACATCAATATTTGTGCAACTCTTGTCTCACTTTTGTTTTTGATTGATGTGTTTGATGTTTGGTTAGTTTTGATCTCTCTTCTATCCTTCTTGTGATCTTACTGTATAAAGGACGGGTAAGAAATGAAGATAATCCTTGAGAATACATCTTCACCATCTAGGCACCGTAAAAATCCCGGTTTTGCCTGACTTCTGCTTCTTTGGTTCATCTCTTAATTCGAGGGGTTATGGCTTGGTTTCTGTGGTGATCTAACTTGTTGTTACGTATGAAAACACATCTAGACGCTTCTTGGCCATAATCTAGCAACGAGCAAGTTGAATTCACCGTTTTGGATTTTGGCTCGGTTTTAGTGCACCTCTCCTTCAAACTAAAAAAAGGTCTCGAATAGGTTCACAATCCTTTAGAGAAGATCTCTACAAAATTTCATATTATTTGGATTTATGAATCAAAAGTTCTCTAGATTTTGGTTTTTGAAATCGAGTTGAAAACACTATTCATTTGCCCAATTTTACTGTAACAACGGTCATACTGCCCGGGACCGGTCATACCGCCATTTCTATGCCGGTTAGACCGCCTGGAAGTGGTTGCATTAAGGTTTTGTGTTGTTGAGCCATTTGTCTTGAGTTTTTGGATAAAAACTATTTTCTGCAAATCTGCAGTTGTGTGAGAATAGAATCTTAAATATTTGAGGGAAAATTCAAGTTGGCATCATTCACCCCTTTGTTGCCATCCGGTCCAACACATCCAAGAGTTTGCGCCCTGGATTCTGCTTCTCCACTAGGTTTTGCTCTATTTATTATGCTGATTTCTTCTTGATCACTAAGGCTCAGCAGATTTTGAGTGGTAGTATTAATAACTAAGGGCCTAGTTGGCAGTTGCCACCATTGGGACTTCTGCTTCCTGGGAGAAATATCTTTCTCTAGAGCCTTAAACTAGTCGAATTCAAGCAAAATTAGTATCGAAAATCATGAAACAGGTCAGCACTTCAAACAGGATTCTTCAGATTTCTTCAATTTTAGATTCCAAGCGTTAATACAATCGAAAACCAAGATTTAACATGACATATCATTCTTTTATCCTATGGATAACGTGCTGGATGGGGGGGGGAAAACTCAGATCAGCTTATTCGACTGAGTTAAAACCGAGCCGAACTTGAGATTGGGACTACTTGTGGGCCAGGAGTTCTTTCACCTCTGTGAAAGACAAGTGAACCATTACGCATGACCTTGCTTGCTTGTGGATTTCTGTCGTGTTTCCCTTGGGCTCCAGTTTCTTCTGGTGACTGCTGTTTTTCATCTGCGCCTCCATTGTTTTCTTCTTGTGACAAGTTTTGTTCTAAATCACCATTTCGATGTTCTTCTTGTTTGTTTTTGTAGAAAAATATTATCAAGGCGACCAAAAGGGAAGATGTCGTGGTAACTCCAGTAAGGATGATAGGTCCGGTAAAACTGGCAAAGGTGAGACTGCCTGAACTGGTGATGCTCCCCACATTTTGGCAGTTTTGATCTCCAATCCATTTCCGCTCGATTTGAATTATAGTGTCTCCCCCTGTTATATTGAGGATTGCTAGTGAGATGTCTCCAATTAGGGGGGATCCCTTTGGAAGTGCCTGTGGAAGAACATAGCGTTTTTTTTGTTAGCTCATGTGCTCCAGTTCAGATTATTTTTCATCCTTATGCAAACTAAAAGCAAGCTAATCTTGTATTTGGTTATCCAAACTAAATGTAAGAAGTAAAGTTAAACTTACATAGCCAAAACCAGCAGTCTTATAAATTGGTCCGACCATGGTGTACCTCTTGCAGTTCTTTGCAATAAATAAATTTATGTATGGGATTTCATCCACCCAAGCAGCAATGCCACAATTCTTGCTTCCCCTGGAAAGCATTGGCGGATCTAATAGAGGTCAAGGGTGTTCAGCTGAACACCCAAATTTTTTTATAAAATACTAGGTATATAATAGATATATTAGATGTATATACTGTTAGTGGGTTAAAACTATATTTTATGCCTACAAATAAATTCAGCCTACACTCTTTATATATCATGCGCAGCCCATGTAATATATTAGATCCATTTTTCTTTCCACCTCGCCCTCCTCACATAGGCCCAAAGAGGTAAAGATATAAACAAAATCCTAACCTTTGTTCTATTTCTTATCTTGTGGCTGTCTATGTGGGAAGCGGCTCCGGCTTTCGAGTGGCGAGTGGGCGAAGGTGCAAACTGCGGAGGCGAGTGACAACCGGCGGACGCGGACGTGGCGCCATGACGTGACGACAATCATGAATGAGGCGGTGCGGGGTGCAAGGTGAGTGTGTGGCAACGCGGGCGAGTAGAGAGGTGTCACAAGCAAGCGGGCAGTGGCACAGCGAACATGGAGGTAGGGAACGGGCGGCAAGAAGGGAGCAGTGCGGTAGTCGGGAGAGAGCGTGGCATCGGAAAGTGAGCAGCACGTCCAACTTATCGTCATCGTCTTCTCTTCAGATCTAGATGTGCTCCGCCTCACTTCACTTATTTTCTTTCTTAATCCGTTTTGCTCTACACTGCTCTGTTCTTGCTCCGATTATTTCTGGAGCTTAGCATTTGGTTTCTTTGTTTTTTTCTAATAAGATGTTGTATAAAAATACGATCTTTACCTTAGGCAATGAGCAACTGGTTGGACCCTTATTGCTTTTGTTTACATGCTAATTTTTGCTATGTTTTACTCCATGGAAGGAACATACAATTTTCTCTTAGATGGACAGTTCTTGCTGACAGGGAAAGAGCAAAAAAAGGCAGGATCAATAAGATATACAACTGTCATTAATCTCTATAATGTGTTGTTTAATTCATGTCATTATACTCGTCTTATGTCACCCATTTTCTCACAAGAAATCATTAATTTCTATAAGTTATGTATTTTTATTATATCTATATACACGTATCGTTGTATCGGTGTTTTAGAGGAAACGGTGCATTGCAGTATAGACGTATTCGAGCAACTTAGCTCCGAAATTCGAACACCCATCCTAAAAATCCTAGATCCGCCACTGCTGGAAAGTGCATTGTGTGCATCTTCAAGGTTATGATAAGGCTTGATCTTTGATCTGTGAAAACCAAGTTCTTCCAAAAGATCCATGACAAAGGAACCACTCCCACACCCTACATATTCTCCATTTTTTAGGAGTTCGTGGATGTCATTTACACCTGGTTGGAGCTGTTGTACAGTTAGCATTGATGTCAAGCTTGCAGTGTAACTTGACTTAAGTACCAGGAGAAAAAATAGCCATACAACCAACACTATCCGAGAGACAAGACATTTCACCTTCTCCTCTGCAAAAATTGTGACGAAGAGTTCAGTTATTTTTTCAGACATCTTAAATCAAACTTCACAAGACCAAAATTAATTCATAAATTTCAAGATATGGTACTTTTCAGAATCACAGTTTCTTTATACACATGTAATGGTAACCTATCCTTCTTGCATCTTTTAAATATCATATTAGCTTCATTAGAGCAGACTCCAGATTAATTTGCCCCCTATTTGGGGCAACTGTTATGTAGGACATGGCTTATAAATTTATTACGTTCCCCATTGACCATATGAACTAGGTCCATTTGTTTTTCCTTTAGTGGTTGAACCTTGTTGTACGAAAGTAGTTTCGCTGGCGAGGTGCATTTACTTGATATTTATGCTGTGCTATCCAAAATCTCATAGGAAACAAATATACTGTGATAAGTGCACTCAACTCTCTTCAAACATGGAAAAATAGATCATTGACGCCAACTGTCTGGGAATTGGACCATGAGCATTCTTGTTGTTGCCTAGAAGCTCCAACAACCATATTGCAGTTCCTGTGTATATAAAGAGTATGATTGTTCCAAACCACATGCCAGGCGTTAATGGCTTCAAGAAAATCCAGATATTCTTGTTTATGCTTTCCGTGATGGGAACAGCCATTGCTATCCCTGATTCCGTGTATGGCAGAGTGAAGTCCACGTACAAATTTCTGTTGTACTTAATTGTTATGTCCCCAATTGCTATATCATACTTCTGTCAGGGTGTCAAAGAGAATTGTTTAACCAAGCATGCAAAAAGAAAAGAAAAATGTTTGTTAAGAATGCTAGGACTATTTTGTACAAACAATCAGTCATGATTAAGTAAAACTAAGATGAGCATTTAATGGAGCGTCATGGCAAATTAATTTCTAATGTAAATTTGTTGTTTGTACCATCTTTTATCATGAAATATTACTCTTAGATGATGTTATGGACCATGCAACTAATGTCTTGATATTGAGTAGTGAAGAACCATATGACATTTTCATGTGTTTGCTATGACCAAGATAAGAGGGTGGGAGGGGATAGACATGCATGTCATCATCAGTTGTGTAGAATAAAATACCAGAAAGACGAGTATATGGTACTATCCAGCATTCCATTTCCATCTTCCAATTGGAAAGGCTACTAGCAAACTAGAGTGTAGAGTAAGCATGACTGGGCCTAGTAGGGTTTTGACGTCCTTTCACAAAAGCTAACATGAAGTAGGAAGTACCAGATTAGCTGATCTTGAAAAGCATAAACATACTATATGTTCAACATGGAGGCCAAAATGTTATTTCTTACCTTAAGATAAACTTGGTAGACAAATTCATCGTAGGTCGAACCGACAATCCCTGTGGTGTTAAACATTATGTATTCATAAGGGAGTGCATAAGGAAGTCTCTTTACTGCCTCTTCAAAGACATCAATTGCAAGGCCCCTTGCTTTAGTCACACCTGTAATGGGATCTTCATCAGCATCCATGTATTCTGGATTACCACCTTTGATAACACCAACTTGAAGCTTCTTCCCTTTTACTGGAAGTTTCCAGCCCCTTGGTGGCTTTGTAGACTCTCCCGGCCAAATCACAATATTCAGATTGGGTTGGTTGTTCTCATATGTTGTATTTGATCTCTTCTGATCTAATTTATTTGAAATTCCATTTTGTGCGGTCCAAAACCCAATTTCTCTCTGTCCTTTCCCAACTACATTTATTATTTGAAACACAGAAACTTGCAGCTGCCCATCTGAAAGGTCAAAATTGTTATGAATAGCGCTTGTATTCATATGAGGCCAATGGGCCAGAATATATACACAAAGTACAAGTGGTAAATATGCAAAGAACCCCTCATAACAATGGGGAATAACAAACTATACATATCTCTAACACCCCCCCTCAAACTCATGGTGGATCAACAACACTGAGTTTGGAGAGGTAGAAGCTATGCTGTGCTCGAGTCTGGGCCTTCGTGAAGAAATCCGCTATCTGAAGCTCCGAAGGCACATACTGAAGAGTAATCACCTGATCATGCACACAAGACCTCATGAAAGAAGCATCAACACCAATATGCTTGGTGAGCTCATGCTTCACAGGATCACGCGCAATACTGATAGCACCTGTACTGTCTGACAAGAGAGAAGTCGGTGTAGTAACAGAAACACCAAAATCCTCAAGTAACCACCGTAGCCAAGTAATCTCCGCTGTCAAGAGAGCCATAGCTCGCAACTCAGCCTCTGCACTCGAACGGGACACTGCAGTCTGTTTCTTCGTCTTCCAGGCAATAAGAGAACCACCAAGAAAAACACAGTAAGCAGAGATAGACCGGCGATCAGAAGGATCGCTGGCCCAAGTAGCATCCGAATAGGCCTGAAGCTGTAAAGAGCTGGAACGTGGAAAGAAGAGACGGCGAGAGATAGTCCCGCGAAGGTATCGCAGAACCCGAAGAAGGTGGCTGTAGTGGACCTGAGTGGGAGCGGAAACAAACTGACTCAGAATATGAACTGGATAAGTGATATCCGGACGAGTAACAGCAAGGTAGACAAGACTCCCAACAAGATGACGATAGCGAGTCGGATCAGAAAGAGGCTCGCCATCAGAGAGTCGGAGGTGAACATTGAGCTCCATGGGAGTCTCAACAGTACGCTGATCAGTGAGAGAGGCGCGATCAAGAAGATCCTGAGTATATTTCGCTTGGGACATAAAGAAACCATCTGGAGTGGAAGTAACCTCAATCCCAAGGAAGTAACGAAGAGGACCAAGATCCGACATAAGGAACTGCTCACTAAGACGAGCCTTGACAAAGGCAATGTACTCAGAATCATCTCCCGTAATGATCATATCATCAACATACAGGAGAAGAAGAGTCCGACCACGAGACGAAGTGTGGACAAAGAGCGCAGGATCATGATCACTAGCTGAAAAACCAGCAGCAGTGACCACAGAGGAGAAGCGCTCAAACCAAGCACGAGGGGCTTGCTTAAGGCCATAGAGAGAGCGACGAAGGCGACAGACCATGCCCTCAGGAACAGAATACCCAGGTGGCGGATGCATGTAGACCTCCTCACGCAACTCGCCATTAAGAAAGGCATTCTTGACATCAAGCTGAGAAACAGACCAGTGGCGAACAGACGCCACTGAAATAAGAGTCCGAACAGTGGTCATGTGGGCTACAGGAGCAAAAGTCTCATCGTAGTCAACACCATGCTCCTGCTGGAAACCACGAGCAACAAGACGCGCCTTATAGCGCTCAAGAGAGCCATCAGAGCGAGTCTTAATCTTATAGACCCACTTACAAGTGATGGGATGAGAATGAGATGGACAAGGAACAAGATCCCAAGTACCAGTACGCTCAAGGGCAGCAATCTCCTCGGCCATGGCAAGCTGCCACTCAGGGTGAGTAACAGCATCCCGGTAGGAGACAGGCTCACGAGTAGCCGCGCCAGCAAAGGCAAAACGGGCAGGAGGCCGAATCAACTGGCGATCGCGGAGAGCGTAGCGAGGAGAAGATGGCCCATCAGGGGAAGATGGAGCATCAGAAGAAGATGGCTCAGCTGGAAGATCCTCAAAACGAGGCCGACGAGTGTAGAAGATAAGAGGAGGAGGTACGGTAGTAGGAGGAGCCTGGGGAGTCGTAGAAGACGACACAGGCGGCGACAACGGCAGAGAGGCCACAGGAGGAATATGTGGAGACTCAGTGGGACAGGTGGACGAGGGCAAAACAGAGATAGGTGTATCTGGAAAGGTCAAGAAAGACAGAGACTCCACAGAGGAAGCCGAAGGAGAGGCAGGACGTGGGTAGAATGGACGAGACTCGTCGAAAGTCACATCCCGAGAAACCCGCATCCGACGACCAATAGGATCCCAACACCGATAGCCCTTGTGCTCGGCACTGTACCCCAGAAAGACGCACTCAACAGACTGAGCGGTCAGTTTGGTACGTTCTCGAGGGGCGAGGAGAACGTAGCAAACGCAGCCAAACAGATGAAGGGCAGAGTAGTCAGGAAGAAGACCACAGAGACGCTCAACAGGGATCGCACCCTTAAGAGCAGAAGAGGGCTGAATGTTGACGAGATAGGTGGCAGTGGAAACAGCCTCGGCCCAAAAGTGAGGTGGAATAGAGGCGGCGATCATCAGAGCACGAGCCGTCTCAAGGAGGTGACGATGCTTGCGCTCAGCGACACCATTCTGAGCATGAGCACCAGGACAAGAAAACTGAGCGAGAGTGCCCTGCTCAGCAAGGAAGCTGCGCAGGTGACGAGAGAGGTACTCGCCAGCAGAATCAGCACGAAAGACACGAATAGGAGTAGAGAACTGTGTGTGTATCATAGTGGCAAATTGTTTATAGATAGACAAGGCCTCACTACGAGAAGACATGAAATATATCCAAGTGTGGCGAGAGAAATCATCTATAAAAATAATATAATAACGATGACCCCCTTTCGAAACGAAGGGAGCCGGACCCCAAACATCTGAATGAACAAGATCAAAAGGACGCTGAGACACAGTCTCACTATGAGGATAAGGAAGCTGAATCTGTTTACCTAACTTACAGCCCTGACAATCTAAAGACACGTCTCCTGAGACAGACCCCAGAAGACCACGACGAACTAAGAACGACAGGCGAGATCCACACAGATGGCCAAGACGGTGATGCCACTGCTGGAAAGAGCCGGTAGACGAAGTGGCAGAAGCGGAGAGACTGGCGGCGGTGGTGGCAGCGGAAGGAAGATGAAGCCAGTCAAGCTCCCAGAGACGCTGTGAGTCACGGCGCCGAGGGCCAGAACCAACCAGAGCTCCTGTGTGGCAGTCCTGAACACAACAAGAGTCAGAGTCGAGAATAACTCGATAACCAAGGTCAGTAATCTGCCCAGCAGAAAGAAGCTGCAAGGTAAGGCGAGGAACATGAGCAACAGAAGGAACATGAAAAGATGAGTTGCTAAGATATCCTCGACCAGAGACAGAAAGAGATGTACCATCAGCAGTAAGAACACTGACAGGAGAATCAAGAGGTGTAATAGAAGACAGAGTGGAAGAATCAGGAGTCATGTGAAAAGATGCTCCAGAATCAAGAATCCACGGGGAGGTACCTGACTGTGTAGGAGGTGGTCTCTCAGTGCCTGAAGAGTCAGTAGCAGAACCTGCAGAACCTGTCGAGGGAGAACCTGAAGCAGCAAGTAGGCGTCGAAGTCTGGCTATCTCCTGCTCGGTGAGAGAAGCTGCTGAAGAAGTCGAGGCAGACGTCGTCGTAGAAGCACTAGTGCCAGTAGAAGAACGGCGTGAAAGATGCCGCTTCTTCTTGTAGCACTGGGACTCAGTGTGGCCATCCTTGTCGCAGTAGGAACAGTGAGGACGGCCACCTCCAGACTGAGGACGGCCACCACCACCTGTGGTAGCCGCTGGAGGAGGCAGTGTAGCAGGCGGACGAGCGGCGAGCACAGAGGGGAGTGGCATCAGACCAGCACCACTCAAACGAGTCTCCTCTGCGCGTATCTCGGTAAGAGCCTCCAGGAGAGTGACACGAGGGTGGCGTGCAAGGAGCTGGGCACGCCTTTGCTCGAACTCAGGACGAAGGCGAGTAAGGAACTCGTAAACCCGCTGAAACTGCAGATCAGCACGTACCTCCAGGCAGCACGGACAGGTACGACAGCCAGCAGTGCGAAGAGAGTCCAACTGACGCCAGACAGTAGAACTCTGAGCGTAAAAGGCGTCAACAGTAGCATCACCCTGCTGAAGAGAGTGCTCCTGGCGGACCACGGACAGGTACAGGGCATCACCAGAGGGCTCGTAGCGCTGACGAAGATGAGTCCACATCTGGAAAGCCGAAGGGAGTCCCACAACCTCAGAAGAAAACTGAGGCTGGACACTGGCAATGAAGACAGCAGCAGCCCGAGCGTCGTCATCGTACCACTGAGTGTAGACGGTCAGACGATCCTTGTAGGTATCCAGAGCCTCCTGGTAGGCAGAGGCAGCTTTATCATCAGCTTCATCATCAGTAGCAGCCTTATCGGCTGTCGGAGGCAATGCAACAGGCGTAGGTTCCGTCGGATGAATAGGGCAAGGCGGGCAGGTGACATCGCCAGAGAGGACGCCCCAGAGACGAAGACCACGCATGTGAATGCGCATGTGAGACACGAAGTCGGTGTAATTAACACCATCAAAGATCACCGGGCAGCGAGGGAGGGAAACGGTGCCCATTGGTAGGCGGCGCTGGACGGCGCGGCGACCAAGGCAACGAAGTCTAACAGGCGGCGCTGGACGGCGCGGCGGTTAGAACGACGTTTTTTTTTTGCTTTTTTTTTTCTTTTTCATTCCGCCGCTCGGTTAAGAATCGCAAACGGGCCTTCGGCCCGTTACGCACGCCGCTGCGTTAGGGTTGGCAGCGCGACGGCGGCGGCGGCCCGACGGGCGACGGCGGCCTCGCCTCGGCGTGGAGAGCGGCCGACGGCGGCGGCTCCTGCGGCGACCTCGGGCAGAGGAGGCGGAGCGGCGGCCTCGGGCGTGGAGAGCGGCCGACGGCGGCGGCTCCTGCGGCGACCTCGGGCAGAGGGGGCGGAGTGGCGGCCTCGGGCGTGGAGAGCGGCCGGCAGCGGCGGTCTTCCTCGGAGCGGCGGCGCGATCCCGAGCGACGGTGCGACTCCGAGCGGAGCGGAGGAGGCCGGCGGATCTGGCGGCCGGGTGGGAGCAGAGGAGGCCGGCGGGGAGGCCAAGCGGGGAGGCCAAGCGGGGACGGGGGAGTCGGCTGGGCCGACGGAGGAGTCGTCGGTGGCGACGACGCGTGGGAGTCGGTGGAGCCGACGGCAGCGGGCGGAGAGGGAAGTCACGCGGGAGTCGGCGACGGCTGCGGAGTCGGCGACGGCGCACGGAACCCTAGGTAAGCCAAAACCCTAGTTTTGGCTCTGATACCATGTTATGAATAGCGCTTGTATTCATATGAGGCCAATGGGCCAGAATATATACACAAAGTACAAGTGGTAAATATGCAAAGAACCCCTCATAACAATGGGGAATAACAAACTATACATATCTCTAACAAAAATAACCACTTAAACCTCTAAATTTATTTTGCAAGATTGCCTTTAGGAGTGCTGGGCCATTTGTTGAAGTTTCCAAGGTTTCCAGGCTTGTTGATTTTTTTGCAGGAGGTGTTCTATGAGATACTGTTTTGGTGACCTTGGTCTTTTCTGCTGCTTGTGCGACCGCCCAGATTGCATCATACCCCCATAGCCCAAAGATGTTTAGTTTCAATGTTGGATCATTTGGGTTATCAATTTGGGACCTCCTCTTCCATCTAATGGTGAAGTTGTCAAGTTCTATCGATTTAGGGACATAAAACTCAACCCCCAAGGCACCACTCATTGCTTCCATGACTGAAGGATATAGGGAGTCTATGAGGTTGGTTACTCCATCTGTCATGATCCATACAAATCCTTCGCTCATCATCCCGACCTCTTTTGCTTTTGTGAAGAGGAGGGAGGCCAAGGAAGGTGGCATATGTACAACAAAAACCGTCGTTTGCATTGTCATCAACTTATAGAGTTCTTGGGTAATTTGTTCACTTGTTGCTGATTGATCTATTGCACTCCTATAAGGAACATGGGCATCTATCCCTTGGAGGGCATCCACAAGGTATGGTATAATGAGGGTTGGTTCGGTCCATACGGAGGTGTTGGAGGTGCTAACACCTCCATCACATCTGACCGTTCAATTGGTAGGGACAGAATAGTATTTTCAGTTCTACTTTGCCATGCGAAATTACTCTTTTGCCCCCTTGTAAGAGCAGTTCTCACGCGAAATTACTTTTTTGCCCCGTTGTAAGAGCATTTCTCACGCGAAATTACTCTTTTGCCCCCCATTTTACTAACACCACCCCTGTGCACCACTTACAAACATTGGAGGTGTTAAATCCATCATAACCGTTAGATGAGCTTTATTGAACGGTTGACAATGGATAAAGTGTATTGAACCAGTGCTCATGGTATAATACCTCTACCGTAATAATCATCTATGTGGATAAGCACCACCTCTCTCCATCCATAGGCCTTGATTAGGGAGGCAATGCTATTCACTTGCTCAGAGTCATTCAGTGTTGCACGCACAAAATACGGAAGACTAGGAGAAGATAGGGAGGGGTTTGTTGCTGTGAAGGAGATAATTGGGACATGACTTCTATTTCCAAGAGCTGATATGAATACAGCATGGGAGGATTTCTGCGGGCCGATGATAGCTTGAACGTTGTGATTCTCCAGCAGGTCAAGAGCTGTAGAATTGCATTATGGAGACAATATTTAGTTTGTTCATGGAGCGGAAACAAACTTTCTATATTCAGAAGTTTCTTAAATCAGAACTGAATCACTTCAGCATAGATATTATTGGTAAAAGATCTACAAGTTTGACCGTACGCTTCGAATTGTGATATTTTTGTGTGTGTGTGTACACGGAAGGAGTAATATCCAGTGCAGCGGAATCGTTTACCACTCTTATCTGTACTCTCTAGAAATAGCATTGCTTGCTAGTTGCTACCAGGCATATTTAATACAGAAGAGAGCTACAATTAATTGTGCTAAGGAGACTACATCGTGGTAAATATCGTGCAGAAGATGACCGAGACGGCGCGGCTAAAGGGAAGGGTTTTACGAGAAGGAGGAGATTATGGACTGAGAAAAACTTGAGAAAGAGACTAGAATAATTTTCTTCTTATTACTTAATAAAAATAAGATACACTCTCATTCTTATGACCTGTTCTTTTCAGCTTCTAAAAACTGTTTTTCGGTTTTTCTACAGTAACTACCTTTTAAATGGAGTATCTTTTCAAGACAGAGTCTATTAGTTATTTATAGTACATACGTACCCACTTCATTTATATCGACAAAAATCGCACTTGAGTTTCTGTTATTTTATAATCTCTCGGACAAACATCTTAAAAGCCACAAGCTGCAGCCAAAAGCTATAAATTTCAGCCAAAAAGAACAGGCTCTATAAGATTAGGTGGCTTTACTCTAAAGAACTTATCTCTTATATTATGGAAAATAGATTATTCTAACAAATCCAATATAAGTGCACAAACCGTACATAATCAAGCAGATGCATGCTACGTCAGTGTTTCAATTGAGCATGAAATATAGGGTCTGTTCTTTTTGGATGAAGTTTATGGATTTTGGCTATGGCTTATGGCTTTTGGGCTGTTCATGCGATAGATTACAGAGTAATAAAAACTCATGTGCGGTTTTTGCCGATATAAATAAAATCGGTACAGTATGTACTACAATTAAGTAGTAGATCCTACCTTAAAAAATACTCCGTTTAAAAGTTAGTTACTGTAAAAAAAACCGAAAAACAACCTTTAAAGCCAAAAAAACATGCTCATATACCTGCAGATGCAGCTTGGACATCGTCACTCATGGAATCCCGGACGTGGAGAACGAGCCGCGTGCTGTAGTTTGGATGCACAGCATAGAAATCTTCCATAGCCAGTGAAATGCTTGTACGTGCTACCTTGCCCACCAGTGTCCCCAGATCAAGTATCACTCCTACATGGAATTCCTCTGCTGTACTTTCGGTAACATTATGAGCAGCCGCAAAGCTGCGTGTTAAGAGTAGGAGCGCTATGATTCTAACTGCTCTCGCCATCTCTTGAGCTGTGAGGTTTGCAGGAGAATCTTCTTGCACCAGTGCGCTCCTTATAGGACTGCATGAGCCGTCTGTTCCTCTACTAGTCGAATCGAACTTCAGCTAGGACATATATAATTGTATAGACAACTATTGTTTATAATATTTTTTATGTCATCTATAGACGGTGTTAAAAGGCAATTCATACAATAGATTGTTTTTGGGATGTCTCTATAGGTAGCTTCTTCATGACATATTATGTCTTGTTTATCATATTACAGTCGGCTACTGCATAAGAGACGGTATAATCCTCAATGCTCCCTCTTTCTCTTTCACATTATCTCGTGTCCTACGTGATAAGATTTATAGACAGCTGACATCACACCATTGTATATGGCCTTAAATTCCTGCTATATCACCTCGCTTGACATTTGTCCCTTCTTTGCAGTTCCTGTCATAAGGCTACTGAAAAATCTAGGACTTGTGGAATGAATTTGTCAAAAGCTTAAATTGTTTGCCGTTCTAGTTACGTTTTCTTCGGTTTCTTTTTCTTCTTAGTTGATGGTTCTGCACTTCTGCTGTCTTCTTACTTTTCAAAGTCGATGTTAACATCTGATGACAGTTTACATTGTTTTCAGTTTTGACGCGCAGTGAAGCAGATTGAAAAGGTCCGCAGCATGGTCTCACTCTCACCACTAATTCTTGCTTCGGTGCAAATGCAGGTGGATTTTTTTCTAGGAAATGATGGTGCGTCGAAATCTTCGAGTTTTCCAGGCTGGACTTATATGGATTGATGGATGGATGCCAAGGAATGAGAGAGAGGAATTGAAGTAGGACAAGGGGGAGGAGGCTGGCTTGCAGGAAGGCGCTGCGCTGGCGCGCTCGCTGCCTCCTGCCCTGTATTTATTGAGGATGGAGGCGACGCGGACACACCAAGTCATAGCCTGGACCGGGAGACGACGTGCAGGGCAGGGCAGTGGTAATTGCAAAAAAAAAAAAAAAAAAACACTACTGAGAAAGATGCTCACGATGCGCTCCGTAGGCTCAACTCAGTCAATAGACCCCCTCTTTCCCGCTCCTAGCTTCTGTTCAGATTTTATAGGGCTATATCAAACACTCAGCATTTAAAAACTATCGGGTTCCCATTCCCACGAGAAACAGAGTTAAAAACAAACTAGGAACAAGAAGCAGTCTTAAGGTTGATTATTGTAGAAAACTAACACACCTGAAACAACAGTGTCCCTTGAAGCTAGAGGTAATTACTTGTAAAAATACCATCGACCTACCACGTCCGCACCCCCTCCCCCATGCATTCGCTCGACATCATCTGGCCTCCTTCTCTCGCCCCCTCTCCCCGCCGCATCCTCCAGATCCTTCTCAACCCGTTGCATCCCTAGAGACCCATGTTGCCGGTGCCTCACCCTCAGATCCCCACTGCTGGTCCCAATCCCTCACCGCCAGCCCAAAGACCCTCATCGTCGGATCTATTGCCCTTGGATCCCCTCGACACCGACGGCCTCGAAGTTCGCCGCCACCGACCCTCGACTGCATCGTCGCTCTAGCCTCAAAGTTCACCGCTGCTGACCCCTGATTGCTTGACGCCGCCGTTCCCCGAGCACCGGTGCCGACTTCCCGTGAAGGTTTGCTCTCTGGCAGCCCCTCCCCCTTTCCCTCCCTATTCCTCCCTTGGCATCCCTCCTCTTCACCAACCGCCCCTTTCTTCATCTGTCAAGGTCATGAACAATGGAGTGTTGATAAATCACACCTCTGTCTAAGGGTGGTGCACTCTACGCTTGATAGAGATTCCCATAATTACAGTGTTAAGTACCATAGGTCTGTGTGTATGATGAACTTTGGACTTAGGACACTCCCAATGCAGTGATATCAACAATGTTCATAGAGCGCCACATAGGATTGAAGGTGAGGCGGAAGAGAAATTAAAGAAGAGAGAGGGGGAAGTAGTGTCTTATACAAAATATTGCTTGGGTATAAAATCCAACCATCAAGAAACAACAAAAAAAATGCATTGGTGGGAAGAGGGAGAGGTGGGTAGAATTTATTGGTTAGGTTCGCTTAGCTTTTGCACTTTGCTATAATAACTCGCTTTTAAATGGTGTGTCATTTTAAGACGGGATCTACAAGTCGATTATAGTTGACATTATATCGACTTCAGCTATACTGATCAAAATATCATGCGACTATCTACCTCTTTGTAATTTTTCTCATAAGCAGCTATAATTCAAAAATCATAAGCTACAACCTAAAAGAACCGACCCATTGTCTAATTCTATAGGTATACATCACCCACTGAAGAGATTGTGTCTAAAGTAATATCTTGTGATATAGAGGACATGTACATAGTCTGAACATAATTTGCATTGGGGGTGCCCTTAAAGTGGGAGGCGGGTGAAGTAATCTGTTGTAAATAATATGATTTATAGTATTAATCTTCATCTGTACAACGGAGTTATAAAGTTCTCCGCCCCTTTTTCGGCGTGCCTTGGCGCTCAGGCTAGCCCTGATCAATTCGGCTTAAACTTCTGGCTTCTGGCTTATTTTTCACTATTCACAAATTTCATCTTTTTCTAATTTTTTGGTTTTTTTGTGCTTTTTTGCCGGTTCTTTTTTCCCATATTTGTTTGTATTATACGTAATAGGCTAACATATTTTTTATATATTTTAAATTTAATTATGCTAAATAAGTCTCTGTCAGCTACAGTTTTTTTTTTCAACCAGCTACAGTGCTTTTAACCATAAGCCACCAAAAAAAAGCCCAACTAGTAGTTCGAGGTAAGGCTAGGTACTCTAAACTTAACTAGCATTGCTGCCATGCGTTGCATGATAAACTTGTCTGGCCGCGCAGAAAAGACCATCTAGTAGTTCGAGCTGTCCAATGCTACCTCGATAAAAGTAGCATTGTAAAACAAAAAATATTGGGGGCCTTAAGCCCTACGTTGGCGACTACTAAGGGCACTCCCAACCTGAAACTAGAGGTAGTTTCTATAACATTAAATACTATGCCACCTAAGCAATTTTGCTGATATGGCAACTGAGTTAAGGAAGAGAGAAAGGAGAAACAGTAGACGTCATTTCTCATATCAGAAACGGAGTCCTCCCGTGTTCCAAGGCTGAAGGAACGATCCCCTGCGCGTTGGGCCGTTCCCATCGTTTCCTCCGCACCTCCCTCCCGGATCCCCTGCGCGGACTCCTTTCCCCTCCTCTCGCCGCCGCTTTTCTCGCGCGCCCCCGCTCGCTCCGTCCCGCCGTCCCGCGCGCACGCCCCCCACTCGCTCCCTCTCGCCGTCCCGCCCCCCCCCCCCCCCCCCCCCGCTCGCTGCCTCCCGCGCGCGCGACCCCCACTCGCTCGCTCCCTGAAAAACCAAAGTTAAGTTATTGCATCTTTCAGAATTGGAGTTGTCTTCAAGCCTGATGTTTTGCTGTATTGGCCAAAGATTTCATTGTAGCTGTTGCTTTTATTGGGAAAATGATAGATTAACAAGTCTGAACTCTTTACGATAAACTTTGTGTTCATTTGTGTTGTTCAATGAGATACTTAGGTAGATATTCTTGTTTTTTCTTGACAGGCATCTCTTATAGAAATTTTTTGCCATCTGATTGATACTCCTGGAGTGTTAATGCTGTTGATCTAGTATTTTTGCCGTTGGAGTGCGATAAGTGAGAAACTTGAAAAATTCATTGAACCATCCAACCCCACACAGTCATTGTACCATCCACAGCTGATCCATCTCTTTTTTGTGGTGTATTTAAGTTGTCCTCTATATAGAAACTGCTATAGAAATCATGGGTTGGGAGGGATAGTTTCTAAGGATCATTAATTGTGCTCTCTCCCTCTTGGAAACTGTCCATGGAAACCATGGGTTGGGAGTGCCCTAAGGAGTAGTTGCTAGTAGTACAATTTTCTAGTCCCAAATTGGAGGATGGTTACAACAACAAAAGAATGTTACTCTAATAGTTGGGCGACTAGTTCAAGTCGCTCAACGGTGGAACGACAGATGATTATTTATATAAAACAAAAAAATATAGATATATTACTATAATTTAAAATAAAAGTAGATTATTTTTTTTAAAAAAAACTCCTCATATAGCAGCTAGTACAGCAATTATGCCGACTCCGCATGCACATCGAGCCCATGTTGAATATCTGTGTGAATACAAGATGCATGCACCCATGCTAGCTTTGTACTCTGCAACCACTCCCTCCCACCGCGCCCATCTCACCCAAGCCAATGCATGTTTTGTACTCTGTTCCCAATTTTGTTAAGTGAATGGATCAAATCCCAACAATTCACATGATTGATTACGCGGTGATCCCGATATTTGAGCAGCCACGCTTTTCTAGAACGATTCGCAATGCTAGCTTTCTTAGAGCATCTCCAATAGTGACTTATGAGCTAGCTCTAAGCATATTATTTCATATTTTAAGAGCATCTCCAACAGTATGAGCTAGTTACTAGCTCTAAGATAACTTCTTCAATAGTACTAACTTTTAGCACATAGCTCATAATATAAATAGCTTCACATAACACTCTCACATAATCTTGAAATGTGTGTATGAGACTAGCTCTTGATCAAGAGATAGCTTTTCTCTCTCTTCTATTAAAATATGAAATAATATGTTTAGAGCTAGCTCATAAGTCACTATTGGAGATGCTCTAATAGAAGAGAGAGAAAAGCTATCTCTTTATCAAGAGCTAGTCTCATACACACATCCCAAGATTATGTGAGAGTGTCATGTGAGGCTATTTATGTTATGAGCTATGTGCTAAAAGTTAGTACTATTAGAGAAGTTGTCTTAGAGCTAGTAACTAGCTCATACTGTTGGAGATGCTCTTAGAGCAAGTATAAGGGCATCTCCAATGGTCTGAGTCAGCTAGCTATATGCATGTACACATCAGCATATATCTTATGTGGAGGAAAGAGAGTATGCAAAAAAAACCGAGCCAGCTCTTCCTTGAGCACTAGCCTATAACGCCAAACGAGGCAGCCTCTATAAATTTTGTGTGTGCATGTAAGCATCAAATAGCTATCCTTAGGGGGTGTTTGGGACTGCTCCACTCCATATTTTTCAGCTCCGCTCTATGCTTTTTAGCCAAACAGGTTCAGCTCCACGCACTCTGTTCGAGGAAAAAAGGTGGAGTTGTGAGAGCACCTAAAGGGGTGCTCCACAAACTCTAGGTTTTTTGTGGAGCTGCTCCACGGTAGAGTTTGTGGAGCAGTCCCAAACACCCCCTTAGGCCATTCTCAGTGGAGAGTTTCATGTCGTTGTTTCCAAGACTGCTACATCATGTAAAATGAAATAAAACATGGATGAAACATCCATCCTCAATGCATAGTTTCATTCTATTGTTTCATAGGCATTTAATTTCATGATTCATATAGAGTTGGTAATCGTGCCAAGAGAGTTTCATCTAGATGAAACTCACTTCTTCTCTCTCTTCTTAAAAATGTTGCCATATCATCAAAAATGTCTATATGGTAGCCTATTAAATGCAGATGAAACTCCTACTGAGACTGGCCTTATAGATAGTTCTTTAGAATGCTAGCTTTAGTGTGTACTATATAAATGATGTGGAAGTCTTATAGTTAGTTGCTACCTAGAAGCATTGGAGATGCCATAATAAGAGACTGTTAGTAGGCTGTATGCTGAGGTGGAGGAGAGAGAAGAGAGGTGGGCTGTAAGTTTACAGCCAGCTGAAGCACAAGAACCAAGAAACTTTGTGAGAAAAAGGGGTGGGTCATACAGCCTTTAGCTGGCTGTAAACTACTATATGAATGGGCTGATAAGTGGGCTGTGTGTGTCCATACAATCAGCTGAAGGCTATATTATTAGCCTTGCTCTTATATATATATATATATATATATATATATATATCTTACCTTTACCGTGCTAGCTTTTTTAAATATGAAAATTTTGAACTAAAAGCTTGTCAATATTGAATCTTATGCCTAGTTTTGCTTTAGTAATCTTCTTATGATTCATACCATGTTAAAAAAGCTAAGTTAAGTCTTGAACCTAAATTAGTATTTAGATTGAGTTATACTTGTTCTTTTATTGAAGAATGAATTTATTTCTCTTAAACTTTTGTGGCTCGGGTTAGGTATAGCTTAAGGACTAAAGAGTAGCTCATTGTTTGAACTAAAAATGAAAACAAAAAATGATCTTTTTTGTGCAAAAAAACTGATATCATCAATTCTTTCTCACAAAAACCTATTTAATTTCGGATTCTTGCTTAAATAGTTTAGCTTTGATATGTGTTTTGCTATAATCAGATAGCTACTTCATATAATATATACCTTGGTGTAATACCTATAGAATCACTTTGGATAATTTTTGTGGCTTCTTAAGCTAAAATTGAATAAAATACAGCCACTTTATTTTATTCATGCTCTATCTTTTTTATGCATCTTGATAATTTCATTGTCAAAAGGGAGAAAGATTGATAAAAATATATATCTAGAGCATGATTTGGAGTTTTTTTATGTGAATTCTTGCTAAGTTGAAGCTTGAATATTTTATTGTTATTATCTTGATATTTTGATCTCTTTTCAACATGACGAATGCCAAATAAAACAATTGTTCTTTCATATGGATCTAGCGTGAGATTTTTTTTCAAGATTTTGGTGGATTTGAAGCTTTTTGTGGAACACTTGTTATTTTCACTAGCTTCACTCTATTCTGGCTCGTATGGTCATTTTTAGTCTGTGCAATGCTTGTGTGACATTTTGAGATTCTATTCACAAAATTACCTATTTTATTCTAAAACAACTTTTATTTGTATTTTTGATAAATTGCTAATGGGCTCATCAGGGGAGATTGAAGGACCTTGTGAGAATGTCCAGTGTTTTGTTGTGATGAACCGTTATCATTTTTGTGGAGTGAAAATTTAAAATTTTGCATATTCGCAGATTCGGCAGTCTGACCAGCCAACTTATGTTTCTTCAGTCGAAATGGACGATTGTGGGAAATTTGAGTCATTAGATGATTTGATTTGATTTAGGTCAGTGCATATGTGTTGCATGTTACAAGTAACGTGGGTCAAGTTGTGAAGAACTTGTGCTAAAAAACGATTTCTTGATTTTTGAATGTGCGGAGTCACTAGGAGTCAATCATGATCAACACATATATTTTTGCTGCATATATTTTTGTTAAGCTAGAACACCTACGGAATTGAGGAAAAAATATATGGAAAAAATATATGAAAAATATATTGATTTTGTTGGAGGCCCAGAATGATTAAGAATACCAGCAATCATGATCCGATTGGTACATATTGACCGTCGAAGAGCTTGTACATGTTAGCTAGCAGAGATAACATTGAGTGAATGAATCCACGAGTAGCTAGGAACTCAAATAAAGGTCATCATGCTTTACGGCTCTGCTGAGCCGCATCTAAACTAAAACAGATTTTTGCGGTCACACAGAGTATGAACGTACCTAGTTATACCGTAAGACTGACTATTGTAAGATGACCTGGCGCAGCACTGAATTCGCATCACGATGACGTAGCAGAGTCCCATTATTTGATTGTTGGGCTCTCATTAACCCTGATCAATTCGGCTTCGTCGGCTTCTAGCTTCTGAATTATTTTTCATTATTCATAAATTTCGTCTTTTTCTGAACTTTTGGCTTTTATTGAGCTTTTTTGCCGGTTCTTTTTTCCCGTATTTGTTTGTATTATACATAATGGGCTAACATATTTTTTATATTTTTAAATTTTTTAAAATTTAATTATGCGAAATAAGCCTTTGTCAGCTACAGTGCTTTTTTCAGCCAGCTACAGTCTTTTTAGCCATAAGCCATGAGCTTTTAAACCGAACCGATCACCAGCTTTTGACAATCACGTGCTACTACGTACCATTGATTTGATTACTGCTATTTCTCATTTTTTATGCAAGCTTGCATATATTATATTCTGTGTTGGATGATAATACATGAGTTTGTAGTATAATTCGTTGATGCTAACGGATTTGAGCTAGCTGCAAAAATACCCTAGCTACATGGTAGAGTACTCTCCTAGCTGCTTAGTAGAGTACTGTCCAAATCGCCGATATTATGAAATATAGGAAAAATCGAGTCTTATAGAAGAATTAAAGAAGAGAAAATGAGGCTATCTTTATTACTATATTGAGATTATAGCCTACTCTTGACAAGCAATTACAAAGGGAATATTAGTAGCCTTAACTTTGGTATTTCTTGCCTCTATTGTCTCTTGCTTGATCGAGAGATCCTCCTTTCGTATTCTCCCTAAATAGCGCCGAAGGGTGTCAGTTGTCCATATGAGTAGGTGTCTTGCCAATTCCTCCTGTCTGGTCGAGTAATCGGTTGTTGTCAAAGAGAGAAACCTGATAATAACTGTCGATTGGTTATTATCATTGGGAGAGAATCGTAGAGATAACCACAAGGCGATTATCATTAAAGGCACATGGCCGAATCGTCGTGCAGTTATTAGGCATAGAAGCGCATGTGCTCTATTTCATCGCAGGTTAGGCCGTGTGAAGTTAGTCCAGTTACCATATTATGGGATCTCCGAGTAGTAGCTAGCTAGATAAATAAACAATATTTCAAATGATTTACGATCACAATAGTTTAAAGGCTTAATTATATATTAATGCTATATTTAATTGATTATACAATCTGCATCAATTACTATCTATATGCTTCATCTACGTATATGTGCACCACAACAGGTCGCAAAAAGGAGAAATAGTACTATAGTAGCAGTAATAGGTATGCTAGCCAGCTCATGGCCAGGCATGTCAAACAAATCATACCCTTCATACTCCCCGCGGAGTTCCCGGCCGCCGAGCCCCTCCACGTCGCCCCCAGCGCCCCCTCGGCCGGCGCGTGGCGGCGAAATTCGCGCACGGTCGAGGGAGCAGTTTTGCGAAAAAGCCCCTGCATTTTTCGAAAATTACGTAAAGGCCCTCGGTTCTCGCGAAAAGGTCCCTGCCAATTTTTTTAGCCCCTCCACTTTGCAGGATAGCCCCCGCAGTTTTCTAAATTACGTACGGGTCCTCGTTTACTTACGTACAGGTCGTCGTTTTTTTACGAAAAAGACCTTTGACTTTTCCGAAAATACACATGTGCCCTCGGTTTTTTACGAAAAAGACCTTTGACTTTTCCGAAAATACACATGTGCCCTCGGTTTTTTTAAAAAAACCCCTCACGAATTATCGCCTCTTTTACTTCGGTACACACGGTGGCTGCCGCGGCGTGACGCCGCGCCTATGAGGCTAGTAATCCTATATTACACCCAGAGAAGTGCCCCTGGCAGCATTGCCAGCTCAGCTTCTTTATGAAAAAGTCCTTCAAATTTTATTAAATGGCGTGCAGGTCCTCGGTTTATTGCAGAGAGGCCCCTGCCACATCAGCTTTTTTCGAAAAACCTCCCCTTCTCTGCAATTATGTACAGGCCCTCAGCATTTTCATAGAGCCCTCTTTTTGCTGGATAACACCCTATAGTTTCTCGAAATTACATACGGGTCCTCATTTAATTACGTATAGATCTTTAGCATTCTCATGGGCCCCTCCTTTTGCTGGATAACACCCCACAGTTTTCTAAAATTACATACAGGTCCTCAGCATTCTCATAGAGCCCCTTCTTTTGCTGGATAACACCCTGTAGTTTCCCAAAATTACGTACAAGACCTCATTTTTTTGCGTAAAAGACATTTGATTTTCTCGAAATTATGCACGTGTCGATTTTTTTTAGAAAAACTTTCCCGCGAATTGTAGTCTCTTTTACTTTGGTCCACATGATAGCTAGTGTGACATAGCGCCGCGCTTAAGCTGCTAGTACTACATACGCTATGGCAAATTGCCAAGAGAACAGTCAGCCAATTATTTTTTGAAAGATCACACCCATCCAATAATTGGTGCTCAGCTTAATTTCAACCCATCCAATAATTGGTGCTCAGCTTAATTTCAACTTAAGCCAAGCTTGAACTGGAGCCAAGCTTATATGAGTTTCTGCCGTGGAAGTTACTAGCAGATAGATCCAAGACCTGTGTACGTAATACCTACGTAGGCGATGGCAGCGATGACACTGGGCATTAATTACCGGCCGGCGGCAGTAATTGATGGCCGCTTCTGCTGATCTGTGAACTTGCTCCATCAATTACGTACGACTAGTCGACAGAGAGAGAGAGAGAGAGAGAGAGAGATTCATCAGTCAGCTGTTCGGCGACGAAAGGAATCCAAAGAGTCCGGGACGGAACGGACACATCAAGCCGCGCGCGGAGACTGACTGAATGAGTAATCTAGCTAGGTAAATCTCATCTCTAGTGGCCATGGCCGTGCTTCCTTATCGATCGATCACAAGTCGTCTCTCTACCAAGAAAGCAGCAAACAAGCATGCCTCTGGAAACGTAACCCTAAAGGGTTTTCGTCGACTGGGACTGAAGTTTGTCACGATCCCTTTGGGAATCTGCTTTTTTACGTCCAAAACTTTCCACTTTCTTCCATTGTTGGCATTTCTCGGACACTTAAGTTGAAAACGATCCCTTTGATTTCTGCGTCCATTTTTGCCTCTCTTTTTTTCCGCCTTGGATTTGCGCATGCTAGCTCGATCGATATCAACAGCCAGGCGGCAGCGCTTCCAGTTTCCAAGCTAGCATTTTCAGAGTGGCAACAAATATGTCAACGATGCAGTCACTGTTCTAGCTAGAAAATAGACAGCTGACCCAGTGACTGCCTCTTGTTTTTAAATTATTGTTTAAATCATCTTGTTAGGATATGTGAGAATAGATTTAGAAGATCTTATGTTTTAGATTCTCACGAGCAATAAGTAATTTAAGCTTTAGGTGTTATTGTGACCTATATTCGATTCTCTTTAATTTAGTGAACCCAAGAACCTTGTGATTCTTGATTGTTTTAGGTTCTAAATGTCTTGAATATATTTCGCACAAAACTTGGAAGTTTTTGGATCTAGAACGATACTTCTAAGATCAAAAACGACTGGCTTGTGTAGCGATATATTTATCCCAGAGAGACACATGTGTGGAGTCTTCTCGTCCCTGAGAAAATCAGTAATTCCGCTTGAGTGCTGTGGTACTTTCGATAATTGGTAGTACCAGACATTACATGTCGAAACTACCGGATTTGCTCACAATGGCTAGTTTTCTGACCGTTGCATAGGACAGCGGAAGTACCAGTCGTAAGCCAACGGTACTTCCAGAAATCCTATTTTTCTATCCCAACGGCTAGTTTCAATGTGTGGGTATATATACCCTCTTGTGGCAGATTGGAGATAGGAATGGTTCACTCTCTGGAGCTAGTATGTGGTTCTTCTCTCAATTGTGTATGTGTTGCAACTTGTGAGCAAGAGTAAGGCTCTAAATTGTATGTGTTGCATCTAGAGGTGGATTGTGTATCCACTTGAGCAGTGTGCATTCGTTGCACGTGGTGAGAGTCAAGCGAGGGGCTTGACTTATTACTCTTGGAGTTTGCCGACTCCTAGATGGCGTTGAAGGCATCATGCACAGTGAGAGTCAACCCGGCAAAGTTGTGAAGGTTAGAGCTCACCTACCAGGAGCGGGAAAGAGCTACCACTAATGGATTGAGGTGTTTCAGCTTAATTCGTGGAGCCAGTCCAATTCGTTTGGGCTAACCTCAACAAGACTAGAGGAGACCGACAAGTCTCCGATCACCATGGTAAAAAGCAACTATGTCAATTGTGGTTTGTTTTCTTGTGCTCAATTTACATTTGTAGAATTAAATTGATTGCTTGTCATCCTAGAATTGAAAACCTTATCATAAGCTTTAGAGTGTTGGTGCACCTAGGTGAACATGATTAATCTAGATGATATTTGTGCTAAACCATTGTGAGTTATGTTTCTACATCTTATGTTTTCACCCCCCCCTCTAGTTGGTCTCCTTAATCTAATAGCTAGGCGGTCTAACCTGTCAGTGGTCCAACTAGTGTTACACGAGCGGTCGGACCGGTCGCGTGGTACGAACAGCCTGTGTGGCAGTTGCCTTTTTTATAGAGAGCACATTTCTCTGTTTTTGGATGAGCAGTCCGACTAGCATGTGTGGCGGTCTAGCTGGTCCCTACGAGGGCTGTCTAACCCCATGGTTGTTACGGCTAATTTTCTTGCCTTGCAAAGAGGGCGGTTTGACCTGATGTTTTCCTGCGGTACTACCGCTCCTCCTTGTTTTTGCTCCCAATGGCTAGTTTCTTTGTGTGAGGTATAAATACCCCCTTGTGGCTGGTTAGAGAGGTTATTGCTGCTTCCATTTCTGTTCTCTTGAGCTAGTGTGAGCCTCTCCTCTTAATTGTGTATGTGTTGTACTTTGTGAATAAGGAGAGAAGATTCTTATTACATGTGTTGTATCTAGAGGTGGATTGAGTATACACGATTATATTCGTTGTATTTAGTGGGAGTAAGTAAGAAGTTTGACTTGTTACTTTTAGAGGTTGCCAACTCATGGACGGCGTTGGAAGCGTTGTGTCCAATGATCTATTCAAAGAAACTTATGAAGTGACCCGACGTATTGTAAAAGTTAGAGCTCACCAACCCAGAGGAGGAAAGACCTACCACTAGTAGAAAGTGCAGTATTTAGCTTAATTCGTGGAGCTGGCCTAATTCGTTTGGGCTTACTCAACATGGACTAGGAGAGATCGGCATATCTCCGACCATCACAGTTAAAAGAGACTATATCAATTGTGATTTGCTCTCTTGTGCTCACTTTACATACTTACAGTTTATACTCATAGAAATTAAATTGATTGCTTTTGTTACCATAGGATTGCAAATCTTGATAAAGATTTAGGGTGCTAGTGCACTTAGGTGAAACTAGATGATTTATATCTTAATTGTGCAAAATAGATTTTCTTCTGCACATAAACTTTGATTTTAGCCAAAGAGAATTTTAAAAGCGTCCATTCCCCTCCCCTCTAGTCGTTCTCTTCGACCTTACATCGGCATTGTACTAAAGATTGCTGATTTTGTTGACTTTGATCTTTTGCTTTGTTTTGTAAGGTATTGTCGGTGCAATATGAATTTAGTGACTTATAGTCATTAGTAAAGATTTTGAATACTATTAGAAGAAAAAGTTTAAATAATCATTTATTTTCCTCTTATTACCGAGATCAGTCCTACAAATGGGATATCTCGATTTAGTAGGATACTAACTACTAGTTATTTCACCACGAGTGATAACCTTACTGACGTTGACATTACGTGTGCAGCCATGGGCGTTGACTTAAGCGGTAAGACAATTACAGAACATGTCGCGAGCCGTGTACCAGCTAAGAATGCATATGCCTAGTGGGTGGAAGGAAGAAAGGTAAAAGGTTCATCAGCTGCATATATGCGCGCATGCAAATCATTGGAAGCGTGAGCTAACCAACCAGACCTGAGGGCTTTGTGCACGCACTCGATCATCAAATACAACTTAGGGCATGTTTAGTGGAAAGCCAGAGGTTTTGCCGTAATTTGTCATAAGTGTCTTAAGACTAGTTTGATTAAGTTAACCAAGTGTTTGGTTCCTAGCCACAAGTTAGTCCACAAGATAAAAATGTTTAGCTTAGCAACCTTAGACATCCTTATGTTACGAACCAAACATACCTTTTATCTTTCCAGTTTCACCAGCTAGCTAGACGCATCTCGATGTTCGTTCGGTTTCCATGTTGTCGATCCAGTGCTGTTTGTTTTGTTAGGCTCGAAAGCACGAGCAAACCGATGAACATGAGCAGTTTGAAGGTCAACATCGATCACTGTAGATCTGGCATGCACGCGAGCAATGCTAGGCTTCTCCACGACTTCATATTCAGATCTAGTAGAGATTTTTGTAATTTGACAGACATACTATGGTCTAAGTGATCTTCGTTGTCATATGCTGACATTGGAAGCTGCTGCTTCATCGATGTATATCTTGCTAGCTATATTGCCTGCTGCACTGCACATACCAGTGTTTCCCTTCTTTTTTTTTTCTTTTATCAGTGTGCAAGTAACCAGAACCGCACAGACACGCGCGAGGATGGAACAAGTTAATAATCGCACTCTGTTCCGATTCAGGCACAGCTCATTTGAGCATTTAATTCCTAGTTTCTTATTTATTTTATATTATAAAAAATTTGTTGTAGTTACTGATAATTTGTTATTATTTTTTTTAATTTAAATAATAAATTTGTTCTAAGGTGAAGTTGTAGACTTTCAACACAACGAGTTAATTGAACTACTCTTGATTGAGAAGACTTTGAAGAAAAAACAATGTCAATTAAGAAAACAAATGAAATTGGTGTTTTATTCACCATTTGGATATGTTGCAATTTGGATCGCTTACGCGACTATTATGGAGGATTTGGCAACATTAATTATCAGAAATTTGATGACACTCTGATGGCAGCTAGTATAATGTGTTTTAGAGTTTTGCTATTTGAAAGTAAAGGTTTTACTCCAATTTCAGTTTGATATAGAGGATTTAAGTGTAAGGAGTTTGTTTTTCCATGAATACTACAATGTTTTTCATTTGTCATAATTCGATATGCGAAGTCTACTGTAGTTTATACTCCATTGATGGCACAAGAGTTTCTTTCATTCAGATAGTTTTATAGGAGCAATTTCAATCATGTCGTGGAATTTAATTACCTTTGAAGCCGACAGTTCAACGTATGTGATGCCACATGTGCAAATTACTCTTTCAATGTGTGGTCTTTGCCAACTTTTGTGTTCTAGGTGGAGTATGTCAGATTTCATGATATGACTTTGGTGAAGATTGTTAAAGTTGATCCGAATCCATTTCATGTCCGTGTAGGACACTATATCATCTCGTGCTAGACATGGTGTTATCGGTGCTAGGGCCATACTGTATCAGATGTGATGTCAACCTGTAACAATATGCTCTAATTCGATTTTTGTCTATGTGTGGAACTCATTCCCTCGCCCTATATATGTACCTAGTAGTGCATAGGAAAAGAAAGAGTTTTATTGTAATATTTTCTCATATAGTGAATTCTGTCGTCGTCTATGTGTGGTTTTTACTCGCAAAATTTTCCTAAAAGTTAAGCATTTGCACATGAATTGGGTTGGACTGTTGGAGCAGCTGCCGTCACTCCGTCATGAAGGAGGGGAAGCTGGGACAACCTAGCCGCTGCTCGGTCAAAGAAGGGAAGAGACTCGCGAGGCCGAAACAGCGCCTAGAAGCTGTTGTGCCGGGTCGGTAGTACCCTTAGTTGGGCCGATATTGGGCTCTGTTAGATGGGCTGAGAAAACTAAATTTCCCCAAAATTAACGAATTACGGGCCGAAAATGAATCCCTGCTGCTGCCGATGCGCAAGCAACTCGTAGCCGTCCTCAAGCACTACTAGTTGTTTGCGGCACAACCTGAACTCCACCACCATATTGTATGTCCGTACTCAGACTATCGTTTGTAGCAAGAGGATGGAAATTAATTACTGATCCATTCGATCAGCACTGCTCCTAGTCCTAGCTAATTAGGCAGCTAGCTTGCAGCAGAAATTACCTGGTGCGCTCGGCAGATGAGGTTCAGGTCGTGCTTCTCGAGGAAGGAGAGGACGGCGTCCGCTCCGAAGGTGTAGGAGACGTCCCTGTCGTTGGGGCCCCACCCCCTGACGGCGGCGCTGGGGTCGGACCAGAGCAGGCCGGCGTCCTGAGGGAATTCTTTCTTGCACAACGTGTATTTTCGCAAGTTCCTTGCACAATCATCTTGAGGTGAGAAAACTGACATGAGCTTCACGCAAGTTCGTCAGCTTGTTACGGTGGCACTGAGGGAATTGAAGCAATTAGGCGTCAGTGAGAGAGAGAGAGGAGCAATCAGTTCCCAGCAGCTGGCCTGAATAATTTGTGACGTAGGTAACTTACCTTGAAGTGGTAATTACTTATTCGTCATCTGCGTGCGACAATGTCAGTTCCTTGTGTCACAGCATTTGCTTGAGTAATAGTGGGGGCATGTATCAGATGACATGGTGCTATGCCTGTAGTGTAAGCGAGATTTGCAGGTTATGTATCTCACGTAACACCGAAGATAGTTTTAATTTGGAAATAGTACTATTTCACACAATAACAGTTTAATTCCCACCTATCATAGTTTAACATGACATTTGGGCCCATTAATGGTAAATTGAAACGTATTCTCGAGAAAGCTAATTTCACATCCGTAGCCCCGATATCGAAAGCCTTGTCGAACGTGCTGCCTTTCGAATGCCATTGACTGTGTAAAGATCGCAATCGGCCGCGAAAGCAAACAAGGGTCGTTTGTAGTTTTAATGTAGCGTAATCAATCAAACTAATTTGAGCTATTCCAAGTGTTCCGGATGTTTACACTAACAATCCTCTTTTGTATCTTTCCTGGAAGCTTCTTGTCTCTCTGCTTTTGTCTCTCTCTCTCTCTCTCTATCTGTCATGTGATGTCCATGTATGTGGATGTGGTCGACTCGACTGCGCAGGTTGACGGCTGACAGAAAGCGCCTAGTTTGCTGATGAGGCCGAATACAACTCCCCCTGAATTTTGAGGCACCTGCATCTAAGTAGGTTAATATATAAAAGAAGTTGCTTCTGAAATCACAGGACAAAAACTTGAACAAGCAACCAAAGGGGAACTTTCATTTTGGCACCACCAGCAGAACTTTCATATTGGGACCTGATGCGCTGCTACGAAATTGCTGGTGACATTTAATACAAGCTCATTAGTTTCTCTCCTTCCAGGAAGCATCTGTTTGATTGGTTTGGTTTTTTTGTCACCTCAGGTACGCTATTGTGCAGAGGGGAAAGGGAAGTGGTTTCCTTCCTAGCTAGTTCTGACTACCTTCCCAAGTAGTAGCAGTAGCAGTGGTGCACAGGAATTGTCAAGGAAGGAAGGAAATGCTGGAGCGGAAACAAAACAAAATGGAAGCTTCTGAGATGGGAAGGCTAGCTGCACGAACAAAGCAAAGGTGCAAGAATGCAGGCAGGTTCATCACCCTCAGATCCAGGGGGGGTTGTTTTCGGCCTCATCTGATCACTGCAACTGTTGGCGTTGATGGCTGCCTGCATGCACCCTCAGATGACAAAGGAGCAGGCAGCCATCAACGGCAGTTGCAGTGATCGAAGCTTAGCTACCTGCTCTGCTCGAATTAGGAAAGGAACCAGCAAGATTCGATTCTCTTCTTCCCTCACCTCCCCTCCCCTTACACGCAAATGGATGGAAGATGGTATACTGCCTGCCTGCGTGAGCTGCAAATGGATGGATAGTTCCGAGTTGACTGCATATATCTTAATTCCGAAAACTGGCTTAGTTGTAGAAGATACTAGTACGTTTGGGAATAATGCAATGTGCACGTGGTCAATATCTGGGCAGGCCTAACTGGCTAGGATATGCTCCTTACAGTGGTCGAGAGCAAGGGTAACTAACTACTGACCTTGCTTTTTGGTGCATGTTTTGACTCGTGGTTGCGTACGTAATTGATCGATCAACACAGGATAGTGATTTAATTAATGCATGTGTAGCTTAAGGTTGCGAGGAAACTTTTGCTTGGTCTCAAGGCGTACTGTGGACTCACGTGACAGCACAGCTGCAGGCTGAGAGGAGAGCGACCGGCCGATGCTGTTGCACCGCGAGCGAGCAAGCTATATCGAGTGAGTAATTATCGTATCGACTGGTCTCTTTTGGCATACACACACAACACTGTTAGTACATGCAACTGCCTGCCACTACATCCTTAATTCCTATGCCCGTGCTCGGTTGTAATATTGCATTTGATCACTCGATGATTAATTGCAATTGTCGCTCTCATGATCCCATCATGTCTCGATCTTGGATTGTTCTTGTGTTTCATTTAATGGTTAGCACATTTAAGGTTATTAGAAGCTGCTCGATCCGCAGTTTGTTCACCCACCAATTCAAAGGATCGAACACTTTTGGTCCCAACCTCAGAGCTCAAAAACTAATTCGCCACGTATTCTTAACCAGTAGCTGAGTTGGCCATACTAGCTAATATATACCTATGTGTCCAGGGAAGTGCTAAACAACACTTGAAAACTATTGTATCTTAGATGAAATAGTTGGGTTAAATGGAGGCAAGCACGGCTCCTGGTAGTGGTTGGATGTGCACCCACACCAACCGAGCGAGGTGCGTTGTTGGGAGAGATAAGGGAGGAATGGAAAAGGCGGCGACTCTTCAAAAGCCATGGAAATTTTAATCCAAACCGGTATGGATGCGTCTCAGGCAGACCTGGTTCGTTGCACCTCGACACATCATCCGATTCTTCTTCTTCTTCTTCTTCTTCTTCTTCTTCTTCTTCTTCTTCTTTTTGGTTGGTTTGTTTGCATGCTGTGGCTGTGGCTGTGCGTGCATATTCGGGTGCCTGCTACGCGCACGTGGCTCAAAGGACTCACCAACATGCCTGGACTTATCTGCGCCCCATGCATGTACCTGACCTGGCAACCCTTTTCCACGTCAGCGCACTCGATTCCTCTTCAACCGTCAATCCCAAAACTAACAACCTAGATAGATGGGAGAAATTCAAACATGCCGGTCTTTTCCCACTTTGAAACTTTTGCGCGCTCTCGAGCTACTCTCAGCTGCTGATTTCACGACCGTCCATCCGATGAAATTGAAATTTGATATTGCTTCGGTGCAAATGCAGGTGGATTTTGTTCTAGGAAATGATGGTGCGTCGAAATCTTCGAGTTTTCCATCGAGTGACTACGATGTACAGCCTGGGCAGGTCGGCAGGGAGGCCGGATTTTTTTTTGAACGGTAACTAAACGCGGTCCGGTCAAAAGAATGTTGCACTCCTTGAGGACTTTTTTTATCCTACGTGCTGTTAATACAGGCAATGTAACCACGAAGTTAAATGCAATCACTGTCCTCTGAATCTATATATTCTTTATGTCATATATAGACAACACTAAAGGCAATTCATACAATAGATTGTTTTTTGGATGTCTCTATAGACAGCTTCTTCATAACACATTGTATCTTGTTTATCGTATTACAGTCGACTACTGCATAAGAGACGACATAATTCTCAATGCTCCCCCGTTCTCCTTCATATTCTTGTGTCTTACGTGGTAAGATTTATAGACAGCTGACATCACACCATTGTACATGGTCTTAATTTTCCGTTGTATCACCTTGCTTCACATTTGTCCCTCCTTTGCATTTCCAGTCATAAGACTACTGAAAAATCTAGGACTAGACTTGCAGGAATGAATTTGTCAAAAACTTAAATTGTTTGCCGTTCTAGTTACGTTTTCTTCGGTTTCTTTTTCTTCTTTGTTGATGGTTCTGCTGTCTTCTTACTTTTCAAAGTCGATGTTAACATCTTATGACAGTTTGCATTGTTTTCGGTTTTCACACGCAGTGAAGCAGATTGAAAAGGCCCGCAGCATGGTCTGACCACTAATTCTTGCTTTGGTGCAAATGCAGGTGGTTTTTTTTTCTGGAAATGACGGTGCGTCGAAATCTTCGAATTTTCTGTGCTGTGACTTGCAGTGACTACTGTAACACCCTTATTTTTAGAAGCGTCGTGAATCTCTCGCAATTATCCAGAACTGTTCAACTGCGAGTTACATCAACCAAGTGCATAATATTACCAACACATGCTCAAAAATAAAAGCCAACTTTATTACAATATAAAAGCTTAGAAACCAAGTTTTACAGCGGGGTGAACGACCCTTAGATACAATATATAACAAAAGAACGCCACAAGCACGCGTGAGCAGAGAAAAACCCTACACTACTACAGACAGTCCTATCACAGACGGTTCGGAACCGTCATCACAGACGGTTCTTGAACCGTCTGTGTTTATGTGTCAGTGATAATAGGTGGTTATCACAGACGAAACTTACATTACAGACAGTTTTTGAGAAAAACTATCTGTGATAGTTTGTGATATACAGAATATCACAGACGGTTAATAATAAAGACCGTCTGTGATACCATTCATATCACTGACGGCTCAGTGTTTGAAACTGTCTGCGATATATATATATATATATATATATATATATATATATATATATATATATATATATATATATATATATATATATATATATATATATATATATATATATATATATATATATATATATATATATATAGGCAAAATAACAGGTGCACCATGGTGCCCAAGCTCCATAATTAAAACTTTCCATCCATGATTGATTCTTTTCCAAATTGATACCTTTTCGAATTAATGAATCTTAATAGGTTACCTAATATATTGCACCTGCACGCATCTAAAAGCAATCTAACGACAGAGAGGCTAGGTGCCTGGACACCTTGGTGCCCCATTTCAGTATCCTATATATATATATATATATATATATATATATATATATATATATATATATATATATATATATATATATATATATATATATATATATATATATATATATATGAAAAATACTTTTTTACTCCCGGGTGTAATTACACCCATCTCTAATATACTGCCTAAACAAACTTGAAAAACTCCTTTATCATTTTAGATATACTCGCATACTAATTATAAGATATTCTAATGTGAACTACACAAAAAATTTGCAAGGGCGTCCATAGTTTTTAGCGTATTTTATAAATACCTTTATATACGTACATAAAAAGGAGTATGTTGAAAAAATGTACATACCACCTCTGAAAATTGTTCATACCACCTATATAGTCTTAAATACTCGTATACTACATGTACATACTCCTCGTTACGCGAGATACTCCCTACGTTGTGAGATACAACATAGGGTGTAATTACACCCGGGAGTAGAAAAGGGGCTTCATATATATATATATATATATATATATATATATATATATATATATATATATATATATATATATATATATATATATATATATATATATATATATATATATATATATATATATATATATATATATATATATATATATATATATTACAGACGGTTTGTAACACCGGACCGTCTGTGATAGCTATTTTAACAGCAATTTTATTTACCGTTGTTCGGCTAGCCTCATGATATGCTAGCCATTGTGGGCTTAATCTAGGTCTGAACATAATCATTAGACATAACCCTAGAAATAAAACATGAACACCTCTAGGGTTTGGGAGTTAGCGGTACTCACGGTCGCCGATGAACGCCATGAGCGAAGACCCGTGCCTGCGTGATGCAGGCGTGAGGTAGAATCGGTGAAGACACGGAGAGCTCGCGGTTCGGGGTCGCCGGTGTCGTCCTGGTCGGCGGCCTTCCCGTTGCTTGACAGCGCGCGATAGATCGGGTATCACTTAGGGTTTGTTCGGGGTGTTGAACTCTCACGGGAACGACGTCTCTACGTGAGAGGCCGGAACCCATCCTTTTTATAGCGCTGTTGCAACGGGGGACCGTAACCATGTCAGTTACGCACCCCCGATCAGGGCGCTGCACAACGGTGGACGTGGGTTTCCCCACGTCTCCCTCGTCTCGGCAGTTTTGCCTGAGATCAAAACCTAACATTCTCCCCCTTGATCGTAAGGCTAAACATCATAAGCCCTCTCTCAATAAAAGTTCACACCAAAGTAATGCGTCACAACAGTCAATTAAATACCGCTGGACATCAGTACTTATAGTGCTTCATTCTATATCGATTGGATAACATAATACTTCATGGGAGTTGGTTACTTTATATGGTCCTCTTATTCCAGGATCACAGGCTCTCCAATAAACCCATGCCGGCAACATGATCACGCAAAATATTGGGTGGTAAGCCTTTTGTGAGCGGATCCGCGAGCATAAATTTAGTTCCAATATGCTCAACCTTAATTGTTTGATCCTGGACTCTATCTTTCACAACATGATACTTTATGTCAATGTGCTTGGCAGCTGCACTCGACTTGTTGTTACTCGAATAGAAAACTGCGGGTTGATTATCGCAGTACAAAACGAGTGGTCTAGAGATGCTGTCTACCACTCTCAATCCCGGGATAAAGTTCTTAAGCCATACAGCCTGCCCGGTAGCCTCATAACATGCCACAAATTCATCCTGCATTGTCGACGATGCAGTAAGTGTTTGCTTTACACTTTTCCATGAAATCGCTGCTCCTGCGAGGGTGAAAATATAACCTGATGTGGACTTCTTAGTGTCTTTACACCCCGCAAAATCAGCATCAGAATAACCGACAACCTCAAGGTTATCGCATTTTCTATATGTGAGCATGTGACCTTTAGTGCCTTGCATATAACGCAGGACTTTCTTAACGGCTTTCCAGTGGTCCGGTCCTGGATTTGACTGATATCTGCCAAGCATCCCGGTAACAAAAGCTAAATCAGGGCGCGTACATACTTGAGCATACATAATACTTCCGACAGCAGAAGCGTAAGGTATAGCCTTCATCTGATCATATTCATAGTCATTCTTTGGGCATTGAAATTTCCCAAACTTATCGCCCTTAACAATAGGAGCAGGCGAGGCAGAGCATTTATGCATATTGTATCTCTTTAGTACTCTGTCAATGTATGCCTTTTGTGATAAACCTAATGTTCCTTTGGACCTATCTCGGTGAATTTCAATACCAAGAACATAAGATGCTTCACCGAGATCCTTCATGTCAAAATTGGACGAGAGAAATCTTTTAGTTTCCCGCAGCATGTCCACACTGCTGCTGGCCAATAATATATCGTCCACATAAAGAATTAAGAAGGTGTAATTATTCCCCCTGAACTTAACATAAGTACAATTATCAACATCATTCTCCTTAAATCCAAATTTCCTTATGACTTCATCGAACTTAAGGTACCATTGCCTAGAAGCTTGCTTCAGGCCATATATGGATTTCCTTAGCTTGCATCCCAAATGTTCCTCGCCTTCCACAACAAAACCTTCCGGTTGTGTCATGTAAACGTCCTCATACAAGTCTCCATTCAGGAATGCAGTCTTAACATCCATTTGGTGCAACTCTAAATCAAAATGTGCTGTGAGCGCCATTATGATTCTAAATGAATCTTTGGTTGAGACAGGAGAAAAGGTTTCATTATAATCAATGCCTTCTCTCTGTGTAAACCCTTTTGCTACAAGTCTCGCCTTAAACCTTTCGATATTCCCTTTCGAGTCACGTTTTGTTTTGTAGACCCATTTGCAGCCTACTGTTTTGGCTCCATTAGGAATTTCTACTAAGTTCCATACATCATTATCGTCCATAGACTTAATTTCATCTTTCATGGCATCTAGCCACTTGGATGAATCCTTACTCTTCATAACTTCCTTATAAGAGCTAGGATCATCTACCTTCCCAAGATCATCTTCATTTAAATAAACTTCATAATCACTTGGAATAGCAGATCTCCTCACTCGTTCTGATATCCTGACAGGTTCATTAGCAGGCTCATCAGGTTGTTCATTAACTGTCACAGAGGGCTATGAAGGCTCATCATTAGGTATCGCACTTGTATTTTCAGAGCCCTCAACTGAAGGAGTAGCCACAGAATTAACTGGAGATGCAACAGGAGTTGCAACTACAGGATCAACTGTGGGCACAACTACAGGATCACCAGGCATTGAGTACTGGGCGACTATACCGTTTTCTTGTAGGAACCTGGCAAAACGACCAGGAATCTGCCCATAAGTTGCGTGTCACCCATAATACTCTCCCCCACGATCCGAGCGCACTACTTTAATCTTTAGACTGTGCTGATTTTCAACTTCAGCCTTAAATATCTTAAATTTATCAAGTGCCTCCGATCTCTCTTTAATGGGATTGATATAGCCATAACGTGAGTAATCATCAGTGAACGTAATAAAAGAATCATAACCATCCACTGATGTCACAGGGAAAGGACCACATATGTCAGTATGAATTAATTCCAAACTCCCTGTGCTTCGAGTAGCACCTTTCTTTATTTGCTTTACATACTTGCCTTTGATACAATCAAGGCAATGATCATCCGAATCATTAAAATCTAAAGGGTGGAGAATTTCATCTTTAATGAGACGTTCAATTCTCCCCCTCGAAATGTGCCCCAAACGATAGTGCCACAATTTCGACGAAGTCTCATCAATTCGCTTATGCTTTTTATTCACATCACATATATTCATTGACATAGGAGAATCTTGCAGGGATAACATATAAAGCTTGTCGTGTCGGATGGCACGACCAACATTATCATTATTAAAATAGATCAAACACATTCCGTGTCCAAAATTACAAGAATATCCATCATTATCTAATAATGAAATGGAAATCAAGTTTCTTTTCATCGAGGGAACATAAAGAACATCATTGAGTTTCATTACAAAGCCATTATTCAAAACTAAAGAAACTGATCCAATAGCTTGAATTTCGGCTTCCATCCCATTAGCCACTCTTAGGCTTCTTTCCCCTCTGAGACTTCTCAACATATGGAATCCCTGCAAGGAATTCGTAACGTGCACAGTGGCACCAGAATCAATTCACCAAGAATTTATAGGAAAATCAGCATAAAATGCTTCATCAACAAAAGTGATTTCATAAGTACCTTTCTTGGCGAGCCATTTCAGCCATCCAGGACAATCATCTTTGAAGTGGTCCTTCGACTGACAAAAGTAGCATTCATCACTTTTCTTCTGTCCATTTGAGCTCCCAGGACCTGAAGCGTTTTTAGGCGCCTTAGGATGCTGTGGGTGCTGTGGCTTCTGTGGCTTCTGATAAGGGGAGTAGGCTTGCTCCTTCTTTCCCTTTCCTTTGTAGCCACCTCTATTTCTAGAGGGACCAGCTTTATTTGAGGAGCCGACTTGATTCACAAAATCAGTAGCCCCTTCAGCCTTGAGCCTCTCTTCCTCTTGAGAAACATTAGCGATCAACTCGCTCATGGTCCACTTGTCCTTAATGGTGTTATAGTTCACCTTGAAAGCTTCAAATTGCTTAGGAAGAGACATCATAATATAATGGACAACAAAACCATCAGAAATTGCCATGTCCAGTGTCTTAAGTCTGGCAGCAATATTGATTATGGTCATAATGTGCTCACGGACATTTCCAGTACCATTGTACTTAGTGTTCATGAGCCTGTGCATCAGTGTGGTAGCATAAACTTTAGAGGACCCCTTAAAGTGATCCTCGATGGAGGACAAATAGTCCTTTACCCTTTCCTTTTCAGGGATTGCTCCCCTTATGGCCTCACTGATGGAGTTCTTCATCACAGCAAGTGAAACGCGGTTAGACCGCTCCCACTTCTCAGCATTAGTTTTATAATCCTTCATTTTGTCGTCAAAATTGTCCTCTCCTTCAGTAGGAGCGACAGGCTGATCGAACCTGAACGCATAGTCCAGATCCAAGAGCTGGAAAGTCGTCATAAGCGTAAACTTCCATTTCTGAAAGTTACTACCATTAAGTGGCTCAATTGCATTAACTTGAGCGGAAACAGAAGCAGCTGAAAAAATTTAAAATTTACATTAGGAAAATGCATAATTAATTTGCATGAATGTTAACCTTACGTTGGTATGATTAACAACATGCTCATAAGAATTTTTTCGCATCACCGTTGGGCAGAAACGAAAAATTTAACATAATTTATCGCATGGAATTACAATTAACATTATCCGTTAATAATTTCATAAGAGACATCAAATAATCATTAATTGAACATGAGATAAAACCATAAAAGCATGAAATATATATACTGGAATACATAAAATTATGCGTTGCTGGGCCAAACAATCAATTCATAAGAAAACCAACATGAAAAAGGATTAAAAAATAGCCTAACAGCCCAAAAACGCCTAAAAAATAGGCCATAAAGAAAATCCTGTACGGACCATCAGATTTTTTTTATTTCATGAAACGGCTTATCGGCCGGCCCAGCAGCTGCTTTCAGCGGCCCATCAAAATGCCGGCTCCACCGGCCAACTGGCCTTCCCCCATCCAAAGCAACATGCCTGCCGGCCCAACCTGCAGCCCCCCTTCATCCTGGCGTCTATTAGATCAGACGGCCGGGAGGAAAAACCGGCCGAACAAAAAAGGGTGTGGCGCCGGCTCCCCCCAAAAACCCTAACCCCACTTCGCCGTTTCCTCCCGAAAAAACGGTGCGCGAGCGGCGAAAAAGGAAGCGGCGCGGCGGGGCTGGAGGGGCGGCAGCGGCGCGCCCAGGGGGAGCGGAGCGGCGGCTCCCGCACGGCGGTAGCGTCCGATGAGGAGGGCGGCCCCGAGCGGTGCGGAGCATACGGCGACGGCGGCGCCCGCACGGGGCAGAAGCGCGGCACGGCGGTGGCGCCCGCAAGAGGGAAAGGGGGCGGCCCGCTCGGGGGGGAGCGGGAGCGGCGGCATGGCGGCCACGGCGGCAGCACCTCAAGGTGGCGCGGCGCGGGTAAGTCCCCTCTCCATTCCCCTTCTTTTCTTTTTTTTTGTTGCTTTGCCGCCGATTTGAGGCTTCAAGTGGCGATTTAGGGTTCGGATGGGGAATCCTCAGAGTATTTTCATTAGGTTTTTCATTAGGATTTTGCCAATCAAACTTGAATCATCTCCTTCTACATGCTACCCGAGACATTAAACCTTAGATCCAAAACCGGTTAGGGTTCATGAAGATTTCTAGGGTGGCTCTGATACCAAATGTGGGCTTAATCTAGGTCTGAACATAATCATTAGACATAACCCTAGAAATAAAACGTGAACACCTCTAGGGTTTGGGAGTTAGCGGTACTCACGGTCGCCGATGAACGCCATGAGCGAAGACCCGTGCCTGCGTGATGCAGGCGTGAGGTAGAATCGGTGAAGACACGGAGAGCTCGCGGTTCGGGGTCGCCGGTGTCGTCCTGGTCGGCGGCCTTCCCGTTGCTTGACAGCGCGCGATAGATCGGGTATCACTTAGGGTTTGTTCGGGGTGTTGAACTCTTACGGGAACGACGTCTCTACGTGAGAGGCCGGAACCCATCCTTTTTATAGCGCTGTTGCAACGGGGGACCGTAACCATGTCAGTTACGCACCCCCGATCAGGGCGCTGCACAACGGTGGACGTGGGTTTCCCCACGTCTCCCTCGTCTCGGCAGTTTTGCTTGAGATCAAAACCTAACAGCCATGTCCTCTAAAAATAAGCTACATCACGTATATAGCCTCAGGAGAATGACATGAAAGAAGAGGAAACCGTGGCCAGAGGAAGCTTTCTTACAGCTTCCATGGATGCCGACAGAGGTGTAGCACTTTCGTTGAAGCGATCGATGGTTGTGGGTAGCAGACAGCAGTTAACCAAAGTGATTCGGTGCCTGCCTTTCATTGGACAAGCTTGCCGATTCGTTTCCTTTTGTCAGCCGTTGACTGTCTGGTTACAGTTCTCTCCAACCTCACACTCAACTCTGTGATGCTGCCATGAAATTCTCCAGTACTCACTTGAGAGGCACGGCGTGGTACAACCCAAACCGCCGCACCGTGGGAGACGTCACTGCGGCCGAGTTACTTGCATGCATGCGTACGTGGCTCGTTCTGCAACGCATCGCAGCTTCAGGTAATTTCATATTTGTTTCCAGCCGTGGCGGCTGTAGCGTGTGGACGGTGATGGGCCGAGGCCGGCGTGGAATGGTGCATACAGTCAAAGTCGCCGAACCACCGATGGTCTTCCATTCCTGATGGAACAACCGAAAGATTGCCATGGACCAGGCATTTTGCTTGGCTGCTTGCGCATCTAGGCCATTGAAACAGTCAGCTATCAAGGCGCACGCACTGTTTCTCCAACTGGAATTTCCTGCAGCAGCTTGCAAATCCCCCAACGAAAAATCCAAGACCAGGTGTGTGTATATATATAGACATATATGTAGACACACACACATACATACATACATGAGCCATCTAGGTGCCTAGTCACCTATATCAAGAACCGTCCGATACAAATGTAGGATGACAAAAGTTTAGAGTTTAGACATGAAAATATTTTATAACCTTGATATATGTAAGACCATGTGGCTAGGTCTAGGATGTTTATGATGATGAATAATTGACAACATTGCTTAATATTGTTATTAGAGGCGTGTGCGTGTGTGCGTGGACTAATATCGGTCAAGTTGGTGAGAACTTGTGCCGGGAAAAATATTCTTTGATCTTTGCATGTGCAGGTTGGTCGTGGAGACGGTCATGGTCGGTGACGAGGAAGACCGGGACTAGGAGGGGGAAATCTGAGGTCCAGGCGGTCGAGGATGTCACGAGGTGGTCGAGCTCACGATGGAGCACATGGAGATTAAAGATGGATGATGCGTGGAGAAGATACAGGAGGTGCGGTCCTGGATGCTTCGACACGTGACGAGTTGAAAAGTCAGAGTGTGAAAACCCGTGTTAGGAAGGGTTTCGGGTCCCTTAAATATTAGTGGGCTAAAAGTCTGGTTGAGATAAAAAATCTAGGTTCAGTTGGATGAGTAGTATTAGGATTAAAAGTTGAGATTTGTTTTTAGTTTTGGAGTCGGCGCTGTTTTGGAATCGAAGGCGAGACCGATGTGTAAAAGAAAACGGATTGTATCTCGTAATAAAAGGCGGGGGCTGGCCGAGACATCGGTACGGCTTTTTGGGAGCAGGCTTCTGTTTGGGCAGAGAAAAAGTGCGCGTTGGCCGTGGGCAGAGCGACGGGACATCAAGTCTGATTTTTGGCGATTTCGGGTGACGCCTGACCGCAGGCAACAGCAGCAGCGCCAAGGAGTTGCACGTTGATCGAGGCACAAGACGGGTTGGTTCTTCGCGCTCGACGTGGGCGTCCTCGATTGTATCTAAACTAATAATCCACCAGTTAAAATTATCCTACATCCACCCAACAATTACCTGCTCTACAGTCATGACCTTAACTACGTCCACACCATAATATACACCCAAAAATACACCATTCTAAAAACGTGCGCACCATATTAACTCTCCTCCATTCTCTCTCCTTACTCAACCATATCCGACGGTCATCCTTCAATGGATCTGCAGTACCCTCCCACCCCTCCCACTCCTCCAACCGACCGTGCGCCTCCTCCCCCACGAACCCGTGCGCCTCAACCGCCCGTGCGCCTCCTACCCCACGAACCCGTGCGCCTCCTCCCCCGCCCTCCGCTCGGCTGCCGCCTCCTCCTCCCCGCGCCGCCGCCGCCTCCTCCTCCCCACCTCGCGCCGCCGCTCCTCCCCTCCCTCCCACCCCGCGCCGCCGCCTCCTCCTCCTCCCCACCCCGCGCCGCCGCCTCCTCCTCCTCCCCACCCCGCGCCGCCGCCTCCTCCCCTCCCTCCCACCCTGCGCCGCCGCCGCCTCCTCCCCCCTACTCCTCCGCTCCGCCGCCACCACCCGCGCCGACGCCATCATCACCGCCTACCGCGACCACTGCGCATGCAGGTCGGCGGATCGTCTCCTGGGTAGGCCGCCGCCTCCCCCGCCTTCCCCGACTCCCCCGAAGGCCGCCGCCTCCCCCGCCTCCCCCGACTCCCCCAAAGGCCGCCGCCTCCCCCGCCTCCCCCGAAGCGACTCCTGGCCGCCGCCTCCCCCGAATCGACTCCCGGCCGCCGCCTCCCCCGAAGCGAGGACTCCCGGCCGCCTCCTCCGTCGCTCCTCCACTCCGCCGCCGCCTCCTCCTCCCCCCACTCCTCCGCTGCCTCCTCCTCCCACCGCTCCTCCGCTCCGCCCCTCGCCTCCTCCTCCCCACCCCACCCCGCGCCTCCTCCTCCTCCCCCCGCTCCCGAAGGCCCGCGTACCACCCCAGATCGCGCGCCGACCTCGACAAGCACAGCTGCGTGAAGGTGAGCGAGGGCAAGCTGCGGTACGTGGAGATCCACGGCCTCCCAGGAGAGCAGAGGGTCAGCATGTGGACGCTGGCCAATCCGGAGGGGGCGGATGGAGCGGAGTGGGAGCATGAGTACGATGTGTTCTTGGAGGATATCTGGGCCAACGAGAGCTACATGGCAGCCGGGCTGCCCCCGAACAAGGTCCCCGCGATCGCGCTCATCCACCCCAAGAACCACGGCGTCATCTACTTCTTCCATGGCTCGCGGCTCTTCGCCGTGGACATGCGCGCGAGCGCGAGGCGGGTCCTGGAGTGCGAGAACTGCTTGATGGATTACGAGATGCTGGACGAGTTCCACACCGCCCGCTTCTTTCATGCTTGGGAGCTACCACCGACGCTTCTCCGACTTGATCCTTCGAGTGGTACGTTGTTTGCATGCATCCTGTTGCCTTATGTTGCTGTAGATGATCTCAGATGGTTAATGTAATCATTGTCCATTCCATTGGCTACTGTTTTCATAAGTTCTCGGTGTTCCAAGATTGCATATATAATCCTGAGCCAGAGGATCTTTCCTCAATAGTCACTCTGTTAATTGTTATACTATTTGTAACTGCACAGTTTTATGCTAAGATATTCAAGCATGCATACAATAGAATAATTTTGATGTTGCATGATCTCATCACCTTGTAACTGCTGTAGAATTCTGAAGTCTGAACCCTGGGTTTGTCCTTTGAATCTGGGTAATGTTTGTGATCTTAGTTGCTAATTATATATGCAGCTTTTGTAGGAAGATTGTGTATGAGAAGTGTAGTTCATGCAGTTTACTGTTGATAGAGTACCAGAATGACTCCGAAACATAGGAAATTGATGTGAGGCTGATATTGTTTACATTAGCAGAAAAACACCAGCACGATATGTTGGGTGATATAGGTATCCATTGGTGATTGGTACAGATGATGTAGCTGTTGTTTATGGAGATATCGTGGCTGACTTCCTGCAGGCGTCGTGCTGGCTACCTGGTTCGAAGCGCTCTGCGGCGCCTTCTTCGGATTGGAGGTGGCGGAGCACTGGTATGAGCTCTACATGATGGACAAGCAGGGGGCCAACCTCAAGTTCATCTACTGGTGGGAGGACAAGGTCTCAGGTGTGTGGCCTCAAATCCTGCCTTCCATCTATTATTCCCATTTGATGATTCAGTTTTAACAAGTGCTGTGTAGGCCAGTAGGCCAAGAACCATTCCTCCTAACGTACCACTCGCCTCCGTAGCCAACGTCCCCAAGGCCTCGGTGGACGTTATGCCTCTGAATTCATGCAGATAGCCCAGCAGAAGACGTTATTGTTATATGATTAAAAATATGATTTTTTTAGTTAGTGTAAGTTTTTTTAGGTCCAACCGATTAATATTTTCTGTTTGTCATGCCAACAATAACTGGAAATCTTGCACAAAACCTCATAAAGCAAATTACAATGATGGTTCTTTCTGATTGTTGTTATGCTTGTGGCTTAACTTTCAATATCTGACTTATCTGTTTAGACACCAACAATAGCAGCTGCAGCCTACTTGAGATTAGCAGGAAGGCCTGCTATCCTTCCTTCAAATAATCTTTCTTATTCAGAGAACTTCTTGTATATGCTGGACTCTTTGTAAGTCGCATTGCTTTGAAATTATTTGTTATTTGTTTTCCCATATACACTTATTTTTGTTATATTTGGAATTTCTAAAAAATTCAACCTTGTTACTTTAATATTGATACATATTTCATTTTTTTAATGTGTTGCAGGAGTGACAAAGCATATAAGCCAAACCCCTGACTTGCTCGGGTTCTAGATATCCTTTTTATTCTTCATGCTGAACATGAAATGAACTGCTCAACAGCTGTTGTTAGGCACCTTGCTTCAAGGTAAATCATGTCCTTTATTCTCCTCACAAATGGGAGTAAGAAACTATTTCCTAATTAGGTATTCTATTTATAGTGGTGTTGATGTCTTAACTGCTCTTTCTGGCGGTGTTGGAGCTCTATATGGTCCACTGCATGGTGGCGCAAATGAGGTAAACTATTTTGAGTGCTGCCCCCTCTTGTTTCATTCATTCAAGCTTTATAGTTTGTATACATATTCTATTCCACAATCCTCATCATTGGAAACTAATCATAAAGTTAAGAAGCAACTTATTCTACGTAGTATATTGTATGGTCTAACATATATAATTTGTTTTATCTAATGGCATCATCCAAATATAGCTTCCTTCTTTAAGAACTTTTCCCCCTATTCTTGTAAAATTTATTTTTTTGAGAATGGGCTAAATGTTATTTTATGTATGCCAGGCTGTACTTAAAATGTTAAATGAGATTGGAAGTGTGAAGAATATTCCAGATTTCATTGAGGGAGTGAAGAACAGGTGATACATACCTCCTGCCTGATTAATATTTTCTGGTGTGCATGATAGTCTATTCAGTGGAACGAATTTTACTTTAATTACCTTCTTGATTAGCTTTTGGACTTCTTTTAGAAGAGTTATCTGTTCATTTTCCAGGAAGAGGAAGATGTCAGGTTTTGGGCACCGTGTGTATAAGAACTATGATCCTCGTGCCAAAGTCATTCGGAAGTTAGCAGAGGAGGTCTTCTCAATTGTAGGACGGGATCCTCTTATCGAGGTTTGCTATTCCCATTCTGTTTAGCCATAGAAAAGAAGTTTTTTCCTGAGAACTTTATGTAACCATTATTTTCACTACTGAGATATTTGCTAATTCTCTCATGTTGCAATTGGAACAACCAGGAAACAGAGTTGCTCTGTTCATGCTATGGGTGCTCAATGACACTGTCATATGAAACATTAATTTTTGCAAAGAATACAGTAAAAAAACTTTCTTTTTCCAAAGGGTGAAAATTGACTTTGTGGAACTCAGATAGATGGAATGCAATTTAGATTAGTTCCACTTGGGATCTGAAAGTGCTGAATGAAACAAAAACAATAGACTGGGGTTGTTTTCAGTGTTCACTGTTTTCCATCCATCTTTTTGCAAACAATATAAAACAACCTATTTTATGCTACTTGGGTCCTTGAAGAATTCGAAATTCAAACAGATAAAACATATGTAGATAACATTGATCACTGGCGTCACACAGTTTCTTATCTGCGTATACATTAGTATGCTTTTAGCAGTGTTATTGCAGAAGATCATTATTATTTATTCTGCAAAGAAGCACGAGTTCAACATACTAAGTTGGTAAAACATTCATCACCTGCATAGTTATGTTGCACTGGCACAAGTGCTACTGTTGATATCTGTTGAACATTTTGGCATCCCTACTTTTCCTATGTCCTATTAGAATATTGCTAGCTTTGACCATTTTGATCCATCATACGACAGCTATCCAAGAAGAATGATTAGGGTCGTATTCGTCCATGCCAATACACAGTGTGCTTGAAATTGATTGATTAGTCTAGAAAGTTCATTGGCCAAAATCTACAAATGGATTAACACTCTTCAGGGTTTGATGGTCTACCATATTACTAATTAACTAATTTTTGCCTACAAACACCTAAGGATGCTACTATCAAGGAAAAGGACCTAAGGATTATGCTCTATTCTTGAAGTGGGGATTCTATACAGCATGGCTATCCATGTACAACTGCAATAATGATTTGGCAACTCCAATACACCCTTATGATGCTTTCTGATGCCATACCAGGTCGCTGTTGCTTTGGAGAAGGCAGCACTGTCAGACGAGTATTTTATCAAGAGGAAGTTGTATCCAAATGTGGATTTTTACTCTGGCCTAATATATAGGTACATCAGCTGGGAGGCTATTTTCTCTTTCTTTTCCCCTCCTGTTATTGCGGTACTTAATTGTGATTGCGTTGGTTTTCAGGGCAATGGGATTCCCTACAGAATTTTTCCCTGTTCTGTTTGCAATTCCTCGCATGGCTGGTTGGTTACCACATGCTCATAATAGTATCCAGCTTGTTGCAACAAGGAAATTTTATTCTAGACTAAACCGGAAAGATGAAAGGCAAATCAGATAATTTATGTTGTCACATACAGTTGGATGCTATTAATTGATTCTGATGATCTGATCTTGTAGTCATTTAAAGAACGACTTTTTTTTCTTGTAGTGGAACTGTTTATAATGTATCCTTAGGCAGTTTATGATGCAAAGTGAGCTAATATTCTTGCTGTTGTGATATTTGGGTAGTATACACTACTAGATGGTACCATGTAGTATGCCACTGGCAACCAATTGTTTGCCTCATGCTAAATTCAGTTAAGAAGGTGCATACATAGAGTTGTATCATTTATTTCAAAATAAAAGCACGCTGCCAATGTCAAAGTTGTGCATGCTCGACCCAGGTTTTGTGATGTACTGAAAAATGAGGAGGTATTGCTTTGTTTTTTGTTTTCCATTATCACTTGGGGAGTTGCTGCCAGAAAGGAAACAAAATATTTATGTATGGATAGTTATTTGCTTGCCTAGCAGAATTTATTTTGACGCTACCTTTTTTGTTAGCATCTTGCTGCGAGTTCAATCGTGAATAACATGCATCTGATAGCTGCTAATGTTGACTGTGCGTAAGCTGGGGTATTATCATGCTTTCCTGCCAGTCGTGCAGGCTCCCGGTCTTCTTACGGTGATATTTGAGTGCACAAGATACCAGATAGTTGCTGCTATTGCTGAAATGATGATGTAAATTGTATTACATCACATGCTTCCCATCAAAATATTCTGGAAAAAGTTATGCCAGCGCTTTACCATTTCATGAGCTGGCTTTTAGCTTCGATTTATTCCTGGGTCCGCCACTGCTTCTATACATGGCCTTCAGCAGATTTATATAGTTTTCAGATAAGTTCACTATTATGTTGTTCCATTATGATGGTCGGACTATTGAATGGGATGAATTTGAGTGGTCTAAAAGAGCCATCCATGTGAGTGCCAGAAAGCAGACTAAATGGTAGGTTATTGTTATTTTCTTCTGTGTTTTTTACAATATCTTGGTCTCTTGAATGTTTGACTAGAAAATATTAATAACATACGCCGAACTAAAATTAGTACATGATGACACCATAGCTAAAATATAATGAATATATTTGAAATATTCCATAAAGCTCCAGTTCCAACTAATTAAGGTCATGTGTGGAATGTGGGAATTTTGCCATATTTTTGCTGGAATCCGAATTGTTTACTATGAAATTCATGCGTTCCAAAAGAGGCCTAAACATGTAATATACATAACAATGTCAAACCATGCTAATGATGAAGTAAAAGTACCGAAGGAATTGTTTACTATGAAATTCATGCGTTCCAGATGTTGATGTAAGTTAGATTGCAACAATGTTTTCATGTGCATCCCTAAAATACCGCCGTGGCATTAGCACGGGTACTATACTAGTCCAACACTGTGAGCGTCAATCGGTATGCCGTACTCTCTTTTACCCGTCGTGTAGCGCAGTTAACGCAGCAGCTCCCTGTCCTGTTTTTCCCACCCGAAAGCTACATGCATGTGAACAGAGGCCTAGCTGAGAGCATTCGGTTTGTCATATTTTTGTGACTAGCTTTGATTAGAGAACAAGGTAGTTAATGCTTGGTGATTACGTAAGGCTTATTAAATTGTTTTTTCTCTCTCTTGTTTTTAAGTCTTAAAGATTCATACATGCATCCGAATGGTAATGGATTTGTGATTAGGAGAAGCAATTGAAAGGAGTCTAGGTTTGGCTGTGTTCGATTGAAGATTATTATTATCTTTTGGCTGTTTTTTTTGTGTGCTTCTATAATTTACAGGTTTAAAAATAATAATAAATTTTGAAAAGCTTTCGCTGAACGCTGCAATCATTCACCCCCCTCTGATTGCCATCGACGATCCTACAATATATTTATAATAGGTGATTTTTGAACTCAGTCCAAACTACTTTTGAATTCAATGCTACTAAAGTGATATATACCATAAAACTAACTCAAACTAGCTAAGCTGAAGATGAATTTATTTTTTTGGAGTTTGATATCTTGAATACACCTTTTTATGGGTATGTGATATCTCAAAACACATCAACAGATATTCATTTGGATGTCTAGGCACTATAATGCATGAAACAGATGTGGAATTTCCTTATCCTATCTGAACTCTGGAGGGTATGGAATTCGTGGAGGGCAAGCAACGCTACGGTCTTCGTTGATGGCACAGCCTGGATGGCCATGGATTTCTTCCCCTTCTTCCTCCCGGCCGTTTGGAACAAACAATGGACGATTCACGGGAGCACGTCGTGAGTGAAGCCAGAAAGAATGCATATCTGTCCTAGTTTTTGTGAGGTGACGAGGCTACTTTGAGAAAACTGCAATGCAATGATAAAGAAGCCATCAGCAAATTTAATTTCAGTATTGAAACTTTTTGCGATTTTCTTTTACAAAATTTAGATAGATACTCATTTGATATCTGCAGAGTGAGAAATTAAAAGGAGAAATTTCAGATGAATTGGAGCATGCCTGCTGTGCAATCAAAATGAGTATTCCTTTGTCCTGTGCTTTTTTTCATGAGATAACATTGCAAGACAAATTTGAAAAATCTGCAATGTAATAAAATGAAAAGGAAGCCATTAGCAAATTGAATTCACTATTGAACCTTTTGCGGATTTTACAGTGTACAGTTACTTCACTACAATGACAAAGGAATATTTCACTACGGTAATTCCCCATGCTTAGTGTTGAAATATGAGTAGGTTACACTAGTGTAGATTAAAATTTTCTAATGCGTAAATCAAGAAGCCACACGAGTAAAAGATTATAGATCGTTACTACTAGACGAGCAGTGCAGCGGAAGTAGAGCTGAAGCGGCCGATTCAACATAGCTCATGTCATTGTAGTGGAAGTTCCTCTAGCAACCATCTCCTCCTCGCGATTGTCCCGATCAGTGCTGCAATCGCAACAACGGCTTTACCGAAGTCCATATGTCCAGGGATGGAACGCCGTGCGTCAGTATGGTAGCACTAGCGTGCTCGGCAGGGATTTTGAGAGCTAGAGGATAGGGTTTCGATGGGTGTATCTTAGGATCCCTCCCTCAGCCCTACGCCTCTCTTTATATATAGTCTCTAATCATATCCTTATCCGATATAGTCAGACATTGTATCTACTCAGAAAGCCTCTGACTAGGTCCTTATCCAATACACGTAGAGATCGTATCCCACTCGAAGAGCTTATAACCTGATCCTTATACAATACGAATAGAGGTCGTATCGTACTTGAAGTCTATCATTCGGACCCTTATCGTTCCAATCCGTTAAGTATGTGATCTTGTAGGTTCATGTATATTTAGCCATACCCCGAAAACTCCTTTTTAGTTTATAAGTCGGTAGTGGTCTCTTGCAGGGCATAGCGACTCTCAAATATACATAAAGATCATATCGGATGAACTTATATAGTGCTTATGTACTGATCACTTTACTTCACAATACCAAATCGAACTCAAGACAAGAAGCGTGATATCCTCTGATAGCTCGATCATTCACTCGAACATATAATGGATTACTCAGTTTGTGATTGACTCATCAACCACATTCAGCATGGCTATGCAACTTCTTAATACAACCACATCGAATGATCCAAGATATATCTTCCGTTATATAGGAGAGGCAAATTCTATCTTGATCGCTCATATTCCTCCGCATGTTTCATAGTAAACCCGAAAGCTACCTTTATACACTACTACAGACAGTCCTATCACAGACGGTTCGGAACCGTCATCACAGACGGTCCCTGAACCGTCTGTGTTTATGTGTCAGTGATAATAGGTGGTTATCACAAACGGCTTGGGAGCCGTCTGTGATAACTCACATTACAGACGGTTTTTATAAAAAACCGTCTGTGATATACACAATATCACAAACAGTTAATAATAAAGATCGTCTGTGATACTCGACTATCACATACGGTTTTTGTTACTAACCGTCTGTGATATGATTCATATCACAGACGGTTCGATGTTTCGAACCGTCTGTGATATACAGAATATCACAGACGGTTAATAACAAAGACCATCTGTGATATCGTTCATATCACAGATGGATCAGTGTTTGAAACCGTCTGTAATATATATATATATATATATATATATATATATATATATATATATATATATATATATATATATATATATATATATATATATATCACAGACGGTTTGCAACACCGAACTGTCTGTGATAGCTATTTCAACAACGATTTTATTTGCTATTTTTCGGCTAGCCTCAAGATATGCTAGCTATGCCCTTTGAAACAAGCTGCATCACGTATATAGCAGATCACACACACACACACACATATATATATAATTAAAATCGTTACACAAATCTCACAAATGAATTAAATTGAATGAATTGTTTGATTAAGCACAATTGAGTTATTTGTACAATTGAATCCAATGTTTCAACATCTAATTATCACCATTGCCGGGGTGGAACTCTCCAGTCTTGTTTATAACCTCTGATAGCAAGAATTCAGAGAGGTTTCCACGAATTTCGACGAGTTTCTCAAGATCATATGCATTTTCATCGAAGTCCACCCGCTGTCGCTAGGAGCAATATTAAGTCATTAATTAGCATGTGTGTGGGTATATATATATATATATATATATATATATATATATATATATATATATATATATATATATATATATATATATATATATATATAATCAGAAATAATAATTATTGGAAGGTTCACAAACCTCTGGATCATTCATCTTAGTGTCCATGATTTCTTTCATATGGCGGCAAACGTAGAATCCACATACGTTGCCCTGTAGCTGCTGGTGGCACTGCAAAAATAGAATTACATACATAGTTATTTTCAATTCTAGAGGCATTATAATAAAGTGTGATATAGGATTGTTGTGTTGTAGCGGGTACCGGAAATCGCGTGTTGTGTCGCAGCATGTCACTGGATTTGTTGTGTCTCCCTCCTAGGGCAACATAAGCGGTAAACGACCTACGTGATTCAAAAAAGTTGGCCTCGGCCATTGCAAACGAAGGAAAGATTACAATAGAGTTATATATGGAGGAAATAAGTTTACCTATTAATTGCTTCTTGCACACGACTAAAGTTGTGGTTGCTCCTAAGTAGGCAATCAAGGTAATATACTTTGCTCCACTTTGGTACAATCACAATCAAAATCCAGTGAGACCTAGTCATGTGTGTCGCCATAGTGATTAATCCTAAATTCATGCTGCATATAAAGTACAAATGAAACTTGTGTGGCAACTAGTGAAGCACTTACCCTTAGTTGAAGGGTATCATGATGTACTCCTTGTCGCTGTGAGCAATCAATCCTCTCGTTATGTAATCTTGCACAAAAGATGCATTTTCATTAATAGATTGCTCGGTGACCAAGTGTGGGTCGAGGAAACCCACTAGTTGTCGCCATCGCTGGACTTATTGGATCATGTATCTATACATAAGGAAAGAGCAATGATATTTATCGGTATAACATGAATGTAGAACTTCATTGTACAGTACACTTACAGTGTCCAACATCGTAGAAGTGAGGCGTCGAGTTTGTTGAGATTGAATAGTAAGAATAAGTCTTTGAATGTCACGACGAAGTAGCCCGAGTCGTGCAGAAAATTCACCTCCGTATATCTCACAATGAATGAACTCTGCTGGTTTGGCTTCTTGTTGGACCTCTGCATGTATCAGGTATGCAATGTATTGCAAACCAAACCAAGCCAGGGTAATTGTGACTCAGGGACCAACGACACTCCTAGAATGAACTTCTATGGCCCGGGACGCGCCTTAATTTTCTTCTCTTGAGTCTTAGAGCCTCACTTACGATATGTTTTCGGTGGCATCTTCGCGGGCGCTGATGCAACAGGCTTCAGAACTAGAGCTGGAGGTGGAGCCACCAAAGCCGATGTGACAGGTCCAAGGCGATGTCCCTCTTGGGCCACTAGATGTGGAGATCGTGGCACGGATAAGTCGAGGTCGATGTCCCTCTTGGGCCACTAGATGAATGTGTGGACGGCATCCCCTAATGTCTTAATCTCTTCGTTGAGGTCTTCTCAAGAGGGACGGTCTTAAAAACATCATTAATCATGTCCACCTGAACCTTTATGAAACCAGTCTCCACTTGTACACCGTGCACCAACGTCCCTGACAGTAACAGATACGCCATCCCCCACCCAGTGTCAACGGGAATAGAGCCAACAAGCCTGACTCTGAGGATGCAAGGCATGTGCTCCTACACAACGACACAGGATGGGATAAGGCGTCCACCAGAGAGATCTATGTAGCATTCTAAAGAGGTACATTACCTGGATATCGTCGATAGGTAAGTGGGTGTTGCTATGTTCAGTAATTGGTGCGGACGCGCAGCTACTACGACGTTGAGGAGGACTGGGTACCGCAGTAGTAGGGGTGGGTTGCGATTGGTTGCGGACTTGTCTCAGTTCTTCCCTTAATGAATCTATCTCTCCTCGAAGTGAGGTAGTCTGCTCTTGAAGTGAGGTAGATAGTTGTTCCTCAAGTTGAGCATGAAGCTCCTGTTTTATTTGTTCATTGCGGTACGCCTTGGATCTCTTCCTACTCCTATATGTCTCAGAGTAATATGAAAATCCGTGCCTCCAAGATACGTAAACCCCCAAGCCTCATGTGTGACCTGGGTGCTCCTTGTTTCCCAAGGCCTGCGATAGTAAATCTCTCTCCCTGTATTCTTGAAAGGAGCCACGAGAAGATTCAGTAGTCAATGATTGCTGCAACAGGCAATTAATCATGTTATTTTTGAACCCATGAATTTTAAGAGGTGGTAACAACTATGTACTTTAATATATCTTACCAGGCGTTGGGACACTTCCTCATATGCGGGGTTTTTGAAAGAGACACCTGAAGATTTGGTTGATGACCTCGCTCTTAACCAGTTTCGAGCGCGCTCGTTTGTGATCCCGGCAAATGGCGGGGAGGCCTCCGATCGGATTGCGACCCAGCGGGATTTTACCCGCGTACCCAGCGGTGCCGAGTCTGTGAGGGTGAGTGTTTTGTGACTGGAGAGCCTTGTGCGCCGCACTTTGTTGTTCAAATTCGGTTGTTGTCTTCATCTGCACAAAGGCCTCCCATGTTTCCGGCGACACGAAAGAATACCTTGTGAATGGCGTGTGATCCCTGGCCACGTACTGCGTGACAAGAGTGCTCTTAAAATTCTTCCATGCTTTTTCCATTACGATGAGCGCGTGCCATTGCACGAGTCCCTGTACTTCTGTTGGGATCTCGAACGAGTTTGTAATTTTCTCCCATAGCTGATTTTTCTGATCGTTTGCAAAATATTTCCAGCTTGGTATGGTTATGAGGACCCGTTGCCTTCCAATTATCCTGCAGGTAGTCCGAAATGATGCCGCTGCTTTCTTCGGTTGCATAGGGACCCCATCCGAAGAGACCACCGTGATGGTCATTCGGCCCTCTAGCCTTTTCGATACTCCTCGGCCACGCTTAGTTTTCCCAATCTTGGGAGCGTGAGACCCAGATGACGATGACGAAGATTTTGTGGACGCCATCTCTATTCTGAGAAAAAACTAACTGCAGTGAGCTATGGGCCTTTGGAATAGTAACATGCCATTCCAAATAGACCTTGTAGCTAACAAGTGCAGCATATATCATGAAGTTCCAAAGGTCATAAAATGAAGTTCTATGAAGCAAACGACACACACCAGTGTATCCAGTTCATTGAACTCGACACACTGGAGTGTATCGCTAGCTTCATGCCTTTTGAAGGTCTATGTGGCATATATTATTGCTACAAGGTCCCTTTGGAACAGTAACATGCCATTCCAAATAGATCTTGTATCTAACAAGTGTAGCATATATCATGAAGTTCTAAACGTTATAAAACAAAGTTCTATGAAGCAAATGTCACAAACCAGTCATAAAACAAAGTTCTATGAAGCAAATGTCACAAACCAGTGTATCCAGTTCATTGAACCGGATACATTGGAGTGTAACATTTGCTTCAAGCCCTTTGAAGGTCTATTTGGCATATATTATTACTACAAGGTCGCTTTGGAACAGTAACATACCATTCCAAATAGATCTTGTAGCTAACAAGTGCAGCATATATCATGAAGTTCTAAAGGTCATAAAATAATTTAGCCAACTCTTCAGACAGAGCACAAGATTATTACTACAAATGACAGTAATAGTAACAAACCAGTCATAAAATAAAGTTCTATGAAGCAAATGTCACAAACCAGTCATAAAACAAAGTTCTATGAAGCAAATGACACAAACCAGTGTATCAAGTTCATTGAACCGGATACACTGGAGTGTGTCACTTGCTTCATGCCCTTTGAATGTCTATGTGGCATATATTATTACTACAAGATCCCTTTGGAACAGTAACATGTCATTCCAAATAGCTCTTATAGCTAACAAGTGTAGCATATATCATGAAGTTCTAAAGGTCATAAAACAATTTAGCCAACTATTCAGACAGAGCACAAGATTGACAAATGACAGTAATAGTAAAAATTTAGCCATCAAGTGAAGCATATATCATAAAGTACTATTGAGACAGAGGCGAACGGTGTCGGGAAGGAGTGGTGGCGGCGTGAGGTTGAGGTGGCGGGCGTCGGGAGGGAGTGGCGGCCGGCATCAGGAGGGAGTGGCAGATGGTGACGGGAGGGAGAGGCGGTGTCATCAGAGGTGGCATCGGGAGGGAGCAGCGGCGTTGGGAGGGAGCAGCCGGTGTCGGGAGGGAGAGGCGGCTGGCATCGGGAGGGAGAGGCGGCTGACGTCGGGACGGAGCGACCGTCTTCCGGAGGGAGAGGCGCCTGGCGTTGGGAGGGAGAGGCGCCCGGCGTGAGGGAGTGGTGGCGTCGTGCGCGAGGGAGCAGTCAGATCTAGCAAAACCTAGCAGTGGCAGCGTCGCACGCGAGGAGCAGTCAAATCTAGCAAAACCTAGCAGTGGCGGCGTCACGCGAGCAGAACCTATATATAAGGAAACTATCACAGACGGTTCCATAAAATAACCGTCTGTGATAGTTATATCACAGATGGTTCTATTTATAGAACCGTCTGTAATATAACGAGTATCACATACGGTTATATTTATAGAATGTCTGTGATATTCGACATATCACAGACGGTTCTATAAATAGAACCATTTACGGTTTCTTCCGATAAACCGCCTGTGATAGTTTTCTGCATCTAGAAATCATAAATGTTGGCCGTGAAATGTGAAAACGTAAGCATAATAATAAATATAACTATTTCTTAGTTCCTGAGTCATTTATAATTACAATGGAATATAGTTCCACAATTACATGCCGAGTTCCCTAATTATGATTACATTGTAACAATTTCCAATAGGTGCTGGCTTTGTGGGATCATTTATTACACCTGGTTATTTCCTTTTAAATAGAGCCCTTCACGATGATCGACATGCATATAGCTTGCTTTATCGCCTTGTTCTTCCTCGAGCCTGGTGCCATCTCCGAATGGAGGCAACTCATCAAATTGATTGTACTCTTCCTTATCCACAACATTCTCAACTCCGACAATCATTCTTTTTCCCTGAAGAACTACATGGCGCTTCGTATTTGCTGGGTCGGTCACATTGCACCTTCAACCATTCGTTGAACTGACGGTTGTGTTGTCTCATGATCCAAACTTCTGACTAGCCTGCATTCTCTTGACATAGCATGTCCTTGTGCTCTTCAATATATGGAGTCACTTCAGTCATGTGTTGTAAAACCGTGAAATGGGCTTGAGCATACATATTTTGATCCGGAGTTATTGCTTTTCTTCCGATAGTCCCGATACCCTCTAGCCTCCCCTCGTGATGAGATAGAGGTACACCTATCGGCTCGACCTGAGCCAGGTAGCTGATGCAAAATTTGATGACCTCTTCTGTTGTATAACCTTCGATGATGCTACCCTCCGGTCGAGATCGATTGCGTACATAGGACTTGAGAATTCCCATGTACCTCTTGAAAGGGTACATATGACGTAGAAACACGGGGCCGCATATCTTTATCTCTTTCACAAGGTGGACAATGAGATGGACCATGATATCAAAAAATGGTGGAAAATACATGTCTAGATGACATAGAGTTGTCACCACTTCAGTTTGCAGAGCATCTAGTCCATCGGGATCAATGACCTTCTGAGTAATTGCATTAAAGAAATAACATAGCCTTATGATTGTCACTCGAATATTGTTCGGCAAAATACTTCTAATTGCAACAGGTTGCATTTGTGTCATTAGCACATGACAGTCATGAGACTTTATGCCAATTAATTTCAAATGTTCCATGGAAACAAGTTTCTTCATGCTGGTGGAGTGACCGGATAGAACTTTCACACTATGTAAGCACTGGCACAGTTGAGTTCTCTCAGACCTAAACAGAGTGTAGCAAGCTGGGGGAAGGTACGTCCGGCCATTATCGGTCTCTATCGGTGCTAACTCGGTCTTGATATTCATAGCGACCAAGTCACGCCTTGCGTTGACACCATCCTTTGTTTTATCAGGAATGTTTAACAAGAGACCAATCAAATTGTCATATACATTCTTCTCTACATGCATGACATCGATGCAATTGCGAACTTCTAAGTGCTCCCAATAAGGCAAATCCCAAAATATTGACCTCTTTTTCCACATATTCTTCCAGCAGGTCCTCAATTTACATCCCTTTCTAAGCACAACGTTGATATCTTTGACCATATTATACACCTCTTTCCCACTAAAAGGCCTTGGTACTGAGTCATCCTCTTTTTTCGTCAAATTATTTCTTCATCTTGCAGTATGGGTGATACTTTGGAAGGAACTTACGATGACGCACGTATACAGTTTTGCGCGAGTTGTTCAACCACACACTCTCGGTATAATCTAAGCAGTGCAGACACTCTCGGTAAAATCATTAATGGTGCAGAACAACATGGCGCATAGAGTAAAGTTCTCTCGTTTGTCCGCATCCCATACATGTACCCATTCGTTCCATACTATTGCAAGATCTTCCACCAATGGTGCTAGAAACACATCAATATCGTTCCCAAGTTGCTTCGATCCTTGGATAAGTAGTGACATCAAAATATACTTGCGCTTCATACACAGCCAATGAGGAAGGTTGTACATGCACAGAGTCACGGGCCAGGTGCTATATCGGCTGCTCATGTTACCAGAAGGATTCATTCCATCTGTACTCAACCCAAACCTTATATTCCTCGGTTCCACACCGAAATCTACAAACATCCTATCGATGTTCCTCCACTGGACAGAATCAGCAACATGTCTTATGATTTCGTCTTTCTTACGCTGCTCCCAGTGCCAACGCATCAATCTTGCATCCTTGCGGTTTGCAAATAGTGCTTCAAACGGGGAATTACAGGAAGATACCACAACATCTTAGTAGGAGGTCCTTGCTTCACCTCGATGCCCTTCCCATTATTGGAGTTATTTTTACGCTTGTATCGGGATGCTTTGCACACCGAACAAACATGTAAACTAGCATACTCTTTACGGTACAGGATATAGTCATTCGGACATGCATGTATTCTTTTTACTTCCATTCTTAATGGACAAAGAATCTTTTTGGCTTGGTAGGTGGTTGTCGGTAACACATTTCCATTTGAAAGCATGTCCGCTAGGAGACCTAATAATGCCGTAAAACTCTCGTCGGACCAACCATCGCTTACCTTCAATTTCAGCAGTTCTAGAACTGATAATAACTTCTCTAGTTAATGGGGTTTCAAACTTGATTACCAAACCTTCAATATTTCCAAATCATTCCCAAATCTACTTATGCTTTGTTTCTAGATTTACCCATTAAACACAACTTCATTTACTTGAAGCACGACGTATTCAAATACCATTATTCAATGACTCTGCAGAGCTACCCTGCTTTACCCATAAGATTTCTTAACTCCCGTGACAGAATTAAGAAAACAAGGATGTTCACTGCTCAATGCTTTATATAGCCTCCACCTAGTAGGTTTTTGATCTCAACAAGCTCGGGTGACCCACAGGCCTCGCCCAACTTGTTGTAGCCCTACCATTGTATGGTTAACCACCTCCCATATAGACTCACCCTCGGTCTCTCCCCACCAGTTGTAGAGGTTCAATCAAACTTGAGCAGTTACTAGACCAGGTTTGACAAGTCAACGCTTGTAGTTGGGCGGGTGCTATATTCTTTACTCAGCATAAGAGTCTAGTCCTTATATTTTCACTGAGACAACATCCTCCCATGTGCCCATATTTAGTGCCACTACACTGCCACCAGTCCACAACTCATGCCTCTACCCTAGGATAAGGTCATGGGATCCGGCCGCCTTGTGGCCTCCAGCAATCCTTTCTTATCCTAGAACTATTTTCCAAAATTCCACCAACAAATATCAAATCTTTTAATAGTGATAAAGTTTGTTGAGTCATTAAACTACCATGGTTACCTTATTAATATATTTCATATCACTAGGTCTTGTCAAGGTGAATATGGCCATCAAATTAAATTAGGTTTTTTCGGGTGGTAGGACATAACTAATATCATGTCATTATAAACAATTATTGTACATAAAATCACAGTGCGTAAATAGCATAATGAAAGTACTGATAAGTAGATAAATAGAGGAAATGTAGGTTCAATATGATCAAAAAAAGATGTGACTTGCCCTGCGGATCTACGACTTCGACGAGTTCGAATTCTTCGGTTGCTTGAGCTTGGGCTTGATTTTCTCCTTCCTGCTCTAGGTGAACTTCAACGTCGAAAGCTAACACAAAGTCAATTAAAACAACTCAATTCCACGCTCGAAGGATTGAGCTAGGAATAAATAAATAAAATTGTTAGAAATCATCTTGACTTAGTGTTCAAGACGTAGTAGAGTCCGTCTCCGTGTGTAACTCAAGTTGAAGTAGTGTCCAACTTGAAGTCCGAATACATATGCTAGTAGGAGAGTTTAGCCTTTATATTGAGAAGGTTTGTACCCAGTTTTGCAAGCAAGCAAAAAGAAAAGCAAGAAAAAGGGAGAGCAAATAAGACAATAGAGAAATTCAGAAATTCTCATGTGTTCTCTCCGTTTATTTGCGATGTGTACGTTTTCTCCTAGATCAAAGTTTCAACAAAAATAAAGGAAGAAAATTCAAAAAATCCAAATAAATAGGGTTTTGGGCTTTTAGAAGGGTCCAAAAGGCAAAACGGGGCTAAGAAATGGGTTGGCAGGCTCGAAACGGTCAAAATAGGTATAAATTTGTATTTTTGGGTTTGGTGAACAGTAACGGGTATTTTACTATTCATATCGGATTTTTTACTGTTTATGGCGGGTCGGGTTACTATTTACGGTGGATTTGTACTGTTCAAGCGGGTCGGGTTACTATTTACGGTGGATTTTTTACTGTTCAACGCAGGTCGGTTTACTGTGCTTACTGGGTCAGATACTATTCATCGTGGGTTCGGCCCTAGCGCTATCGGGTCGAGTGAACAGTGACTACCTGTCGCTGTTCTTCTTCCCTGACTAAACGAGTGCGCAACGACAAAATAGAGGCGACAAGCGACAGCGACCGATGGTGCTACAATGATTTTGAGGGAATTGGGGACCATGGTTGGGTTACTGGCGATACAGGGAGTCCATTTTTGGGGTCGGCGTGGCCAGGGGAGGTGGCGTTCGTCGGCGGCGAGGTCAAGATTTCCGTACGATGTTTGATGGCATAGGGGCTATAGGGACGATTACCCTTGAATTTGACGGGTATTTAACCATCTAGGGGTGGTCAGGACAGTTCGAGGTGTGGCGATTTGGGTAGGGAGTCTCCTAGCGAGCTGGCCACGGCGAGGTACCATGGCTGAGCGGCGGGCTTCGACGACAGAGAAGAGGAGGGCTCGGGGAGCTAAGGCGACGGTTTAGGGAGATTCCTGGGAGCTTGAGGAGGCTATGGGTGCAAGCAATTGAAATGCAATTGGCTAAATCGACGGAATTGAATTTGAGCTCACTTTGAGGTTTATCGGTGATAGCCGGCAATACTCTGGTCGACAGTCTAATTGGGGGTGTGGAGGGGCTCACTGGACTTTCAATGCGGTGCTTCGAAGGGGTCCGGTCGCTTAAATAGGGTCGGGAGGCGGTTTGGCCCGGGGGGACAACAGTGGCGGCTACTACAGAGGTCGGGAAGGCTCGAGGTTGCTGGTGGGAATGCACCGGCTGTCTTGGGCGTAGAAAGGCGGCGGTCAAATGCCGTCAGAGTACATTAGGTCGGCCATGAAAGGGTGGAGGCAGTGGCGGAGCTCGGCCGGCGGGCTGACACGCATTCAGGGTGATTAAGGGGCTGTCAGGGCGGGAGAGACGAGGCAGTACGGGGTCTTGACTGGACGGTGGCGGCGGCAGAGGCTGGAAGGCGTGGGAGGGCGCGAGAGGCTTGGCGGTGAAGAAAATCGGGTGGCGACGAGATTTTTCGGCCGACGCACAGTGACTCAGCGAAAATGGCTCAAGGGGTAATATGGTAGGGAATCCAAGGTGCAAATGGCTGGGTTTTAAGCTAAATTAGGGTAAAGATCAAAGAAGATCAAATTCAAAACAAAATTCAAATTCTTTTTAAAAATTCAGTTTCATTTCAACTACGATGTACAGCCTGGGCAGGCCAGCAGGGAGACCGGATTTTTTTTGAACGGTAACTAAGCGCGGTCCGGTCAAAAGAAAGTTGCAATCCTTGAGGACCTTGACCCTATGTGCTGCTAATACAGGAAATGCAACCTCGAAGTTGAATGCAATCACTGTCCTCTGAAGCCTGAACGTCAAGTGTAAGATGGATTTACTGTGCCAGTGCCTGAACGTCAAGCGTAAAATGTACGTACTGTTCCAGTATGTTTCTTGGACTGGGAGACCGAGACTTTTGACTCAACGATCAGCTTAGATTCGGTGCAAATTTATGCTGTCATTGGTATTGATTTCACGAGTTCGCTTAAAAAAATTGCTAAGGAGTGTTTTCTCACCTTGGGATTTTCTCACCTCGGGAGCAGTTGAATTTTCCATCCCTCCTATTTGCCTTGAAATTCACACCTCCTGCTGTATCTCTGACGATCAATGGCGGAGCTCTGATGAGTTAGGTTTAGGTTTAGGGTTCTAGAGCCACCCCAAGTGGCGGCGAGGCAGCGGTGGCACTATGGGTCGAAAGGGGGCGGTGGACGGGGACAACAAAGATGAGAGCAGTTAGGAAGCGATGGTAAATCCGGAAGCGATAGCCGTTGGAGATGAGGAAGAAGGTCAGCAGCAGGGATCTGGCTGGAGAGGAGGAAGGAGGTGGAGGTGCGAGAGGGTGCTTGGGGCAGATGGAGGGAAGTGGGAGACGGAGGAGTGGCAGTGGCTTGTTGACGAGTAGCACCGGGAATAGTGGCGGTGCGGTGGCGGTGGTAGGGTGGGAGGCGGCTGGGGTTTGGGGAGGGAAGGGGAAGAAGAGAATTAATATGGTTTGTGCGAGGGATGAGATCCTTTAAATAAAAATCTAATAACTCAAAATTCAAGTATTCACTAACAAAAAAACACTCACATCCCACATAGGCACCGTGTAAACTGTATGCTCAAAGAGGCTATGCTCCAAGTGGCTTCGGCTTCTGGCTTCCAGAAGTCCAAATGAATGCGTTAGCTTCTTAATTTTGGCTTTTTGGTTTGCCTTTTGGGGTTTTTCTCTTTTTTGCTCTTTCTCCTATTCCTTTGCATTGCAGATGCAGCTTGGACGTCATCATTCATGGAATCCCTGATGTGGAGAACAACCCGTGTGCTGTAGTTTGAATGGACAGCATAGAAATCTTCCATAGCCAGTGAAATACAGGTATGCGCTACCTTGCCCACCGAGGTCTCCAGATCAAGTATCACTCCTACATGGATCTTTTCTACTCTTCTTTCTGTTACATTTTGAGCGACCACAAAGTCGAATGTTAAGAATAGAAACAATATGATTCTAAGTGCTATCACCATCTCTTGAGCTGTGAGGTTTTTCACTGGAATCTATGTGCAGTTATGCACTAGTGCCGTAGTTATAGCAGTGTCTGAGCTGTCGGTTTTCACGGGTTAGTCGAAGTGAACATCAGTTAAATCTCTGTTTGATTACTTTGTTCAAAATCTGTCACTTCATCGCAATTTCTATTAGATTACTTTGTTCAAAATCTGTCACTTCCTCTCAATTTCTAGAGATATATTATTTGCTTTCCTAGTCGATGTTTTCTTCCTTTCTTCGTGGCTGGTGATTTTGGTCTCCTCTCATTTCTTCTCTGAAGTTTTCTGCTGTTGGCGTTTTATATATTGTTTTTACTCGCGGTGAATTGTCTAACGTTGAAATGGTAAGTTGAGAGCATGTTTTTACTCTCATTTGCCTGATTTGTCCGACCTGATCGTCCAGTCTAAATGAATTGGCTCGTTTTCTCCATACCGTTAGCAACGATGTTCACTCTCCAGTCGACTCAGAAGTAGGAAGAGGTACCTATTTGAAGTGACCATGCCAAAAACGTATACGATTATAGCATCTAATATCAAAATTGAAAAAAAATGTGAATTCGCTTCTTCAGTTTCAACATATTTTAAATGAGAATATGATGCTACCTAATGATAAAAATGTATATTTACGCAGTTATATAAGGAGAATTACACCAACACTACAAGCTCGTGGTTAGAGTTCACCTAAAGGGAAGCTAACTAACATGTCAAGACCAAATCGACGTCTTCCCCAACTCTTTCTTAAGGTCACCACATCACTTTTAGTCCAAGTCAAGCAAGTGCTCAAATTGGACACGTTTTGGAATTCAATTCGGCCTCTAAATCAATTCAGATTCAGCTTGACAGGTCTAACTTTAAATGTGCATAACTCTCACATACGAAGTCCGTCTGAGATGTGTGAGTACTTAATTGAAAGATTATCTCGTCACCTTTCAAATGGATTCGGCCTCACCTGCAAATTCTTTCTGTACGCACCGCAATTGCCAAAACAATCCGATGCTGATTCTGGCCTATGGGCCTTGTACATCCTAAGGTTGCGTGCCCATCTCCCGCCACCCTTACTCCTCTTTCTCTTAAATAGCTCCCCAGGGGGCTCCCTCTTGCTCAAGTTTTGTTTAGATCAGTTTAGCCTCGTGTGCAAACTCCACATTGTCTCTTCTGTCGATTAGACCAATAAATCCATGTTACATAATTTCAACCATTATTGTGCGATTTTTATATTTAGCAATTTTTATATTACTCTTTATCATTGTTTTTACTCGTTCTCGATTGCTTGCAGGAATTGGCCTTCGTGATCAAATCGACCGCGTTTTTGGCGCAGTTGATAACGACTCAGAGAATGGTGTAGCAATTGTTGGACGGCTTGATCGTGTTTCAGTTAAGTAGCCTCGTCATCAACATCATTCCCTACCAATTGAATTATCATTCTATCGGAAAATCGGGACCTATCCTCGCATCAAGTGGTATCAGAGCTTTAGTTGACCGGTAGGATTTTCTTGTATATCTAGTTTATAGATTGTTTTATATTTCCTATAGTCCAGAAAAAATGCCCTACAAAAAGAGGTTAATTCCCGTTGTCCAAACCCCGTTTATGTCTTTAAATATGTTAGTTTTGGTTTGCTAAATTGAATTTGTGTGCATCTTAGCATTGTCTAGTTGCTGGTCATATCCTTGTTCCTATAAAAATTTAAACAAAAAAATCCCATGTCAGAATCCATCAAGAACACCCTACACCCTAATTTCCAATTTTGGCCAGACCAGTTCCTTTTCTACTACTTCCAAGAAAAACGCCATAACTTTCGTTTTTGAGATCATTTTTGAGTGAAACCACTGCCATTAGATTTATAACTTCTTTATCGAACTGCCCCTAAAATTTTGCTTCATTCCAATAAGGCAGTTAAAATATATCTATAGTGAAAATTGACCCAAATTTCATGTTCGACTCTGCAACAGTCAGTACTTGTGCTTTTTGTGCGATTTTTTTCTATCAGTTTCCAGACTTAGCCCCAAAATAAAAGGTGTAGAAAAGCCATCAAGAAATAGCAAAAAAAAGAATCATTGAAAAAAGGCAACTGACAGGTAGTTACGGCCAAAATACCAATGTACTGTCCAATGGACAGGAATACTCAATTTCCATATTTAGGTCAATCCTTGTGCTTTCTAGTTCTAGATTGCATTCTTTTGAATTATCTTGTATCTATCACTCATATTCCTTTGTTATATACTTGATTTAGCCTTTATCTATCTTTGTTTGATCAGCAGCATAGGTTAAGTACTAGATACAAACTATAGTTGATTATTTTTCTTTGCTACCAAATACATAGCATATCCAAGCTCCACTTTTCTACTAACTGAAGATGTTTCACTATACCGGTAATCTCTATACTCATCACCCAAATCAGGTTTATCATGAACTAGCCACTGGTTGCACCACCTGTTTGATTTGATAAGAACTTGTAAGAATTTGGTAAGAACTTGAGAGATGTGTGACTTGTCAACCTCCATCTCTTAGTAGTTGATAGGGATTTACATAATTCTTATGTATTGTCTTGTTTTCTACTAACCATGACAAGTTCAAGATCACATAGAAGGAAGATTCGTGAGATCGATAACACCATTGACTCATCTCATGTGTCTGAACAAGGTAAATTTAAGTATGCATTTCCATCCTTTGCTGGTAAATTTGATTCTAATGCCTATATTAACCGGGAGATAGCTTTAGACAAAGAATTTGAATATTATGATTAGTATGATAGGTAAAAAATTAGAGCTGTCACTAGTGTTTTTATTGATGATGCAATACTTTAATGGAAGTATCTTGGTAGGTATGGGAAAGTACCTCAAACTTGGAATGCATTGAAAAACCTTTTGAGAGATGATTATGTTTTTAAATATCATGCTAATTATTTGCTAGCTAGACTGCAATGTTTAAAACAACGAAGTAGAACTGTAAGAGAATATTATCATGAATTAAAAACTCATTTGTTGCGTTGTGGCTTAAAGAAATATGTTGAAGCTACAAAAATAGATTCTTAAATGAGATTCTTATTCACAAAGAATATAATTCTCTCACTCATTTGTTTATTATTGCTTGTAAGGTTGAAAGTCAGATTGAGGAGAAATTAAGAATGCTTGGTGATAAGAAATATGAGAACAGACTCTATTTGTGCCTTTTTTATGACTAACAACTTGCAGAAAATTGAGAACCATGCTGAAGAGGAGATTGAGCTGATTGAGCCACCGACTCTATTGTTTAAGAAGGAAGATGAAGAGATGGATGCACCTAAATCATCTAAGGAGAGCCAAAAAGGTAAAGATAATAGTGCTATCATCACTCACGGTGAGTCAGCATATGAAGAACTACAATTGTCCACTTTTCATGCTAATTTAGAACAAAACTTTGTGGAAAACAATTCTGATATGCACATGTTTCAAGTAGTGAATTCAGACTGCATTGAGTGTTGAAAATGAGTAGTGTGATAATTCCTTGCATAAATCTTTGACATAGCTAGAAATTAAACCTAATTCTCTTGTTTTAATTTGAAATACATGTGCTTTTGATTCTATCAATATGCAATTGATCCACGCTATATATGAGTTGAATGTGTTAGACCATGTGATGGTCGCGTATTTTGTTGATGATAAATAATTGATATTTAGTTTTACTGGAATTTGCATTTGTGAAAGTTCTGGTCAACGCACCTCTATGCTTGAGTTTTCTAGATGGCAAAACGACCGATTGGCCTTGTGATGGATGGTCCGATCGGCAGGTCCGAATGGCAGACTTCGACCATGGCAGACTTTGACCATGGCAGACTTCGATCATGTCAGACTTCAACCATGTCCGACTTTGACTATGACCGATTTCGATCATATCAGACTTCGACCATGTCCGATTTCGACCACGATATTTTGACTATGGTATTTCAACTACATCAAGCTTCAACCACGGCATTTCGACCATGGTATTTCAACCACATCAAGCTTCGATCATGGTAAATTGAGCACTGCAGATTTCGACAACGGCAATTCAAGCATGGTATTTCGACCTCGTCATTCTTCGATCATGACATTTCGACCATGGAATATCGACTACGGCAGAACAACCATACCTGGTCGAAGATGGTAAGTTACAGTGAACCAGTTGTAGACTTTACTAGTCGGTACTCGATAGTCAAAGACTTTGTGATCGATAGTCGTAGACTTTGTGGTCTGTTGTCATTGTCTTAGATTTTTTTGATCGGTTGTCGTAGACCTCGTGATCGGTAGTCAAAGGCTTTGCGATCAGTTGCCGTAGGCTTCATGATCGATACTTGTAGGCTTCATGGTCGGTTTGAGTGCTTCAATTCTTTCTATTTTCGAGTACTTGTGTTAGGTCAGCGGTATGACTGGCTGGTGCATGGTGGTCGATGATAAGTGAATATTACTCGAAGGATTCGGTACTTGGAAGATGGAAGTACTCGGTGGCTAGATGGTCGTGATACTCAGTAGTCGAAAGGACTCAGTACTCGGTAGTTGGAAGGACTTAGTGCTCGATAGTCATGGTTTTTGCTATCATGCTCAGTGATCAGTTGTCGGAGACTTGGTGGTTGGTGCTTCGGTACTCGTGGATGGTAGTCTGTGTGGTACTCGGTGATCAATGGCATAGCACATGGATGGAAATTGGTAGTTGTAGACTTAGTAATATGGTGTTTTAGTCGTAGCGATCGGTACTCAGTAATTGGTACTCGTTGGTTCTGTAGTCAGTAGCGATGCTTGTTATTCTCATGTATTCTGAGTGATAGTATTTCCCGAGTACTTGTGTTCAAGTACTTGATAAGCTAGCGACCAATCTTGTATAGTGGCTATAACCAGTCGTAATGGGTGATCTAAAGTTGATGTTTTGGATAGCGATAGAATTGATGGTTGTGATGAGTTGTCTAAAGTTGATTTTTGGAAAGCAATGGATATTGTGGTCGTGGATAATCTAGTTGGTGTTCGTGGATAATTAAAGGTGTGGTTTGAGTATGTGTGTGTTGATGACAGTCAAGTTGTGGAGAACTTATGCCAAGAAAATGTTCTTTGGTCTTTGATGTGCAGGTTAGCGTGGAGGTGGTCATGGTCGGTGACGAGGAGGACCGAGTCTAGGATAGGAAAATATGAGTCCAAGCGGTCGAGGATGTCATGCAAGGTAGTCAGGCTCATGCGGAAGCATGTGGAGATCAAAAGTTGTGATTCGTGGAGAAGCTACGGGCGGTACGGTCCAGGAGGCTTCGACACGAGAGGTGATGATGCGTGGAGAAGCTACAATAGGTGCAGTTTTGAAGGCTTCGACACAGAAATTGATGGCGCATGATGAATATACAGGAGGTGCTGTCCTAGTGGCTTTGTCACGTGGTGGTTTAGAAGTTGTGGATGGAGTCCATAAGTGAGAAGATTGAGAGTTTGAATAAAACCCATGTTCAGAAGGGTTTCGGGTCCCTTGATTTGAGGAAGAGATAGAGTTTTGTGTTCATGTTTGAGTCGAACATGGTTAGGACATTAGCCTGTAAAAGCAGGGAGAGGTTAAGGGCTAATATGTGGCTTTTGACGAAGTTTTAGTGCGGTTTTGATAGGGTTTTTGTCGAGAATGTTTTTAGGGGTGCTTGTGAGGGTACTTTGTAAATTCACAAAATTCCAGCAATAAAGATAGTCTTGAATCAATCTACTTCTTGTGAGCTAGTGATTGCTGGTGGCTTGGATTATACAACAACAAGCAAAGCGATCGAGGGAAGTGGTCGTATAGATCGGTTGATCAAGCTACCATATGCTGGGCATCTGATCAGGCTATTGATCTCCAAGTAGTCGAAAGCATCGTCATTCATCTAGAGACTTCGAAAAGGCGGTGACAATATTCACCCCCTCTGATTGTAGTAATCGATCCTACAAGTGGTGTTAGAGCAGGTAGCGATGGAATTAGAGAGGTATGTGAATCATTCCCCATGCTAGATGGTATTGATTTAGCCTTTTGGAAGTGTTGTATGCAAGTTTACATTGAGCCTCAAGGTAGTAATGTCTGGAAAAATAGTTTCTCAACCTTATATGGTTCCTACTGATGTTACTACCGAAAATAAAACAAATGTAGATTTGAATGCACGGGCTCATAACTTGCTATTTCAAGAAATTTTTCACAAAGAATTTGATCATGTAGCTCATATTGCTTCTGCTTACTTAATTTGGAAAACTCTTTGCGATTATCATGAAGAAACAATTAAGATTAAGAAAGTGTGTAAGAATCTTTATCAAAAAGAGTACTTAGATTTTGCTATGAAACCTGGTGAATCTATTGATGACCTTTTTGCTTGTTTTAAGAAAATTTTGAGTAACTTGCGCAGAGTTATTGTTATACCTACTGATGGAAATAATGCAACTAAAATTTTAAGATCTTTAGGTTTAGAGTGGTTGATGGTTGTCATGATTATTAATCAAACAATTGATCTAGATACCCTTACCGTAGATGATCTGTACTTTAGATTGAAAACATATGAGATGGAAGATTTGCCATCAAACACTGATAAGCTTCATCTTTAGCACTTGTGACTAACCCTATGCAGGTTGCTTTGTCAAGTACTTTATCTTGTGTTTCAGTGTCTGCTTTAACTTCTTTTTCAGAGGAACAGTTTGAGCAGCTACCTGAAGAAGACTGGTGCTGATCTTCTCAGGGGCATACAAGGCACTCAACAACATGAAGTGAGGAAGCGAGGTGGCACTCCAAATTCAATCAAGTGCTTTGAGTGTGGTGAGTCAGTCCACATTAAAATGGACTATCCCAAGCTTAAAGAGATAGAGGATGGGAACTATCATTGTCGACCATTCAAGAATAACACTAAGGGTAGATCTTTTTATCGTGAAGTGGTTGAGAAGGTTATATCAGTAATCAAGCGCCTTGATATGAGTGATGGTGACTTTGAGAGCTGCGATGACGATGACCACGATGAAGATGATGTCAAAGGCAAGAAGGACAACACCGACAACTTCACAGGTATGTGCTTCATGGCAAGCAACAACAACGATGACGACTACAATGATCCCAACGAGGTAAGACCATCATACGATAAGCTTGAAGAAAGTCTAGTTAAACTTGCTATTGAATTGAAAAAGACTAAAAGAAATTGAAAAAAATAATTTTGTAATCGAAAGCTTGAATTCTAAGGTTACTAGACTTAGATCATCTATTCCTAAAGATGATTCTTGTGAAGCTTGTCAAGTCTTACACTCTAAGTTGGAAAACTGCTAGATTTATTAATGCAACAAGCCTAGTTCAACTTAGAGATGCAACTGATAAATTTGATCAACTAAGAATGCTACATGACTCCTGTGATGCAAAACTTAAACTTGCTAATGATGAAATTGAAAAACTTAAGTCTAACTCATCTAAAGTATGTTCTAAATGTGATTTGCTCTAAGCTAGATTTAATTTGTCTTGTCTATTCAACAAATCTTTATCATAAGACTCTTTCTTGCTCTAACTATCTTATGCTTAATATTGAAATAGAAGCATTGATTAGACAAGTTAATGAGTTTGTTGAAAAAGATAGATTAGCTAAGTCTAGTGCTTCTAAGAATCTAGTGAATGAACTGGTTAAGTGCACATCATGTCACGCATTGGCTAAAGAGAATGAGTATCTTAAGGACACCTCAGAGAGATTTTCTTTTGGTAAGAAGAATTTGAATATGATTATAGACAAATTAAAAATAGGGAAAATTTGTTCAGTAGCACTGAAAGTTGAGTGCTTTCGGAAAATACCACCAAAAAAACTGGAGTCCAGAAATTACCACCAAAAGATGCAAATCGCTTCGGGATTTACCACTCCGGACCAAAATACCCTTACCCCTCCGCTCCTCCTCCTCCGCCGCCACCTCCCTGCCCCTCTCCCTCCCCTTCCTCTCCTCCTGCGCCGCCCCGGCCGCCTCCCTCTTCGCTGCCGGCCTCCCCGCCGCCTCCCTCTTCACCGCCGGCCTCCCCGCCGCCTCCTCGCCCCGCCTCCCCGCTCCTCTCCCTCCTCCCCGCTCCCCTTCCTCTCCCTCCTCCTCGCCCTCCGCGGATGAGACGAGGCGGGCGCTCCCTGCCCCTCTCCCTCCCCTTCCTCTCCTCCTGCGCCGCCCCGGCCGCCTCCCTCTTCGCCGCCGGCCTCCCCGCCTCCTCCCTCCTCACGCCGCTCACCTCCTCCCTCTCCGCGCGCCCCATCCCCGCCGCCGTTGCCTACCTCCGCCTCCTCCTCGCCCCCGCCTCCCCGCTGCTCTCCCTCTTCTCCCCGCTCCCCTTCCTCTCCCTCCTTCTCGCCCTCCGCGGGCCCCGTCCCTGCTGTTCTCCGTCGCAGCCGTCTGCCACCCGTCGCGGCTCTTCTTCGTCGTCGCAGCTCCTCCGGCCGCCGTCCTCCGCCCGTCGTGGATCTTCATCTTCAGGCGCCCGTGGCCGCCCGGATCTCCAATCCTCCGCTCGGATCTCCACCGTCCGCCTGGGGTCGGCGCCGGATCCGCCTCGCCTCGTCCGTCTGAGGTCGCCGGATCCGCCTCGCCCGCCTCGTCTCGTCCGCCTGGGGTCGCCGGATCCGCCTCGTCTCATCCGCGGAGGGCGAGGAGGAGGGAGAGGAAGGGGAGCGGGGAGGAGGGAGAGGAGCGAGGAGGCGGGGGCGAGGAGGAGGCGGGGAGGCCAGCGGCGAAGAGGGAGGTGGCCGGGGCGGCGCAGGAGGAGAGGAAGGGGAGGGAGAGGGGCAGGGAGGTTGCGGCGGAGGAGGAGGAGCGGAGGGGTAAGGGTATTTTGGTCCGGAGTGGTAAATCCCGAAGCGATTTGCATCTTTTGGTGGTAATTTCCGGACCTGAGTTTTTTTGGTGGTATTTTCCGAAAGCACTCAACTTTCAGTGCTACTGAACAAATTTTCCCTTAAAAATAAGTGTGAAGAATCATAGTCTAGGATTTAATTTTGCTAAGCATACCAAGAATAATCCTCTTACGATTGTTAAGCTTCTTGAACCTGGGAAATTTTAAGTAGAATCCGAACCAAAACAGATTATCTTTAAATCTGCTGGTATTGCAAAGGAATTTTCTACCAAAGTGGGTGATGTGAAGCAGAAAGATATGACTTCTCATCAAGTATCAATGCACTCGTTGTGGTATAGATGGTCATTTGGCTCAATTTTGTTTTTGAAATGCTAAGAAAGAAAAGAGAGGTTAAGAAAGCTTTCTCGAATGGGATCCGTGCAATCTCCTCCTCGCCACTTTGCTCCCTAAGTAGTCTTCTATGGATTCGGGAGCTTATTGTCTTTTTGCTCTCTCTAAACAATCATCTGTAGGTTGTCGCTCTGTTCTTTCTAATCATCTTTCTGCAGGGTCAGGAGTTTTTGCAACAGAACCGGTTAGATCGACTTTTTTCTCATGGTAGGAACAGTGTGGTAAGATCAACGCTTCGATCAGCGCTTCAACGACCACTGATTTGACCAATGCTTTCTACTCAAATAGACTGGTTGACGATCAGACCAGTCAGACCAGCTGCTTCACATGGTCGAACAAGTAAGGATGGACCAGACATTCGACCAGTTGTTTCTCATGGTCGAACCAGCGTGATCAAACAAGGTTTTCGACCAGTTGTTTCCCGCGGTCGGACCAACTTCCCAAGAAACTTTCAATCAGCGTTCTATGCTCGATTAGACCAATCGGGGGTTAGGCCAGTTTTACGTAAGGGGTCAGATCATTTTTGAGCAGCTTTTACTGCTTGTTTAGACTGGTAAGTGGTCAGACTAACTCTACTGAGGAAGTCAGACCGCATAGTGGTCGAACTAGTTGTTCAATGACTGACTAGTCGAAATATGTCAGATGCTAATGCTTCACTTAAATCTTTGCATGCTTTTTCTCCTATTCGTACAGTACTGAACCCTAAATCTTATCTCACTAACACTAGTACTGTGAGACCGACACATTCTGTGATGTAAGACCAGCTAACGCAGGATGAAGAACATGTGCTTGATTGGAATCTAGTCTTTTACATCGTTGCTTGACTGGAATACTTGATGGTTTTTCACTCCCTTTGATTGCTTCCAAGAGTTTCACCTTTTGGTTAGACCATGTGGAAAAAGTGATGTTGCCCTATAAGTGGTATTCCTACAACCACTACGACCTCTTCGATTATATCTACAATCACTCCCACGACCACTTCACAGTCTCCACTACATATTTAAACGAAGTCATCCCCTGAACAAGTGATCGATGAGTTAATAAGAGAATTCTTTGCAGCAGGTATAACTCCAAATGCCCCATGTGCTCTAATTCTCAAGTTGCTGATGTTTTCACCAAACCGCTTGATACTTCTCATTTTGCTCGGTTGAGAAGCAAGTAGGGTGTGTTGCATCCTATGGGATTATTTTGAGGGGAGCTTTGTGTTTAAATGTTTTGGAAGTTTTGTTTATTATACTTATCAAATAATACATTAAGTCCAAGTCTTTAAAATCAAATGATTTGTAGTAGAGTTGTTTTTATCATATTTACTCATTTGTTGTTTAGTTGTAGTTGAAATAGGTTGTAATCAAATTGCTATAATTGAACTAAAACATGACATGGCTAAAAGGCTTTGACTAGATTGATTGTAGATAGCACCTTGTGATGTTTATTGAAAAAATTAGCTTGATTGTGAGTTTTCTTTTAAATCTTGGTCATGAGGCTCATAGATTTCATATTGCAATCTTTTTATGTTCACTCGAGTTGGCATGTTATGATAAAAAAATATGAGGTTGAGAAGATTGAAAAGATGTATGCTTCAAGTATACCATGGTTAAATAAAAGAAAAGTTACAAAATGTGTTCGAATGAAAAGAAGTATGCTTCAAGAAAGCCACCATTTAAAAAAATTGCTACAAAGATAACATCATGAAAAGAAATATGCTACAAGCATGCTACATGCTTATAAAAATGAGTGTGGAGCTATAAGTTGCTATATGAGACTGTTAGTTCGACTAGATTTAAATTTTGCTTCACTTTTAGGCTTACTCTTTTATATGTGATATCTCTTTGTACTTTTTATACATCGGTTTGGTCATGGTTTAATTTACTTAATCATGCTAATGACCTATTTAAACTTGCATTATGGTATATGAATTTATATGATCTAGGGAGCTCTACTCAAGAAAAGATGGCTTAGACACATTTTTAGTTCAATGAAGAGTGACTTGGATAATCTACAAAGCTTTTGGACGTTTACTCTTTTTTGCTCCTTTTTAGAATTATCTTCTCTCTAGGGCTCTTAATGATTTTATTGCCAAAGGAGGAGAAATTAGAAGAAAGGGAGAGAATTTTTTGAGAGTTTGAGTTTGGGGAGAAAGAAATTTGCGGAGAAAGAAAAATTGAAAAATCGCTCTCTAGTGTTGCGAGAGAGTTTTCTGTGAGTTTTCTAAGTGGTCTGTGCTCTTTTGACTGTAGTCGGTTCTTTTCACAAATTCTCTCATTCAAGAGTTTTTGAGGTGTTGTCAATATGTTCATCAAGGGGGAGATTGTTAGACCATGTGATGGTTGTGCATTTTGTTAATAATGAATAATTGATATTTGGTTTCATTGGAGTTTTTAGGATGGCAAAACAACTACGTCTGGTAGTTCGATCGGCCTTGTGTTGGATGGTCCAATCGGCAGGTCCAAACGACAGACTCCGACCACGGTAGACTTCAATCACGTTAGACTTTGACCATGTTCGACTTCGACCATGTTCGGTTTCGATCACGTCAGACTTCGACCATGTCCAGCTTCGACCACGTCTAGTTTCGACCGCGGCATTTTGACCATGGTATTTCGACCACATCAAGGTTTGACCACGACATTTCGACCATGGTATTTCAACCACATCAAACTTCGACCACGGTAAGTCGAGCAATACAGATTTTGATCACGTCAAGGTTTGACTATGGCAATCCGACCATGGTATTTCAACATTGTCATTCTTTGATCATAACATTTGAGAAAAAGATAAGAGTTTTGTATTCATGCTTGAGTCGAACATGATTGGGACGTTAGCCTATAAAAGTAGAGAGCGGCTAAGGACTAATGTGTGGCTTTTGAGAAAGTTTTAGTGTAGTTATGCGAGGCCTTTCGTCGAGAAGATTTTTAGGGGTGCTTAGGGCACTTTATAAATCCACGTAATTCTAGCAATAAAGATAGTTTTGAATCAATCTGGTTCTTGATTTGCTTGAAGTGCACGGGTGATTGCTAGTGGTTTGGATTATACGACAACAAGCAAAGCGAACAAGGGAAGCATTCATACAAATCGGTCGATCGAGCAGGCGGTCGAGCAGAACGGTTGATCAAGCGGTTGTATGCTGGACATCTGATTAGGCGATTAATCTCCAAGTAGTCGAAAGCATCATCGATCGTCTGGAGACTTTGAAAAGATAGTGACAATTATTCACCCCCTCTGATTGCTGTAATCGTTCCTATAGAATGAGATTTCGTTTTTGAACACTTTAGATTACATTGAGATTAATCATCTTTTGATGAGTTGTTTAGAGAAGAAGTTATTTGAGATTCCCAATTTGCTTTCATTGTTTCATTATAAGTTTCTCCTAAAAAGGTGAGTACGATGAAAAAGGGAATTACATGGTTCATAGAACTTGCATAACTTCAGAACTGAAAGGTTCATATTTCGAGAAGGAACACTGTCACATAGAGGAAACAACTAATGGCACTAACCTTAATTTTCTAGTTTTATCTAGTGTTTGTGAGCTACAGAAAACCTTTCAAGAATGGGAGCGTTGTGCGCTGCTTTCATATACCACAACCATTGCTCCATTTGTGTCAGAAAAGAATTTGTCTCTTATTGAGATCATCAATATCAAGTTACAATCCAATACCCCCTTTTCTAAAGAATGGGATACATATGAGACACATACATATATAGCTCCAATACCATCCAGTGATAATACCCCAATTAGGTACAACCGTTTCAAAGAGGTTTTACTTTGTTTGATAAAGAACTTATGATATTAAATAATAAGAGTTCGTTGCATATTTTGTCATGTACCAAGATTGTGATCAAGATCATGCAATATATGAGTTTATACATCTATTAAAACCGAGGACAGTTTTTCATCAAGTAGGAGAGGATGATGTGACTATGCCACAAACGTATACGACCATAGCACCCAGTATCAAGATTGAACAAAAAGTAAATTCATTTCTTCAATTTCAACATATTTTAAATAAGAATATGATGCTACCTAATGATGAAAATGTATATTTGCGCAGCTATATAAGAAGGATTGCATTAACACTACGAGCTCGTGGTTGAGGTCCACCTAAAGGGAAGCCAACCAGCATATCAAAACCAAGTAGATGTCTTCGCCAACTCTTCCTCAAGGTCACCACATCACTTTTGGTCCAAATTAAGCAAGAGTTCAAGTTGAACACATTTTGCAATCCAATTCGGCCTCTAGATCAATTTGGATTAGCTTGACAGGTCCAATTTCAAACATGCATAACTCTCACATACGGAGTCCGTTTTAGGTGTGTGAGTACTTGATTGAAAGCTTATCTCGTTAGCTTTCAAATGGATCCAGCCTTATGTCCAAATTACTTTTGGGTGCACCACAATTGCCAAAATAATCCGACGCTGATTCTAAGTCCGAGTCAAAAGGTGTTGCTCCACCTCCACTTGGGCCTATGGGCATTGTACCTCCTAGGGTTGCATACCTATCTCCTTGGCCGCCACCCCCTACCCCTCGTTCTCTTACATAGCCCCTAGGGGCTTCCCTCTTGCTTAGGTTTTGTATAGATCAGTTTAACCTCGTGTGCAAACTCCATGTTGTCTCTTGTGTCGATTAGACCAATAGATCCGTGTTAGAGAACCTCAACTATCATTGTGTGACTTTTATAACTAGCAATTTTTATATTACTCTTTATCCTTGTTTTTGCTTGTTCTCGATTGTGTGCAGAAATTGATTTTCGTGATTAGGTCAACCGTGTTTTTGACACGGTTGATGACGACTCAGAGCGTGATGTAGCGATTGTTGTACGACTTGATCTGTTTCGGTTAAATAGCCTTATTGTCAACGTCATTCTTTACCAACTAAATTACCATCCTATCGAAAGATCGGGATATACGCTCGCATCAGTCTCTAGCGAATTATAGACTTGGTCAGCACATAGGAGGCCAAATAGAATCCATTGTGTCGTTGCATTTTTGTGATACGCAATTGCGTACTAATGTTTCAGGGGTAAGCGAGAGCAATTTTTCATCGCACGAGAGAGGGAGAGAGCGCAATTTTTTAGCGAAATTTTAGTCAACAGTATCTTTTTTTTGGAGCCATGACAGCAAAACTTTAGTGAATTTAGTAAATATTACTGCAACCAACTAAATATTCCTATAACATTGATGGAGTAGATTCCACAGCGCATGAACAACAGACTGACCCTAATGGCCTAACCAAAGCGCAAACTTTTCTTTCTTTGGAGGAATGAACAAAGCGCATTGGGAATCGCTTTTAGCTGTCTTTTTTTAGTTTTGGTTTATAAATAATAATAGATTATAGAGAAATTTAAAGACAGAGGTATTCATATGTGATTTTAACAGATATAAATAAAGTCGCTATAGTGTATACTATAATCGACTAGTAGACTCTGTCATAAAATGATACTTCATTTGAAAACTAGATATTGTGGAAAAACAGGGTTTAGAAGCCAAAATAAACAGCCAAATAGATTAAAATTTACGTTCAAAGCGGGTTCTGGGCTTCAATCATAGGCAGTCTGGGCCCGTTCCAAATTCGGATCAAAGCAATACCTGTGCGCTTGCAGCCCGGATCGGATCGCGGATAGAAAGTGCGATCCAAATTCGGGTCTTCATCAGCCGTCCGATCCAAATTGCGTAGGAACGAGTAGCCGCGGGGGATGTTTTACGAGAAAGACCCTGCATTTTCCATATATGCGGTCACTCACTTACTCTTCCGATCCGTGATCAATTTATAATTTAATTTAAACACCTTCCGGCGTCTGCCATGCCGCGGTTGCACAGCCTCGCCGCCGGCGCCGAGCCGCCTTCCTGGCTTCAAGTAACTCACACTGCCTTGCCACAAGCCGGTTGCTACCCTTCCTCCTGCCTCTTAACCCTCAGTTTCATATCCTAACCCCGCGTCTCTCTCCCCAGGTCAAGCAGATGACGCCGCTTTGCCGCGCGGGTCCGGGAGCTGGAGCCGTCTCTAGAATCCTCCATGGAGAACTCCGCCGCGGAGTGCTGCGGCGGAGTCTGAGCTCAGCAGGTCAGGTCGCGCCATCCAAAAGTTTGTGCATTTCTTCTTAGCCTAGCGAATGACAGCTTTTTTTTTTGCCTTTTCCAGCCTCTGAGCGAGCAGCACCAGAGGCAGATTGAGGTGATACCATTCCAAGTGTTTGCGCCCTGGATTCTGCTTCTCCACTAGGTTTCACTCTATTTATTATGCTTATTTCTTCTTGATTACTAAGGTTCAGCAGACTTTGAGTGGTAGTATTAATAACTAAGGGCCTAGTTGGCAGTTGCCACCATTGGGACTTCTGTTTCCTGGGAGAAATATCTTTCTCTAGAGCCTTAAACTAGTCGAATTCAAGCAAAACTTAGTATCGAAAATCGTGAGAGAGGTCAGCACTTCAAACAGGATTCTTCAGATTTCTTCAATTTTAGATTCCAAACATTAATACAATCGAAAACCAAGATTTAGCAAGACATATCATTCTTTTATCATATGGATAACGTGCTGGATGGGGGAAAAACTCAGATCAGCTTATTCGACTTAGTTAAAACCGAGCCGAACTTGAGATTGGGACTACTTGTGGGCCAGGAGTTCTTTCACCTCTGTGAAAGACAAGCGAACCATTGCGCATGACCTTGCTTGCTTGTGGATTTCTGTCGTGTTTCCCTTGGGCTCCAGTTTCTTCTGGTGACTGCTGTTTTTCATCTGCGCCTCTATTGTTTTCTTCTTGTGACAAGTTTTGTTCTAAATCACCATTTCGATGTTCTTCTTGTTTGTTTTTGTAGAAAAAGATTATCAAGGCGACCAAAAGGGAAGATGTCGTGGCAACTCCAGTAAGGATGATAGGTCCGGTAAAACTGGCAAAGGTGAGACTGCCTGAACTGGTGATGCTCCCCACATTTTGGCAGTTGTTTTGATCTCCAATCCATTTCCGCTCGATTTGAATTATAGTGTCTCCCCCTGTTATATTGAGGATTGCTAGTGAGATGTCTCCAGTTAGGGGGGATCCCTTTGGAAGTGCCTGTGGAAGAACATAGCGTTTTTTTGTTAGCTCATGTGATTATTTTTCATCCTTATGCAAACTAAAAGCAAGCTAATCTTGTATTTGGTTATCCAAACTAAATGTAAGAAGTAAAGTTAAACTTACATAGCCAAAACCAGCAGTCTTATAAATTGGTCGGACCATGGTGTACCTCTTGCAGTTCTTTGCAAGAAATAAATTTATGTATGGGATTTCATCCACCCAAGCAGCAATGCCACCATTCTTGCTTCCCCTGGAAAGTGCATTGTGTGCATCTTCAAGGCTAGGATAAGGCTTGATCTTTGATCTGTGAAAACCAAGTTCTTCCAAAAGATCCATGACAAAGGAACCACTCCCACACCCTACATATTCTCCATTTTTTAGGAGATCGTGGATGTCATTTACACCTGGTTGGAGCTGTTGTACAGTTAGCATTGATGTCAAGCTTGCCGTGTAACTTGACTTAAGTACCAGGAGGAAAAATAGCCATACAACCAACACTATCCGAGAGACAAGACATTTCACCTTCTCCTCTGCAAAAATTGTGACGAAGAGTTCAGTTATTTTTTCAGACATCTTAAATCAAACTTCACAAGACCAAACTTAATTCATAAATTTCAAGATATGGTACTTTTCAGAATAACAGTTTCTTTATACACATGTAATGGTAACCTATCCTTCTTGCATCTTTTAAATATCATATTAGCTTCATTAGAGCAGACTCCAGATTAATTTGCCCCCTATTTGGGGCAACTGTTATGTAGGACATGGCTTATAAATTTATTACGTTCCCCATTGACCGTATGAACTAGATCCATTTGTTTTCCTTTAGTGGTTGAACCTTGTTGTACGAAAGTAGTTTTGCTGGCGAGGTGCATTTACTTGATATTTATGCTGTGCTATCCAAAATCTCCTAGGAAACAAATATACTGTGATAAGTGCACTCAACTCTCTTCAAACATGGAAAAATAGATCATTGACGCCAACTGTCTGGGAATTGGACCATGAGCATTCTTGTTGTTGCCTAGAAGCTCCAACAACCATATTGCAGCTCCTGTGTATATAAAGAGTATGATTGTTCCAAACCACATGCCAGGCGTTAATGGCTTCAAGAAAATCCAGATATTCTTGTTTATGCTTTCTGTGATGGGAACAGCCATTGCTATCCCTGATTCCGTGTATGGCAGAGTGAAGTCCACGTACAAATTTCTGTTGTACCTAATTGTTATGTCCCCAATTGCTATATCATACTTCTGTCAGGGTGTCAAGGAGAATTGTTTAACCAAGCATGCAAAAAAGAAAAGAAAAATGTTTGTTAAGAATTCTAGGACTATTTTGTACAAACAATCAGTCATGATTAAGTAAAACTAAGATGAGCATTTAATGGAGAGTCATGACAAATAATTTCTAATGTAAATTTGTTGTTTGTACCATCTTTTATCATGAAATATTACTCTTAGATGATGTTATCGACCATGCAACTAACGTCTTGATATTGAGTGGTGAAGAACCATATGACATTTTCATGTGTTTGCTATGACCAAGATAAGAGGGTGGGAGGGGGTAGACATGCATGTCATCATCAGTTGTGTAGAATAAAATACCAGAAAGATGAGTATATGGTACTATCCAGCATTCCATTTCCATCTTCCAATTGGAAAGGCTACTAGCAAACTAGAGTGTAGAGTAAGCATGACTGGGCCTAGTAGGGTTTTGACGTCATTTCACAAAAGCTAACATGAAGTAGGAAGTACCAGATTAGCAGATCTTGAAAAGCATAAACATACTATATGTCCAACATGGAGGCCAAAATGTTATTTCTTACCTTAAGATAAACTTGGTAGACAAATTCATCGTAGCTCGAACTGACAATCTCTGTGGTGTTAAACATTATGTATTCATAAGGGAGTGCATAAGGAAGTCTCTTTACTGCCTCTTCAAAGACATCAATTACAAGGCCACTTGCTTTAGTCACACCTGTAATGGGATCTTCATCAGCATCTATGTATTCTGGGGCACCACCTTTGATAACGCCAACTTGAAGCTTCTTCCCTCTTACTGGAAGTTTCCAGCCCCTTGGTGGCTTTGTAGACTCTCCCGGCCAAATCACAATATTCAGATTGGGTTGGTTGTTCCCATATGTTGTATTTGATCTCTTCTGATCTAATTTATTTGAAATTCCATTTTGTGCAGTCCAAAACCCAATTTCTCTCTGTCCTTTCCCAACTACATTTATTATTTGAAACACAGAAACTTGCAGCTGCCCATCTGAAAGGTCAAAATAACCACTTAAACCTCTAAATTTATTTTGCAAGATTGCCTTTAGGAGTGCTGGGCCATTTGTTGAAGTTTCCAAGGTTTCCAGGCTTGTTGATTTTTTTGCAGGAGGTGTTCTATGAGATATTGCTTTGGTAACCTTGGTCTTTTCTGCTGCTTGTGCGACCGCCCAGATTGCATCATACCCCCATAGCCCAAAGATGTTTAGTTTCAATGTTGGATCATTTGGGTTATCAATTTGGAACCTCTTCTTCCATCTAATGGTGAAGTTGTCAAGTTCTGTCGATTTAGGGACATAAAACTCAACCCCCAAGGCACCACTCATTGCTTCCATGACTGAAGGATTTAGTGAGTCTATGAGGTTGGTTACTCCATCTGTCATGATCCATACAAATCCTTCGCTCATCATCCCGACCTCTTTTGCTTTTGTGAAGAGGAGGGAGGCCAAGGAAGGTGGCATATGTACAACAAAAACCGTCGTTTGCATTGTCATCAAGTTATAGAGTTCTTGGGTAATTTGTTCACTTGTTGCTGATTGATCTATTGCACTCCGATAAGGAACATGGGCATCTATCCCTTGGAGGGCATCCACAAGGTATGGTATAATACCTCTACCATAATAATCATCTATGTAGATAAGCACCACCTCTCTCCATCCGTAGGCCTTGATTAGGGAGGCAATGCTATTCACTTGCTCAGAGTCGTTCAGTGTTGCACGCACAAAATACGGAAGACTAGGAGAAGATAGGGAGGGGTTTGTTGCTGTGAAGGAGATAATTGGGACATGACTTCTATTTCCAAGAGCTGATATGAATACAGCATGGGAGGATTTCTGCGGGCCAATGATAGCTTGAACGTTGTGATTCTCCAGCAGGTCAAGAACTGTAAATTTGCATTATGGAGACAATATTTAGTTTGGGGAGTATTTAGGCATCATCCGGATGTTTTCTTTCTAATTATCATCTAAATTTATGACTCTTGGATTAGAGATCAAGAGACTCCTTGTTTTTGAAGGGGTGAGATTTTTTTCAAACGGAAGGAGATAAAATTCAAGGGAGTGGGGGGAGAATTCATGGCCATTAGATCTCTAATCTAACGGTCATAAATCTAGATGATAGTTAGAAAGAAAATATCCGGATGATATTTAACAAATCACTTTAGTTTGTTCATGGAGCGTTAACAAACTTTCTATATTCAGAAGTTTCTTAAATCAAATCACTTCAGCATAGATATTATTGGTAAAAGATCTACAAGTTTGACCACACACTTCGAATGGTGACATGTTTTTTTTTGTGTACGGAAGGAGTAAATATCCAGTGCAACGGAATCGTTTACCACTCTTATCTATACTCTCTAGAAATAGCATTGCTTGCCAGTTGCTACCAGGCATATTTAATACAGAACAGAGCTACAAGCAATTGTGCTAAGGAGACTACATCGTGGTAAATATCATGCAGAAGATGACCGAGACGGCGCGGCTAAAGGGAAGGGTTTTACGAGAAAGAGGAGATTATGGACTGAGAAAAACTTGAGAAAGAGACTAGAATAATTTTCTCTTATTACTTAATAAAAACAAGATACACTCTCATTCTTATGGCTTGTTCTTTTCAGTTCTAAAAACTGTTTTTCGGTTTTTCTACAGTAACTACCTTTTAAACGGAGTATCTTTTCAAGACAGAGTCTATTAGTTATTTATAGTACATACGTACAAACTTCATTTATATCGGCAAAAACCGCACTAGAGTTTCTGTTACTCTGTAATCCCTCGGACAAACATCTTAAAAGCCACAAGCTGTAGCCAAAAGCTATAAGTTTCAGCCAAAAAGAACAGGCCCTATAAGATTAGGTGGCTTTACTCTAAAGAACTTATCTCTTATATTATGGAAAATAGATTATTCTAACAAATCCAATATAAGTGCACAAACCGTACATAATCAAGCAGATGCATGCTCCGTCAATGTCTCAATTGAGCATGAAATATAGGGTCTGTTCTTTTTGGATGAAGTTTATGGCTTTTGGTTACGGCTTATGGCTTTTGTGCTGCTCATGCGATAGATTACAGAGTAATAAAAACTCATGTGCGGTTTTTACCGATATAAATAAAGTCGGTACAGTATGTACTACAATTAAGTAGTAGACCTCATCTTAAAAGATACTCCGTTTAAAAGCTAGTTACTGTAAAAAAATCGAAAAACAACTTTTAAAGCCAAAAAAACATGCTCATATACCTGCAGATGCAGCTTGAACATCGTCACTCATGGAATCCCTGACGTGGAGAACGAGCCGCGTGCTGTAGTTTGGATGCACAGCATAGAAATCTTCCATAGCCAGTGAAATGCTTGTACGTGCTACCTTGCCCACCAGTGTCCCCAGATCAAGTATCACTCCTACATGGAATTCCTCTGCTGTACTTTCGGTAACATTATGAGCAACCGCAAAGCTGCGTGTTAAGAGTAGGAGCGCTATGATTCTAACTGCTGTCGCCATCTCTTGAGCTGTGAGGTTTGCAAGAGAATCTTCTTGCACCAGTGCGCTACTTATAGGACTGCACGAGTCGTCTGTTCCTCTACTAGTCGAACCGAACTTTAGTTAGGACATGTATAATTGTATAGATAACTGCTGTTTATATTATTCTTTATGTCATCTATAGACGGCACTAAAGGTAATTCATACAATAGGTTGTTTTTGGATGTCTCTATAGACAATTTCTTCATGGCATATTGTATCTTGTTTATCGTATTATAGTCGACTATTGCATAAAAGACGGCATAATTCTCAATGCTCTCTCTTTCTCTTTCACATTATCTCGTGTCCTAAGTGATAAGATTTATATGCAGCTAACATCACATCATTGTATATGGCCTTAAATTATGCTATATCACCTCGCTTGACATTTGTCCCTTCTTTGCAGTTCCTGTCATAAGGCTACTGAAAAAAAATCTAGGACTAGACTTGTAGGAATGAATTTGTCAAAAAACTTAAATTGTTTGCCGTTCTAGTTACGTTTTCTTCGGTTTCTTATTATTCTTAGTTGATGGTTCTGCTGTCTTCTTACTTTTCAAAGTCGATGTTAACATCTGATGACAGTTTACATTGTTTTCAGTTTTGACGCGCAGTGAAGCAGATTGAAAAGGCCCGCAGCATGGTCTGACCACTAATTCTTGCTTCGGTGACGGTGCGTCGAAATCTTCGAATTTTCCTGGAAATGCAGGTGAATATACAGCCTGGGCAGGCCGGCAGGGAGACCGGATTTTTTTTTTTTTGAACGGTAACTAAGCGCGGTCCGGTCAAAAGAAAGTTGCAATCCTTGAGGACCTTGACCCTGTGTGCTGCTAATACAGGAAATGTAACCTCGAAGTTAAATGCAATCAAGTACGTTTACTGTGCCAAGTGTAAGATGGATTTACTGTGCTAGTGCCTGAACGTCAAGCGTAAAATGTATCTAATGTTCCAGTATGTTTCTTGGACTATGAGACCGAGACTTTTGAGTCAACGATCCGCTTAGATTCGGTGCAAATTTATGCTGTCATTGGAATTGATTTCACGAGTTCGCTTAAAAAAATTGCTAAGGAGTGTTTTCTCACCTCGGGAGCACTTGAATTTTCCACCCCTCCTATTTGCCTTGAAATTCACACCTCCGGCGGTGTCTCTGACAACCAATGGCGGAGCCCTGATGAGTTAGGTTTAGGTTTAGGGATCTGGCTGAAGAGGAGGAAGGAGGTGGAGGTGCGAGAGGGTGCTTGGGGCAGATGGAGGGAAGTGGGAGACGGAGGAGCGGCAGTGGCTTGTTGGCGAGTAGCATCGGGAACAGTGGCGATGCGGTGGCGGTGGTTGGGTAGGAGGCGGCTAGGGTTTGGGGAGGGAAGGGGAAGAAGGAAATTTATATGGTTTGTGCGCGGGATGAGATCCTTTAAATCAAAATCTAATAGCTCAAAATTCGAGTATTCACTAACAAAAAAACACTCACATCCCACATAGGCACCGTGTAAACTGTATGCTCAAAGAGGCTATGCTCCAAGTGACTTCGGTTTCTGGCTTCCAGAAGCCCAAATGAATGCATCAGCTTTTTAATTTTGGCTTTTTTGTTTGCCTTTTGGGGTTTTTCTCTTTTTGCTTTTTTCTCCTATTCCTTTGCATTGTCCGTACTGATATAACCATGTTTTTTATCCACGGCCCAAAACTCCCGCCGTCCCAGGCTCCCAGCCAAACCTTTGCACATGCAGCCTAGTTCGGACCGCAGATAAAAAGCGCAATCCAAATTCAGGTACGCATCAACCGTCCGATGAAGCCTCTGCGGCCCCGATCGAGTAGGAACGGCTACGGGAGGACGTTTTAAGAAAAGGGCACCCTGTATTGACATATGTTACCGTTTGCTCACTCCTAGATTGGATCGGAGACAATGCGATGGATCGATCCAAATTCGGGTCTTGTTCATCCGTCCGATCAATAGTCTGCGGTCAGGATGGAGTAGTAATGAGTAGGGGAGGATGTTTTACGAAAAAGGCACTGCATTTACATATTTATGGTTGCTCACTTCCTCTTCCGATCCCTAATTAATCTAGTTTAATTTAAACACCCTAGTCCATCGACTTTCGACACCTTCCGGCGTCTACCTTGCCGTGGTTGCACAACGCCGCCGCCGCTGGTTGCTACCCCTCCTTCTGCCACTTAACCCTAAGTTTCTTACCCTAACCCCTAGTCTCTCTCCGCAGGTCAAGCAGATGACGCCGCTTTGCCGCGCGGGTCCGGGAGCTGGAGCCATCACTAGAATCCGCCATGGAGATGGCCGCCGCGGAGCACGTGGCGGAGTATGAGCTCAGAAGGTCAGGTCACCTCATCTGAAAGTTTGTTTATCTTCATAGCCTATCGAATGGCCGCTGAATTTTGCCTTCTTGCAGGCACCGACATGGCTCTGAGCGAGCAGCAGTAGAAGCAGGGCACAGATTGGGTGAAACCATCCCAAGAGTTTGCGCCGTCCAATTATGCTTCTCCACTAGGTTTTGCTCTATTTCTTATCCTAATTTATTCTTGATTGTTTAGGTTCAGTAGATATTTAAGTAGTAGTAGTTACACACCAAACAATGAAGAGAGCTACAGAGAGGCCGTAGAGAGGTTGCCCGTCCATACCCTTACACACCATGAAGATGGCAGCAAAATTTTGTGCCAGTATGATAGAAGTTTGTGTTGTCTACCTTTTAGCTAAAAAAGAGAGAGTACCTTCCTCACAGTGCCCAAAGGTGCTTAGTTATAGCCATGAGGGGGCTTATTACACACATACCCCTATTTGAGTTTATTCTTTACAGGTGTAAACCTGCCGTTTCCATAGCCCATAGTTCCTGAGCTGGCTGCCGCTCCAATTTGCTGGCCTAATGGGCCGACTGGGTCAAAGTAGGGGGCCACTCTCCAAACAGTAGTAATAATTGGGGGCCTAGTTGGCGGTTGTCACCATTGGGATTTCCGTTTCCTGGGAGAATTAGCCTCCCCTAGAGCTTTAAACTAGTTGAATTCGAGCAAATTTAGTATTCAAAATCATGAGATGGACCAGCATTTCAATCAGGATTATTCAGATTTCAACCATTCATACAATTTGATATGATAACACGCTAAAACAATTCAAAGTCTTGCTTCGGGGAGGAAGCTAAAACCAAGAGAGCATAGCTTAATCATTCTTTTAGCCTAAGGATAACACGCTGAATGGGGGAAAAAAAGGCTCAGATGAGCTTATTTAGAGATTCAGCTGCGCTAAAACTGTGCTGGATTTGATATTGGGACTGCTTGTGGACGAGGAGTTCTTTCACCTCTGTACACAGCTGAACCATTGCACATAACCTTGCTTGTTTGTTGATTCATGTCATGTTTCCCTTTCTCTCCAGCTCCTTCTTGTGATTGGTGTTTTTCATCTGCGCCTCCTTTATTTTCTTCTTGTGACAGGTTCTGTTCTAAATCACCATTTTGATATTCTTCTTGTTTGTTTTTGTAGAAAAAGATTATCAAGGCAACCAGAAGGGAAGATGTCGTGGCAACTCCAGTAAGGACGATGGGTCCCGTAAAACTGGCAAAGGTGACACTGCCTGAACCGCTGATGGTCCCCACATGTTGGCAGTTGTTTTGATCTCCTATCCATTTCTTCTCAATTTGAATGATAGTGTTCCCCTCTGTTATGTTGAGAATTGCCTGTGAGATGTCGCCAAGTAAAGGGGATCCTTTTGGAAATGCCTGTGGAAGAGCATAGCACTTTTTGTTATCTCGTGTGCTCCATCTCAGATTATTTTGCATGCTTATGCAAACTTAAGCAAGCTGAACTTGAACTTGGCTGTCCAAAGTAAACATAAGAAGCAGAGCTGAACTTACATATCCAAAACCAGCAGTCTTATAAATTGGTCCAACCATGGTATACCCCTTGCAGTACTTTGCAAGAAATAATTTGATGTATGGGATTTCGTCCACAAGGGCAGCAATGCCACCATTCTTGCTTCCCCTTGAAAGTGCATCGTGATACTCTTCAAGAGTACCATAGGGCTTGATCTTTGATATGTGAAATCCAAGATCTTCCAAGAGATCCTTGATATAGGAAGCACGGCCATAACCTACACATTCTCCATTTTTTAGGAGGTCATGGACATCTGTTACAGTTGGCTGGAGTTGTTGTACAGTTAGCATTGATGTCAAGCTTGCAGTGTAACTTGACTTAAGTACCAGAAGAAAAAACAGCCATATGACCAACACTATCCGAGATATGAGGCGTTTCACCTTCTCCTCTGCAAAAATGACAACAAAGAGTTCAGTTAATTTTCAGACATCTTTAATCAAAATTCAGAAAACTGAACTTCATTCATAAATTCGTAATATACTACTACTCAGCATGGCATGTTCTTTATATACATATAATGACAATCTGAACAATCTTGACCTTCTTGCATCTTGTTAATATAGTCTTAGCTTGATTAGCGCAGGCACAATTTGTCCCCTATTTGGAGCATTACGATGTGAAGCATAGCTTATGAAATTAGTGCAGTTTGTGGAAGCCATATAAATTATATACGTTTATTTTTCCCAATAGTGGCAATTAGTGAAACTTTTTAGTATGAATGTACTGTTCTAGGCAAAGGCATATCACCTTGGTACTTGCTGTATCTATCCAGAAACTTATAGAAAACAAAAATAATGTGATAAATGCACTCAACTCTCTTCGAACAGGGGAAAATAGATCATCATTGCCAACTGTCTTGGAATTGGGCCGCAGACTTTTTTGTTGTTGCCTAGACGCTCCAGCAACCATATGACAACTCCGGTGTAGATGAAGAGTATGATAATTCCAAACCACATGCCTGGTGTTAATGGCTTCAAAAAGATCCATCTGTTCGCGTTTACGCTATTCGTTACGGGAACAACCATTGCTATCCCTGATTCTGTGTATGGCAGAGTGAAGTCGACCTTCAAAGCTCTGTTGTATCTAATTGTAATGTCTCCGATTGCTATATCGTACTTCTGTCAGGGTATCAAAGAAAATAGTTTAACCAATCATGTAAAAAAAGCTTAACCTCTGTACTAAGAATGCTAGGACTACTTTGCAAGAAGAATGAATCGTGATTAAGTAAAATAAGATGAAAAGCTAATGGATAATCATGCCAGATGATCTTCCGATGCAAATTTATTGTCTATACCGTGTTGTATCATCACACGGGACTCTTAGTTGATGTTATGGACCACGCAACCGGTTACGCAAGTATTGTTGTTAAATTAATGGCGAAGAAGTTGTACAGGATAAATTACAAAAAAAAAAGGTTAGCATTTTGTACAATATCTGAATATATGGTCCCACCCATCATTTCATCCTCCAATTGGAATAGTTACCACCAACTGGAATTAACATGCTTACAAAAGGTTTCATCAAAAGTTACATGAAACAGGAAATACCATAGATTGAAGAGCATAAAACGTATGCAATTAATAGTTACAGTTTGGCGATCAAACTACTGGAGTATTTCTTACCTTAAGATAAACTTGGTTGACAAAATCATCATAGGTCAAGCTTGCATTCTCTGTGACGCTAAATAATGTGTATTGATAAGGTAGTGCGTAAGGAAGTCTCTTTACTGCCTCTTCAAATACATCAACTGCAAGGCCACTAGCTTTAGTCACACCTGTGATGTTATCTATTTCAGCATCTATGTATTCTGGAAATCCACCACCTGTGACTACACCAACTTGAAGTTTCTTCCCACTTACTGGAATTTGCCAGCCCCTTGGTACTTCTGTAGATTCTCCCGGCCAAAATACAAATTTCAGATCAGCTGTGGTGCTCCAATATGTCGTTTCTGATCTTGTATGATGTAATTGCTGAGAAATTCCACTTTGTTCCGTCCAAAACCCGATTTCTCTCTTTCCTTTCCCAACTACATTTATTATTTGAAACGTGGAACCTTGCAGGTGCCCGTCTGAAATGCCAAAGTGACCACTTAAACCTCTAAATTTGTTTTGCAAGATTGCCTTTAGGAGTGCTGGGCCATTTGCCGAAGTTTCTAAGGTTTCCAAGCTTGTCGAGTTTTTCATGGAAGCTGGTCTCTGAAATATTGCGTTCATAACCTTGGCATGTTCTGTAGCTTGTGCTACTGCCCAGATCGTATCATATCCCAACAGTCCAAAGATGTTTAGTGTCAGTGCTGGATCATTTGGGTTATCAACTCGTGACCTCATATTCCATCTCGTAGTGAAGTTGTCAAGTTGTCTTGTTTTAGGAACATAAGACTGAACCCCCAATGCACCATTCATTGCTTCCACGACTGAAGGCTCGAGTGAGTCTATTAGAGTGGTTAATTCATGTGTCATTATCCATGCAAACCCTTTGCTCATCATCCCAACCTCTTTTGCTTTTGTGAAGAGGAGGGAGCCCAAGGAAGGGGACATATGCACGACAAAGACTGTTGTCTGCATTGCCATCAACTTGCAGAGTTCTTGGGTAATTTCTTCACTTGTTGCTGCTTGATTTATCGCACTTTTGTATGGAACATGGACATCTATCCCTTGGAGGGTGTCAACAAGGTATGGCATAATACCTGTTCCATAATCACTGTCTACGTAGATAGGCACCACCTCTCTCCATCCATAGGCCTTGATTATGGAGGCAATGCTATTTACTTGTGCAGACTGATTTGGTGTTGCACGCACAAAATATGGAAGATTGCGATAAGATAGATTGGGGCTTGTTGCCGTGAAGGAGATAACTGGGACTTGACTTTTATTTCCGAGAGCTGATACAAACACAGCTTGAGAGGATTTCTGCGGGCCAATTATAGCTTGAACATTGTAATTCTCTAGCAAGCTAAGAACTGTGGAAATTGAATATGGAGAAAACTTCAGTTTTTCATGGGAGCAAGTTATTATACTCAGAAAGTCATAAATCAGAATTGAATTGACTTCAACGAAGATATTATTGGTAAAGATCTAAAAGTCTGATCGCACGCTTCCCATAGTGACAAGTTTTGTGGCTGGAGTGGAGTAATTTCTAGTGCAGTGACAAGTTTTGTGGCTGGATGGAGTAGTATCTAGTCCATGCACTGGTTTGCCACTCTGCTGCATTCTTTTGAATGGAAAATTTTCATCTATAACATTGGAAGAGTTGTGCTACCAAAAAATACGATTGGCTAGTACACTCACAAATGGTGTTAGGGCCCACATGTTAGTGGGACAATAGTGGTAATTTTTAAAAGTTTGACTTCCCCACTGCTATGCAAATTCCGTTGCCAAACATACTCCTCTATTCTTAAATACTTGGACGCTTTTGACAAAAAAAACTGTTTACAAATACTCGTTATTTTGTTGTTATTTATGCTTGTCATAATATTGGAGGTTTCTTGGCCATTTTATTCAAAGTGTGACCATATTGGTATGTGTGATTTTGAGAGCTCCCCTTTAAAATGAGGGTTTTATGGGGTACTTATAGGCTCTTGGGCCTGTACAAATGTCCGGAATGCCCCCTGAGGGGATAGCTACCCTATGATTACAAGCGAGGGGTATTATAGTTTTTGTTGAGCATAATTGCACTTCTTAGATCTATACACAGGTGTCTTCTGTAGAGCGGACCCTGTTAGGGGATGGATGAATTATTCTTCCAACAAAAGAAATTTGTGCAGATGATACAGAGTTTAACTGTAATAGCAAGGAACGGGGCAGTTCTAACTAAGCTTAATCTTACCTAACATATTTTTCATATTTATGTTGTCCATGGAACTTTTCTAGCTTCTGCATCTGCTCCGATTCCTTTTTTTCTTAGTTGGAAGCTGTTATTAGTTCTATCTTTATTGTCTCCTTCGAGTCAGTCTCAAGATTCTCTTCAAATCGCATGCTGAAAAAGTTGTTTTTTCATATTATTCCACTGACATGTCACATGCCTACAGCGCATTGGCAACATTTGAAGACATAGCTACTGTTGAATTATTTTCAGTGGAGCATATGACAAATTGATGACACAGATGCAGCCCCCATTGTAATGGAGCAGCGAAATTGGCCTATGTGATCTTAGGAGTCCGGTGCCACTAGACATAAAACCCAATCAAATTTGCTGTTGAATATGTGATTTTCAACACCACTGCCTCGTAAGTGTACTAGTACAGGTAAACCACACGTGTCATCTAATGCGTCATGATTGCTTGTTCTCCGCACCTGAGCCGCTACAGATTGCTGCTGTTTGGCCCAATGCCCAATGCTGAATTTCGGCCATGGTATAGTTCAAAGTTCATAGACAAAACAGTTCTTTATTCCCATTGTTACCGCATAAAGGGTTACAGAATTGGCTAAACTAAAACACCCTTTTTAACACTTTTATATGTTCTGGACACTTTTAGATCAATTTCTAGTTGTCTACTGTTCTGTTCAAAACTTCCAATATAAATTTGCAGACAGTACATAATCTCCGTCAGTGTCTTAACTGAGCATGAAATATATACCTGCGGATGCAGCTTGGACATCGTCACTCATGGAATCCCTGACGTGGAGAACGAGCCGCGTGCTGTAGTTCGGATGCACAGCATAGAAATCTTCCATAGCCAGTGAAATGCTTGTGCGTGCTACCTTGCCCACCAGTGTCCCCAGATCAAGTATCACTCCTACATGGAATTCCTCTGCTGTACTTTCGGTAGCATTATGAGCAACCGCAAAGCTGCGTGTTAAGAGTAGGAGCGCTATGATTCTAGCTGCTGTCGCCATCTCTTGAGCTGTGAGGTTTGCAAGAGAATCTTCTTGCACCCGTGCGCTACTTATAGGACTGCACGAGTCGTCTGTTCCTCTACTACTCGAACCGAACTTCAGTTAGGACATGAATAATTGTATAGATAACTGCTGTTTATAATATTCTTTATGTCATCTTTAGACGGCACTAAAGGTAATTCATATAATAGGTTGTTTTTTGGATGTCTTTATAGACAGTTTCTTCATGGCGTATTGTGTCTTGTTTATCGTATTATAGTCGACTATTGCATAAGAAACGGTATAATTCTCAATGCTCCCTCTTTCTCTTTCACGTTATCTCGTGTCCTACGTGATAAGGTTTATAGACAGCTGACATCACACCATTGTATATGGCCTTAAATTTCTGCTATATCACCTCGCTTGACATGTGTCCCTTGACCCCTTCTTTGCAGTTCCTGTCGTAAGGCTACTGAAAAATCTAGGACTTGTGGAATGAATTTGTCAAAAGCTTAAATTGTTGCCGTTCTAGTTACGTTTTCTTCGGTTTCTTTTTCTTCTTAGTTGATGGTTCTGCTGTCTTCTTACTTTTCAAAGTCGATGTTAACATCTAATGACAGTTTACATTGTTTTCTGTTTTCACACGCAGTGAAGCAGATTGAAAAGGTCCGCAGCATGGTCTCACCACTAATTCTTGCTTCGGTGCAAATGCAGGTGGATTTTTTTTCTTCGAAATGGATTTTTGCAGTGACTACGATGTACAGCCTCGGGCAGGCCGGCAGGGAGGCCGGATATTTTTTTTTTGATCGATCGGTAACTAAACGCGGTCCGGTCAAAAGAACCTTGACCCTATGTGCTGTAAATACAGGAAATGTAACCTCGAAGTTAAACGCAATCACTGTCCTCTGAAGCCTGAACGTCAAGTGTAAGATGGATTTACTGTGCCAGTGCCTGAACGTCAAGCGTAAAATGTACGTACTGTGCCAGTATGTTTCTTGGACTGGGAGACCGAGACTTTTGACTCAACGATCCGCTTAGATCCGGTGCAAATTTATGCTGTCATTGGAATTGATTTCACGAGCTCGCTTAAACAAATTGCTAGTGAGTGTTTTCTCACCTTGGGAGCACTTGAATTTTCCATTCCTCCAATTTGCCTTGAGATTCACGCCTCCAGCGGTGTTTGGGACGACTAATGGCGGAGCTCTGATGAATTAGATTTAGGTTTAAGGTTCGAGTTAGGTTCACCAGAGGCTCCTCAAGTGGCAGCAAGGCAGCGGTGGCGCCATGGGTTGAAAGGGGGCGGTGGATGAGGACAACAAAGACGAGCTATTAGGAGGCGATGGTGGATTCGGAAGCGGTAGCTACTGGAAACGAGGAAGAAGGTCAGCAATAGGGATCTGGTTGGAGAGGAGGAAGGAGGAGGTGCAGGAGGGTGCTTGGGGTAGATGGAGGGAAGCGGGAGACGGAGGAGCGGAGTGGCTTGTCGGCGAGCAGCACAAAGAACAGTGGCGGTAGGGTGGGAGGCGGCAAGGGTTTGGGGAGGGAAGGGGAAGAAGAGAATTTATATGGTTTGTGGGAAGGATGAGATTCTTTAAATTAAAATCTAATAGCTCAAATTCGAGTATTCACTAACAAAAAACACTTACATACCCACCTAGGCACCGCGTAAACTGTATGCTCAAAGAGGCCCTGCTGCTCTAAGTGGCTTCGGCTTTTGGCTTCCAGAAGCCGAAATAAACGTGTCAGCTTCTTAATTTCGGCTTTTTTGTTTGCCTTTTTGGGTTTTTCTGTTTTTATTTTTCCCTTTATTTCTTTGCATTATCTGTGGAGATATAATGATATTTTAATTTTTTTTTCTTAAATTTCTTCATTTTTAATTATATAACTCAATAAAAGTTAACCGTTACTATAATATAATTTTAATAAAAAACTAATAGTGAAAAGTTGTAGCCACTTGAAGCGGGCCTCAACTAAAACTTGAGCAGGTTTAAAAAGGAGGCAGTCTAGCCCCTATCGTGATGGCGAGATGGGCAGCATGCACGGCCCAAAACTCCCGCCGTCCCAGCCAAACCTTTGCGCATGCAGCCTAGTTCGGACCGCAGATAAAAAGCGCGATGCAAATTCGGGTACGCATCAGCCGTCCAATGAAGCCTCTGCGGCCCCGATCGAGTAGGAACGGCTACAGGGGGACGTTTTAAGAAAAAGACACCCTGTATTAACATTTGTTACCGTTTGCTCACTCCCAGATTGGATCGGAAAAAAGAGTGTGCCTTTCTCACGGTACCCAAAGGCGCTTAGTATCGAAAATCGTGAGACAGGTCAGCACTTCAAACAGGATTCTTCATATTTCTTCAATTTTAGATTCCAAGCGTTAATACAATCGAAAACCAAGATTTAGCATGACATATCATTCTTTTATCCTATGGATAACGTGCTGGATGGGGGAAAACTCAGATCAGCTTATTCGACCGAGTTAAAACCGAGCCGAACTTGAGATTGGGACTACTTGTGGGCCAGTTCTTCCACCTCTGTGAAAGACAAGTGAACCATTTCGCATGACCTTGCTTGCTTGTGGATTTCTGTCGTGTTTCCCTTGGGCTCCAGTTTCTTCTGGTGACTGCTGTTTTTCATCTGCGCCTCCATTGTTTTCTTCTTGTGACAAGTTTTGTTCTGAATCACCATTTCGATGTTCTTCTTGTTTGTTTTTGTAGAAAAAGATTATCAAGGCGACAAAAAGGGAAGATGTCGTGGCAACTCCAGTAAGGATGATAGGTCCGGTAAAACTGGCAAAGGTGAGACCAAGGTTCCAAAAACCGGAACCGGAAAAAATCCCAATTGGAGGCCGGTAACGGTAACCGGAAATAAGACCTAGGGTTAAGATTAATGCATGAGGTTTAAGGATTCAATATTTGGTATCAGAGCCCCCTAGGACTAAAACATGAACACCTGGGTTTGGGGATTTAGGGGAAGGACTTACGGTCGCCGATGAACGCCATGGAGCGAAGACCCGTGCCTGCGTGATGCAGGCGTGAGGAAGAGTCGGTGAAGGTCGTCCAGAGGGTCGCCGGCGATGTCCTGTAGCAGCGGCGGCGACGGTCTTCCCGTTGCTTAACAGCGCGCGTTAGATCGGCTTGATTAGGGTTTTGTTCAGGGTGTTGAACTCTCACGGGAACGTCGTTAATCGTGAGAGGCCGGTGCCCTAACCTTATATATGGCGCTGTTGCAACGGGGGACCGTAACCAATATGGTTAGCCCCCCCCCCCCCCCCCCGATCAGGGCGCTAAAAATCAGGAGGACGTGGATTTCCCCACGTCCTTCCTTTTCTGGCCGTTTTGGCCTTAGATCAATATCCAACATTCTCCCCCTTGATCGTAAGGCTTAAACGTCATAAGCCCTCTCTCAATAAAACTTCACACCAAAATAATGCGTCACAGCAGTCAATTAAATACCGCTGGACAACAGTACTTATAGTGCTCCATTCTATATCAATCGGATAACATAATACTTAATGGGAGTTGGTTACTTTATATGGTCCTCTTATTCCAGGATCACATGCTCTCCAATAAACCCATGCCGGCAACATGATCACGAAAAATATTGGGTAGTAAGCCTTTTGTGAGCGGATCCGCAAGCATAAATTTAGTTACAATATGCTCAACCTTAATTGTTTGATTCTGGACTCTATCTTTCACAACATGATACTTTATGTCAATGTGCTTGGCAGCTGCACTCGACTTGTTACTCGAATAGAAAACTGCGGGTTGATTATCGCAGTACAAAATCAGTGGTCTAGAAATGCTGTCTACCACTCTTAATCCCGGGATAAAGTTCTTAAGCCATACAGCCTGCCCGGTAGCCTCATAACATGCCACAAATTCAGCCTGCATTGTCGACGATGCAGTAAGTGTTTGCTTTACACTTTTCCATGATATTGCTGCTCCTGCGAGGGTGAAAATATAACCTGATGTGGACTTCTTAGTGTCTTTACATCCCGCAAAATCAGCATCAGAATAGCCGACAATCTCAAGGTTATCGCATTTTCTATATGTGAGCATGTGACCTTTAGTGCCTTGCATATAGCGCAGGACTTTCTTAACGGCTTTCCAGTGGTCCGGTCCTGGATTTGACTGATATCTACCAAGCATCCCGGTAACAAAAGCTAAATCAGGGCGTGTACATACTTGAGCATACATAATACTTCCGACAGCAGAAGCGTAAGGTATAGCCTTCATCTGATCAGATTCATAGTCATTCTTTGGGCATTGAAATTTCCCAAACTTATCGCCCTTAACAATAGGAGCAGGCGAGGCAGAGCATTTATGCATATTGTATCTCTTCAGTACTCTGTCAATGTATGCCTTTTGTGATAAACCTAATGTTCCTTTGGACCTATCTCGGTGAATTTCAATACCAAGAACATAAGATGCTTCACCGAGATCTTTCATGTCAAAATTGGACGAGAGAAATCTTTTAGTTTCCCGCAGCATGTCCACACTGCTGCTGGCCAATAATATGTCGTCCACATAAAGAATTAAGAAGGTATAATTACTCCCCCTGAACTTAACATATGTACAATTATCAACATCATTCTCCTTAAATCCAAATTTCCTTATGACTTCATCAAACTTAATGTACCATTGCCTAGAAGCTTGCTTCAGGCCATATATGGATTTCCTTAGCTTGCATCCCAAATGTTCCTCGCCTTCCACAACAAAACCTTCCGGTTGTGTCATGTAAACGTCCTCATACAAGTCTCCATTCAGGAATGCAGTCTTAACGTCCATTTGGTGCAACTCTAAATCAAAATGTGCTGTGAGCGCCATTATGATTCTAAATGAATCTTTGGTTGAGACAGGCGAAAATGTTTCATTATAGTCAATACCTTCTCTCTGTGTAAACCCTTTCACTACAAGTCTCGCCTTAAACCTTTCGACATTCCCTTTGGAGTCACGTTTTGTTTTGTAGACCCATTTGCAGCCCACTGTTTTGGCTCCATTAGGAATTTCTACTAAGTCCCATACACCATTATCACTCATAGACTTAATTTCATCTTTCATAGCATCTAGCCACTTAGATGAATCCTTACTCTTCATAGCTTCCTTATAAGAGCTAGGATCATCCACTTTCCCAAGATCATCTTCATTCAAGTAAACCTCATAATAACTTGGGATAGCAGATCTCCTCACTCGTTCTGATCTCCAGACAGGTTCATTAGTAGGCTCATCAGGTTGTTCATTAATTGTCACAGAGGGCTGTGAAGGCTCAGCATTAGGTATTGCACTTGTATTTTCAGAGCCCTCAACAGAAGGAATAGCCACAGAATTAACTGGAGATGCAACAGGAGTTGCAACTACAGGATCAACTATGGGCACAACCACTTGGGGCACAGGAAAATCAGTCTGTCGGATTAACGGTGAAGCAACATAAATCCGCTTCTCCTCAAGATCAATTTTCCTGGGCTCCAAGTCCCCACTGATGCCATCATTTTCCAAGAACACAGCGTGCCTTGTTTCTACAAATTTTGTGGTACGATCTGGACAATAGAATCTGTACCCTTTAGACTTGTCAGGGTAGCCAATAAAATGGCAACTCACAGTCTTGGAATCTAATTTCCCAATGTGTGGGTTAAATAGCTTAGCTTCAGCTGCACAACCCCACACATGGAGGTAGTTCAAGCTTGGTTTTCTCCCAGTCCATAATTCATAAGGTGTTTTAGGCACTGATTTACTGGGAACCCGATTGAGTATATGTGCAGCGGTCTTTAATGCTTCCATCCACAACTTTACTGGCAAAGTGGAGTAACTCAACATACTTCGAACCATATCCATAAGTGTGCGGTTTCTTCTTTCCGTTACTCCATTTTGTTGGGGATCACCAAGCATTGAGTACTGGGCGACTATACCATTTTCTTGTAGAAACCTGGCAAAAGGACCAGGAATCTGCCCATAAGTTGCGTGTCGCCCATAATACTCTCCCCCGCGATCCGAGCGCACTACTTTAATCTTTAGATTGTGCTGATTTTCAACTTCAGCCTTAAATATCTTAAATTTATCAAGTGCTTCGGATCTCTCTTTAATAGGATAGATATAGCCATAACGTGAGTAATCATCAGTGAACGTAATAAAAGAATCATAACCATCTACTGATGTCACAGGGAAAGGACCACATATGTCAGTATGAATTAATTCCAAAATCCCTGTGCTTCGAGTAGCACCTTTCTTTATTTGCTTTACATATTTGCCTTTGATACAATCAACGCAATGATCATCTGAATCATTAAAGTCTAAAGGGTGGAGAATTTCATCTTTAATGAGACGTTCAATTCTCCCCCTCGAAATGTGGCCCAAACGACAGTGCCACAATTTCGACGAAGTCTCATCAATTCGCTTGCGCTTTTTATTCACATCACATACATTCATAGATATAGGAGAATCTTGCAGGGATAACATATAAAACTTGTCGTGTCGGATGGCACAACCAACATTATCATTATTAAAATAAATCAGACACTTTCCGTGTCCAAAATTACAAGAATATCCATCATTATCTAATGATGAAATGGAAATTAAGTTTCTTCTCATCGAGGGAACATAAAGAACATCATTAAGTTTCATTACAAAATCATTACTCAAAACTAAAGAAACCGATCCAATAGCTTGAATTTCGGCTTCCATCCCATTAGCCACTCTTAGGCTTCTTTCCCCTTTGAGACTTCTCAACATATGGAATCCCTGCAAGGAATTCGTAACGTGCACAGAAGCACCAGAATCAATCCACCAAGAATTTATAGGAAAATCAGCATAAAATGCTTCATCAACATAAGTGATTTCATAAGTACCTTTCTTGGCGAGCCATTTCAGCCGTCCAGGACAATCATCTTTGAAATGGTCCTTTGACTGACAAAAGTAACATTCACCACTTTTCTTCTGTTCATTTGAGCTCCCAGATCCTGAAGCGTTTTTAGGCGCCTTAGGATGCTGTGGGTGCTGTGGCTTCTGTGGCTTCTGATAAGGGGAGTAGGTTTGCTCCTTCTTTCCCTTTCCTTTGTAGCCACCTCTATTTTTCGAGGGACCAGCCTTATTTGAGGAGCTGACTTGATTCACAAAATCAGTAGCCCCCTTAGCCTTGAGCCTCTCTTCCTCCTGTGAAACATTAGCGATCAACTCGCTCATGGTCCACTTGTCTTTAATGGTGTTGCAGTTCACCTTGAAAGCTTCAAATTGCTTGGGAAGAGACATCATAATGTAATGGACAACAAAACCATCAGAAATAGCCATGTCCATTGTCTTAAGTCTGGCAGCAATATTGATTATGGTCATAATGTGCTCACGAACATTCCCAGTACCATTGTACTTAGTGTTCATGAGCCTATGCATAAGTGTGGTAGCATAAACTTTAGAGGACCCCTTAAAGTGATCCTCGATGGAGGACAAATAGTCCTTTATCCTTTCCTTTTCAGGGATTGCTCCCCTTATGGCCTCACTGATGGAGTTTTTCATCACAGCAAGTGAAACACGGTTAGACCGCTCCCACTTCTCAGCATTAGTTTTATATTCCTTCATTTTGTCATCATAATTGTCCTCCCCTTCATTAGGAGCGACAGGCTCATCGAATCTGAACGCGTAGTCCAGATCCAAGAGCTGAAAAGTCGTCATAAGTGTAAACTTCCATTTCTGGAAGTTACTACCATTAAGTGGCTCAATTGCATTAATATGAGCGGAAACGGAAGCAGCTGAAAAATTTAAAATTTACATTAGGAAAACGCATAATTAATTTGCATTAATGTTAATCTTACGTTGGTATGATTAACAACATGCTCATAAGAATTTTTCGCATCACCGTTGGGCAGAAGCGAAAAATTTAACATAATTTATGGCATGCAATTACAATTAACGTTGGTCAAAGAGTAATAGCATGTCAAAATTAAACATAATAAAATAAACATAATTGATAACATGCAATTACAATTAACGTTGGTCAAAGAGTAATAACATGTAAAACTAAAAACAGCCCTCCAATTGAATTTCCCGTTGGTTCCATTCAATTGGGGCAGAACATTACGCAGCGGAAATGGCATAAGAATTTTCAGCAGCTTAGCAACATTATCTGTTAATAATTTCATGAGAGACATCAAATATTATTAATTAAACATTAGGTAAAACATAAATACATGAAATAACAACAGCCTGAAATATATACCATAAATATATGCATAAAAATTATGCCGAAAAACATAAGGTTATGCGCTGCTGGGCCAGAAACAAATTCATAAGAAGATTAACAGGGAAAATAGCCCAACAGCCGAAAATCGGCAAAGAACTCCCGCACGGGGCCCATCTGGCCCGTGCAGGCCTGGCCCTTGGCCGCCAACCAGCCCAGCAACCCCCTTTCCCCCCGCTTCATCATGCCCGTCCAATTGGATCGGACGGTTTGGAGGAAGAGGCGCCGGAACAAAATGGAGCCGGCATACTCCCCAAACCCTAATCCCCATTTTGCTCCCAAAAAAACCGGATCCTCTCGTGCGGCGGCGGCACGCGCGCTCGCGCGGCGCCCGCGCAGACCCCCAGCAAGGCGGCGGCGCGGCGGCGCGGAGCGACTCCGACGACGCCCGAGCGGAGCGCGGCGAGGAGGGGCGGCTCCCGTGCAGCGCACGGAGCGGCAGCGGGGCAGCTGCGCGGCGGCACGCTCCCGGAGCGGCGGCTTCCGCGGGGCGAGGGCGACCAGCGGTGGCGCGGCTTTCGGCGGCGCCATGGCGGGGCGCGGCGCGACGGCGGCAGCGCGTGCGCACGCGGCTCGGAGCGGCGGCGGCCAGCGCACGAGCTGCAGGGCGAAGCCCGCGAGGCGGCGGCGGCCGGCACCCACGCAGAGCGGCGGCGCACGGCAGCCAGCAAGTCCCGACCCCCCCCCCCACGTTTTTTTGTCTTGATTTGCTCTTCCCGAAAGGAGATTGACCTGGGATTCTAGGGTTCGGGTGGACTAAACATTTGGGGATTTTCTTAAGGTTTTGCATAAGACCCGAATCACCTCCTTCTAACATTCTAGCCGAACCAAAAATCCTCAAAACCGAGTTAGGGTTCATGCTAAGTCCTAGAGGGCTCTATAAGTACTGTTGTCCAGCGGTATTTAATTGACTGCTGTGACGCATTATTTTGGTGTGAAGTTTTATTGAGAGAGGGCTTATGACGTTTAAGCCTTACGATCAAGGGGGATAATGTTGGATATTGATCTAAGGCCAAAACGGCCAGAAAAGGAAGGACGTGGAGAAATCCACGTCCTCCTGATTTTTAGCGCCCTGATCGGGGGGGCTAACCATATTGGTTACGGTCCCCCGTTGCAACAGCGCCATATATAAGGTTAGGGCACCGGCCTCTCACGATTAACGATGTTCCCGTGAGAGTTCAACACCCTGAACAAAACCCTAATCAAGCCGATCTAACGCGCGCTGTTAAGCAACGGGAAGACCGTCGCCGCCGCTGCTACAGGACATCGCCGGCGACCCTCTGGACGACCTTCACCGACTCTTCCTCACGCCTGCATCACGCAGGCACGGGTCTTCGCTCCATGGCGTTCATCGGCGACCGTAAGTCCTTCCCCTAAATCTCCAAACCAAGGTGTTCATGTTTTAGTCCTAGGGTTAAGATTAATGCATGAGGTTTAAGGATTCAATAGTTATTGGTAAAAGATCTACAAGTTTGACCGCACGCTTCGAATGGAGACATGTTTTTTTGTCTAGTGCCACGGAATCGTTTACTACTCTTGTCTGTACTCTCTAGAAATAGCATTGCTTGCTAGTTGCTATAAGGCATATTTAATACAGAACAGAGCTACAAGCAATTGAGCTAAGGAGACTACAGTAATGAACCTTAGTTTATGGTGGTAAATACCGTGCAAAAGATAACCGAGACGGCACAGCTAAAGGGAGGGATTTTAGGAAAAAGTGGAGATCATGGACTAGGAAAAAGAACTTGAGAGAGAGACTAGAATAATCTTCTTATTGCTTAATGAAAACAAAATACACTCTCATTCTTATATAGATTAGTTGGTTTTACCCCTAAAGAACTTATCTCTTATATTATGGAAATAAATTATTCTAACAAATCTAATCTTATCTATAAAGAAACTAATCTAATTAAATCGAGAAAACTAATCAAACCAAACTGATGTCGCGCATGAATATGAGCTGCGCACTGTTCATATGAACAGTACCATGCACTGTTCACATGAAGAGTAACGGCGCACATGACAACAGTGCTTATCTGTAATTTGTAGCAAGGAACTGGACAGTTCCAACTAATTTTAAGCTGACCTAATATTATATGATCATCGTATTTGTGTAATTCTTTTTGAATTATTTGACTTTTCGAGCTTCTGCTTATTGACTCCTTTTTCCTCCTCGGAAGCTGTTATTAGTGAAATATTTATCTCTTATTCTCCTTCAAGTCTGTATGTCGCTTACATGTTTAAAAAGTTGTTTTCATAAGATTCTACTGGCATGCCTACAACAGTTGCAGTAAATCAACATTTGCAGACTTCCATACCTTTAGTACGCATATTCTGTCAAATTCATAACTGAGAATAAACATATACCTGCAGATGCAGCTTGGACGTCATCATTCATGGAATCCCTGATGTGGAGAACAACCCGTGTGCTGTAGTTTGAATGGACATCATAGAAATCTTCCATAGCCAGTGAAATACAGGTATGCGCTACCTTGCCCACCGAGGTCTCCAGATCAAGTATCACTCCTACATGGATCTTTTCTACTCTTCTTTCTGTTACATTTTGAGCGACCACAAAGTCGAATGTTAAGAATAGAAACAATATGATTCTAAGTGCTATCACCATCTCTTGAGCTGTGAGGTTTTTCACTGGAATCTATGTGCAGTTATGCACTAGTGCCGTAGTTATAGCAGTGTCTGAGCTGTCGGTTTTCACGGGTTAGTCGAAGTGAACATCAGTTAAATCTCTGTTTGATTACTTTGTTCAAAATCTGTCACTTCCTCGCAATTTCTATTAGATTACTTTGTTCAAAATCTGTCATTTCCTCTCATTTTCTAGAGATATATTATTTGCTTTCCTAGTCGAGGTTTTCTTCCTTTCTTCGTGGCTGGTGATTTTGGTCTCCTCTCATTTCTTCTCTGAAGTTTCTGCTGATGGCGTTTTATATATCTACCGCTATTAAAGCAGGGGGAATGCCCCGCCTCTCGCTCGCCCACGTCACCCCCCGCGCTCCCTCGGCCGGCGCATGTCGGCCGAATTCGCGTACGGCCGGGAGGCAATTCCCCTCAATTTTTCGGAAATTACGTAGAGATTCTTTTTTCTCGCAAAACAGTTCTTTTTCCTCGCGAATAGGTCCCTGGCGTTTTTCTTGTGGCGATTTTTTTTCTGAAAACACCCCTCCATTTTGCAGGATAACGCCCCACGGTTTTCTAAATTGCGTACGGGTCCTCGTTTCGTTACATACGGATCCTCGATTTTTTACGAAAAAACCCTTTAGCTTTTTCGAAAATACGCATGTGCCCTCGGTTTTTTTAAAAACCTCCTCGCAGATCATCGCCCCTTTTACTTCGGTACATACGATGGCTGGCGCGGCGTTGCGCCGCGCCTATGAGGCTAGTTGTTTTTACTAGCGGTGAATTGTCTAACGTTGAAATGGTAAGTTGAGAGAATGTTTTTCCCTCCGAAGGACGTAGATTGAAGGTGCCACTTGGGGCAATTGCAAGGGGATTCCTCAAGCTATATGGAACTTTGTGAGACCAAGTAATTTTCTTGCAAGACGTCTGAGATCTTGAATGTTTTGCGATGTGGCATGCCCAATATCAGTATGTTACTTGGACTGGGAGGCCGGAGACTTTTGAGTAGTAACTACTAATACTCCGTATATTAAAGTTGGGTGACTCCCCGGTCTGGGAGCTGTGCCACGTCACTTTTTTGCGAGAAAGCTTCTGTATTTTACGAAATCACGTAGAGGTCCTCCGTTCTCGCAAATAGGTCCTTGCTTCTCGCAAACAGGTCCTTGCCAGGTTTTTTTTTCCGGAAAGCACCCTCCACTTCACCGATAGCAACCCGCGGTTTCCAAAATTATGTATAGGTCTTTGTTTAGTTACGTACAGGTCCTTGCAGGCCCTTGGTTTTTTCGAAAAAGTCCTTTGGTTTTTCCGAAATTACGCATACGTCCTTGATTTTTTTTAAAGAAATGCCTCACGAATTATCGTCTCTTTTACTTCGGTCCACACGGTGGCTAGCGCGGCGTGACGCCGTGCTTACGTAGCTAGTAACTAGTAAACGATGCCAGCTCAAATTTATGCGGAGATCGTAGCCCTGCGTGCACTCGCTGCATCAAGTGCAGCATCTGCTTCGTGTACAAACGGCACGGCACGGATTGCCATTTGCCTGATTTATCCGACCTGATCGTCCAGTCTAAATGAATTGGCTCGTTTTCTCCATACCGTTAGCAACGATGTTCACTCTCCAGTCGACTCAGAAGTAGGAAGAGGTCCCTCTCTGATGTGACCATGCCAAAAACATATACGATTATAGCACCTAATATTAAGATTAAAAAAATGTGAATTCATTTCTTCATTTTTCAATATATTTTAAATGAGAATATGATGCTACATAATGATAAAAATGTATATTTATGCAGTTATATAAGGAGGATTACATCAATACTACGAGCTCGTGGTTAGAGTTCACCTAAAGGGAAGCCAACTAACATGTCAAGACTAAATCGACGTCTTCCCCAACTCTTTCTTAAGGTCACCACATTACTTTTAGTCCAAGTCAAGCAAGAGCTCAAATTGGACACGTTTTGGAATCCAATTCGGCCTCCAGATCAATTCGGATTTAGCTTGACAGGTCTAACTTTAAACATGCATAACTCTCACATACGAAGTCCGTTTGAGATGTGAGTATTTGATTGATGAGTATTTGATTGCAAGGTTATCTTGTCACCTTTCAAATGGATTCGGCCTCACCTCCAAATTCCTTCTGTGTGCACCGCAATTGCCAAAACAATCCGATGCTGATCTTAGCCTATGGGCCTTGTACATCCTAAGGTTGCACGCCCATCTCCTTGCCGCCACCCCTACTCCTCTTTCTCTTAAATAGCTCCCTAGGAGGCTCCCTCTTGCTCAAGTTTTGTTTAGATCAGTTTAGCCTCGTGTGCAAACTTCACGTTGTCTCTTGTGTCGATTAGACCAATAAATCCATGTTACAGAATCTCAACCATTATTGTACGATTTGTATATCTAGCAATTTTTAGATTGCTCTTTATCATTGTTTTTACTTGTTCTCGATTGCTTGCAGGAATTGACTTTCGTGATCAAATCGACCGCGTTTTTGGCGCAGTTGATAACGACTTAGAGAATAGTGTAGTAATTGTTAGACGGCTTGATCGTGTTTCAGTTAAGTAGCCTCGTCATCAACGTCATTCCCTACCAATTGAATTATCATTCTATTGGAAGACTGGGACCTATCCTCGCATCAAGTGGTATCAGAGCTTTAGTTGACCGGTAGGATTTTCTTGTATATCTAGTTTATAGATTGTTTTTATTTCCTATAGTCCAGAAAAATACCCTACAAAAAGAGTTAATTCCCGTTGTCCAAACCACGTTTATGCCTTTCAATATGTTAGTTTTGGTTTGCTAAATTTAATTTGCATGCGTCTTAGCATTGTCTAATTGCTGGTCATATCCTTGTTCCTATAAAAATTTGAACAAAAAAATCCCATGTCAAAATCCATCAAGAACATCCTACACCATAATTTCTAATTTTGGCCAGACCAGTTCCTTTTCTACCACCTCCAAGAAAAACGCAAAAATAAAAGCTGTAGAAAAGCCATCAGGAAATAGCAAAAAAAGAATCTTTGAAAAAAAGGCAACTGACAGGAAGTTACGGCCAAAATACCAATGTACTGTCCAATGGACATGAATATTCAATTTCCATATTTAGGTCAACTAGCTGAATGCCCGTGCGTTGCTACGGATTTTTAAAATTTATCATACTATATGTTTTAAAACTCGCGGGTGATAAAATTTTTAGAATATACATACAATCATGTTCGACTCTTAACCAAAACCTCATCAGTTGCAAATATTAAAGGACCAAATATTAAAGGACCGCTGCCACCTACGTCAAGAGTCTGCATCAGAGAGTACATGTTTCCCTGCAGGGAGCTCCCAAAAACGTTTCCTAGAAACTGGAAGTTCTTCAGTTACTCGGAGAAGCTTGCGCGATTAGGCTGCTATAGGCGGAGGCGCACGCCCTGAAATGGTGAATCCCACCGGATTTACACGCCAAATCTACCCATTCCAAGCGCCCACGCTGAACAACCCGTGACCAGCATACATCGGGAGGCAAATACGAACAAGCAGCTAATCCAAAGTCCAAACACGGGCTGGCCCACGGCGCATCGGCCCATCCACCCTTACGACGCCGCGTCTCAGCACGGCCACCCCGACGTACACCACCGCCACCTCCCTCCCTGTACACCACCACCCCCCGAGCGCACTGCGGAGTGCTGCCTCTTCTTTACGGAAAAATTTACCCGAGGCGCTGCTCGCTTTGCGCTTTCCCCTCCGCTGCTCCACTCCACTCACCTCCCCCAATACCTTCTCTTCTCCCGATCGATACGCCATTACGCGATGGTGTTGTTGGTGTTGGCGTCACGCCCTTCCCTCCTCCTCCTGCTGCTAGTTCTTGCCGTCGTGGCGAGTGTCTCTGGTGGCAGCGGTGGCGCCGGAGGTGGAGGAGGAGGGGAGAAGACGTACATCGTGCGGGCGGACGCTGATGCGAAGCCGTCCGTCTTCCCGACGCACGCGCACTGGTACGAGTCGGTGGTGCTGGCGGCGTCCGGGGGCCGGGAGTGGCCGGAGGGCGGCCCGCTGATCCACACCTACTCCGCGGCCTTCCACGGGTTCTCTGCGCGGATGTCGCCTGCGGCGGCGGCGGCGCTGGCGGGTGCTCCTGGGGTGGCGGCCGTGGTGCCGGAGCGCGTCCGCCGCCTCGCCACCACGCGCTCACCGCGGTTCCTTGGGCTCCTGTCCTCCCCGCCGTCCGCGCTTCTGGCGGACTCTGACTTCGGCGCCGACCTCGTTATCGCCATCATGACGGGCACGGGAGCCACACAGCGTCCATCGCCGTGGGGCGCTACGTGTTCCCGGCGTCCACCCTCGGCTACGCGCGCGGCGTGGCCGCCGGGATGGCGCCCAAGGCGCATCTCGCGGCGTACAAGGTGTGCTGGGTGGGCGGCTGCTTCGACTCCGACATCCTCGCGGCCTTCGACGCCGCCGTCGCCGACGGCGTCCACGTCGTCTCGCTCAGCGTCGGCGGTGTCATCGTACCGTACTACCCCACGCCACCGGCGCCGCCGCCGCGAGATTGGATTAGCGGCTTGGTGGTGAGAAAGGAGGTTCTTTGTTGTTGTCGCGGGGCATCATCGATCGATCGATCGGTCGTCCGTCCTCTGGCGAGGCGATCGGTCGGCGTGTCGATGGCGGCGAAGGAGGAGCCGGCGGCGAAGGCGGGGGGAGCGGCAATGGGGGGCGAGGAGGCGGTGGCGCGGGCGGCCCAGAAGCGGTACGAGGGGCTCCTCACGGTGCGGGCAAGGCGGTCAAGGGCAAGGGCGCCTAGTACTGGGCGCACCTGGAGCCCGTGCTCATCCCGGCCGCCGACACCGGCATGCCGCCCAAGGCCGTCAAGCTCCGCTGCGCCCTCTGCTCCGCCGTCTTCTCCACCTCCAACCCCTCGCGCACGGCGTCTGAGCACCTCAAGCGCGGCACCTGCCCCAACTTCTCCGCGCCGCCGCCGGGCCCGGGCGCGTCCGGCTCGCAGCATCAGCAGCAAACGCCGCAAGCGACGGCGCAGGCGTTGCCGCCCAACTCGACGGCATCGTCCCCTATCCCCATCTCGTCCATTGCGCCTTCCTCGCCACGCCACCTCCACTCCCACCCGCACCACTACCAATCGCAGCCGCAACGGCAGCAGCAGCATCACCACCACCACTCCGGCAGCCGCAAGCGCCACTCCATGCCTCCGGCGTACACGGCCGCGGAGCCCGTGTCCCACCACCACCACCTCGTTGTCGTCGACCCGTCGTCGGTTTACTCCCCGACGCCTCTCGCTCTACCGCCGCCGCCGCCACCGCCGCAGGCCCAGTCGGCGCTCGTGCTCTCCGGCGGTAAGGAGGACCTCGGCGCGCTGGCCATGTTGGAGGACAGCGTGAAGCGCCTAAAGTCGCCCAAGGCGTCGCCGGGGGCGATGCTGCCGAAGCAGCAGGCTGACGCGGCGCTTGCCCTGCTCGCTGACTGGTTCCTCGAGTCGTCGGGCGGCGTCTCGCTGTCGGCCGCCGGCCACCCGAAACTCCGGGCTTTCCTCCGCCACGTCGGTCTGCCGGACCTACAGCGGACTGACCTCGTGGGCCCGCGCCTCGACGCCCGGTTCGCGGAGGCCCGCGCCGACGCCACGGAGGAGGGCGGGAGGAGGCCCATGCGTCGGCGCAGGTGGGTGGGAGAGAGAGAGGTAGTAGGTGAGGAAGTTTTGAAGTGGAGCCCACAAGTGTAGGATGCACCATCACCTTGAACTCCTTCTTTTAAGAGTAGAGATCTTTGTGCTTTCTAGTTCTAGATTACATTCTTTTAAATTATCTTGTATCTATCACTCACATTCCTTTGTTATATACTTAATTTAGCCTTTATCTATCCTTGTTTGATTAGCAACATAGGTTAAGTACTAGATACGAACTATAATTGATTGTTTTTCTTTGCTACCAAATACATAGCATATCCAAGCTCCACTTTTCTACTAACTGAACAGGTCTCGCTATACCGACAATCTCTATACTTATCACCCAAGTCAGGTTTATCATGAACTAGCCACTGGTTGCACCACCTATTTGATTTGGTAAGACTTTGTAAGAATTTAGTAAGAGCTTCAGATATGTGTGACTTGTCAATCTCCATCTCTTAGTAGTTGATAGGGATTTACATAATTCTTATGTATTGTTTTGTTTTCTACTAACCATGGCAGGATTAAGATCATATAGGAGGAAGATTCGTGATATCGACAACACCATTGACTCATCTCATGTGTCTGAACGAGGTAAATTTAAGTATACATTTTCATCCTTTGCTGGTAAATTTGATTCTAATGCCTATATTAACTAGGAGATAGCTTTAGATAAAGAATTTGAATATTATAATTAGTATGATAGGCAAAAAATTAGAGTTGTCACTAGTGTTTTTATTGATGATGCAATACTTTAATGGAAGTATCTTAGTAGATATGGGAAAATACCTCAAATTTGAAATACATCGAAAAAACTTTTGAGAGTTGATTTTGTTTTTAAATATCATGCTATTTATTTGCTAGCTAGATTGCAACGTTTAAAACAATAACGTAGAACTGTAAGAGAATATTATCATGAATTAAAAACTTATTTGTTGCATTGTGGCTTAAAGGAACATGTTGAAGCTACAAAGAATAAATTCTTAAATGAGCTTCTTATTCACAAAGAATATAATTCTCGCCCTCATTTGTTTATTTTTGCATGTAAGGTTGAAAGTCAAATTGAGGAGAAATTAAGAATGCTTGATGATAAGAAATGTGACAACAGACCCGTGTTTGTGCCTTTTTCTATAATTAACAACTTGCAGAAAGTTGAGAACCATGCTGAAGAGGAGATTGAGCTGATTGAGCCAGCGACTCTATTGCTTAAGAAGGAAGATGAAGAGATGGATACACCTACATCATCTAAGGAGAAGCAAAAAGGTAAAGATAATAGTGCTATCATCACTCAAGGTGAGTCAGCATATAAGAACTACAATTGTCCACTGTTCATGCTACTTTAGAACAAAACTTTGTGGAAAATAATTCTGATATGCACATGTTTCAAGAAGTGAATTCAGACTGCATTGATTTGAGTGTTGAAAATGAGTAGTGTGCTAATTCCTTGCATAAATCTTTGACACAGCTAGAAATTAAACCTAATTCTCTTGTTTTAATTCGAAATACATGTGCTTTTGATTCTACCAATATGCAACTGATCCACGCTATATATGAGTTGAATGTGTTAGACCATGTGATGGTCGTGCATTTTGTTGATGATAAATAATTGACATTTGGTTTTACTGGAATTTGCATTCGTGAAAGTTCTGGTTAACGCGCCTCTGTGCTTGAGTTTTCTGGATGGCAAAATGACCACGTCTAGCAGTCTGATTAGCCTTGTGATGGATGGTTCGATCGGCAGGTTCGAATGGCAGATTTCGACCATGGCAGACTTTGACCACGGCAGACTTCGACCATGGCAGACTTCAACCATGTCCGACTTTGATTACGGCTGGTTTCGATCACGTCAGACTTTGACCATGTCCGATTTCAACCATGGTATTTTGACTATGGTATTTCAACTACATCAAGCTTCAACCACGGCATTTCGACCATGGTATTTCAACCACATTAAGCTTCGATCACGGTAAATTGAGCACTGCAGATTTTGACCACGGCAATTCGACCATGGTATTTCGACCTCGTCATTCTTCGATCACGACATTTCAACCACGGAATATCGACTACGGCAGAACAACCATACCTGGTTGAAGATGGTAAGTTACAGTGAACAAGTTGTAGACTTTACTGGTCGGTACTCGATAGTCGTAGATTTTACTGGTCGGTACTCGATAGTCATAGACTTTACTGGTCAGTACTCGATAGTTAAAGACATTGTGATTGGTACTGGTAGACTTTGTGGTCTATTGTCGTTGTCTTAGACTTTTCGATCGGTTGTCGTAGATCTCGTGATCGGTAGTCAAAGGCTTTGCGATCAGTTGCCATAGGCTTCACGATCGATACTTGTAGACTTCATGGTCTATTTGACTGCTTCAATTCTTGCTATTTTTTAGTACTTCGAGTACTCGTGTTAGGTCAGCAGTATGACTGGCTGGTGCATGGTGGTCGATGATCAGTGAATATTACTCGAAGGATTCGGTACTCGGAAGATGGAAGTACTCGATGGATAGATGGTCGTGATACTCAGTAGTTGAAAGGACTCAGTACTCGGTAGTCGGAAGGACTTAGTACTCGATAGTTGTAATTTTCGTTATCATGGTCAGTGATCGGTTGTCGGAGACTTGGTGGTTGGTGCTTCGGTACTCATGGATGGTAGTCTGTGCGGTACTTGGTGATCAATGGCGTAGCAAATGGTTGGAAATTGGTAGTTGTAGACTTAGTAATATGGTGTTTTAGTCGTAGCGATTGGTACTCAGTAGTTGGTACTCATTGGTTCTGTGGTCAGTAGCGATGCTTGTTATTCTCGTGTGTTCTAAGCGATAGTATTTCCCGAGTACTTGTGTTCAAGTACTCGATGAGCTAGCAACCGATCTTGTATAGCGGCTGTAATCGGTCGTAATGGGTGATCTGAAGTTGATGTTTTGGACAACGATAGAATTGGTGGTTGTGATGAGTTGTTTGAAGTTGATTTTTGGAAAGCACTGGATATTGTGATCATGGACAACCTGGTTGGTGTTTGTGGATAATTAAAGGTATGGTTTGAGTATGTGTGTGCTGATAATAGTCAAGTTGTAGAGAACTTATGCCGAGAAAATATTCTTTGGTCTTTGATGTGCAGGTTGGCGTGGAGGCGGTCTGTCGGAACCCGGAGCAACAACTCCTGGATCCTCTGTGTAAATCGCACTAGTCCAGGATCAGCTAGTGCACACAGTGAACAACAAAGATAAATATCAACCATAATGACATTTATTAATTAAATATGGGCAAAATTGCCAAAGTTTACATCAGTGGCACATAAGCCAAAATTAAATATAAGCAGCGGAAGAAAAATCGAAGCGGAAGAAGCTCACTGAGCCTGCCACAGGCAAACGACAGTAAGATGCAGCCTACTCGTCCAAGTCTTCACCGTAGTCGAAGTCGTCTTCCTCTGTGTGGAGATAGCAAGGTGAGTACAAACTTGTACTCCGCAAGTCACACGGAGAAATGCAATATAATGATAAATGCATCAATGGAAGGCTTATAGGGTTAGTTTGCATAAAACATCATTTAAAGAAATACAGTAAATAGAGTGAAATTGCTGAACTTGATATAATACGTAAAGACATCAATTGTAATTGAAAATATTATCGTCAGTGCAGGCTCCGACCAAACACCAACCTATCCACGGGCATCCCACCTGGACCATCTTTTCCAAAAGTCCATGTATGGATTCCATCCATCCACACGCTTCCACTGCGCAACTCTGATGAATTCCATCCATCCACCAGGTTTCAATCTCTCACGGATTCCATCCATCCGCAAGGTTTTCATCTCTCGTGGATTCCATCCATCCACAAGGTTTTCAAAAACCATTTTGAAAAACAAGATCTAATCCATGAAAAACTTTCACTCAGCATGCCCATGACCGTGGGCACGGCTATCCAGGATAGATTATACACTCTGCAGAGGTTGTACAGCTTTACCCACAAGACACGATTATCCCTTTTTGCCACCGGATTACACACTTCCTTAGGTGTGCGGCGAGGAGATCATGACATGGCCTTTACAATGCAAAGCCTTCAACCTGGCCAAGCCAACTCTAAGGTTTCACCCCAGTAAGGAATCCACCAGACCGGGACCCCCTCTTGAGCCTAGACGAGACTTCTCATGGCTTAACCACGCTCGCCCAAGTGAGACTTCACATGGCACCAACCACGCTCACTTTCAACCTACGACTTGACTCAGGTTGGGACTTCACAAATTATTCAGCCAGGGCTGTCCCATACCAGCCATGTGGTAGTACGATAGGGCTTTGCAACAGTAGCTCACAGACCGGTCCTTAATTGACTTAGGCCCAACCACATACCCCTGTGCACGACAATCAACCACTGCGGCTCCAACCAACAGGGCATGCCTGCACCCACCACTCTAACCAATTGCCTAAGTCTAAACTAGTTTTATATTTGTTTTCAAAATGATTTTATAAACCTCCTTGACTCACCAAAGTCAAGAGTACATATCAGAAGTATATCATTTTATGTGAAAAAGTATCCCAAAACAAATATTAGGACTAAGCAGGTCTAAGCATTTGATTTAGACTCTCTAGCCAACACTAATGTATTAACTAGAGTGTTATTCTAGGGTGACAAGGTATAAGGATTTACAATGTCAAAGAAGGTATTAACAAACAGGTATTAACTAAAGTTAAAACTAAATTGAAATACATTGAATAAAATTATGCATGCAGTATAATTTAAATCAACATAATTTTATTTGAAATTCTGGGATCAACATGGTCAAGGAGTGTGACTTGCCTTGCTCTTCAACTTGGTTCAAACCTTCGTCGTCGAATTTTCCCGAATCGTCGAAGTCTACACGTAAAAATAACCCACCAAATTCAAATAAATTCAAAATAAATTCAAATTGACTTCAAATATTTGAATTGAGGCCAGAAATAGATAGAGGGGATTTTTTTGATGAATTTAGAAATTTGAATGGGCTAAATCGGAGTTAGGATGAAAGAGAACGGGCTCCGGGACATTTAAATTCAGGGAAAAAGAAAAAGAGGAATTTATGGAATTATTTTCCTAAAGGAAAATGAATTATGACATCAGCATTGCGTCAGCCCTGGGAATTTAGTTTTGGCCAAATATTTTTCAACTGAAAAATGCGGGTGAGGGGCTGACATGTGGGCCTCTAGTCCATGGACCGAGCCCACGGGAGGGGAAGGCGCTGAGGTGGCGGGGTGGTGGCGTGGTAGCCGACGGAGCGGGACGACACCGACGTGGCAGCCACCGGGCGGACACGCGGCGCCCACGTCAGTGCCAGCTGCTGACGTGGCCAGGCCGGCGGAGCAGCGCTCGGGCACGGCGTGCTCGCCGGCGCTCCGGCGAGCGGCGGCCGGCGGCAAGGGGCGTAGGAGGGAGAGGTGCATGCGGGGGACTCGGGGGGTGGTGCGCAGGCTCACCGTGGGCGACCAAAGGCACGTCGGCGACGAGGAGAAACGGTGACGTGGCTCGGGCTACGGCGGCGACGGGGCTCCGGTGGCGGGGAGGCGCGGCGAGGCCCGAGGCGGCGGCGATTCCTCACCGGAGTTTGGTGACTGCGGCGGGGCGGAGGCGCACGCTGCGGGGGAGCTCCGGCGCACAGGAAAGGACGGGGAGTGGAGGGGGAGGTGGTGCGAGGAGAGGCGGAGCCGGGGAGGGGTATTTATAGGGGCAGAGAGCAACAGGCCGGCACAGATTTGTCACCAGAGATGGCACGGGGCCAGCGGGAATGGCGGGATTACGGGGGACACGGCGCGGGGAGAGGGGATTCGGGCGCGGGGATTGGGGAAGGAGGCGGTGCGCGACTTGCGGGGGAAGAAAGGGAGGTGGGCCACGCACGGGAGAGCGGGGGAAGCCGTCTAGGGCGGAGACGGCGGTGGCGAGCGGTGCGCGGAGGAGGAAGAAGGTGGTCGGGAGGAGGAAGACGGCCTGATGGGTGGGGCCGGGGCGCAGAGAGAGGGGGGCGGGAACGGCCGAGATTGCGCCACGCGGTTAGGGGGGCCGGATCGGGTGGCCGAGGGGAGAGTGGGGCGGTTAGAGCGGGCGACGGCCAGATGGGCCGAGGCGCGCGGGGGCGGGAAGATCCAGGCCGGACGCGTGGCAAGCGGGGAAGGGGGCTAGGCGGGATCGGCCGGGCGACATGGAGAGGATCCGACCGTCCACGTGGCGGCCGGAGGAGAGGGGAGGGGATTTTATTTTTAGAATTTAATTTTGGATTTTCAAAAAAGCCTAGAAAATCCATTAAGCCTCAGAAAAATATGAAAATAACTCCAAAAAATTCCAGAAAAATTTAGAGAACTTCCTGGAGATATTTTGGAATTAATAAAAATATTTCCAACTAATATTGGTATTTAATTTTCTTACTTAAAATACTTTTTATTTTCAAAATAGATTTTAAAACTCCAGAAAACTCAGAAAACCCAAATAAGAGCCAAATAAAAGCAAATAATTAATTTGAATTAGGATTTTCATAGAAAATCAAAATATCATTTTATTTTATAATTATTATTAGGTTTTCACTTAAAATACTTTTCAAATCCATCTTTTTCAAAAACAAAACTTCAGGGCAAATCCAAATTTAAAATTTAGGTAACAAAAATACTTATTTTAATTTAAGTTAATATTTAAATATTTTTTTATTTATTTTTATTTTAAGAAAAACCTGGGGTGTTACAGTGGTTATGGTCGGTGACGAGGAGGACCGAGTCTAGGATAGGAAAATATGAGTCCAGGCGGTCGAGGATGTCATGCAAGGTGGTCAGGCTCATGCCGAAGCATGTAGAGATCAAAGGTGGTGATTCGTGGAAAAGCTACGGCCGGTACTGTTCAGGAGGGTTGACATGAGAGGTGATGATGCGTGGAGAAGCTACAATAGGTGCGGTCTTGAAGGCTTCGACATGAAAATTGATGGCGTGTGATGAAGATATAGGAGGTGCTGTCCTGGTGGCTTTGTCACGTGGTGAGTTAGGAGTTGTGGATGGAGTCCATAAGTGAGAAGATTGAGAGTTTGAATAAACCCATGTTCGAAAGGGTTTCAGGTCCCTTGATTTGAGGAAGAGATACAATTTTGTGTTCATGTTTGAGTCGGACATGGTTGGGACATTAGCCTGTAAAAGCAGGGAGAGGTTAAGGGCTAATGTGTGGCTTTTAAGAAAGTTTTAGTGCGGTTTTGAGAGGGCTTTCGTCGAGAATGTTTTTAGGGGTGCTTGTGAGGGCACTTTGTAGATCCACGAAATTCCAGCAATAAAGATAGTCTTGAATCAATCTAGTTCTTGATTTGCTTGAAGTGAGCTGGTGATTGCTGGTGGCTTGGATTATACGACAACAAGCAAAGCGATTGAGGTAAGTGGTCGTATAGATCAGTTGATCAAGCAGACGATCGAGCAGAACGGTTGATCAAGCTATCATATGCTGGGCATCTGATCAGGCGATTGATCTCCAAGTAGTCGAAAGCATCATCGATCATCTGGAGGCTTTGAAAAGGCAGTGATAATATTCACCCCCCTCTGATTGCAGTAACCAATCCTACAAGTGGTGTCAGAGCAGGTAGCGATGGAATTAGAGAGGTATGTGAATCATCCCCCATGCTAGATGGTACTGATTTTGCTTTTTGGAAGTGTTGTATGCAACTTTACATTGAGCCTCAAGGTAGTAATGTCTGAAAAAATAGTTTCTCAACCTTATGAAAAGTTCCTACTGATGTTACTACCAAAAATAAAACAAATGTAGATTTGAATGCACAGGCTCATAACTTGATATTTCAAGAAATTTCTCACAAAGAATTTGATCATATAGCTCATATTGCTTCGGCTTACTTAATTTGGAAAACTCTTTGCGATTATCATGAAGGAACAATTAAGATTAAGAAAGTGTGTAAGAATCTTTATCAAAAAGAGTACTCAGATTTTGTTATGAAACCTGGTGAATCTATTGATGATCTTTTTGCTTGTTTTGAGAAAATTTTGAGTAACTTGCGCGGAGTTAGTGTTATACCTACTGATGGAGATAATGCAACTAAAATTTTGAGGTCTTTAGGTTCAGAGTGGTTGATGGTCGTCATGACTATTAATCAAACAATTGATCTAGATACCCTTACCATAGATGATCTGTACTTTAGATTGAAAATGTATGAGATGGAAGATTTGCCATCATAAACTGATAAATCTTCATCTTTAGCATTTGTGACTAACCCTATGCAGGTTACTTTGTCAAGTACTTTATCTTGTGTTTCAGTGTTTGCTTTGACTTCTTTTTTAGAGGAACAGTTTGAGCAGCTACCTGAAGAAGACCTGGTGCTGATCTTCTCAGGGGCATACAAGGCACTCAACAACATGAAGTGAGGAAGCGAGGTGGCACTCCAAGTTCAATCAAGTGCTTCGAGTGTGGTGAGCCAGTCCACATTAAGATGGACAATCCCAAGCTTAAAGAGAGAGAGGATGGGAACTATCATTGTCGACCATCCAAAAATAACACTAAGGGTAGATCTTTTTGTCGTGAAGTGGCTGAGAAGGTTATATCAGTAATCAAGCGCCTTGATATGAGTGATGGTGACTTTGAGAGCTGCGACGATGATGACCACGATGAAGATGATGTCAAAGGCAAGAAGGACAACACCGACAACTTCACAGGTATGTGCTTCATGGCAAGCAACAACAATGAAGAAGGTCTAGTTAAACTTACTATTGAATTGAAAAAGACTAAAAAGAAATTGAAAGAAAATAATTTTGCAATCGAAAGCTTGAATTCTACGGTTACTAGACTTAGAGTATCTATTCCTAAAGATGATTCTTGTGAAGCTTGTCAAGTCTTACACTCTGAGTTGGAAAACTGCTAGATCTATTAATGCAACAAGCCTAGTTCAACTTAGAGATGCAACTGATAAATTTGATCAACTAAGAATGCTACATGATTCCTGTGATGGAAAACTTAAACTTGCTAATGATGAAATTGAAAAGCTTAAGTCTAAGTCATCTGAAGTATGTTCTAAATGTAATTTGCTCTAAGCTAGGCTTAATTGTCTTAGGAGTCTATTCAACAAATCTTTATCATAAGACTCTTTCTTGCTCTAACTATCCTATGCTTAATATTGAAATAGAAGCATTGATTAGACAACTTAATGAGTTTGCTGAAAAAGATAGATTGGCTAAGTCTAGTGCTTCTAAGAATCTAGTGAATGAACTGGTTAAGTGCACGTCATGTCCCACATTGGCTAAAGAGAATGAGTATCTTAAGGACACCTCAGAGAGATTTTCTTTTGGTAAGAAGAATTTGAATATGATTCTAGACAAATCAAAAATAAGTGTGAAGAATCATAGTCTAGGATTTAATTTTGTTGAGCATATCAAGAATAATCCTCTTAAGATTGTTAAGCTTCTTGAACCTGGGAAATTTGAAGTAGAATCCAAACCAAAACAGATTATCTTTAAATTTGCTGATATTGCAAAGGAATTTTCTACTAAAGTGGGTGTTATGAAGCAGAAAGATATGACTTCTCATCAAGTCAAGTATCAATGCACTCATCGTGGTATAGATGGTCATTTGGCTCAATTTTGTTTTTGAAATGCTAAGAAAGAAAAGAGAGACAGGTTAAGAAAGCTTTCTTGAATGGAATCTGTACAATTTCCTTGTCGTCACTTTGCTCCCTCTCAGTAGACTTCTACAGATTCAGGAGCTTATTATCTTTTTGCTATCTCGAAACAATCATCTACAGGTTGTCGCTCTGCTCTTTCTAATCATCTTTCTACAGTGTCAGGAGTTTTTGCAACAGAACCAGTTAGATCGGCTTTTTCTCATGGTAGCAACAGTGTGGTAAGATCAATGCTTCGATCAGCGCTTCAACGACCACTGATTTGACCAGTGCTTTCTACTCAAATAGACTGGTTGACGATCAGACCAGTCAGACCAACTGCTTCTTATGGTTGAACAAGTGAGGCTGGACCAGACATTCGACCAGTTGTTTCTCATGGTCGAACCAGCGTGGTCAAACAAGATTTTCAACCAGTTGTTTCGCGCGGTCGGACCAACTTCCTAAGAGACTTTCAATCAGCGTTCTCTGCTCGATTAGACCAGTCGGGAGTTAGATTAGTTTTGCGTAAGGGGTCAGATCATTTTTGAGCAGCTTTTACTGCTTGTTTAGACTGGTCAGTGGTCAGACTAGCTCTATTGAGTAGGTCAGACCGCACAATGGTCGAACTAGTTGTTCAATGACTGACTAGTCAAAATATGTCAGATGCTAATACTTCACTTAAATCTTTGCATGCTTTTTCTCCTATTCGTCGTGTGTTACAGTACTGAATTCCTAAATCTTATCTCACTAACCCCAGTACTGTGAGACCGACACATTCTGTGATGTAAGACTAGCCAACGTGGGATGAAGAACATGTGCTTGATTAGAATCTAGTCTTTTACATCGTTGCTTGACTGGAATACTTGATGGTTCTTCACTCCCTTTGATTGCTTCCAAGAGTTTCACCTTCTAATTAGACCGTGTGGAAAAGGTGATGTTGCCCTATAAGTGGTATTCCTACGACCACTATGACCTCTTCGGTTATATCTACAATCACTCCTACGACCACTTCACAGTCTCCTCTACATATTTAAACGAAGCCATCCCCTGAACAAGTGATCGGTGAGTTAAATAAGAGAATTCTTTGCAGCAGGTATAACTCCAAATGTCCCATGTGTTCTAATTCTCAAGTTGCTGATATTTTCACTAAACCGCTTAATACTTCTCATTTTGCTCGGTTGAGAAGCAAGTAGCGTGTGTTGCATCCTATGGGATTATTTTGAGGGGAGCTTTGTGTTTAAATGTTTTGGAAGTTTTGTGTATTATACTTGTCAAATAATACATTAAGTCCAAGTCTTTAAAATCAAATGATTTGTAGTAGAGTTGTTTTTATCATATTTACTCATTTGTTGTTTAGTTGTAGTCGAAGCATGTTGTAATCAAATTGCTATAATTGAACTAAAACATGACATGGCTAAAAGGCTTTGATTAGATTGATTGTAGATAGCACCTTGTGATGTTTATTGAAAAAGATTAGCTTGATTGTGAGTTTTCTTTTAAATCTTGGTCATGAGACTCGTAGATTTCATATTGCAATATTTTTATGTTCACTCGAGTTGGCATGTTATGATAAAAAAAATATGAGATAGAGAAGATTGAAAAGATGTATGCTTCAAGTATGCCATGGTTAAATAAAAGAAAAGTCACAAAACGTGCTCGAATGAAAAGAAGTATGCTTCAAGATAGCCACCATTTAAAAAAATTGCTACAAAGATAACATCATGAAAAGAAGTATGCTACAAGCATGCTACATGCTTATAAAAATGAGTGTGGAGCTATAGGTTGTTATATAAGACTGTTAGTTCGACTAGATTTAAATTTTGCTTCACTTTTATGCTTACTCTTTTATGTGTGATATCTCTTTGTACTCTTTATAGATCGGTTTAGTCATGGTTTAATTTACTTAATCATGCTAAAGACCTATTTAAACTTTCTTTATGGTATATGAATTTATATGATCTAGGGAGTTCTACTCAAGAAAAGATGTCTTAGACACATTTTTAGTTCAATGCAGAGTGACTTGGATAATTTACAAAGCTTTTGGACGTTTACTCTTTTTGCTCCTTTTTAGAATTATCTTCTCGCTAGGGCTCTTGATGATTTTATTGCCAAAGGAGGAGAAATTAGAAGAAAGGGAGAGAATTTTTTGAGAGTTTGAGTTTGGGGAGAAAGAAATTTGCGGAGAAAGAAAAATTGAAAAATCGCTCTCTGGTGTTGAGAGAGAATTTTCTGTGAGTTTTCTAAGTGGTCTATGCTCTTTGTGCTCTTTTGAATGTGGTCGGTTCCTTTCGCAAATTCTCTCATTCAAGAGTTTTTGAGGTGTTGTCAATATGTTTATCAAGGGGGAGATTGTTAGAGCATGTGATGGTTGTGCATTTTGTTGATAATGAATAATTGACGTTTGGTTTCATTGGAGTTTTTAGGATGGAAAAACAACCACGTCTGGTAGTCCGATCGGCCTTGTGATGGATGGTCTAATCGGTAGGTCCAAACGACAGACTCCGACCACGGCGGACTTCAATTACGTTAGACTTCGACCATGTCCGATCTCGATCACGTTAGACTTCGACCATGTCTAACTTTGACCACGGTATTTTGACCATGGTATTTCGACCACATCAAGGTTCGACCACGACATTTCGACCATGGTATTTCAACCACATTAAGTTTCGACCATGGTAAGTCGAGCTGTACAGATTTCGATCACGTCAAGGTTCGACTATGGCAATCCGACCATGGTATTTCGACCTTGTCATTCTTTGATCATGACATTTGAGAAAGAGATAAGTTTTGTGTTTGTGTTTGAGTCGGACACGATTGGGACGTTAGCCTATAAAAGTTGGGAGAGGCTAAGGACTATTGTGTGGCTTTTGAGAAAGTTTTAGTGTAGTTATTAGAGGCCTTTCGTCGAGAAGATTTTTAGGGGTGCTTATAAGGGCACTTTATAAATCCACGAAATTCTAAAGATAGTTTTGAATCAATCTGGTTCTTGATTTGCTTGAAGTGCACGAGTGATTGCTGGTGGTTTGGATTATACGACTACAAGCAAAGCGAACAAGGGAAGCGGTCATACAAATCGGTCGATCGAGCGGGCGGTCGAGCAGAACGGTTCATCAAGCGGTCGTACGCTAGACATCTGATTAGGCGATTGATCTCCAAGTAGTCGAAATCATCATCGATCGTCTGGAGACTTCGAAAAGATAGTGACAATTATTCACCCCCTCTGATTGCTGTAATCATTCCTATAGAATGAGATTTCTTTTTTGAACACTTTAGATTATATTGAGATTAATCATCCTTTTGATGAGTTGTTTAGAGAGGAAGTTATTTGAGATTCCCAATTCGCTTTCATTGTTTCATTATAAGTTTCTCCTAAAAAGGTGAGTATGATGAAAAGGGAATTACATGGTTCATAGAACTTGCATAACTTCAGAACTGAAAGGTTCATATTTCGAGAAGGAACACTATCACGTAGAGGAAACAACTAATGGCACTAACCTTAATATTTCTAGTTTTATCTAGTGTTGTTTGTGAGCTACAGAAACCTTTCAAGAATGGGAGCGTTGTGCGTTGCTTTCATACACCACATCCATTGCTCCATTTGTGTCAGAAAAGAATTTGCCTCTTATTGAGATCATCAATATCAAGTCACAATCCAATACCCCCTTTTCTAAAGAATGGGATACATATGAGACACATACATATATAGTTCCAACACCATCCAATGATAATACTTCAATTAGGTACAATCATTTCAAAGAGGTTTACTTTGTTTGATAAAGAACTTATGATATTATATAATAAGAGTTCGTTGCATCTTTTGTCATGTACCAAGATTTTTGATCAAGATCATGCAATACGTGAGTATATACATCTATTAAAACAGAGGATACTTTTTTATCAAGAAGGGGAGGATGATGTGACCATGCCACAAACGTATACGACCATAACACCCACCCAGTATCAAGATTGAACAAAAAGTAAATTCATTTCTTCAACTTCAACATATTTTAAATGAGAATATGATGCTACCTAATGATGAAAATGTATATTTGCGCAGCTATATAAGAAGGATTACATTAACACTACGAGCTCGTGGTTAAGGTCCACCTAAAGGGAAGCCAACCAACATATCAAGACCAAGTAGATGTCTTCCCCAACTCTTCCTCAAGGTCACCACATCACTTTTGGTCCAAATTAAGTAAGAGTTCAAGTTGAGCACGTTTTGCAATCCAATTCGGCCTCTAGATCAATTTGGATTAGCTTGACAGGTCAAATTTCAAACATGCATAACTCTCACATATGGAGTCCATTTGAGGTGTGTGAGTACTTGATTGAAAGCTTATCTCGTCAGCTTTCAAATGGATCTAGCCTTATCTCCAAATTTCATTTGTGTGCATCGCAATTGCTAAAATAATCCAACGCTAATTCTGAGTCCGAGTCAAAAGGTGTTGCGCCACCTCCACTTGGGCCTATGGGCATTGTACCTCCTAGGGTTGCATACCCATCTCCTTGGCTGCCACCCCTACCCCTCGTTCTCTTACATAGCCCCTAGGGGCTTCCCTTTTGCTCAGATTTTGTATAGATCAGTTTAGCCCCGTGTGCAAACTCCATGTTGTCATTGTGTCGATTAGACCAATAGATCCGTGTTACAGAACCTCAACCATCGTTGTGCGACTTTTATATCTAGCAATTTTTATATTACCCTTTATCCTTGTTTTTCCTTGTTCTCGATTGTGCGCAAAAATTGATCTTCATGATCAGGTCAACCGCGTTTTTGACACGGTTGATGACGACTCAGAGCGTGATGTAGCGATTGTTGGACGACTTGATCTGTTTCGGTTAAATAGCCTCATTGTCAACGTCATTCTCTACTAATTGAATTACCATCCTATCGAAAGATCGGGATATACGCTCACATCAGTCTCTACCGAATTATAGACTTGGTCAACACATCCGTTGTGTCGTTGCATTTTTGTGATACGCAATTGCGTACTAATGTTTCAGGGGTAAGTGAGAGCAGTTTTTCATCGCACGAGAGAGGGAGAGAGCGCAATTTTTTAGCGAAATTTTAGTCAACAATATCTTTTTTTGGAGCCATGACAGCAAAACTTTAGTGAATTTAGTAAATATTACTGCCACTACTACAGAAAGCCTAATACTAGACGGCCAATCACAGACGGTTTGACAAAACCGTCTGTGACTGACACTAACACAGACGGTTTTAATTTGGACACCGTCTGTGTTGGTGGCGTCGGAGAAAATGAGTATCACAGACGGTTCTTGCCGATGAACCGTCTGTGATAATGGCGCTAGACATTTATTGCGCTGCTCAGAACCGCATCTGTCTTCATTTTGATCCAGATCTAGCCAGTGCTGCACTCTTTCGCTCAGGAGGTAAGCTAGGCGATTTCAGGCCAATTAATTTGGTGGGAGGAGGCAGTGATTGAGCTTTGAAGATTCATACTTTCCTGATTGCTCTAGATATGGTTAGTAATAAAATTTATTTTTCTTTGTATTACAATTTAGATCTAAGTAATTGGTGAGTGTTATTGAAGATGGTTTGCAAAATTGTTGGTTATATAATAGTTGTTGTGTTTATAATATGAATTAAGCTAGCAAAGCCTGAATGCATGTGGTATATATGTAGTAATAATTAATTAATTTAATTTTTAATACTAAGTTGTTATATATATACAAAACGTAGGACCGAAGCTGGATGTATGCCGCGAACCGTGTGAGTGAAGAGTACATTAATGGCGTGTCTGCTTTTACAAGAGTTGCCGAGGAGGATATGCTGGATAAGGGGGTGGAATATATGTACTGTCCATGCACTGACTGTGAGAATTTAAAGATGTTTAAGAACCGAGGGCAAATTGAAGCGCAGTTGATTCGGAGGGGTTTCAAAAAGGATTATACGTGTTGGACCAGTCATGGCGAAGTGAATGATCATATGCCGCTGGATGACATCGCCGGTGAAGTGAATGATATGCCGCCGGATGACATCGTCGGTGAAGTGAATGACATGCCGCCAGATGATGTCGATTGTGGTTCGGATTCGGATAGGTTGCACGATGACAATTTGGATCAGATGCTTCGCGATGTAGAAGAGAACTATGATGAGAGAGAGTATATTAAATTCCGGGGCTTGATGGAGGAATCGGAGAAACCTTTGTTCACGTGCTGCAGGTCAAAGTACACGAGGTTGTCGGCCCTACTTGAACTGTTGAAATTGAAGGCAAGCAATGGTTGATCTGACAAGAGTTTCACGGCGCTGCTAGGTCTTTTAGCGGAGATGCTTCCGGAGGGAAATAAGTTGCCTAAAACCACGTATAAAGCCAAGAAGGTTCTTTGTCCGTTGGGAATGGAAGTAGAAAGAATACATGCTTGTCCGAACGACTGTATCCTGTACCGTACAGAGTATGCAAATATGCATGTATGTCCGGTGTGCAACGCATCCCGATACAAACGTAACAATCAATCAGATGACGGCGAGGGAACGTAACAATCATTTGGATGGCAATCCATCCAAGTATTGCTTGTGCAGCCTGACAAAGTTCGTTGATTATGGACTGTTCCTTTCGCGAGACCTCGATTCCGGAGTGATAAGAGCAATAAAAAATGCAATGTTACCATCTAAGTGCAAATGCAACGTACATCTTTTGTAATTGTATATTTGTTAATGGATATTTTATTTTATTTCAATTAATTGATTTGCGAAATGAATGTTTTATGTTTGTGAAATGAAGTGCGATGTGAATTGGATGTTTTATGTTTGTGAAATGAATTGAAATGTGAATTGGATGTTTTATGTTTGTGAAATGAATTGAGATGTGAATTGTATGTATACATGTACATGTTGATCTGCTTATTTCAGAGGGCATAGCTAGCATTTCCTGAGGCTAGCCAATAAACAGAAATAGATTTAGGGGTAGAAAAGAATATCACAGACGGTTTGTAAGTAAAAACTGTCTGTGATATTTACACCACAGACGGTTCGAAAACCGTTTGTGATAACCTTCTATTATCACTGACCTATAGATTCAGATGGTTTAGAAAACTATCTGTGATAACGTTTCTGAACCGTCTGTAATACGATTTTCTATAGTAGTGTGCAACCAACTAAATATTCCTGTTAGACGATGATCCCTTCACGGCATGTATGCTGTGCCCGGCACGATCGATGCCGTTAGTCACGCATAGGCGTTGGGTGCCACAACCGTCCGAATATCCCTCCGTGATCTCTGTTTCCATAAATCACTCGAGGATATTCCCTGGACCTTGCTATATACATGTATCGTGTGTATTGATCAATTGATTCATTGCTTTTCCTGCGTGATTCTCCTAACGCCTTTAATTCCTGTAACATTGATGGAGTAGATTCCACAGCGCATGAACAGCGGACTGACCCTAATGGCCCAACAAAAGCGCAAACTTTTTTTCTTTGGAGGAATGAACAAAGCGCATTGGGAATCTCTTTTACCTGTCTTTTTAGTTTTAGTTTATAAATAGTAACAGGTTATAGAGAAATTTAAAGAGAGAGATATTCATATGTGATTTTAGCAGATATAAATAAAGTCGTTATAGTGTATACGTTCAAAGCGGGTTCTGGGCTTCAATCATAGGCAGTCTGGGCCCGTTCCAAATTCGGATCAAAGCAATACCTGTGCGCTTGCAGCCCGGATCGGATCGCGGATAGAAAGTGCCATCCAAATCCGGGTCTTCATCAGCCGTCCGATCACTGTTCCGTGCCCTGGATTGCGTAGGAACGAGTAGCTAGGGATGTTTTACGAGAAAGGCCCTGCATTTCCCATACCTGCGGTCACTCACTTACTCTTCCGATCCGTGATCAATTTATAATTTAATTTAGAGCCTTGGTTCGGTCCACGTAGAGGTGTTAGAGGTGTTAAGGGCATCTGTAGTGTATGAAAAGAGGAGGTCTTAAGCCACCTTAAGGTCAACCTTATACATTACAGGGGTGACCTTAAGCAGACCCTAAGCAAAAAAAGCTTAAGGCTGGTCCTCAAGCTAAAGACCTGGCCATAAGCATTAAAATACAATTCTTCTTTATCTGCCAAGTGGGACCGTCTTAAGGCCCCTTGGGTTATATACACTATAGAGTTGGTCTTAAGGTTTAGATGGGACCCACCTTAAGACCCTTTGGGTTATATACACTACAGATGCCCTAACACCTTCACTACATCTAACCGTTAATTAATGAGGGGTATAACTGTACAATTAATTCAGTAGCTTCACGTTTATTGGACAGTAGTCGGTTCCCCAAACTCATCGTCAACCACGAGATGTTCGAGGTGTTCGTTGCAGCACGAGTTCTTGGGCAAAATTACTTATTTGCCCATTTCGCTAGCACCATCCCCTGCACACCACTTACAAGCACCGAAGGTGTTAAAGCCATGACAACTGTTGAATAGCCTATATTGAACGGCAGAGAACAACTGAATGTACCAAACCATTTCTCTTTAATTTAAACACCCTAGTCGTTCGACACCTTCCGGCGTCTGCCATGCCGCGGTTGCACAGCCTCGCCGCCGACGCCGCGCCGCCTGCCTGGCTTCAAGTAACTCACACTGCCTTGCCACAAGCCGGTTGCTACCCCTCCTCCTGCCTCTTAACCCTCAGTTTCATATCCTAACCCCGCGTCTCTCTCCCCAGGTCAAGCAGATGACGCCGCTTTGCCGCGCGGGTCCGGGAGCGGGAGCCGTCTCTAGAATCCTCCATGGAGAAGGCCGCCGCGGAGCGCTGCGGCGGAGTCAGAGCTCAGCAGGTCAGGTCGCGCCATCCAAAAGTTTGTGCATTTCTTCTTAGCCTAGCGAATGGCAGCTTTTTTTTTTTTTTTTGCTTTTTCCAGCCTCTGAGCGAGCAGCACCAGAGGCCGATTGAGGAGGTGATACCATCCCAAGAGTTTGCGCCCTGGATTCTGCTTCTCCACTAGGTTTTGCTGATTTCTTCTTGATTATTAAGGTTCAGCAGATTTTGAGTGGTAGTATTAATAACTAAGGGCCCAGTTGGCAGTTGCCACCATTGGGACTTCTGTTTCCTGGGAGAAATATCTTTCAATAGAGCCTTAAACTAGTCGAATTCGAGCAAAACTTAGTATCGAAAATCGTGAGACAGGTCAGCACTTCAAACAGGATTCTTCAGATTTCTTCAATTTTAGATTCCAAGCGTTAATACAATCGAAAACCAAGATTTAGCATGACATATCATTCTTTTATCCTATGGATAACGTGCTGGATGGGGGAAAACTCAGATCAGCTTATTCGACCGAGTTAAAACCGAGCCGAACTTGAGATTGGGACTACTTGTGGGCCAGGAGTTCTTTCACCTCTGTGAAAGACAAGTGAACCATTGCGCATGACCTTGCTTGCTGGTGGATTTCTGTCGTGTTTCCCTTGGGCTCCAGTTTCTTCTGGTGACTGCTGTTTTTCATCTGCGCCTCCATTGTTTTCTTCTTGTGACAAGTTTTGTTCTAAATCACCATTTCGATGTTCTTCTTGTTTGTTTTTCTAGAAAAAGATTATCAAGGCGACCAAAAGGGAAGATGTCGTGGCAACTCCAGTAAGGGTGATAGGTCCAGTAAAACTGGCAAAGATGAGACTGCCTGAACCGGTTGGAGCTGTTGTACATATTCTCCATTTTTTAGGAGTTCGTGGATGTCATTTACACCTGGTTGGAGCTGTTGTACAGTTAGCATTGGTGTCAAGCTTGCAGTGTGACTATCCGGAGAAAAAACAGCCATACAACCAACACTATCCGAAAGATGAGACGTTTCACCCTCTCCTCTGCAAAAATTGTGATGAAGAGTTCAGTTATTTTTTCAGATATCTTAAATCAAACTCCACAAGACCAAACTTAATTCATAAATTTGAAGATATGGTACTTTTCAGAATCACAGTTTCTTTATATACATGTAATGGTAACCTATCCTTCTTGCATCTTTTAAATATCTTATTCGCTTCATTAGAGCAGACTCCAGATGAATTTGCCCCCTATTTGGGGCAACTGTTATGTAGGACATGGCTTATAAATTTAGTACGTTCCCCATTGACCATATGAACTAATCCATTTGTTTTTCCTTTAGTGGTTGAACCTTGTTGTAGGAAAGTAGTTTTGCTGGCAAGGTGCATTAACTTGATATTTATGATGTGCTATCCAAAATCTCATAGGAAACAAATATGTTGTGATAAGTGCGTCGCTCAACCGTTAGGCGACTAGCCCAAGTTGCTCAATGGTGGAGCGACAGAGGATTATTAGTGTAAAATAAAAAATGCAGATATATTACTATAATTCAGAATAAAAAGTAGATTATTTCTTAAAAAATCTCCCCCTTTTGCATGGTCGACGTAACAGCGAACAGACTACCCGTCTCTGGCCAACGGGCCCTACATGTTAGGACTGTGTTTTCTACAAGGGTGGTGTGTTTTTCTACAAAATTGTTGGAAAAAAAATTATGTGGTTCATTGAAAAAGTTTCTTGACGAGCATTGGTTTATGGTAGTTTTGCAAGGGTAAATGTAGTTTTAAAAAATTTACTCCAATTTTTACCTTCTTAGGCGGGAACAAAATGCCAATGGTCACATAAAACTCAACAGTCCTAAATCAATTTGACAAAATGTCACTGCAACTTGACAAGTGTCTCGCAAAAAAAAAAACTTGACAACTGTCTGATCTGTGGGCCACAAGTACTCGAGAGACGCGAGGCCCATGGGCCACCCCCCAGAAGGCGCCTCGGACAAGTCCGGCGAAGCAGGGGAGCCCGTTCCGAGAGACACCGAGCCAGCGAGGCGGTGGCGCCGCCTCGGGGCAGCAACGGAGGAGGACGAGGCGGCGGAGGTGGTTTCCCATGCCAGGCCGCGCAGATCCCCCTCGCGCCCCGGGATACATCGTCTCCTCCTCCGTTCTCCCCTTTGCAAAGGTGATCGCGCTAGCTTCCCGTTGTAGGCTAGGTGTGACTTGTGAGCACGCTCTAGTTGTTCAGTTGCGCACTGGCTGTATTTTGGTCTTCCCAAGGTTGCTACATGCTCCCATTCTTTACTCGTTGCGAGATTCTACCGTGCGCAGCCCAGCGTTGCATTGTTGGTGCCGAAAACGCTGATTTTTTTGCGAGATATTGTGTATCGAGTCGATGAGGACTCTGGTGCCTGATGTGCTGTAACTGAAGGGGCTGGTGCTGCTTAGATGCTTGTTAAAATGCCTGTGTAAACCCAAACGAGAAAATGCCTTGTGCAGATCATGAAAACTTCTCGTCCAAAAAAAATATTATGAAAGCTAGATGAGAGTTGAGAGCTCAATGTGCATGTAAGTTGCTCCTTCCCCTAAGTGAAAAAAAGGTGGGGTGGGGGTCTTGGCATTAGAATTGAAAGAACATGATTCTGAAAATCTCGCATTGGCATTAGGATCATCAGAACAAAACAACTCAGAAACCGTACCAAAATTCCTTCCTTGAGAAGAGGGTAAGAGATTAGTAATCTTTTTAAAACTAAGTCCTTTGTATATATTGTTGGAAACACTCACTTTTTAAAGGCTTATACAAGCTAAATCCACTCCAGATGGTGGAGATCAATTGCACGGTTGAGTGTTAGTTCAGAAATTTCAGATCATTTTTAGTACAATTTAGGACATGTCTGTTAGTATGTGAAGCATTTGCCGTCAAATATATCTGCTGTTTTGTGTTGTGAACATGCTTCATGCTCAACTAGTGATCCCAGTAATATCCTGTATTTTAGATAACATAGCTAAGGTAATCACATCTCGATACAAGCAATTTATTCATTGGAAGAAGTTCACTTTACCCTCTCGACTTATGCCCCTAGTCCGATTTACACCCTCAACTATAAAACCGATTACTTTCCACCCCCAACTAGCAAAACCGGTGCAAATCGCCCCCTTCACCTAAAACCACCTCGGTTTTGATTGAGTTGGCATTTACATGTTCAAGTTTTGATGACATGGCATCAAAGTGTGCATGTATAGCTGAATCACCATATAATTAAAGTGGATGGGCTCACAGTTTATCCCCTAAGGGCCTTCTTCCTTATTTCAAAGCATACATAGAGAGGATTTGGGGTCGGCAGTGGCCATGGATGGCGGCGGCAGCGACTCTGGTGAACGGGGACTTGACGAGGCGGCGAAGCGGCTTTGGGACAAAGAAGCGACGGTGGAGTTGTTGCTGGCCTGGAGGAAGAAGAGGCGAGGGAGTTGGAGAAGTAGGGGAAATAGCGGAGCTCAATTTGGACCTCAGCCCGCAATGCCATAGCTAAGCCCTGGGCTGCTGCAATCACCTCCCGCAGCGCCGTGTCCTCCTCTCCACCTCCACACGCACTAGCCCCACTGTCCCCTCCTTATCCCCTCCGTTGGTCTGCCTCCGTTTGCCTGTTGGATCTAGATCTGGGCACACCGGTTGCTGGACCACCTGCTTTGCCTTTTCCACTCGCTGACAGAGAGGCCAAGGTCATCGGTCATCAAGCCATCTCCTCTACCTGTTGGATCCAAATTAAGGCATGCTGGTTGCTGGGCTGCCGTCTCTACACACCGAAGGGAGAGGAAAAGAAGAGGAAGATTGAGAGATGAGGGAGAAAGGGAGAGAAGAGGAGGAGGAGCAGCAGTAATCTGCAGTTGTGGGCTCAGGGCACTCATGTAGCAGCGGTCGGCTCACCGGTGACTGAGCTCAAGATCGCCGAATTTTGGCAAGGAGAAGAAAGAGAACAAGAGAAGGAAGATGCTGACTGTAATGCCAAATCAACACAAAACATGGCCATGTGGCCAAAACTACCAATGAAACCAGCTCTAGGGGCAATTTGCACTGTTTTTGCTAGTTAGGGGGTGAAAACTGAAAAGTGGACGGTTTTGTAGTTGAGGGTGTAAATCGGACTTAGGGCATAAGTTAAGGGGATAAAGTAGACTTCTTCCTTATTTATTTAGATCCTTTGATTACTCCAATAAATTTAACTAAATTCTTGCCTTTGCGTTTTGTTGATTGAGATCCCTGTATTCTTGGAACGATTTTACCATACTGAAGTCTTTGTTATCGTTCAAGCGTACACAAGGTCACACAACTTATTCATTGTATTGCTGGTGCACTAGATGTGCACGCAGGCACACATATGCAGATATATATGCACCAAAGGTGACTGGGCATATTCGATTATTATAAAAAATGTTGAAACCGGACTGACTTGTCATGCAACTACTTGGACACAAATCTTGATAACTGGAGTATTTCCTGCCAGCGTGCCAATACTAACAGTTGCTTGGTGATCTGCTAGATGCAGTATGAGGACTTGTTTGGGCTTCTGAGCCTGAGCTTGTGAGCTCCATGGAGATTTCTATCTCTTGTTGACCGGAAGTGTTATCTGAATCACTGGGCATACTCAACTGCATATTCAGGTTGGATTCTACTCTAGTTTCTTGATCTCCTATGTCCATATGCTCTTCTCCATATTTTCTCAAAAACTGGTCATTACTTAATCTTTTCCTTATCTTGTATTGGTTCTTGTAAAGAAACATCACCAGGGCTATTAAAAGGGCAGAACCTGAAGCAACTCCAGTGACTAGAAACAGTCCTGAAAAGCTTCTGAAGTTGAGGCTGCTCGAGCTGATGACTGTACCATCATTTTGACAGGCATTTTGATCTCCAATCCATTTCTTTTCTATGCGAATGATAGAATCTCCCTCTTTTATGCTGAGGATTGCCCTTGAAATGTCATAGACTAGAGGGGATCTCTTAGGGAATGCCTATGCAAAAAAAAAAGTACAACATACTCAATAATTTACAAACTGATTAAGCACTTTTCTCTGTTGCAAGCTGGGAAAAGAATGTGAATTGAAAATTTGAAGTGTTTGCGTGAATAACTTCATCTGTTCTACATACTGAGAGAAGATCAAAAGTCCATGTGTTTGTGCTATTCAACTTATTAATGATCCATAGATAACTGTTTAACACTAAGGTGCTGTTCACATTGGGCCTTCAAGTGTGTTCTGTAGCGGTGTGCCTATAGTTAGGAATCTAAACTTTATCGGCTCCATAAACACATCTGAACCAAACCTTATCTGCACCCTTTTCTACGCGTGATTAAAAGGATTTTATACATATAGCTTCTCTATGTATGTTATATTGTGGCATTCCATTATTAGGACTACGACTACGAGTGACTCAATGGCCTGTGGTTACGTTATGCCTCTTGGCTCTTACTATAAATGACTTTGCACGAGTTCTTATATCTGGCATAGATTAATTTTTTTTGAGTAGTTCTTTTATGATTTCCTCTTTAACAAAAGTAATACTAATCTCAAAGCACATAAAGAGATAAATAATATGTATCCACCATTCATCGTGCTTTAAAAATTGTGCAAATCGCTGTTGAGAAAAGCATATAAGTATCTTCCATTTTATTGCCATTAGCTATGTAGCACGGACACTTCGCAAAACAGCCGTATCCGTGTCCGACACGGATACGACACGGACACGTCTTCGACACGTGTCGGAGACATATCGGCCGATTTTAGAATTAATTTTAATTACTAAAATTCTCGACACGTGTCGGACACATTAAATACATGAATCGGACTCGGCCTGGACACAGCCGGCCCGCCCAGGACACGGCCGGCCCAGGCCCATAACGCACGCCGTGCGTGCCTTAACCCTACGCACGCATCGCACGCACGAGCGGCCGAGCGCGTTATTCCCCATTGGCCTCGTGCTGTGCCATTTGTCCGCATCGGCCGCTGCCCGTCGGCTTCCTCGATGCCGCCCGCTCCCGCACCTCGCCGCCGCCCGTCGGCTTCCTCCCCAAGCGCCGCCGGCTTCTTCCCCGCTCGTCGCTGGATTCGTCCCCGCGCGTCGCCGATTCGTCCCCGCGCGCCGCCGGCTTCCTCGCCAAGCGCCGCCCGTCAGCTTCCTCCCCAAGCGCCGCTGGCTTCTTCCCCATGCGCCGCCGGATTCGTCCCCGCGCGCCGCCAGATTCCTCGCCAAGTTCCACCGGCTTCTTCCCCAAGCGCCACCCGTCGGCTTCCTCCCCAAGCGCTGCCGGCTTCTTCCCCACTCGCCGCCGGATTCATACATGCGCGCCACCGAAGTATCATCTCCCCCTTCTCTGTTCAGTACTTCAGCATTTAGCCCCTCTGCTTCTTGGCACATCAGAAGCATGTAGCCAAGGAATTTTGTTATTATGGGTGAAGCAGAAATCCTAAGGAATTCTACCCTAAGTGTAGTGCTTGGAATAGTCCTAGTAATCATCTGATCCATACTCAAGCATTGTTCCTTGAATGCTAGTAAGCCGTGTGGAAACATATAAAATAATACATATATATATACATACACACACACACACACACACACACACACACACACACATATATATATATATATATATATATATATATATATATATATATATATATATATATATATATATATATAATTTATTATTTAAATATATATAGCCGTGTCGCCGTATCGGCCTTTTTGGGAAAACGGCGAATTCCCGTGTCGGTGTCGTGTCGTGTCGAGTCGACGTATCCGTGTCCGTGCTACATAGGCCATTAGATGTGATTTTGTAGGACTGGACTGATCTATTGTCTTGTTGATTGATATTTTATCTTTGGTCTTACTGTAAGAACTAATTTAATCTTTATTTGATTCCAGACCAGTTGCTTGTCAATTGATATCTTCCTCGCATGGATAAACCATTATTGTTACTGGTCCGATGAAATATTAAACAATTTATACATTGGATGTATGAATTGTATATAGTCCAGTGTACTTACAAAGCCAAAACCTTCAGACTTGTAGATTGGTCCAACCATAGTGTAGCCTTTGCAATGCTTTGCAAGGAACAGCTTGATATATGGAACTTCATCTATCACAGCAGCAATGCCACCATTTTTACTTCCTTCAGCAAGTGCATCAGCAAGACCATCTACAGAAACATATGCTCTGATTTTTCTTCTATCAAAACCAAGCTCTACCAATAGATCCCTTACAAAAGAGCCGGAATAATAGCCTACATATTCTCCTTTCTTGACAAGTTCATGAACATCAGTAACTGTTGGTTGAAGTTGTTGCACGGCGAGCATCGATGACAGGCTGGCAGTATAACTTGATGTAAGTACAAGCAGAACGAACACCCATACAATCAGAACTATTCTCGATAAAATACTGTCCACCCTCTCCCCTGTGAAAAGATGCAATGAAGAGGACAACCATTTATTAGCAAACTTCAAAACAATGTTTATTGCTGATTTCTGTTGGTCCATTATTAAATAGAAACTATGAATTCCCTTGCATCTAATTTATCTCCTACTGTTTGATAATTTTTGCGCCAAGTAGTTTGCTCCGAAACTAGGCATGGAAAACTGAATGGGGATCCTTTGGTCTATGACCATCATAACATTTTTATGTCAACAGGTACAGCATCCAAATGGTTTAGTCAATGGGAAGTAATGGCCATTTATATTTAATACTTGTTGTGTTTTCATTCCAGTGAAAATAAAATAACCAACTAGTATAGCAAATAGTTTTGATCAGATTTTTGTTGAAGGACTAGGTGTTACTGGTTTACATGTGTAGTCTCATCCCATAACTAGCACTAGCTGCTTTGAATTGGGAATCATTTTATTGAGGAACGCCATAGTTGGTGAAACAAAAAATACTATGCCTTAAATTGAAACTGGAATTTTTGTATTGTAAATATCCCTCAGGTTTATTTCTTTTTGAAAGAAAACTTCAGTTCTAACACAGAAACTAAGCACTTTCCCGACAGATCTGATTGATAAGTTTATTCTATGAAGAGAATAAGATATTTTTCTGGGAAATAGGAAAAATTAAATCGTCTACTCACTGTCTGCAAAGAAGGGGAGATATATCACTATCCCAAGCTGGCGAAAAAATGGACCATTCAGTTCATTGTTGTTAATTCGGCGCTCCAATAACCAGATGACAATCCCTGTGTAAATGAAGAATGCAAAGCTTCCAAACCACAGGTCAGTAGTTAATGGCTTCAAGAAAATCCACATATTCTTATTCCTATCGCCCTTGACTGGAACAAGCAGTGCTACCCCTGATTCGGTATATGGTAGAGTAAAGTCCACATAGGAGGTTCTGTTGTACCTTATTGTTATGTCTGCAATTGCTGCATCAAATACCTGCAACCATGCCATTTAGTATTATTCAAGTAAGAATTCAAGCTTCTCTTTCAGTGTTCATCTACTATATGTTTTTTTTAAAAAAAATATGCTACACAGTTATGTGAAAAGCAAGATGAAACAGTATCAAGAGTAGCGCAGAAACCATGATGTCCTAACCAGAACAGAAACAGTGTCATTTACGCTTCAAACTTGCATTTGATCAATTAGTATGCTCACTCAAGGTTCCAAAACCCGGTACCGGCCTAAATCCTGGCGGGGGACGGTACCGGTTCCCGGCCGGTAACCAGAAAAATCGGGAAAAACCCGGTCAAATTTCAAGTTCGGAAATTTGAATTTGAAACCTGTAACCGGAAAAACTGGCCGGTTACCGCCTAAAAAAACCAGAGAAACCGCTAAAAAACTGGGAAACGCAAGAAAAAGTTGAATTTTGGATGTTTCGAAGCATATTTAATTTATACAATAGGTAATCTAGTATGAAAAGGTTTAAACTAACCTAGGAGGTGCATTACGTAGTCACAGAAGACTCATAAATATAAATACACTTTGGAAAAACCCGGCCGGTTTTTTATTTCCCGGTACCCACCGGGAAATCCGGTTACCGGCTGGTAACCGCCGGTTTTCAGAACCCTGTGATCACTATTTGATGCAGATGATTTGACAACTGGGTTCACCAAGGTAGTTAACTATCAAAAGCTTTCACTACTTTTCATTTCAATTACAAAGTCTTGTGATGTCTTTACCTGAAAATAAACTTGGTATACAAAATCATTATAGCTCCCAGAATTTTCTCCTTGTACATTCTGAAATGCAACATATTCATAAGGGATTGCATAAGGTAATTGCTTTAGGGCCTCCTCAAATACATCAACTGCATATCCGAAGGCAGTTGTGGCATTGGTTATCGGATCTCTCTCTGCCTTGATAAACTCAGGATATGGACTTGTCAGTACACCAATTCGGAGCTTCTTCCCATTGGTTGGAATTTGCCATCCTTTAGGCACTACATTTGATTCTCCAGGCCAAATCACAGGATTTAGATCAGGTATAGAGTTTGGATATGTTGTATGTGATCCAGTTTGATTTAAATGCCTTAAGATTCCATCCTTTTCTGTCCAAAAGCCTATTTCTGTCCAGCCTCCTCTAGCCACATTTATTATCTGGAATATGGAAAATTGCAGCTGTTTGTTGCTAAGGCCAAAATCACCACTTAGGCCTCTGAATTGGTTCTGTAAGATTGCATCTAGAAGCTCTGGACCAATTTTGGAAGAATTGGTTCTGTAAGATTGCATCTAGAAGCTCTGGACCAATTTTGGAAGTACTCAAAGTTCCCAAACATGTTGAGTTTTTCCTGCGCTGATGCCTCTGAAATTTGGAATTGGTCACGCCAACCTTTTCTGCTGCTTGTGCTACTGCCCAGACGGTATCATAACCCTGCAGTTCAAAAATGCTTGGTTGAGATGGTGGATCATTCGGGTTATCCCGTCTGAACCTCTCGCGCCATCTTTCAGAAAAGTCATCAAGTTCCTTTGACTTAGGCACGTAGAACTTCACACCCAACACATGAACACACCATCCATTGCCCTCACAAATGAAGAATCAAGTGAATTGACAATGTTTGCAATACCATCTGTCACAATCCATGCATATGATTCACTCATCATTCCTACCTCCTTAGCTAATGAGAAGAGAACAGAACCAATATTGCATGATATATGAACAATGCAGACCCTTGTTTGCATTGTCATTAACTTGTAGAGTTCTTGCTTAATTTGGTCACTTGTTGCTGATACAGATATTACACTACGGTAAGGGATAGAAGCTCCAAATTCTTGGAGGGCATCGGCCAGGTACGGCATGATGCCTCTACCATAATCTGTGTCCTCGTAGATGGGTACAACTTCCCTCCACCCATAGGCTTTGATAAGAGAGGCAATGCTGTTCACTTGAGCATTATCACTTAATGTTGCACGGAGAAAATATGGCACATTGCCAGAAGAAAGAGTGGGACTGGTTGCAGTGAATGAGATGACTGGGACTTGACTCTTGTTTCCAAGATCAGATACAAAAGTAGCCTGTGAAGATTTTTGGGGACCAATAATGGCTTGTACATTGTAATTCTCTAGAAGGTCAGCAGCTGTGTAAACGAGTAAGGAAATAATTTAGTTTGAATTAGTGAATTACAATGGGGTAGATTCTTTTTTTTTGATTTCGGAAGTCTTTATTAAATAACCAAGAACAGTACATCAAGATGATACAAAGCCTTGGAATAAACTTCCAGCCTCTGCCTCGCTCGGAGACACACAGCTACATCAATCAAAATCAAGCAAAATTTTAATGACTATCAATCCGTAGACTAGATCGCCACCCATATGCCCGGGAGTAAATATCCTTGGCCACACGGTCCAAATGTTGTGAGGCCTCCACCACTAAACCCTGCAAAGCCGTTCTGTGTAGAGTAGCCCAAGAACGGAGTCGATGAGAAGCCGCAAAAATAACCTGCAAGGGAGAGAAAGAGTGTTTCTTTTCAAAAATAATGTCATTTCTGTGTAACCAAATTGACCAACATATAGCTGCTGCCCCAAGCAGAACTAGCGGTTTCAAGTTTTTAGTTACACCATTTAGCCAACTTCCAAACATATGTGATGCTTTTTGGGGTTTAGTTATATTGAAGGATATTTGGGGGATACTCCATACCGCTCTAGCAAGACGACAATCAAAGAACAAGTGCCTAATTGTCTCGTCTTCGTGACAAAAGCAACATGTTTTGCTTCCTTGCCAGTTACGCTTAGCTAGGTTATCTTTAGTCAACACAACACCTCGCCGGAGATACCACAAAAAAACCTTCAGTTTCAGGGGTGCCTTTAGTTTCCATAGTCTCTTATTCAAATTAGGGACATCTGGACGAATCATGGCTTGGTAGAATGATTTCACCGAGAACTGCCCATTTGGGTGTAAGGACCAGCGAAACACATCCTGACCTTGGGACAACTGAATAGTAGTCAAACGAGGAAGAAGATTATTCCACGCCACTAACTTGGGACCAATAAGGTCACGTCGCCATGATAAATTTGGAGGAAGGGAGTTAAACACTTCCGAAATAGTTATGAATTTTGGTCGTGCAATATTATACAGACCAGGGTACTGATCTTTTAGGGTAGCGTTATCTAACCACTTGTCCTCCCAGAACCTCACTTGTGATCCGTCTTTAATAATGAAAGACCCAAAACGGAAGAAATCTTGTTTAATCTTCATAAGACTGGACCAGAATTGGGAGTCCCCTTGTTTTCTGTCAACTTGAACCAGTGGTTTAGTGCCTAGGTATTTGTTCCGCAAGATTTGTTGCCAGGTACCGTCAGTCGTAAGAAGCTTAAAAAGCCATTTACCTAATAGGGCAATATTTTTCAAATGCAAATCATGAATCCCAAGACCACCTTGGTCTTTGGGCTGGCATAGGATATTCCATTTAACAAGACGATATTTCCTCTTTTGTTCATCACTTTGCCAATAAAACCTAGATCGGTAGTAATTTAGTTTTTTTAACACTCCCTTAGGGACAGCGAAGAAGGACATCATATACATTGGAAGGCTACTCAAGACTGAGTTAATAAGTGTCAATCTACCACCTATCGAAAGGTGTTTACTCTTCCAACTACGAAGTCTTTTCTCGAACCGCTCCTCAATTATCCTCCAATCCGAGTTTTTTAGCTTTTTGTAGTGTATGGGAATTCCAAGATATCTTAATGGAAGGCCACCAGCTTTACAACCAAATAGATCAACATATTGCCCTATTGCCGACTGTGCTTCCCCGAAGCAAAAGATTTCACTCTTATGGAAATTTATTTTGAGACCAGAAAGTTGTTCAAAGGCACAGAGGAGAAGCTTCAAGTTTGTTGCCTTTTCTAAATCGTGATCCAAGAAGAGGATAGTATCATCCGCATACTGGAGGATAGAGAGACCCTCATCCACTAGATGAGGAGCTACTCCACTAAACTGCCCATCCTCTTTGGCTCTTCGAATCAGGATTGTAAGCATATCTGCGATAATGTTAAAAAGCAAAGGGGAGAGGGGATCCCCCTGTCGAAGACCTTTCTTCGTTTGAAAGAAACGCCCGACATCATTATTAACATTAACCGCAACACTGCCTCCCGAAATGAAAGACTTAACCCAAGTGATCCACTTTGGCGCAAATCCTTTCATCCGTAGAGCTTGCATCAAGAAAGGCCATCTAACCTTGTCATATGCCTTTTCAAAGTCTATTTTAAGAATCACCCCACTTATTTTTTTCCTATGTAGCTCGTGTATGATTTCATGCAGTATGACGACACCTTCCAAGATATTCCGTCCACGCATAAAAGCTGTCTGAGTAGGACTTATGACACGATCTGCCACAGAATTCATCCTTGTTGTGGCAACCTTAGTAAAAATTTTGAAACTCACATTAAGGAGGCAAATAGGTCTATATTTCTGGATAATATTTGCATCTTCAACTTTAGGCACTAACGTGATCACTCCAAAATTTAAACTGAACAACGGCAAATTCCCCAAATAAAAATCATGAAACATTGTCATTAAGTCACCTTTTAAAACTTCCCAGAATTTCTGATAGAACTCTGCTGGGAAGCCGTCTGGGCCAGGGGCTTTATTATGATCCATGCTAAAAATAGCACTTTTGACTTCTTCCTCAGTGAAAGGGGATATTAAGACGTGGTTCTCCTCTTGCGTTACCTGAGGAATATCCGTAATCCAATCCTCCATCAGAGTAAAGGAATTTTCCTCAGGCTCGCCAAAAAGTTCCTTGTAGAAGTTAGTAATGTAAGCTTTTAAATTCTCTTGCCCCTCGATTTTGCCATTGTCATGGTCAAGGGAGAAAATCTGTTTTTTCCTGTGCTTACCGTTAGCAATCATATGAAAATAACGAGTGTTATTATCCCCTAGTAGCATATCCTTTACTTTAGCACGTTGCGCCCATTTGATCTCCTCTTCCCTAAGAAGAGTGGTTAGGTGATCCCTAGATTGAGCTAATAGATCCCGCTCAAAATTAGTCAAATCCCGAACCTCGGCTGTGGTATCTAAAAGCGTAACAGTAGATTGTAATGCCGACTTTTTTTGTTTGTAGACACCATTCGAATGGGCAGCCCAACCCCGTAAGTGCCTTCGCAATGAGCTCAGTTTATTATTCCAGCGTTGGACTGAGTTTTGCCCTTTCACCGATTTATTCCAAATATTAACAACTCTATCATGGAAATCGTCATGAGTAAACCAGCTAAGTTCAAATCTAAAAGGTTTTAGAAGGCCTTTGTAAGCTGGTTCCCTCGTGTCTAGAAGTAACGGGGTGTGGTCCGAAACCCCTCTATCCAAAGCCCGTACCGACACCAGCGGATATTTGAATTCCCACTCAGTTGACATGAGAACCCTATCCAGCTTTTCATACGTCGGATTAGGCAAAGAGTTAGCCCACGTAAATTGTCGACTAGTTAACTCTATTTCCCTTAAGTCAAAGCTATCTATGACAGCATTAAACAGGAAAGGCCATCGATCATTGAATCTATCCTTGTTTTTCTCTGTACTGCTTCTCAAAATATTGAAGTCCCCTCCTATTAAGATTGGCAAAGGACTCTCCTGGCAAGCGCGAACCAACTCTGCTAGAAATGGTGATTTGAAATCGTCCTGAGCAGGGCCATACACTGCCATAAGAATCCACTTGAACTTATCTGATTTATTAGTTAGGTGGAATTTGATATAAAATTCACCGTCACAAATTAAAGACAGATCAAGCGAGGAAGTATTAATCCCAAGGAGGATGCCCCCTGATCGTCCCCTCGGCGGTAGACAATGCCAAACGAAATCTGAACCTCCCGAAAGTTGTGTCAGATTTGATTGTGACATATCCTTTTTGCCTGTTTCCATGATAGCAATGAAATCAAGTTTATGTTCTTTAACGGCTTCTGCTATGTACCGATATTTAGCCAAGTCAGACAGACCTCTGCAACCATATCAGAGGCATCAGCGCAGGAAAAACTCAACATGTTTGGGAACTTTAAGTACTTCCAAAATTGGTCCAGAGCTTCTAGATGCAATCTTACAGAAAATGGACAGTACATTCGAGTAGCCTGTTTGGGGTAGATTCTAGTTGCATATAAGATAACTAGTGCGACCATATCATTTATGCAAGCAAGAAGTCTCAAAAACTAAACGGCTTAATGCAAATCATTCATATTATGGAACAATAGTCCTTTCCAACTACAAAACTGACAGGACTTGAGACTTAGTTTTTCCTCTCTGGTACGTGAACTGAAGTTGATTCTGCAAAATTCTTGGTTGTTGTACTCCAAAGTACATAAGGAGATGATTACCACCGACAGGCCACTCCATATTGCTGATTTACACAAAATTCTTGATTGTAATAAAACTAAAATACTAGTACCTTTTGGAACCACGCTTGTTAAATTGGTTTTCTGAAACTTTAAATTTTAGACAAGGAAATGGGGGGATTTTTTAGGGGAAAAAAGTATGGAGGGATATCGTTGTGTATAAAGATGATAGAAAAATTAGTTCAAAAGTATGGCTGAGTTACTGAAAGAGTAAGAAATGAATTGCAGTTGCCGTTATTTCAGATCCCAGATCTAATTAATGAAGGCTGTGAGTTATGCTGTTAGTTTAATGAGTTAGCTAATACTACATTCATTCTAATTTAGATGCCTTTTTTAGCAAATTGGTTTTGGTTTGCAAAAACTTGTTGTTTTAGTTTTGCAAACAACTATTTCCTCCGAAACCCTCTATTAATTTCATATTGGTGGTAGTGTTAGATAGATGAATATGCAATTAATTAGGGTATCATATGTCAAAGAAAAAGCTCTTAATTCCGTAATAGTTCTATGTGCGTAGAGCTAAAATGCCATCTAAATCAAACCGGAAGCAACGGTCCTTTTTTTTTCTGGACGGCAAGCGGTAGTTGAAGTGAATGTAAACAGGCTACTCGAATGTACTGTCCATTTTCCTTTTCTTTTTTTTTCAGATTCTGCAACAGCGTCTGTTTTTTCCATTCTGAAATTCATAAACATTTTGCAAGATACACCAATAAGATAATGTAGGAATTTAGGAACAGATTTTTAATAATTGTGTTTCACTTAAGAATTACTTAAATAACCAATTGCATAATGTTACCTGCTGCTGCAGCTTGGATGTCATCACCGTGGGAATCCCTGGTATGGAGAGAGAGCTTTGTGCTACAGTTTCTGTGAACTGCATAGAAGTCCTCCACAGCCATGGAGATGCTGGTATACGCCATTTTGCCCACCAACGTATGCAGATCAAGGATCACTCCGACATTGAATGTGTATGTACCTGCTCCTCTTTCACTAGCATTTTGAGCTTCAGTGAAATTCAGGAAGAAGAGGCAAAAGATTACGATAGGTGCCTTCTCCATCCCTCCAAGATGTCTGTCTAAACAAACTTCGCACCCATGCACTGTTTTATAACACTGGTTGCGTGTCATTGACACTTGACAGCACCGAAATTATTCTCTATTTTTTTGGGCGAGGAAGCACCGAAATTATTCTGACTAAGTCAAGTTCAGTTCATTCCATGGTTCAAAATCCCGGCGGTTACCGGCCGGTAACCGCCGGTTACCGGTTTTACCGGTGGAGACCGGTAACCAAAAAACCGGCCGGTATGAATTTTTTGATTTTTCGAATTTTGGCCGGTTTTTTTTCGGTTTTCCGGTTACCGGCCGGTTTTTCCGGTTACCGGTTTCAAAATATCTCAAAATTCAAATTTTGGTTTTCAAATTGTGACCGGTTTTTTACCGGTTTTTCCGGTAACCGCCCGGTTACCGTTACCGGCCGCCGACCGGGATTTCTTCCGGTTCCGGTTTTTGGAACCTTGGTTCATTCACTCGTGAAGCTTCCCATCTGCTTATATATATGTTGTGAATGCTACTACTGGCTCTGTTCTTTTTAGCTTTGACTTATGGTTTATGACCGTGGTTTATGACTTTTAGGCTGTTAACGAGAAAGAGTATAGAGTAACAGAAACTCATGTGCGGTTTTGGCCGATATATACTATAATTAATTTGTAGGTTCTATTTTGAAAAGACATTTCGTTTGAAAACTAGTTACCGTAGAAAAACTGAAAAAGGGGTTTTAAAAAATTGAAAAGAAGAGACCCGCTCATGTTTATAGAATATAAATTCAATGCTTCTTGAAAATACCAGGCACACGGTCAAGGGCTACTCGTGAAAGTTCGAGGAAATTCTAGGTGGCAAATCCGAGGAGAATGAGCTGAAGAGATTCCAACCTCCAGCTAGTGAATCCTGTGTCCAAAAAACATAGAGCTGTGAGAGAAAGAAGTGGAGAGCTCGTGTGTGGCATACAATGAGACTTGGTCAGTTTGCTAGTATAGTAGTAGGTAAATTTTTTGCTTTTTAGTCCAAAATTTGAAAGTTTTTTACATATAGACCCCTAGAGAAAAGATTTGCAAAAATGGACCCTCATCACGGCGCCAAATCATATGGCGCCTATTATACATGTCACGGCGTCATATGCTTTTGCGCCGTTAATTGACACGTCGGAGCCAGGGTGGCACAGCACGGCGCCATGGTCTGTGGCGCCGTGATATATACCCTAGGCACTAACTATGATGGCGTCGTGCTTCGGGACTTAAGCCCGAGCACGGCCCCCGGCCCGCCAGCTCCCCCCGCACTGTGCTATGTTCAAACAGTAAACCGCCGCAAGCTCCCCTCTATTCCCCCTCCAAATCCTCTCAAATCCACCGATTTTTCTCACGGTTTTGCTTCCAAATCGAACAAGTAAGGTGAACTCTCTCCCCTCCCTTGATTTTTTGCAATAGATATGGATTATTTGAGCTACATTTCGTGGGGGAATATTTGAAACCCTAGATGAAATTAGTTCAATTTGGATCGGTTTTAGGTTAGATTTGCAATAGAAATGCGTAATGTAAGAGTAGTATTGTGTATAGAATCGTTTTGAGAGTTTGATTTGAGTGGGATTGATGAATATTTACAAATTTGAGTAAGATTGATGTCGGAGAATAGATGCATTTATCGTTTCTTGGTGAGACTTATATCATTTTGTTGCCCTCATTATCAATAAGCTACCAGTGAAAACCATTCATAAAGGTTCTATAGATTCCCTTTCAATTTTTTGTTTGGTTCATATTGACATATATCTTATAATTAGTTATGAGTATATCCAAAGTGATCAAAGATTATATCAAGTTCATTTAGATGGTATATCAGATTTGAGCATAACCACATCGAGAGTATAAGGTATTTTTCATATATACATTTTTCATATACACTAATATGAGCATCACATTGGGGAGAAGGGTAAATGGGACACCGGGGATAGAGAAACGGAGATGGAGGGTAAATGGGACACTAAATATGTTTTATAAATTTCTTATTTGAATATTTCTTAAACATTGAATTCTAAAATTTATCACAGGATGGCGAGATACCGGCTGCTAGACGAGTTCTACGAGAGGGAGCACCGCGGCAGGCTCACGGAGGACGGCCAGGTATGTGTGTGGTCGAAATGAACATGTGTTCAACTTGATGGTCATGCAGCTAACTTTTATAGTAATTTTTAGGACATATCTATACTTCGTCCTCGAACCCATGATGGGGTCCAGTTGATGAGATACGACAACCGCTATACCCCACTGCTGCGTCGTGCTAGGCTTCACACGGTCGCTAACCTAATACGGCGGGGCATGCCGGTTTTCAACCCCGCAACTTTGACCGCACTTGTCGACAGGTGCATTTTCTCTATCGAGTCTATTTGTTTTCGCTTCTATATTCTTACGTACGTAACTAATTCTTTTCACCTTGTACTATTAACAGGTGGAGGCCAGAGACACACACGTTCCACCTACCCTGTGGGGAGATGACCGTCACGCTGCAGGACGTGGCGATGATACTTGGACTTCCCATCAGGGGACAGCCGGTGGTCGGCCCGGCGGTGTCTGAGGGCTGGAGGGCACGTGTGGAGGCCTTCCTGGGCACGCCATTGCCTCCTGTCCCAGATAATGCCAGGCGAGGCCGCGTCTCGGGGGTCCACCTTAGATGGTTGCGGACTACCTTTGGTGAATGCCCTGATGCCGCGGACGACGCCACGGTGACCTTCCACTGCCGCGCCTGGGTCTTGCACATGTTCGGGGCAGTGCTGTTCCCGGACGCCACGGGGGATGCTGCTTCGTGGATGTACATCCACTGCCTCCAGGACTGGGGAGACGCTGGACAGTTCAGCTGGGGCTCGGCGGTCCTCGCGTTCCTCGCGTTCCTCTACTGCCAGCTCTGCGAGGCCTGCAGACGCAAGGCGCCCACGTCGACGCTCGGTGGCTGCGTCTTCCTCCTGCAGGTGTGGTAATGCATTTATTTTTCCTACAGTTCTTTGTTTTCGTACATGGCTAATCGTGTGTTTGCCTCTATGTTCGCTTGGTAGGTGTGGATGTGGACACGCATTCCTGTTGGACGCTCTCGAGTGTGCCAGGCGCAGCCTTGGCGTCCACAGGGTGTGGATGACCTCGGCCCCACAGTGGCGTACCTGTGGGATAGCGTCTCAGCCCCGTTCGCGACCACAGAGCGGGCATACGTGGATTTCAGCAACGAGCTGGACACCTTGTCTCCCACGATGGTAAGTAATTGGTACTGCATTTATTTTTTTCTACAGTTCTTGGTTTTTGTACATGGCTAATCGTGTGTTCGCTTACTAGGTGTCCTGGGAGCCTTACTCCGAGCCACAGGTTGTAGCGCTACCGCTCAGCACCATGTGCCGCAGGGACTCCCATATTTGGAGGATGAGGTGTCCGCTGATCTGCTTCTATGCCGAGGAGATTCACCTCCCCCACAGAGTTGCGCGGCAGTTCGGCCTCGTGCAGTTCTTCCCCCCAGAGGGGATGTCGACTTCTGTTGAGTTGCACAAGTAAGTAACAATTTAAAATTCTTTTGGTTCGTACTAACAACTATTGTTGACATCTGCTATATGTACAGGTTCGACAGGGTCCGCCAACGAAAGGTGACGGACTTCGCTCATTACCACCGAGACTACATCCAGTGGTGGAGGAGGATGGAGGACAACTGCGAGCCGGATAGTACCCCCCACAGCAACGCCAGCTTCCGGGATTACTTGTCCTGGTACCACACTGCCACCCGCTACAGGCTGAGGCAGCAGTGGACCGATGTCGACTACGCGGACCTCGCTTCGTCCGAGGACGAGGACACCGCGTACGACAAGCGTGCGAGGGAGGGCACAGTGGTCGAGGCCGCTCCGATTCTTGATGAGTGGTACGGAATGCATGATATTTACACTTACTTTGGTTCAATACGTTTATCTCGCACTTACTTATGTTTCCTTATTTCTTTAGGGGACTTCTCTCCAAACCTCGGTGCGGGACATCGACGAGGCTCTCAGCCACCTAGTTGGACAGCGAGAGCCGCAGCCTAAGGGACCTCCTGCAGGTACGAAGATAGTTTGTTAAGTTAGATCCATTCAGCATGTATACAATTGTGACATATCATTACTTGCAGAGACTTCGACGTCGCCTCAGTCGGGCGGCAGGTCGGTGTGGTTGCCGCGCACGCACGGACGTCGCACCACCGGCGGCCTCCCAGCGCTCGGGTGCCGCTGCAGCCTCGTCGTCACACGTCGGCACGCGCCAGTCCACGAGGGGCTCGTCACGCACTCCGACTTTTAGTCAGGGCGATGATGACGACGACGACGACGAGGCGGAGCAGGGTGACGACGTCGAGGAGGAGCAGGGTGACGACGTCGACGAGGAGCAGGGTGACGACATCGACGAGGAGCACGAGGACGAGGAGGCATCTACCCACGACGAGATTGGGATGTCGCAGATGCCTGACGCACCGTCTACTCAGGCTTCGCAGCGGCCTCGTCGTTTGGCTCATCCCCCGAGCATGTATACTCCATGGAGTGATGCTCTAGCCAAGGGCAAGGGGAAGGCCAAGAGGCAGTGATGTTTTCAGACTTTTTCTATAGACATGTCATATTTTCAGACTTATGTGATATTTTGAGACTTTTGTATATTTACGTGGTATTTTGAGACTTATTGATAACGATGTTGTTATTTAGGTTTTCAGATGTTTCATGTGTGAATGTATGTGTGTATGTCTGTGTATGTGCATATGTTTTACAGAAAAATTTGCTGTTTTTTTTGTCAGGTGTAGCTTACACGGCGCCATATCCTTTGGCGCCGAGATGTGTATATACGGCGCCCAACTGTTTAGCGCCTCTTTTGGCGCCAAACAGTTGGGCGCCGTATATACACATCTCGGCGCCAAAGGATATGGCGCCGTGTAAGCTACGTACGGCGCTTGCATGTTTGGCGCCGACATAGATGGTCTTGCAGCAAGGCACGGCGACCACGTTCGACTGGCTAAGTCAGTACACGGCGCCACTGCCTTCAGCGTCGTATGTGCATATCACGGCGCTGTGTGCCTTGGCGTCGTTCTATGCCACCGTGGCTCCGACGTGTCAATACACGGCGCTAAAGCATATGGCGCCGTGACATGTACCTTGGGCGCCATGTGCTTTGGCGCCGAGAGATGGGTCCATTTTTGCAAATCGTTTCTCCAGGGGTCCATATGTAAAAAACTTTCAAATTTTGGGCTAAAAAGCAAAAATTTTACTAGTAGTAGTATTGTGTATAGTATAGTAAGATCATAAGCTACCGCGCTCTCCGAGATTGAGGGCTCTGGCTTCACCACCACGTTGACTGTATTATTTATGCTCCTCAAATTAGTCAATGGCCTCCAATTAGTCAATGGCCATGTTATGTGCAGTAAGAAGTAAGAATTAAGAAATGGATATGTTTATTCTCATGACGAAACGCGTGTGAGATTCCTGGGAATCGAAGAATGAGATTGCCGATAAACTCGACATTATATTTTTTAGGTCACAAAGCTCTCTTATCGTGAGGACTAAGTTCGACATTACAATACATGCTACTTGTGGAACTGAAGAAATCCTATTAGGCCAGTCTGAGAACCCCCCATTTATTCGAGCTATTTTTAACATACCCATCAGCTCAGGGGTAAATTTGGGCTCTATGGCTTCTGGCTTTTAGAAGTCAAAACCTTTTATTTAGGCTTAAGCTTTTAACTTTTAACTTCTAGCTTCTTAATTTCGTCTTTTTATTTTTTTGGCTTTTCTTTTTTCTCTTATCCCTTTGCATTTTCCTGATGATATAATTTTTCCCCTTTTTTAAATTTAATTATGCTAAAAAAAGCTAGTATCAACTATAACGCAAAAAACCCTAAACAATGCCAAATAAGCTATAAGATTGGGCTTATAAACCAAAATGAGCACCCCTAACATGGTTTTTTCTTTTTCTTTGTATTATCTGTGAAGATATAAATATATTTTTTATTATTCTTATTTTTTATTTTTAATTGGATACTTAAAAAAACTAACAGCTGGACCTAAGCACTTTGGAACAGGCCTTGACGTGGTTAAACCGCAGTTGACTACTCTTCTTTTGGACTTAACCCGCTGCACCCGGCCCATTCTAGTACGCACAACGCGCCTCTCTTTTCGGCGAAATGCCATGTAGCGAGTTTGAGCCCAATAACTCCACGAGAAACAGCCGTCTCCCGCCCATTCCCCCACGTCCCAGCCCACACCGACCGTCCAAAATGGCACCGCCGGCCACCTCCCCTCACCCTCAGCCTCCGACGCGCCGCCGCCGGAGGAGGGAAGCCGCTTCCGAGGGAGGGGTGGTGGCGGCGCGCTTGTCTCCCGACGGCTAGCGACAGGATGCACGCAGCTGTTGTGAGGGAGGGGGCTCGCTCTCCTCGTTGTCCGTGGGAGCCTGGGTGGTGATCGATGTGAGCGTAGGGGAAAATGTTTCTTTAGTCTTTACGAGAATTTACCTGCGCCGCAACGTTGTCCATTGGTGAAGCCACTATGTTTTTACGCCTGATCAATGTGGGCATTGGTTCAGGTTGAGGTACAGACGAGCAGTGTGCAGTGTTCATGGTTAAAGCTGCAAGGAAGGGGAGTGATGCTTTTGGAATCCCTAGGGAAGGGACACAGGGCCTGTTCGGCAGGCAACAAGCCGATCGGCTTTTCGCAGCCGCTACAGTATCTAACTTTTAAACGGAGTATTTTCTAAAGACGGGGTCTACAAGTTAAACGTAGTACACGTTAAAAGCCCAACATCTGTACCAGCCAAAATCGCAAGTAAGTATCGATCTCTCCGTAATCTGTACCATAAACAGCTAAAATTCAAAAATTTCAGTCAAAAAACATAAGCCGTAGCAAAAAAAATACCCCCACACCGCACAGATGCCAAAATACCCCCACACTGCACAGATGCCAAATTGCCGGTCAGATAGTGTACTCTCCAGTTGTGAGAGGAACCGAATCCTCTGACGTTGCGTAAGGCAACGTCAGAGTGCAGTTGCAATCTGAACCGCCCGATGAGAAATGAACAGCTCATATCTGATTTTTGCCACAGTAATTTTTACTGTAGCTACAGTAATTTTTACTGTAGCAAACTAAATCTGAGCCGTTCGTTTTTCATCGGACGGTTCAGATTTTGCAACTGCACTCTGACGTTGCCTTAGGCAACGTCAGAGGACCCATTTCGTTGTGAGAGAGCTCTGGGGTGGCCTAAGCTGCCACTTCTTCATTAATCTGGGCTGAAATTTGAACCAACCTTTTGCTTTACACCAGTGATCACCACATGCTCTGGACAAGTTTGTTCTTATGCTTGTTTCTCTGTCAGTGGTATGGCAGTTAAGCAGATAAGTAGTAGATGATGAATTTCATTTGCAAATTGAGTAATTTATTTATATTTATTTTGGCAGTTCCTTGGATTACACTAGTAGATGGTTGATTTACACTTAAAACCTGACCATTGAAATTATGTAATTAGCTTACTGTTGGACTGCTGGTGAACTGACATGCAGGCATGAACATCAGCATATGTACGCATGCGAATACACAAAAAAAATGACCAGGCGTGTTCTGGAAACATGGAAACCTGAATTAGGCTGACTTATCATGGCGCTACAAACCGTTGCTTGGTGTTCCGTGAGGTGAAAAATCTGGACTTGTTTGGACTTCTGAACACGGGCTTGCGAGTTCTATGGATATTTCTCTCTCTTGTTGGCCGGTGTAATCTGAATCATTTGGCACAGTCAACTGCATATTCTGGGCCTGGTTGGAATCTGTTGTCCTTTCTTGATTTCGTTCATTCATATGCTCTGCTCCATATCCTCTCTGAATCTGATCACGACCTATGCTGTTCCTTATCTTGTGCGTATTTTTGTAGAGAAACATCATCAGGGCTATTAAAAGGGCAGACGTTGAAGCAACTCCTGTGACTAGAAAGAGTCCTGAAAAGCTTTTGAAGTTTAGACTGCTCGAGCTGATGATGTTACCGTCGTTCTGACAGGCATTTTGGTCTCCAATCCATTTCTTTTCTATGCGAATGATAGCATCTCCCTCTGTTATGCTGAGGATTGCCCTTGAAAAGTCGTGGACCAGAGGGGATTGCTTGGGGAATGCCTATGCAAGAAGTACAAGATTTTCAATAATGGATATTCATTTTTTTAAAAAAAAGTGAACATTCTGAGATCCTTCGTAAACATCCAAGAAAAATATATGGGCATGTTCGGCACATGAGAAGCCGGGTGGCTTTTGACTTTTGCTACAGTACACAACTTTCAAACGAAGTATTTTCTTAAGACGGGATCTACAAGTTAAACGTAGTATATGTTAAAAGCCCAACATCTGTACGAGCCAAAATCACAAGTGAGTATCAGTCTCTCCGTAATCTGTACCGTAAACAGCCAAAATTCAAAAATTTCAACCAAAAGCCATAAACCGCAACCAAAAAGAACAGGCCCAATGTAAGATACATAAATTGCATGGTACATGCTGCAGTTTCCAGTTTTTGCAAACATGTGCCTGTGGTTTCAAGAATTTATTTGGAACAAGACGTGGTTTCAAGGTTTGGTTGGTAGAAATTGATATGACATTTGTTCTAATTTCTGTGAGACTAGACATGTTCTATACAAATTATTAACACATCATTAGGGGCAATATCTATTTAAAAAACCAGATCAGTTAAAAACATGGAAATCATCCAGATAAATTTTATAAAATATCATTAGAAAATTCTCCAAAAAGGTGGCGGTATGTGTTAAGACTTAAGAGTGATCTACCATCATGTAAAATTCCAGGTTAAAATTTGAACGACATTAGAAGGAACAGAAATTACAGTGAATGGTAACCTTTTGCCTTTCCTTTTAATAAAATAAATGTATTGTTTGCTGTTGTTTCTCCTTTTTTTTCGTTCTCCTTGTGTCGATCAAATTAGGAAATGAAAATTTGTATTGGTGATATATCACTCCACTGCCTATACTTTTCGGGTAATTTGGTGTTTTTTCAATAATTTTTATTCTAGAACCAAATATATGATTTTCACTACATATGCTCCTACTCCAATACACCTATGTTTAAAAAGATAGAACCTCCACGCCCCTATTCAGTTTGTATTAGCAAGAAATGTGAGATATCACAAGCTGATGCAAGTCACAAGTATCAAGTATGTGCACCTTACAACATTGGCCAGTAGTGTTTGTTACTATAAGTTGCCTATGATAACAAAGAAGTACAAGAGGCAGTATGACTAATAGTAGTTACATAGTGCTAGTTGTGGTAAATGGTTGTGCAGAATGATGAGTTCCATAAATGGCATAGCCTTGTCAGAGCGCACTGGATTGCTATCATCTTGGGTCTTAGCAGTTAGCACTATACATTGGTCTTGTAGCAACTTTGTTAATGTGTGTCTCTATTCCAAATGTGCTCTATGTTTTGATAAGTACCATCCTTTGGTGTTTGGTTGCTATTTTCTCAAGTCTGAGCAGTTTTTTAGTATATATTTCCTAGTTTTTTTTAATCTTTTTATACTTTAGAGGTATATAATGTACAAAACGTATCTGGTGTAGATAACTTACAAAGCCAAAACCTTCAGACTTGTAAATTGGTCCGACCATTGTGTACCCTTTGCAATGCTTTGCAAGGAATATTTTTATGTATGGAACTTCATGTATGACGGCAGCAATACCACCATTTTTGCTCCCTTTATAGAGTGCATCAGCAAAATCATCTGGATTATTGTATACCCTGAGCTTTCTTCTGTCAAAACCAAGTTCTTCTAAGAGATCCCCCAGATAAGAACCATTACGATACCCTACATATTCTCCTTTCCTAAGGAGTTCATGAACATCAGTTACTGTGGGTTGAAGCTGTTGCACAGTGAGTATTGATGATAAATTGGCTGTATAACTTGATGTAATCACGAGAAGTACAAAGACCCATACAATGACTACCAATCTAGACAAAATACTGTCCACCCTCTCCCCTGCAAAATGATGAACAACCATCTATCAGCTCCTTATTATGACAGTATGCTTCATGTATATACTAAGACAAATTAAACAATTATGCAAATGAATTTTATGGTAGAAGAATGCAGTTGGAGAATATATTGTTTATTATCGATTCCTTCTCTCTCTACTTTTAATGGTATGCAGTTCAGGTTTGTTTCCCTTCTCCAAACAAGAATTTGTCATTAAGAAATTCTTTAAACATCTGGTTAAAGAATCTATTATATGTGGTGAATGCACTATTTCGTATGCAAAATGATAAAATCTAAAATCATCACTCACTATCTGCAAAGAAGGAGAAATATATCGCTATCCCAAGCTGGCGGAAAAATGAACCAGTCAGTTCAGCATTATTGATTCGTCGCTCCAATAGCCAGATGACAATCCCTGTGTAGATGAAGAACGCGATGCTTCCAAACCACAAGTCAGTAGTCAACGGCTTCAAGAAAACCCATGTATTCTTATTCATGTCAGCCTTGACTGGCACAATCATTGCTACCCCAGATTCAGTATAAGGAAGTGTAAAGTCAACATAGTAAGTTCTATTGTACCTGATGGTTATATCCCCAATTGCTGCATCATATACCTGCAAGCATGCCATTTAGTGTTGTATAAGTGTGATGCCAAGTTTCTTTTACTCAATTATCAGAATGCTACTTCTTAAGCTCCGCACACACTGACAATTATGACGGCTTGTGGAAAGCACAGCAAACAATTGCACCTGTTACATCAATCAATTCTATCCTAACCTGAAAAAGAAACACTAGTACTGTCATCTAGGGAAAAACTTATTGCCGAGATTTTGCCGAATACCATTGGTTATCGGTGGGGTCTGATAAAAATTCAAACCAGGCAAAATATTTCAGATTTATCTAATTTTCAACAAATATAAAGGAAATTTGTAATTTTTTCAACCTTTTCATTTTACATCTGAAAAATTCAAAATTCAATCCAAAATTTTTGTCCAAAAAAATCCGGTATTCCCTGTTGTCGTCTATGCTTTGAGCATACGAATAATAGATTTGTACCTTAACTAGTAGACTCATACAATTAGTAGCAAACCCTCAGTCCAAATTAAGTATTGTTTAGCTGTATGCACATAGAACAAGGAGGGAGTTAATGCCTTAGTTTTCACATAGTTCTCCCCTATTAATTGTATACCCATCTATCTAATATTAGTACCAATCAGCATGTAGTAGGAGTATTTGGTGGAAAAAGTTGCCTAGAAAAAGCAAAAGAGTAGTATCTTGAAACCAAAACAATATCACTAAAACATCATCTAAATTGTACCGGTGGGAGTAGATGCACACAAGTTTGAAAAAACATTTCACCTGAAATAGTAAATTTATTAAAAGATTTTGTTAAAATTCTCAAGAGAGCATACCCAATTTCTGCAACTTAAATCATATTGACAAAGTGAGAACCAAAATTCCTTACCCCAAGATGAACTTGGTAGACAAAATCATTATAGCTCCCAGAGTTTACTCCTTGTGAATTATCAAATGCTACATATTCGTAAGGGATTGCGTATGGGAGTCGCTTTAACACCTCTTCAAATAGATCAATTGCATACCCGGTGGCCGTTGTTGCATTGGTGACAGGATCCCTTTCCACCTTCATAAGCTCAGGATATCCAGTTGTCCGTACACCTACTCGGAGCTTCTTTCCATTAGTAGGAATTTGCCATCCTTTAGGCACTACATATACTTCTCCTGGCCAAATGACTGGATTGAGATCAGGCACAGAGTTTAGATATGTTGTTTTTGATCCATTTTGATTCAAATGCCTGAAGATTCCATTCTTTGCTGTCCAAAAACCTATTTCTTTTGACTCTCTTCCAGCCAGGGTTGAAAAAACCGGCGGTTACCGGCCGGTAACCGCCGGTAACCGGATATACCGGTCGCAACCGGGATTTAAAATACCGGCCGGAAATTTTTGAATTGAAGATTTGAATTTTTGACTTGCTAATGCAGTGGGTATATTAGTTTGGGTATTGTTTTTGATATATTAGGTTGATTAGCTATTGTTGGAAGTAAAAAAAGGGTGAATTATTGTGATAGGCAGTTAGTAGTGGTGTTGGCAAACATGTTGGGTCCATTGTGCTGGAAAGGGCATTGGATACTTGTCTTTGAGAGTGTTTTGCAGCACTTTAGCACTAAAGAAAGGGCAACAACAGTTGGCACATTAGATTGGGAGAAGAAATCAGCATCCTGGGGAGAAGGGACTAGCTGTAGCACGCGAGAGAGAAGTCAAGTAGTTGCAGCAAAATGGTAGAGGAGAAGAGGAGATATGGCAATTTACAAGGTTTTGTTATATGTCGAAACATCTCAATTACTTTTGGTCTCATAGTTACAACAAAATATTTCAATTTAGGGCAACAAAAGTGAAGCTTTTGGGGTAGTTTCATGTAGTTTGATGGAGCTTTTTTACAATGGATTAGTTTGATGTAGTGGAGCTCCAATTTAGGGCAACAAAATACTTCAATTTAGGGTTGAGAAATTGGATCCAAATATTTAGCCCAACCCTCCTCATTCCACCGGTTTTACCGGTTTTTTCACCGGTAAAACCGGTTCCCGCCCGGTAACCGGACCGGTTACCGGTCCGCTCCCGCCCCGCAAAAAAAATGCATTTGATGAAATTTGACCGGTTGCAAATCCGGTTTTACCGGTTACCGGGCGGTAACCGGCCGGTAACCGGTACCGCCCGGCGGCCGGGATTTGTCCCGGTTCCGGTTTTTTCATCCCTGCTTCCAGCAACATTAATTATCTGGAATATGGAAAACTGCAGCTGCCTGTTTCTAAGGTCAAAATCACCACTTAGACCTCTGAACTTATTCTGTAAGATTGCATCTAGGAGTTTTGGACCAATTGCAGAAATACCCAAAGTTCCAAGGCATGTTGAGTTCTTTCTCTCTCGCTGCTTCTGAAATATGGCATTGCTCATGTTAACCTTTTCTGCTGCTTGTGCCAAGGCCCAAATAGTATCATAACCCCTGAGCACGAAACTGCTTAGTTGCGATGGTGGGTCATTCGGGTTGTCTTGTTTGAACCTCTTGTTCCATCTTGTAGTGAAATCGTCAAGTTCCTTTGATTCAGGCACATAGAACCTCACACCCAATGCACCATTCACTGCCTCAAGAATAGAAGGGCTTAACGAGTCAACAATATTTGCCATCCCATCTGTCAAAATCCACGCATAGGTTTCACTCATCATTCCTAACTCCTTGGCCTTCGCGAAGAGAATGGAGCCAATAGTTGATGACATATGTACAATGTAGACCCTTGTTTGCATTGTCATTAGCTTGTAGAGTTCGTGCTCAACTTGGTCACTATTTGCTGATTCAGAGATCGCACTGCGATATGGCATAGAAGCTCCGAACTCTTGGAGGGCATCAACCAGGTATGGTATGATGCCCCTACCATAGTCTGTATCCTCATAGATGGGCACCACTTCCCTCCAGCCATATGCCTTAATGAGAGCGGCAATGCACTTCACTTGAGCAGAATCGCTAAGTGTTGCACGCAAAAAATATGGCACATTGGCAGATGAAAGAGTGGGATTCGTTGCTGTGAAGGAGATAACCGGGACTTGACTGTTGTTCCCAAGATCAGACACAAAAGTAGCCTCTGAAGATTTTTGTGGACCAATGATGGCTTGTACATAGTAATTCTCCAGCAGGTCAACAGCTGTGTAATTGAATTAAGAGAAAAATTATCAACAGCTGTGTAATTGAATTAAGAGAAAAATTAACTTGAAGAACGTCTGTGTAGACTCTGGTTGCAGCTAAGATATGTACTGCAAGTAGAAATGTTATGCAACCAGTGATGTTACAACTTACAATGACTACTTTATCCATGTACAGATCTGCTGAGTTGTCGTTTATGCATGGCGGCCGCTTCATGGTGGACGAGAAGCGAAACCGAGCGCATCAAAATGACGAGGAAGGGAGGTGCTCGGGTACGAGTTTATTGGACGGAAGCTCACCGAAGGCAATGGACGGCGGCGGCGAGGTTGGCCGGAGGCGGAGAAAAAGAAGTGGCCGATTCGCGTAGATCCTAGGAAATAAATCCAATTAATCTCTGTTGAAACATGATTTGGTAGTGGAACACACTTTGACGCGAGCGGAATTCAGAGAAGCTCATCGGATTGCGAGATAGAGCTGGTGTGCGGGAGCTCGGCGTCGGGCGTGGTCGGGGCGCAAGGAGCGACGGCGTGGCGGAGGGTCGCGGGTGGAGGCAAGGGCGGTGCCACACCTCGGCAGGGAAGACTTTGGGTAAATTCAATTTAGTCTGGGTAATATTTTTATGGTCTAGTTTAAATAATCTAGATCATTTTACCACTGAGACTGAGTCATAACTAAATTCTGGCTCCCCCACTAGATGGAGGTGGTGGCGTGGTGAGCAGCAAGGTCAAGGGGTGGATGCCCAGTCCGGAGTGAAAAAGATACCGCAAGCTCGATCTTTTTCAATAAAATTATCATGTAATAAATCAATAAAACCTAAAGGTATTTCATATTCCCCTTCTAACTTACCTACTAGTGTACCGGTATGAATATGATCTCCCTCAGACATACGCGATGCTTTAGCTAATACACGAAAATGAATACCATGATTTTTCTGTGTATCAATGACTGCATGCATTGCCCGGATTTTGGCTAATACATTGTCTATATATCAATACACGGAAATGTGTGTTGCTAGGAGATATGGACTGCCAACATGGCAAAACCGGGTGGCACGATGGCCATGTGGGCAAAATCACTCTCAAAACTGGCCTCAGGGGCTAAAGTCATCCAGCATTAGAGATTCATCGGGTTAAGTAGACCAGATAAAAGTTTAGAGGTTAAACACACAAACGCGATACTTCAGGTGAGTGAAATTGACTCTTTCCTTAATATTATGATTATAGTCTGCAATACAATAACGTTTGCATATGATTTCGGCTCATCACAGAAGCCCAAATTTAACAGTTGTTTCCTGTGTTTGATAGTTTTCATTCAATGTAAAATTTAACAACGATTCACAAATTGTAAAATGTACCTTCTGATGCAGCTTGGACATCGTCTCCATTGGAATCCCTGATGTGGAGCACTAGCTTTGTTGAATAGTTTGTGTGGACTGCACAGAAATCTTCCATGGCCATCAAAATGCTGGTGCGTGCCATTTTGCCCACCAAAGACTGCAGATTGAGGATCACTCCAACATTCAGTAAACCTGCTCCACTTTCGGTAACATTGTGAGCAACACTGAGATCGAGGAACAACAAGAAGAAGGTGATCCTAGCTGCTGTGTCCATGCCTTGAGCTGTTCTGAGTTCTACAGAATGTATGGCGCGAATGCAGTCTTATAGCACTGATTTTCATCCTTCGTTGCAGCAAAGGAAATAATAACGGCTATCATTGCTATAATGCCATTATTCTGACGGGGTCAAATTACATTTCGGTTCGGTCAGCTCTGAACTATAATGTCAAGCTTCCATTCTGACTTTCTTTTTCTTCTGAAAGAAGCTTTATAAGTATAAATCGGATGGTGCCTGCATTGTGAAGTGATGTCTCTGGAAATTCAAGGAAATTCCCAGTGACAAGCCCAAGAAGAATGAGCTGGACAGATTCCTCCATCCGGAGAATCGTTGGTAAATGGGATTGTGAGAAAGAAAGTCAAGGAACCCGCATTGGGCATGGGCGAGGCTTGTACTCTTCCTCTATGCTTGTGTGTATACTACGATTTTTATTTGTAAAAACTATGCGCTCTCCTAGGCGTTGGCTTTGTCACTTCAGTTAGCCAGTTCCTCTCTCCAAAAAAAAAACGGTAACAAGTTAGCCAATGGCCGTTGACGTATTGTTATGTGCACTAAGGTTTTTTTGGTTTTTGATAAACATCCCTTTTCTTCGTAAAAATCAGCCAAATTTTTTGCTATGTGTGCAATATATTGCGTCCATATTTGTAACATTTTTTACCCATGTATGCAACATTTCTCTTATGTATACAATATTTCTTAGCTATAAAATATTGTATACATAGGAAAAATATTACATGTATATTAAAATGTTGTATACATGGGTGAAAATATTGTAAACATGGGTGAAAAATGTTACATACATGGTAAAAAAATCTGGCTGATTTTTATTAAGAAAACATCTGGATGATTGCTAGACATAACCATTTATTTATATCTATTCTCTTTAAAAAAAAGTGTGAGATTCCTGCAGCTTGAAGAATTATATTGCTAGAAATAACTTCCTGTTACCATAATGTATGGACACGGAAGCACTGAGCATATTGTGGGACATTCTTGTAAGCGCTAGCCAACGGGTGACTTGGGGAACTGAAGATTCTGTTGGAGATGTTGATAGCTGAAGCCTGGAAGTTTCGTTGCATACCTATATTTATCCATTAAATTGATGTGGCTGAGGTAGCTTGTCGGTCGCAGGACGTTAGTCCTTACAATTATCAGGGGAAATTGTCCAAGGTCATAGGTAGTGTTTATATATACAAGAGGTTACAGCTTACAAGTTTGACTCACATAAAAGGTTGGATCTGGGATAGGTACTGTTTATATATACAAGAGGTTACAGCTTACAAGTTTGACTCACATAAAAGGTTAGATCTGGGTTCAGGGCTGACTATGGATTTTTAGAGAAGTCCATTGCTCAATGTTCTAAAAAAAATAGATCCTTTGTATTATCATAACTTTGAGCTAAACGCAACAAGATTGTCTCTTTGATTTTCTGTTGCTAGTTTCGGGGAAATTATCACAACACTCTCTCCCCCTTCCTCTGAAATTTTCAGCAACTAGTATGTGCAAGATACATAATTGAATGAAGTGCCCAATTTTGAAATACTGCAAAAGAGAATAACTGATATTACACTTAATGATAAAAAGCATGCTCAAATGTTCATTTCGTTATTTTCCAACGCAAATAAGAGTACTTTGTAGTTCATGGTGCCCTTCAATTTTCACTTCGGTTAGGAGCAAGGGCGCCATTTCCACTGCCTCTCTTCTCCGTCAGCAGGTTCTTCGTCAGGTTCTGCTTCTGTTGATGGTGGTGGATTACCATATACGCGAAGAACAAATTGGCTATTCGCATCAATAGGCCAAGTAATACTTTCAAAGTCCAGGTTTTCGGCTCTTTTCGCACTGTAATGGCTAAAAATACACAATAACTACTGTTAGCCTTTTTAGCGTAATTAAATTTAAAAAAATAAAAAAGTTATATCACCACGGACAATACAAAAGAATAAGAAAAAAGGCAAAAAGGCTAAAAACCCCAAAAATCTAAAAAGACAAAATTAAGAAGTAAGAAGCAGAAACTCGTTGGAGTAGATCCATGGTGTTCGTTTGGCTGTTGCAGTCTACCTAGTCCTGAGGCTCTGTTCGTATTGGTTTTTACTTCTGGTTTCTGCTTAGAAAAGCTAAAAGCCAATACGAACATCGAGCTTCTTGAAGCGGCTTTTCCACTTCTCTCGCTACCGTCTCGCTCCGAGGATAAAGCATGGGGTCACAGGTGCATCACACACTTCACTCCTCTCGCTTCTATCACACAAATGCATTTCTTTCTCACTTGACGAGGATATAATAATCATCAAATTATTATGTCATTATATTCTTTGAGTATACCTCTTATTGATAAGAGAGAGGTTTTACAGGGTAGTCGTAAGTACTTCTATGACCACTTCTCAGTCGTAAGTCATTATACGACTACATAGTCATAAGTCTTTGTACGACCATATAGTCATAAGTCTTTCTATGATCACATAGTCGTAAGTTGTCCTGCGACCACCTCATGGTTGTGGGCCTTCTTATGACTAGTCTGTCTCCAACTGACTTATCTAATATGACTTACTACATCGTGGGTCTGTCTGACAAGACAATTGAAACATGTGCTTATTCTTAATAACTGCACATGATCTCTCTTTGACAACAGCCGCCGCACGATGAATGGGCCATCACGTCTATCTGACAATAACTCCCATTGGATGGTTATCACCCGAAGCGATAAGGCGTCTTTTGGCGTAGGACAACGGTTGCCGCTTCATTAACTATATAAAGGTTAACGTCGGAGAGAAGAAGGGGAAAGAGCAGATTGGATGCAGTCCAAGCTAGACATAGTGCAAGGCATTTCGCATTACTCTCTCGGTTGTAATCAATTCTCTGAGCAATAACCACACAAGAAGTAGGGTTGTTATTCTCTCATGAGAAGGCCCGAACCTATATAAAAAACCATGTGTCTCTCCTCTGCGTGATCATAGTTCAGGTCTTCAAGTGTTTTTCCCTGAATCCAAGAAATCATACAAAAGATCCGTATTAGAACACCGATAGTTGGCATCGTCTGTGGGGATAATTCTTCTAAGACTTCGGTAATTTACTTGTCGGCAAGTTCTCTTCCATCTGATGTCCTCATGGCAGGAGAGTGGAATGAGGAGAATTGGTTTGACCTGGCCGACTACGTAGATCTTGACACAGATGCCTGCTACGACTATGAGCAAACAATGCTTGCTTTCGACGGTGAGGCTATATCTAGAGATCCATCCTGAAACCTCGGAGACCACACCGTGGGAAAAGTTGAGGAGGGATCCACATCCTCCACAACAGTACGCCCAACAGAGGAACTAGTTTCTCCAAATGGCAAGGGTCAATCCGACCACAAATAGGACTCGCAACACGACAATGGGCATGTCCTCAAGTGTTCGAGTCCCCCAGTGACTGCTTGATCAGGCTCGGCGAGTCCTGGAATTTGTCATTCTGGGAATCTATCAACATCTGGTGGTCGTAACTCTCCAGTTGTCCCCGCAGAGAGTGTGGGTAGGCTCCCAGCAAGTTTGTCCATACTCTCGTAGGGTTCAACTCTGATCGGAGATGGTTATAACCCAGAGTTCCTCCTTTTGGAGAGGCCTATTCTGTGTCGTGAGGCTCTGTCATTTGACGACTCTTCAAGTCAGGAGGCGTCTGACGCGAGTGGAGATCCTATTCGGGAGGTCTTCACCCTTCCCGTAGATTATGATCACTCTTTTGGAGAAAGGCTTGAGGATGCTCCCCGCTAATCACACACTACCACCCCTCGTGAGGATGGTGAGGAGACCTCTAGTGATGAACCAGATCAGTTCTCTAATGAGCTGGGAAGAATCCTAGAAACAATCACTCTCCTTTAAGGTGGCCTCAACCAGCCTCGAACATTGAGGATCCTGAGATCATTCGAAGGAGACAACTGGTTGTCCAGAGGTCTTTGCCTAGGCATGCCCAGTACTAGTCTGAAGTGTCTCAAACACTTCAAAGCATCAACGACTTGCTCAAGAACTTGACTCAAGAGCTTGCTCGAGTGCCAGGTTACGACCACTTCACCGAAGGGATCGCGCGAAGACTCTGCAGTGTGAGGGCCAGATTTGAGCAGCATCGCCGACATAACTCCATGAGTCAAACAGGTACGACCACGTATAATCATTCGCAGAACTCACCGGTGGGGCTCGACATGATGACAGGTCACGTTGGTCTCCTAACCACTACTCTAGCCAGAGGAAAGTTCCTCGAACGACTCCGGATCGACGAGTTTAATGAGGAGGTGATAGATCACCACTTCAAGCGAGGAATTTGTAGCAGCAGATGGAATAGAAGGAATACTACATGCGTATGGACGAGGCCTACTACAGGTTGGGTCCATCAACTACCGAGCATCATTTAGTACGATTGTTTGGTGAAGTCAATCACCCTTTCCTGCAAATGAGGCGTCATGAACTCGTTACTGGATGTTGGGCATTCACTCCTGAACTCCGAGCAGTGCACTAGCCACTGTGGTTTTGCCAGTAAACATGGAGAAATTTGATGGGTTCTAAAATCCCATTGAGTTCCTTCAGATTTACACGACCGTGGTTTGAGTGGCAGGAGGAGGCAAGCATGTCATGGCAAATTATCTTTTGATAGTGCTCGAGGGATCTGCTTAGTTATGGTTGCTTAATCAACCATTCGAGTCGATTCACTAGTGGCAACACCTCTGCGATCTTCTGTTGGTCAACTTCCAAGGCACGTACAATGTGATGGGTTCCAAAATCCCATCGAGTTCCTTCAGATATACACGACCGTGGTTTGAGCGGCAGGAGGAGGCAAGCACATCATGGCTAATTATCTTTCGATGGTGCTCGAGGGATCTGCTTAGTCATGGTTTCTCAATCAACCATTCGAGTCGATCCACTAGTGGCAACACCACTACGTCTTCTGTTGGCCAACTTCCAAGGCACGTACAACTGCCCTGGGAAAGAAGACGACCTGCACCGGATGCGGCAAAGCAACAACGAGACCCTATGACAATTTATCAGACGCTTTAATCAGGTTCGGAATTCAATATGAAATATGCAGATAAATGTGAACGATTAATATGGAATTTGCAACTCCTATATAACAAAAGAGATATTCTTAGGCCCCTCAATATGGTTGGATTAACAAAGTGCATGGCTACATTGAATGTGGTTGAGGAGTCAATCACAAACTAAGTAATCCAATGCAGATTCGAGTGAATGGTCAAGCTATCATAGGATAGCACGTTTCTTGCCTTGAGATCAATCTGGTACATAAGCACTATATAGGTTCATCTGATATAATCTTTATATATATTTAGGGGTCGCAATGTCCTGCTAGGGACCACTACTGACTTATGGATCGAAAAGGATTTTTTAGGGCATGGCCGAATATACATGAATCTACAAGGTCGCACACTTAATGGATTGAAATGATAAGATCTAGATGATAGACTTCGAGTGGGATACGATCTATACTCATATTGGATAAGGATTCGGTCAGAGGCTCTCTGAGTGGGATACGATCTCTACTTATTAGGTAAGGATTTAGTCAGAGGCTCTCTAAGTTGGATACGATATGTAATCGTATCAAATAAGCATCCAATTGAAGGCTATATATTAAGAGAATCACGGAGCTGAGGATGGTATCCTGAGGCACACCCATCGAAATCCTAACCACTACCTCTTAAAACCCTTGCCGTGCAACACCGAGCGAGCTACATTAAACCGGCCGCTTCAACTCTACTTCCGTTGTACTGCATGTCTAGTGGTAATGATCTATGATCTCTTATTCGTATAGTTTCTTAATTTACGTGGTAGAAAATTTTAATCTACGCTAGTGCAGCCTAGCTATATCCTAACAAATTGAGGATTTGCCACTCTATTTGTTGATATTTTAGGATTTACCACCCTACTGTCTCACATGTCAATTAGAAATGGAGTCCAAATCCTGAAGAGTCAACGATCGAAGGGGCAAAACCTCAAAATTTCCGAGATGGACGTGCTCCCTGTCTAGCACGCAAGTTCACTAATTCAAATTTATTGCCATATCATAAAGAGAACTTCATGGAACCACAAGACCTGAATATCAAATTTATGGCATACAATTTCTCTAAAATAGTTCAAAAAATTAAAACATATATAGACACAAGAAGTGGAAATCCGTTATCAACAAATATTCTTTGTATTCTTAACAAAAAGTTTCCACGCATATTGTCTGGATAGGAATTAATCAATCCCCATCCCTATCCCCAATAAAGAACACTTATTTCCCCTAAAAGTTACCATTCAAGGCCTATTCTACATATCAATATGATCGTAGGCATGATGTATATTTGTCAAACCACAACATTTTTTGTCGTATCCTGTCATAGAGTTGTCACTACTACAAAAAAAAAGGTTTATATTATACGCTTCATCACAGACGATTCATTGAGACCATCAGTGTTAAATGAAATCACAGACGGTTTAGGTTTAGAGACTGTTTGTGTTGCTGCTAGCGCTAAAAACTATCTGTAAAGAGATAATATCACAGACAATTCATGGTGACCACCATCTGTGAAGTATCACATACGGTTCTTACCAAGAACCGTCTATGATATTTAGCAATATCATAAATGATTTTTTATTTAAACTGTATGTGATAGTTCACAGACGATTTGTGTTACAACCCGTCTGTAATAATGAAGTTATCACAGACGGTTTGTATTAAAAACTGTTTGTGATATATTTCCAGCCTTGCAATCCTCTAAAATTTCATAATCTCTTGTCTGAGGTCGAATAGAATTCCGTTCTGATATACCTTTAGTAAAACGGACATAACTTTTACTCGTCATTCTTGTACTTGTTGGAAAGCTAACAACGAGCTCGATCAAAAAAAAATGACCAGCTTGCACCCGTTGCCCTCTAAGACCCTCAAAATCGGCCATCTTTAGTCTTAAATTTGCGTCACAAATTTTTTGTTTCTATTTTTACCAAAATTTTCGATCTTTCGTTCGGAATTTGGGGTTCGACTCAACTGCAAAGTTGTAGATCTCATCTAAACCTTTCAAATGTGCATATATAAGCCATATAGAACTTTGCTATTTTATCATTTGAGACTAGTTGTTTACATTACACCGGTATATACATATGTTATCTTCGATAATTATGTATCACAGACGGTTTGTGGTTCAAACCGCCTATGATAATTGTGTATCCCTGATCGCTGGGTCCGTTGATCTTCCCTAACCCAATCCCAGCCAATAGAAACCCACCAACCTCCACCCCACAGATTGTAGCTCCACCTCTTTATCTCTGCGCCCATTCCGCCAAAAATTTTCCCACTCCCGCCTCCCTCTCCCCTATACATACTCATGCAAATCCATCCTCTACCAAGTGTCTGTAATGCAAAAGTATCACAGATGGTTGGTATAAACCGTCTGTGATACTCGTCCATTATAGACGGTTGGTAGCTAGAACCGTCTATGATGTATGAGTATTACAGATGGTATTTGGTTCGAGTCGTCTATGATAGTGTTCTTTACATACGGTTCTAGTTATAAACCGTCTGTGTTGTATTTATCACAGACAGCTCACAAACTGTCTGTGATAACTTCCTATTATCACCAACCCATAAATTCAGACGGTTCAGAAAATCGTCTGTGATGACAGTTCCAAACTGTCCGTGATGACCCTTTTTGTAGTAGTGTGTAGGCCTCATTTCTTTTCAGCTTATGGTTTCACCTGAATAAATAAATGGGGCGGCTTCTCTACCGTTGTGTCGAAGCGGTTTATCATAACATCCTTTTCAAAACAGCTTATTGGTTTATCGGTGTTCGATTTATTCGCATAAGTATTTGTGCTAAGGTCAAAAGCAATCAACCACAGTTATAAGTTATAAGCCGCAGCCGAAAAGAACACACCCGTACTCCAACCTAGAACTGGTTATGTCTCTAAACTCAGCAGTCAACACCAGGCGAAAGAGCAGATGACAAGAACAGTGCAAAAGTGCTTATCTGATATATCGTGCATCAGGTGCTTACATGCTTATTAATTTATTTATATTCCAATGAACTAGGTCCTGTGCACAATCTTTTTGGGCTAAACATACAACACATGAAAGGAGGCACGGTGTTGAAGTCATGATTGATTAACAGTTCAACCTAAATGTAGACATCTTTTGTACCGTTTCTGTGATTCTATCTTTTTGAAGTATACAGATGTAGATTAGTTTGTAAATTATAATGCCTGCGTACCGACAGATGAGAATACGGGGATGTTGAGTGTGAATTTCCTTTCTACACTTATGTAGGCTGTGTTAATCATTGGAAGCTCTCGATCAGACTTTTATTAGCATTTTAGTTCCTCGTCAAATTTTCAGTTCCATTTGCTTACTTTGTACGTTCATCCTGCAATTGCACAGGTTTGCGCCAAATCTCACAGATCATATTCGGTTTTGGTGCTTGTAATTCAGCTCAAACAACACAGGTAATGCATTTTGTATGCGAAATGCATCTATTAAGGAAACCTGGTAACACAGCTCAGTGTATGACATGGATAGGTTGCCGGACATATCAACAGGCACATACTCGTAAGGGACAGCATATGGCATCTCCTGCATGACAGCTTTAAATATGTCGATGCAATATCCGGTTATGCCAAGCTTTCCAGTGATGGCATCTTTGTTTAGATTGACAAATGGGTTGGAGAAAGGCATTAGTGGCACATCAAATCTGCAACTTCTTTCCAACAACTGTCCACTCCCAAGTCCCAACCTCTGGGGCACTGTTTGCAAATATACCTTAGAGACAATTATAGGTTGAGTTCTTTTTCACTTATGATTTATTACTTATGATTTATACTACAGTAACTAGTTTTTAAATGGTACTTTTTCAAAACGAGATCAACAGAAATATTGTAATAAAAAGTGTACTGCATTTAGTTGTACCGGCCAAAACCGCATGCAACTATTTTCTTCTACGTACTGCCTCTCGCAAACATCCAGAATTTAAAAATTTAAGCCATAAGCTACAGCCTAGAAGAACCTACCCATAGAAATAATTATATTTCATGATGTTCATAATTTATTGGATAATATGTTATCTTGTTTTTTGAATAATATTGTCGATATTTATTAACAAGTATATGACTTGATTGTAAAACTCTTTATTTCTGCGATGATTATTCTTAAACGATTTCTAGTCGGAAACATATGAGGAGACATATGAATAGATTAGCATATGTATTGGCTGGTGAGCATGTTTCATAGGTCATAGATATGAAAATATCAAACCAATAATATAGTCACATGTTAGCGAACATGGGGTTGGATCGACCTACCATGAGACACTGCGTGAACGTTGCATTCTTACATATCATCATTAGTCTCATTTACAATGCATATACTGTGTCCTTAGACTTAAGGTCGTCGCACGTACTCGAGATGCATAATGGCTAACTTAGGAGTTGCTAAACACTCCTCCATAATTGGAAAGTTATAAATGTAGCTTTTGGGTTTTGTTATGGTTCATGCATCGAGAAATGATCGATCAAGATAGGAAATGCTATCTGCTCTCGCATGGTGCAATAGGATGATCCACAACTTGTAACGATCAAGAGGAACTGAAGGAAGAAACATGCAGCTAGTATGACTACTACTGCACCAACACGCTACATCGACTCTACTTCCGCTACAAGTCTACGCGTCTAGTGGTAATTCCGTTATCTATTACTAGCGAAGGTTACTTATTTACGCGGTAAATTTTTAAAATTGTGCTAGCATAGCCTGTTGATTTGTGATCCAAATTCTACACATCAATAAGGCCAACTTCTGGACGGAGCGTAGCGGAGGCCCGTTTGGGAGATTGAATTAGAGTTGTAATCCCCGGCGTTGTAACCTCACCCCGATATAGTGAAGATTGTTGCTGGCTGGCGCCCGTGGTTTTTTCCCTCTCGCATTGAGAGGGTTTTCCACGTTAAATCTCGTGTCTCTCTGCGATTGATCTTGTTTACTTCATCGTTCCTCCGCCGTCGCGTGTAACATAGCCTACTCGTGTCGCAACACACTGCTGAACCACCAGGCCAAATCACTGTATTCAGTCCAACAGTAGCACTTAGACCAGAAGAGGTGCTTAGGTACTTACTTAGGCCAAACTTTGGAGTCCAGAGACGAGCACTTTGATAGGAATTGCCAATTATACTGACTATCTCAAAGGCAAATGGCTGCCGCTGCCCGTCAAGTAGAGCAAAGTCACCTGATATACCCTGGAACCTGGTGGTTCGGATAGCATCAGCAAGCTTCGGCCCTTCTTGTGACACACCAAGCATACTCGGATCATTTGAGCTGTTGCTGTTCTGTGGAAATGGTATTTCGAAGCCAAGCGTAAAGGGTTCAGCCGTCCTTAAGGCCATGGCAATAGCCCATGCTGTGTCATATGCCCATAAATGGAACACATTTGGATTTGCTGGGTCAGGTGCGCCTGGGTTGTCTTGTCGGTACCGTGAAACAAATCGAGCAGGGAAGTCGAGGAGCTTGTCCGATTGCCAATGCCAATTATGAACCTCGCCTGTGTTGACGTCTTTGGCCCAATGATGGCTGCCACTTTGAAGTTCTTCAGCAGGTCTATCGCTGCAATATGAGAGAAAAATAGAAAGTGGGAAGGTGTTAAGCATGCCTTGGTAAATCATCCAGCTCTAGCACAAGGAAAGTGAGTAACAACATAAATTTTGCCATGTACGCAATTGTGCTAATGGGCTGGGATTTCGAATTCGCCAACTCACCCATAGCGCTGTATATAACGAGCTTGGTCCTAACAATCTGATGAACTGTATTTCAATGGTCTCACTTTTTCTCCTTGTAACCATCATTTCAGTGACTGAAGAGCTTGGTTTGAATCGGTGTTCACCAAGTGGATCGGGACTGTTACACTTTTTGGATCCTGGCCGCATGCCTAGGTCCAACCGGGTACCACAGGTTTAAATAGGCTGAACACAACTAAACCTACGGAGCAACAACATTATAAGTGGTATTTGACCTTCTCCCCCCAAAAGACTTCCAATGGGTGGGAGCTCCCTCACACTTATAAGTTGTGATTGCTCCTCTCCCACAATCCATGTGGGACTATTCCTAACAATCTCCCCCTCACACATGGATTGGACACTTCTGCAACCATGAGGTCTAAGGAGATGTTAGGCACCTGGGCTCTTATACCAATTGTTACACTTTTTGGATCCTGGCCGCATGTCTAGGTCCAACCGGGTGCCACAGGTTTAAATGGGCTGAACACAACTAAACCCACGGAGCAACAACATTATAAGTGGTATTTGGCCTTCTTCCCCCCCCCCCCCAAAAGACTAGTCCAATGGGAGGGGGCTCCCTCACACTTATAAGTTGTGTTTGCTCTTCTCCCACAATCCATATGGGACTATTTCTAACCGTGACAATGTGATATCAGAGCCATCGATTCGTGGAATTTCGAGCAAAGAGTTGGTGTGGGCGACTCATGGTGGTAGTAACTGTGATCAACGTTCGAATCCGTACAATGGTGGTGTCCATGGAGAAGGCACCCGCCATCTGTTCGACGAAACACTGAGCCATCAGGAGGTCGCCATGGGAGGTGTTCTTCTCATCGCCATCAGCCATGCGCTCTATCCATTGACCGAAGAGGTGTTGCACTAGGTCCCCCGCACACCGAGGTCGACTCTGAGGTTTGGCCGCAGCCGAGCGCTGGGTCAACATTGGTCTACACGGCGACTGGGTCCAGTCTGGACTCCACAACACCACTACCCACTGTGGTGTTGGACGCTAGTGGTGACATTGCTAAAAGCATCGACGTCCTCGACGACGGCTACCTTATCGTCAACGCCAAAACCATCAGCTCACTTGTCCTCAACTCCAATGCCTTGGTTTGTGTTCTTCCAAGTTATATCACCGCCAATGTGTCCCAAGCTATTTTTGCTTCCACGGGTCAGGGGACGAGCTTGCGTGTGCACATCTCTACTATTTGCCAACTGATCACAAGGTGTTCAAGGAAATGTCCGACAAAGGTACGGTGGTGATGTGGCCACCATTGATGGCGTGGGGTGAGCACCAACCATGGCCTCCATCGCGTACAGGTGCAACTGTATTCGTGTTGGATGTGAATTTGTTGGAGCAGTAGATTGAGTTGAAACCATGGCCATCTTTTAATAGCTATCAAGCCGAAGTGCAGTGGATGCCCTCATGGACAACTCCTCTAGAATATGTGATGACACTTGCTGTCATGTGGTATTTCAGTCGTGTGTTGTTTTTTATTGAAGAATTCTGGAAGGGCTCAAGATCTATGCAATTGATTGGCAGAAGGGGAAAGGATTTTTCACTATGAGTAGAATGTCATTGTCTGGCCTAATCTTTCATTTGATAGTGATCAACTCTTATGTACAATTTCAATGGTTGTTCCAGTGCGTAGTGTGGTAGCAGGGGTGATTCAGATTGTTGAAATGAGGTCTTCTTGATTCCTCATCCAGATGTTGACAGACTATTTTCATGTCCTAGTGTATTTATGTGAGAAAAGAGTAACAAGGTCAAGATCTAAACTTCACGTCAACTGGATTCACCTTCAAACCATTACTTCCATGAAGAGTACAGCTAAAGGATTGAGACAATATCTTAATTTGGGTGCATGTCAACACCATTTTGATACCGAGTGACTTCAAATTAGGCCATGTTCAGTCAAACCTACAAGGGCTATTGACATCAATCATTATCACATCAAGGAGTGTATTTCTACCCTACATGCCTTTGGCAATGTTCTGATGGTCCCTACTGTGGCTCAGGTGTGACCTTCCACATACTATTGCATCACTTCAAGGAACAAAGGATTTCATGAGCTACTGGATCATGTTGAATTGCAAATGATGGCTATAGTAGGCATACACAGCTCTTAGTTTCTCACAAGGAGCTTTTGGTTTGCCGATGTTATCAACGGTTTGGATACTTTTTGTAGCAGTTATTTGTGGGTGGCTAGCATATTAAGTTCCAAGTTCATTTCTAGGACAATAGTAGAGAAATGGCTGAACTTTTTAAGATACACCTTGATGTTGAGGACACCAGCAGTGAAAAGATTTCTTACTCCCATGATGAGCAAGTATGGTTTCACATGTGTGTACAAGCTAAAGGCTCAAGCTAGTGGTTGGCACGCAAAGGAATTGTTGCAAGTGCCTTGGGATCCAGGTGGCTGTGAGTTTCTTGATGATTTCACTACAACGGCTTGGGGGTCAAGATGCATTTCAAGGAGGGAGCGACTGGCTATGGGTTGGGTCCTAGGCCTTGGTCATGTAGGTTGTCTTGGTCAATGGCCCAATGTGGAGATGTATAGTACAAGAGGGCATCGACAACATCAACATAACGCATCGAAAAACAGAACGTGTGTTCACCTCGACTGTCCTCTCCCCATTGCTAATCTTCCCCCAAACACTAGTTCTATAACTCCCAATCCCCTGCTTATTCCCAATCTATTGCTTCTTCCTAATACTTGTTTCCAATTCTCCTTCAATTTGTACCCCCAAATAATTTGTATTCGATTTTGGAGTTGATAATCGGTGTCCATCAAGTGGATTGTGACACGCCCCTTGGATCTGTTTGGTAATGTCCTCGTGTGGCCTGTCGCGTCGCGATGCCCACATTATAGGAGAAAGGCGGCAGTGTGGGTAGGGGATGAGAATTGAGGAGGGGGTAGATCTAGCGTACCGGGTTGGGCCAAACCTATCTGAGACTACTTGGGTCTACACAACATTTTGGGCTGGATTTGTACTATTCCTGTAAGATCGAATATTGCAATCAGAAGAGTGAATGATTGCCTCTACTTTTTGAAATATCTTAGTAGCCGATGAAGGTTTCAACTGCTCGATGCTCAGCTGCTTGCTAGATCACTCGGCTTTGATCTTTGACTAAATTGAACGTACTCAAAATCATCAACCCAGAAGCATAACCTCTCAATCACCTTTGCACGTAGTTATACGCTTTGATCCAACTACAAACACTAGCATTATTCGAGCAAACCAAGAACCAAATTGATTCAAGATGATGTTTTGGCTAGATTTTCGTGGATTTATAAAGTGCCCTTACAAGCACCCCTAAAAGCCCTAGCCAAAAACTAAAACTTCTCTTTTCTTTACCAAAAACTTTCACGTTAGCCCTTAGCCTCTCCCTATTTTTATAGGCTAACACTCCAAACCATGTTCACCACAAACATAGACACCTAACTCTATCCATCCTAAAAAACAAGAGACCAAAACCCTTTTAAACACCGGTTTTACTCAATCTCTAAACCTTCCCAGTTATGGACTCCTTCCACAACTCCTAACTCATCACGTGACGAGCCTCCAGGACCCTCCTGTATCTTCATCACACAACATCCATATCACGTGTTCTATCGCTTTCCAGAAATCAGCATTAGACCACTCATTACGACTGCTATGACCGCCATGCATAGGCCGACGCTAACTCATCGAGTACTCGAAAACACAAGTACTCGAGATTAACTATCGCTCCGCTCAGAACACTCAAAAATCACAAGTATTGTAGCACTCCCAGTCTACGACTACCAATCATCAACCAGTCACTATACAATCGACCACTAATCACCGAGTATCAACCAGGTACTGTGGCGCAAACTACCATTAATGAGTACTATAGCACTGACCACCGAGTAAAACCAGTCTGACCACCATGCATACGCCAGTCAGACCACTGGCCCATTAGACACGAATACTCAAGGTACTCGAAGATATCAAGAATTGAAGCACTCATACCAACCATAAAGTCTAGGAGTACTGACCATGAAGTTTGCGACAACCGATCATAAAGCCTAAGACAACCGACCACTAAATCTCAGACAATAGATCGCAAAGTCTACGACAACAGATCGTGAAACCTACGACTACGACAACAGTCAACGAAATCTACGACTACAACAACAGACTACGAAGCCTATAACTACCGACCAGCAAAGTCTACGACAATCGAGTACCGACCAGGTACTGTAGCTCCAACCACCGACTAGTTCATTCTCGCTTAAGATTGATTCACTGTAGCATATGACCAGTTTACTGTGCATACGACCGGTTTACTGATCATGATCGAAGCCGACCAATTACCTGCCGTGGTTGTTCTTGTTGGATATTGATCTAAGGCCAAAACGGCCAGAAAGGAAGGACGTGGGGAAATCCACGTCTCACTGATTTTCAGCGCCCTGATCGGGGGTGCCTTACCAAAATTATGGTTACGGTCCCCCGTAGCAACAGCGCAATATAAAGCAAGGGTTCCGGCCTCTCCCGATGAATAAACGTTCCCGTGAGAGTAAGAAACCCTAGACAAACCCTAACGCGATCCGATCTACTGCGCGCTGCTAGCCACGGGAAGGCCGTCTCCGTCGCCTCTGCAGGACTCCGCCGGCGACATCCGTACACCGGTGACTCTCCGGATCTTCACCGACTCGTCCTCACGCCTGCATCACGCAGGCACGGGTCTTCGCTCAATGGCGTTCATCGGCGACCCCATGGCGCCGTCGGAGCCGCCGCGCACCCGCCCAGCGCACCGCGCGCCGCCGTTATCCCACCGGTGGCGCTCGCCATGTGCGGGCCGCCGCCGCTAACGCCGCCTCGCGCGCGCGCTGCCAGTCGCGCCCCGCCGCCGCACCCGCTCCGGCTTTTTCGGGATGAGCCAGTGCGAATGGCTTAGGGTTAGGGTTGCGGGGGGAGTTTTAGTCTCTGTGGCCGTGCGTGTGAGCCGTTGGATCCGATCGAACGGCACGCATGAGTCGCAGGTTTATGGGCCACGAGTGCGCGTGCGCGTGGCAGACCTCGATTTATACTCAGTCCCGTACCCCTGGCTACGGCGAGTGCACACGCGAATGTGCGTCTTTTGTTTATACTCAGGCCCGTCACCTTTGGCTACGGCGAGTGCACACGCGAACATGCGACTTCGATTTATACTCAGTCCCGTACCCCTGGCTACGGCGAGTGCACACGCGAACGTGCGTCTTTTGTTTATACTCAGGCCCGTCACCTTTGGCTACGGCGAGTGCACACACGAACATGCGACTTCGATTTATACTCAGTCCCGTACCCCTGGCTACGGCGAGTGCACACGCGAACGTGCGTCTTTTGTTTATACTCAGGCCCGTCACCTTTGGCTACGGCGAGTGCACACGCGAACATGCGACTTCGATTTATACTCAGTCCCGTACCGCTGGCTACGGCGAGTGCACACGCGAACGCGCGTCTTTTGTTTATACTCAGACCCGTCACCTTTGGCTACGGCGAGTGCACACGCGAACGTGCGATTTCGATTTATACTCAATCCCGTACCCCTGGCTACGGCGAGTGCGCACGCGAACGTGCGACTTCGATTTATACTGCGGGAACGCGCGCGTTGGCTGAGCCTGCGCGCGCCTTCGCCGCGTACTTGCGCGTGATGAAGAAAGATTAGCGACAAACGGCGATCTTCATTACCTCCCCGTTTGCGCGGGTAAGCAATTACAAGGCGTGGATATACTAACCGTTTGCCCTTGGTGCGACCGAAGCCTCTAGTCGCTGGACATTTGCAGGGCCCGCCAAGGCGCCTCTGAATGGCCCCGCGGACCTCCGCGCTGTGACGCCAGCTCTAGGAGCGCCGGGCCATATCCTGGTCGCCTCGGACGGTGATGATGGCCCGGGGACCCGGGATCTTCATGCATAGATAGCCGTGATGTGGTACCGCGCCGAAGGAGTTGAGGATTGGGCGCCCTAATATGGCATTGTAGGGGTACGGAAGGTCGACCACGTCGAAGGTGGCATCTTCGGCCCGCACATTTTCATCTTGGCCGAAGGAGACTTGAAGACCTACTTGGCCCAGCGCCCGCAGGGGCTGTCCCCCGAAGCCCTGCAGTGGGATTCCCGAGGGCCCGAGGCGGCTTCGAGGGATCCCCATCTGGTCGAAGGCCGCCGCAAACAATACGTTCGCGGAGCTACCGCCGTCCACCAGGGCACGGCCCACGTCGCATCCCGCGATATTGACCCGGATGACCAGGGGGTCCTGATGAGGGAAGTCCACACCTTGGGCGTCGGCGGGTGTGAATGTAACTTCGTGCTGCGCCCAGTCCGGTGGTGCTTGCGCTGGGTATGCCGCCACATGATGCAGTCTTCGCGCATAGGCCTTTTGCTGCCGTGCTGAGGCGAATTCCAGCGTAGAGCCTCCGGATATGACGTTAATGATCCTGCGGTGGATTGCCTCCGGAGCCTGCAGCGACAGGAGGCCCTCCCGAGGCTGCTGTACGTGAGCTTGGATCCGTAAGGTGCCTTCCTGGGGTTGCATCCCTTGCGCCTGTACCTGCATGGGGGCCTCGTACGGGAATTGGACGTGGGCCACCGCAGGCGGGCGCGTCTCCGGGTTCATGTCCCTAGCGACGCTATCACGGAGCGCCGCGATGGAGGTGCAGGTGCGGGTATCATGATTGCCGCGGCCGTGGACTACACACCACAGTCTCTGGTGCTGGTCGTCGTAATCTCCCCGACCTTTATCGTCGCAGCCCCGGCCTCGGCGCCCCCGACCGCCTCGGCCCGCGGGAGCGCCCTCGTCGGAGCCGCCTTCAATGTCGAGGACGTATCGGTTTCACCTCGACCTCTGCTGGCCGCGCTTGGGCTGATCGGACGACTCCTTGTGCGAGGCGTCCCTGCGGTCGGGCGCATCCCTGGACGACTCCTGCTTACGTTTTCCCTTCGAAGAACCGTTCTTCGGCGGATCTTCGGCTTTTGCCGAGGCTCCGGTCTGGTTTGTGTCGGAGTCATCACCTTGCCTTCGCCGCGCGTCTTCTTCCGCCCTGGCATATTCCTCCATTTTGTCGAAGAGATTCGCCACTGTCTTGATTGGCTTTCGCGCATTGTACTCGGCCATCGGGCCCGGACGAAGGCCCTGTATGGCTGCATTAACGATGGTGGTTTCATTAACGTCTTTCACTTGGCCTCGAATCTTGGCGAAGCGTTTGAAGTAGTCCCGAAGCTTCTCCGAGGGTTTTTGTTTCACAGCAAAGAGTTGGCCCGCGTCGACTCGGTCGACGTAGTTTCCTTGGAAGTTGTTGTGGAGGCGGACGCGAAGCTGCTCCCACGCATAGATGGAGCCCGGCTCTATGGTGAAGAACCAAGAGAGCGCCACGCCTTGCAGCGCGAGGGGGAGTCCCTTCACCTTCGTGGTGTCGTCTCCGCCCGCGGCTTCGATCGCGGTTTCGTACACGCGCATGAACTCGCGGGGGTCTGTGTCGCCTCTGTACAAGTCGATGGCGCTAGGAAACTTGAAGTCTTCGGGCCATGCCGCCTGCTGTAACCCCGCCGAAAGCGGGGACTCCGGATCTACGCGCCGCAGCGGCACGCGGCTAGACGTGGGGGCGTCGCGACTGTCCGCCCTGTCCGGCGTGGGCTCGGGCGCGATTACTGGCGCGGTCTACTGGCTCCGAGCCTCTTGCATATCTCGGACGGCTCCGCGATGATCCCCTAGCTCCCGCTGGAACGCGCTGAGGGCCGCCAACAGGGTGCCTTCCACCGGCTGTGCGGGCGGGGTCGTCGGTACTCCTGACGGGCGGACCGGCGCGGGCACGACCGCGTCGCGAGGTCCCGAGCTGCCAATCGCCCCGTCGTGGCTACCTCAAACCGCCCGGTCCGCGCTACCGGCGAGGGTTGCGGCGGGGGCGGCGAGGTCGGCTGTCGTTGCGTCGGCGGGGTCGGTTGTCGCCGCACCAGCGCCGACGTCTTCGACCGCGGGGTTCGTCCCCGCAACGCCGGTGACGGGGTTGGTCGTCGCGGTGCCGGTGACGGGGTTGGTCGTCGCGGTGCCGGTGACGAGGTTGGTCGCCACCGCGCGAACGTCGACGTCTTCGGCCCCCGCGCCTGCGTCGCCACCCGCGCTCGCCGCTGCCGATGCCGAAGCCCTGGTACTCATACGACGCTCCGGCCCTGCCGCCTTCTTTCCCTTCGCCGCCGCTGACGAAGCTTTTTTCGGTGCCATCCTCCTTCTTCGGTCTTCAGGCTTGTCCTTGTCCTCCCCACGGACGGCGCCAACTGTTGTGGCTACAGGCCAAACAGAGAGAGAGATGGTAGTGGAGAGTGATGGAGATGAGTGTAAATGGCTCCCTCCTCCCCATAGCCGGTATTCCATATATATATACATGGGGAGTGCTTTTACAATTATGCCCTTACAGCTGGTCATCCCCTTCAGGGGTATTTGTGTCATTACACGTGGCCTATTCTGGGCCTTATAACTTCCTACCAGGCCTGCTGGGTTTAGGTAGGGGCCACCCCTACGACAGGAAGTTTACACTTATGACGACTTTTCAGCTCTTGGATCTGGACTACGCGTTCAGATTTGATGAGCCTGTCGCTCCTACTGAAGGGGAGGACAATTATGATGACAAAATGAAGGAATATAAAACTAATGCTGAAAAGTGGGAGCGGTCTAACCGTGTTTCACTTGCTGTGATGAAAAACTTCATCAGTGAGGCCATAAGGGGAGCAATCCCTGAAAAGAAAAGGGTAAAGGACTATTTGTCCTCCATCGAGGATCACTTTAAGGGGTCCTCTAAAGTTTATGCTACCACACTGATGCACAGGCTCATGAACACTAAGTACAATGGTACTGGAAATGTTCGTGAGCACATTATGACCATAATCAATATTGCTGCCAGACTTAAGACAATGGACATGGCAATTTCTGATGGTTTTGTTGTCCATTACATTTTGATGTCTCTTCCTAAGCAATTTGAAGCTTTCAAGGTGAATTATAACACCATTAAGGACAAGTGGACCATGAGCGAGTTGATCGCTAATGTTTCACAGGAGGAAGAGAGGCTCAAAGCTGAGGGGGCTACTGATTCGCCAAGAAAGGTACTTATGAAATTACTTTTGTTGATGAAGTATTTTATGCTGATTTTCCTATAAATTCTTGGTGGATTGATTCTGGTGCTTCTGTGCACGTTACGAATTCCTTGCAGGGATTCCATATGTTGAGAAGTCTCAGAGGGGAAAGAAGCCTAAGAGTGGCTAATGGGATGGAAGCCGAAATTCAAGCTATTGGATCAGTTTTTTTAGTTTTGAATAATGGTTTTGTAATGAAACTTAATGATGTTCTTTATGTTCCCTCGATGAGAAGAAACTTAATTTCCATTTCATTATTAGATAATGATGGATATTCTTGTAATTTTGGACACGGAAAGTGTCTGATTTATTTTAATAATGATAATGTTGGTTGTGCCATCCGACACGACAAGCTTTATATGTTATCCCTACAAGATTCTCCTATATCCATGAATGTATGTGATGTGAATAAAAAGCGCAAGCGAATTGATGAGATTTCGTCGAAATTGTGGCACTGTCGTTTGGGCCACATTTCGAGGGGGAGAATTGAACGTCTCATTAAAGATGAAATTCTCCACCCTTTAGACTTTAATGATTCGGATGATCATTGCCTCGATTGTATCAAAGGCAAGCATGTAAAGCAAATAAAGAAAGGTGCTACTCGAAGCACAGGGATTTTGGAATTAATTCATACTGACATATGTGGTCCTTTCCCTGTGACATCAGTGGATGGTTATGATTCTTTCATTACATTCACTGATGATTACTCACGTTATGGCTATATCTATCCTATTAAAGAGAGATCCGAAGCACTTGATAAATTTAAGATATTTAAGGCTGAAGTTGAAAATCAGCACAATCTAAAGATTAAAGTAGTGCGCTCGGATCGTGGGGGAGAGTATTATGGGCGACACGCAACTTATGGGCAGATTCCTGGTCCTTTTGTCAGGTTTCTACAAGAAAATGGTATAGTCGCCCAGTACTCAATGCCTGGTGATCCCAGCAAAATGGAGTAGCGGAAAGAAGAAACCGCACACTTATGGACATGGTTCGAAGTATGTTGAGTTACTCCACTTTACCTGTAAAGTTATGGATGGAAGCATTAAAGACCGCTGCACATATACTCAATCGGGTTCCCAGTAAATCAGTGCCTAAAACACCTTAGGAATTATGGACTGGGAGAAAACCAAGTTTGAACTATCTCCATGTGTGGGGTTGTGCAGCTGAAGCTAAAGTATTTAACCCACAAATTGGGAAATTAGATCCCAAGACTGTGAGTTGCCATTTTATTGGCTACCCTGATAGGTCTAGAGGGTACCGATTCTATTGTCCAGATCGTACCACAAAATTTGTAGAGACAAGGCACGCTGTGTTCTTGGAAAATGATGGCATCAGTGGGGACTTGGAGCCCAGGAAAATTGATCTTGAGGAGAAGCGAATTTATGTTGCTTCACCGTTAATCCGACAGACTGATTTTCCTGTGCCCCAAGTGGTTGTGCCCATAGTTGATCCTGTAGTTGCAACTCCTGTTGCATCTCCAGTTAATTCTGTGGCTATTCCTTCTGTTGAGGGCTCTGAAAATACAAGTGCAATACCTAATGCTGAGCCTTCACAGCCCTCTGTGACAATTAATGAACAACCTGATGAGCCTACTAATGAACCTGTCAGGAGATCACAACGAGTGAGGAGATCTGCTATCCCAAGTGATTATGAGGTTTACTTGAATGAGGATAATCTTGGGAAGGCAGATGATCCTAGCTCTTATAAGGAAGCTATGAAGAGTAAGGATTCATCTAGGTGGCTAGATGCTATGAAAGATGAAATTAAGTCTATGGGCGATAATGGTGTATGGGACTTAATAGAAATTCCTAATGGAGCCAAAACAATGGGCTGCAAATGGGTCTACAAAACCAAATGTGACTCCAAAGGGAATATTGAAAGGTTTAAGGCGAGACTTGTGGCAAAAGGATTTACACAGAGAGAAGGCGTTGACTATAATGAAACCATTTCGCCTGTCTCAACCAAAGATTCATTCAGAATCGTAATGGCGCTCACAGCACATTTTGATTTAGAGTTGCACCAAATGGACGTTAAAACTGCATTCCTGAATGGAGACTTGTATGAGGACGTTTACATGACACAACCGGAAGGTTTTGTTGTGGAAGGCGAGGAACATTTGGGATACAAGCTAAGGAAATCCATATATGGCCTGAAGCAAGCTTCTAGGCAATGGTACCTTAAGTTTGATGAAGTCATAAGGAAATTTGGATTTTAGGAGAATGATGTTGATAATTGTACATATGTTAAGTTCAGGGGGGGTAATTACACCTTCTTAATTCTTTATGTGGACGATATATTATTGGCCAGCAGCAGTGTGGACATGCTGCGGGAAACTAAAAGATTTCTCTCGTCCAATTTTGACATGAAGGATCTCGGTGAAGTATCTTATGTTCTTGGTATTGAAATTCACCGAGATAGGTCGAAAGGAACATTAGGTTTATCACAAAAGGCATACATTGACAGAGTACTAAAGAGATACAATATGCATAAATGCTCTGCCTCGCCTGCTCCTATTGTTAAGGGCGATAAGTTTGGGAAATTTCAATGCCCAAAGAATGGCTATGAATCTGATCAGATGAAGGCTATAACTTACGCTTCTGCTGTCGAAAGTATTATGTATGCTCAAGTATGTACGCGCCCTGATTTAGTTTTTGTTACCGGGATGCTTGGCAGATATCAGTCAAATCCAGGACCAGACCACTGGAAAGCTGTTAAGAAAGTCCTGCGCTATATGCAAGGCACTAAAGGTCACATGCTCACATACAGAAAATGCGATAACCTTGAGGTTGTCGACTATTCTGATGCTGATTTTGCGGGGTGTAAAGACACTAAGAAGTCCACATCAGGTTACATTTTCACCCTCGCAGGAGCAGCAATATCATGGAAAAGTGTAAAGCAAACACTTACTGCATCGTCGACAATGCAGGCTGAATTTGTGGCATGTTATGAGGCTACCGGGCAATCTGTATGGCTTAAGAATTTTATCCCGGGATTGAGAGTGGTAGACAGCATTTCTAGACCACTCGTTTTGTACTGCGATAATCAACCCGCAGTTTTCTATTCGAGTAACAACAAGTCGAGTGCAGCTGCCAAGCACATTGACATAAAGTATCATGTTGTGAAAGATAAAGTCCAGGATCAAACAATTAAGGTTGAGCATATTGGAACTAAATTTATGCTTGCGGATCCGCTCACAAAAGACTTACCACCCAATAATTTTCGTGATCATGTTGCCGGCATGGATTTATTGGAAAGCCTGTGATCCTGGAATAAGAGGACCATATATAGTAACCAACTCCCATGAAGTATTATGTTATCCGATCGATATAGAATGAAGCACTATGAGTACTGTTGTCCAGCGGTATCTAATTGACTGTTGTGACGCATTATTTTGGTGTGAAGTTTTATTGAGAGAGGGCTTATGACGTTTAGCCTTACAATCAAGGGGGAGAATGTTGGATATTGATCTAAGGCCAAAATGGCCAGAAAAGGAAGGACGTGGGGAAATCCACGTCTCACTGATTTTCAGCGCCCTGATCGGGGGTGCCTTACCAAAATTATGGTTACGGTCCCCCGTAGCAACAGCGCAATATAAAGCAAAGGTTCCGGCCTCTCCCGATGAATAAACGTTCCCGTGAGAGTAAGAAACCCTAGACAAACCCTAACGCGATCCGATCTACTGCGCGCTGCTAGCCACGGGAAGGTCGTCTCTGCAGGACTCCGCCGGCGACATCCGTACACCGGTGACTCTCCGGATCTTCACCGACTCGTCCTCACGCCTGCATCACGCATGCACGGGTCTTCGCTCAATGGCGTTCATCGGCGACCGTAAGTCTCCCGATCTAATGAACTCTAGGTGTTCTAGTGCTCTAGACTAGTGGCTTTATGTGATGACATGCATAAGGTTTAGGCCCTTACAGTTATGACGTGGTCGAAATGCCGTGGTCGATTTGTCGTGGTTGGCACCTACCGACCAAACCTGCTATCCTGAATACTCCAGCAACAAAAGTGTATCGATCAAAACTTTCACAAATACAAAATCCAATAAAACTCAAATATCAATTATGCATCATTACTAAATACACAATCATCACATGGTCTAGCAGTTCCACTCGTCCAAATCCAGGGGCGGAGAGAAGGGGGGCGGGCAGGGGCCTGCCCCCCCCCCCCCCCCCATGGTCCACCAAATGCATTAATAGGACCCCTTAATCACCCTTCATCACAGTCAATTAGTCAATTAGGCCCCTGCATTTCTAACACAAAATGATGGCTGGGAACCACTTCTTGAGGAGGTGAAAGCCTTTTGTGACAAGCACGAGATTGAGATTTCGGATTTAAATCGCAAGTAAGTTATTATCTTACCTTTAGTTTTTTAATATGAGCACAAATACATATTTTTTTTATTCTTATGGTACATATCTAACTTGTTTAACTACATGTCGCAATTTGTAAGTGTGTGGATGTGACCAAATCTTGGAACAAAAATGATAATACCACCACTCTTCATCATTATAAAATAGATGTGTTTAATGTTGCGGTCGACCAACAATTGATTGAGTTAGAAGATCGATTCAGTTCTCAAGCAACAGAGATTCTATCACTTTGTGCCTCACTAGATCCAAGAAAAGATGGCTTTGACATTTCAAAGATAAGTACTCTGGTGGAAAAGTACTATCCCGCTGATTTTTCAAGTCAAGATCAAGCTCAATTGGAGTGTCAACTACCACATTTTCAACTTGATGTATGCAACCATCTAGAGCTAAGTACATTGCCATCACTTGCTGATCTAACAAAGGGACTAGTGAGATTAGGTAAAAATTCTATTTATCCAATGGTCGATAGATTGCTAAGATTAGTCATAACTCTTCCAGTATCAACAGCGACCACTGAGAGAGTCTTTTCAGTATGCTAGACGTATGCTACATTATTTTGCCATATGTGTTATGATTGAATTTATATGACAATATATATGCGTATGTTTAATTATATATGTGTATGTCTAATTTTACCGACACACGGCGCCCAGGACCTATGACGCCGGCGTCTTGGCGGGTCGGCCTCCCCTTTGTCTGGATCCTGGCTCCGCCCCTGTCCAAATCTCCTCCAGTTCAGAGCTTATGAAACGACGGATTTATGTGCATCCATTACACAGCGACAAAATTTTGTGAAAGCTCTCGGGACCTTGGAGCGAGAGCAGCCACATGTTTTTTCGACAAAATTTTGTGAAAGCTCTCGGGACTTTGGAGCGAGAGCAGCCACATGTTTTTTCGCTAAACATATGCGTTTGCGTATACTCTGGCGGGAATGCATACATTCACACCCATAATTAAGTGTATGCACTCCCATAATTAAGCCACTGGCCCATCCTTAACCTCAAACAAACAAACTTAGAAACCTCACGTATATCTCACGGCGTTATACTAGCTGTAGCTGGATGTCGATTAACAAACAAAAATGTTTGCAGTACTAGAAGTTATTGAACACCATAATAGTTCATGCTCATACATAAATATATTTTTCCCTCCTTATTTGCACGAAATTAGGGAATGCCAAGTCAATACCGGCTGAAGCAGCGGTGATCTCGGCGTCGCCGCAGTCCATGACATGCAGCGCTATCCTCGTGGGGATGGGCTGCGACATGCAGATGCTCGCTCGTGTCGCCTTCCCGCCGGGCGATCCGCGGTCGAGAAGCGCCATAGATGATGTTAGGTGTAGTTTATGTCTTTTAATTGAAAATAAATAGTAGAGAAGAGGTGAATACATGAGATAGAAGTGAGAGGAGTGAGCCGTATGATGTATTTATAACTTCTTGCTTTATTCGAGAGCGAAAAAAGTGAAAAAATTGTTATTCATATTAACTTCTGTTTTTAATTCCTGAAGAAGCTAGTAGAAACAAATCCTTAATTTGCAGATATAGTCACGGAATTATAGTAGCTCCAAAATAAATGCAAGTCGCCATTGCCACAGTTTGGAAGTGCAACTTGAGAATGTACAACTCTCCGTCCTTCCGGGAAGAGAAAAGGATTTATCGTGTATGCGGCGCCGAATCTACGACTTTCGCTGGGTATCGAGTATGAATGAACTGCTCCCAGCCTCCCATCCTCCTTGCTCTGCTACGACGGCTATGTCTATCCATCGTTCGTCTGATAGTTGACACAGTCGGTTTTGTTATAAGGTATTGCAACTTTTAGTTTTAATTTTTATTTTTGGTTAAAATGATATTATAGCGACTATTAGTTTTTTCCGATAGGTTCAATTAAAGAAAAATAGCAAGAAATAAAAAACATCATTATATCTCACAGATAATATAAAAGAAAAGAAATAAAAACTCCGTACTGTTCGTGGTATCGCGTTTTTTGAACGGGGCAGTCATGGTGACGCAGACACTTATCATTTTGGTGGGCAAGGCCAGGTTTACCTGTGCGACTGTGCCTTGTCCCGTTCCCGCCTTTCGCATCACGGCCACCTCCAATCGCAGCCACAAATCAGCATTCAACTCCCAAACTCCGCGTGTAGACCTACAAATTTGAACTAGCAACCCTAGGCAATAATAAGATGTTTATTGGGGATTTGATTATTTGCCCCATCTTATATTGCATTTGATAAAATGCTCTGCGATGTGTCATTTACATGCGGGTCCTAGACCCATATGCAAGTGAGACATCACAGGGCATTTTATCAAATGCATATGAAAGATGAGGCAAATAATCAAATATTTCGATGTTTATTTGTGTACGATGATTAAAAATGTTTTTTTTTAAAAAACTCCCTATAAATTGCCACGGAGACGGCACGTTCCGACCAATTTCACTCAACGAAGTGATTGCCTCGTCTCTCCAGTCCAGCCTCTCCTCGATCTCCCCATGGCCGGGCACACTCCCAACCCTCTCTTCCTCCTCCCCCTCCTCAGCCTCGCCTGCTCCTTCCTCACGACGTCGTCGTGGGCGCAGGCGACGGTCAGCGTGGGGCTCATCATCGACGCTGGCTCACCGGTCGGGAAGATCGCTAACACCACCGTCCCCATGGCCCTCGCCGACTTCTACGCCGCCTTCCCCAACTCCTCCGCTCGTGTTCGGATCGTGCAGCACGACTCAGGCGGCGACGTCGTCGCCGCCGCGTCCGCCGGTATGGACACGCTCCTGTCCCCCTCCGCTGCGCCTCGGGGGCTTTGACGCGGTCGTTTTAAAGTTTCCTTCTCGGTTTATGGAGAAGATGACTTCGGGTGGCCTTGCGTGCGTGCAGCGTTGCAGCTGATGACGAGCCAGGGAGCGCGCGCCATCCTCGGGCCGCAGTCGTCCGTCGAGTCGGCGTTCGTCGCCGACCTCGCCACACGGGCAGAGGTCCCCGTCGTGTCGTTCTCCGCGACGAGCCCGTCGGTGTCGCCCACCACGGCGAGGTTCTTCGCGCGCGCCGCGCTGAGCGACGCGGCGCAGGCCGGCGCCGTCGCCGCGCTCGCGACCTACTTCGGGTGGCGCCGCGTCGTGCCCATCTACCAGGACGACGACTACGGCGCCGCCTTCGTGCCGTTCCTCGTGGACGCCCTGACCGGCGCACGCGCCGAGGTGCCCTACCGCTGCGCGCTCCCAGCCGCGGCGTCCCACGATGCCGTCTCCGCGGCCCTGTACCGCATGGAGTCCGAGCAGACGCGCGCCTTCGTGGTGCACACGCGCCCAGTGCTCGCGGAGCGCGTGTTCGCCGCCGCCGCGGAGGCCGGGATGATGGTCGAAGGCTACGCGTGGGTCATCACCGACGGGCTCACGGGCCTCCTCACCTCGATCGAGCCGCCGCAGGGCGTCATCGGGCTCGCGCCCTACGTGCCGTCCACGCCGCGGCTGCGCGACGTCAAGAGGCGGTGGGCGCACAAGTTCATGCGCGACCACCCGGACGCCGAGTCCACACACGCCGAGATGGGCTGCTACGCCGTGTGGGCGTACGACGCCGCATGGGCCGTCGCGTCCGCGGCAGAGCGACTTAGCCCCGGCGACTTTTCACCGCCTGGGCTGGTGGGTAGCAAGAACGGCCCCACTGACCTCGCCGGGATCGGAAAGTCAAGCTCAGGCGACAAGTTCCTGCAAGCAATCACCAACACGACATTCGAGGGCCTCGCCGGCAAGTTCGAGATCATCGATGGCGAGCTCGCGGTTCGGGCCTTCCGAGTGGTAAACATCATGGACAATGGAAAGGAGAGGGGCATTGGGTTCTGGACGCCGCAGGATGGGCTGATTCGGCATCTGGGCCGCGGTTCCAACGAGTCGAACGCCGGGCTCGCGCCGGTCATATGGCCGGGCGAGTCGGCGATCGTTCCAAGAGGGTGGGTGCAGCCGACGAGCGCGCGGAAGATGCGGATCGCGGTGCCGGGGACTGTCGACCCCGGCTACCGGCCGATCGTGCACATAGATGTGGACCCGGTGACGAACCGGACGGCGGCCGGCGGTTTCGTGATCGAGGTGTTCGAGGCGGCGGTGCGGCTGCTGCCGTACGCGCTGCCGTTCGAGTACGTGAAGGTGCCGTCCATGTCCTACGACAAGCTGGTCCAGGAGGTTGGTAGTGGGGTAAGTAGTCAACTTACTCGTTATTACACGTTGGTAAATTTTCGCAACATGATTTCACTACTATAAAATAAACTATATTAAACATCTCATCACAAATGGTTCATGTGAAGCCGTCTATACTTTAATTATCACAGACGGTTCACGACAAAAACCGTCTCTGAAACTATCACATACTATTAGGTTTAAAAACCGTCTGTAATATCTCCCATTATTACAGACGGTTTTTCATTAGAATCGTCTATGAAATATCACAGATGATTTTTATTTACAACCGTTCGTATTTTGCCCATTATCACAGACGACTTTTAGTTAAAGCTGCCTATGAAATTATCACAAACGGTTTTTATTTACAACCATCTGTGTTTTCTCCTTTGTCGTATGAACTACAGAAGCTAATGAGCTAGAACAGATAGTGTGCTAGTATGACTAGTCATTTTTACAAAAGACAAATTCAAGATAAATTTATTACAGAAGTCCCAAAAAAAGATTCCCAGACCTTGATCTTTTGGGTTTCATATGTTTCCTCTTCTAATTTTGAAGTTGGAAGATCAGCGGCTAAGTTCTCGAATGCCGTGAAGATTGTCCTTACCCTCTCCACTTCCTTCTCTAGTATAGGCAAATCATTAGCATAGCCCATAATCTCAAAAAGGATGCCATGATAAGCTTCCTTAGAATCGGCCGCTTCTGCTTGATCGGCAAGATTATCCATGTGTCTCTCCACTGATGCAAGAGTTTCTTCCGCTTTGTGCACATTAAAGAGAAGAACGAGGTTGAGGGCGGTTTCCATGTCCTGAGCGGCAACGAGACATCTCCATCGACGGCAGATGATGAGGTCCAACTGACGGATGGAAGCGAGTCAAGGAAGGAGAGCAGGGCGTGAGCAAAGGAGCTGCTCCAGACATAAGTTGTTGTCCTCCTGTGTAAGGTTACGGCTGAACAACTCATGATGGATAAATGAGAGGTAAAAGATCAAAAGAATATTAAATATCATTATCGAGAAATATGGTGAAGAAAATGAGGTAGAGGACAGTTTAGAAGAGATTGAGTTTGTGGTATCAAGGAATTGTACATCACATTGCACATAAAGCCAAAACGGTGTGGAAGTTTAAGGGTCGTTTGCATCGAAATATTAACATGCTAGAGTAGGGCGCGCATATTTAAGCTGTCTATAATAGCTTTCTTTATAGACGATTCTAGTTACAAACCGTCTGTGTTGTATTTATCACAGACGGCTCACAAATCATCTATGATAACCTCCGATTATCACTGACACATAAATTCAGACAGTTCAAAAAACCGTTTATGAAAATAGTTCCGAACCGTCTGCAATGACTCTCTTTTTCTGTAGTGTTTTGATTGATCTTAAACACACATTCTCAAGCCTAAAATTACATGATGGGCAAAATAGTCTCTTTGCACTTGCACAGAAACAACATATGTTCGTGATGACTATGACATGCAGAATTGTGGTGTGTGGTACACTCAATTGACTGCAAATATAAGTCATTTAGGACATTAGCGCGTGACCTCTAAGATACCATTTTAACTACATGATATTACAAGTCACATCAAACTATGTTACGATAATATACTTCACGATGAATCAACTAATATCATTTCATACAGCAAATGTAGATATCATATTGTACATTTATAGTCAAATTAAAGCTAATAATGTTCGACCACCATGCATGGATTCTAGAATACCATATATTTGTGATTAGAGGGTACACTACAAGAAAAACCCTAATGTAGAAGCATTTTTTAGAGGCGTTTTTCAAGTTGCCTCTAAAATTAGAGTTACATAACCTAATGGCATTTTTTAGATACAATTAAAAAATCACCAAAAAAATTTGTATTGTAAAGGAATATATTTTAGAATCATGTACAAAATTTTATCATGAAGAGACGTTTTTTAGACGCTTTAAACTGACTAGAGGCGTTTTTATCCTAACATTATATTACAAGTCACATAGAACTATATTACGATAATATACTTCACTATGAATCAACTAATATCATTTCATATAGCAAATCTAGATATCATATTATATATTTACTAGTTACATGTCCGTGCGTTGCAATAGAATTCATTGGATGTATAGAAAATCATACTATGAAAAGGGGTTGCTCTGATCGGTTAGAAAGTAGGGAGTGATGAGAAGTCGAAGAAATAGAGCGGTTGAAGGAGAACAGACGTACGACCATCAACTCGTTCTTTTATAATAGTAATGATAGTCAAATTAAACCTAATAATGTTCAATGCATTCATTCTAGAATACCATATATTTACGATTGGAGAGAGTTTGGATAGCTTATTTGAATGTAGGTCTCACTCTTGCGTGGTTAACCCGTATTGGTCTTTATTATGTGTTCCCCGGCAGGACAGTGCCATAATTTTATTTAAAGGGATTTTTACCCGTAATTTACATCCATGGGCATTAGACTAGTCTTTGTTTGACTTTGAGGGAACACGAGGGTATATTTGACTTCAGATTCCAAAACAGGCTTCCCATTCTTTTTGCTAGGTTTTGTCACGTGTGTAAGTTTAACACAAGTCGGGTCCATAATAATGCTAGACTTTGACTATAGTTCTTATTTAATGTACTAGAATAACAATAAATATATATTGTGAATGTATTTTCAAGAAAAATTCAACGACATTATTTTCATGAAATTGATTTGCACTTTTTACACATATTAATGGTTAAAGTTTCAAAAGGTTGATTACACGGATCCGTGACCTATATTCAGAGAAGGAAGAAATAACGAATAGAATGCATTAATTGTATGATATCATACGTATATATGTACAATTATTTATGTAAATGAATTGAATTACTATTTTTCAATTAAAGTTTATCATATTTTGACTAGAAAGAACAGTCCTAGCCAGTTGACCATTCACTGACATCCATATCACACAAAGTAGGGTCTAACTTGTTACCATGGACCAGACACCGGGCAATTGATCTATAAACGGATCGAATTAATACACAACGACTTGACTAAGTTTTGTGTTCTTTTATGTGGTTGCAACCGTTTGGAACGGCAAAATTAAACTATTTCTATGAAATTCCTATGTTTCAAACACGCCCTCAAGCCATTAGATACAGTAACTTAATTATAGCACTGAAACAATATAATTTGGCAATGTTTGTTTTGCTAGTTTGATTAATGTATATTGTGCTTTGGTATGGTGTGTACGGTAAAACAAATGCAAGCAAAGTAAGTGTACAGTGGTAGGTTTTAAATTGTTATGTTAAAAAGTGAAAAAAATGAAAACTTAGCTCTCCAAACAATCATTATTTTATTAAAAAGTTTGTTTTTATGATTTATTAATTTCTTGTTTTAACTAGAGTGGCATCCTCATAAAAGTTTGCAAATTCTGAAGTGGCATATACATGTAGGGTGCATCCACCGTTTAGCAGGTAGAGTACTAAAAAGTAGGATTCTGAAGTCCAGTCTCCACATGTAGTGAGACTTAAAAGGATGATTTTTAGTCTTAAGATAAACGTTTATACAAACAAATCAAATACCGATAAGTTGCTTCGAAACAACGATAGAAAAATCATTTCGTTTATTTATTCAAAAAAAATTATAAGCTGAAAAGAACATCTTTTGATTAGTACGTACAGTACTACATGCATGTGTATTCCCATCAGGTTGTGCACTTTTGCCTTTCTGGTCTATAATATCCATGCATGAATCGCTATTGAGCACCAAAAAGTCGGGCAGCATGTAGGCCACCAAAATCAGTGGTTTAATCTGTGTCGCCTCCCAAAATTAAATTAAATTATTGATTAATTAAATTGGACCCTTTGCAAATTGGACCGGCAGAATATTGACCTGACGAAACCTTCAAAGTCTTCCTCCTTGGCCTCTCATGAGTAGGTAGTAATCATGATCCACGAGTTGCAACTGCCGATCCTTTTCTAGGACTCGGAAGTCTTTCAGTCTCTCTCTCTCTCCTGCTACAGCAGCGACAACTCTTTCAGTCTCTCTCTCCTGCTACAGCAGCGACAACTCTTTTTCAGCATGGAAATATGGAGTAATATTTCCTTCATTTACGTTAACACTACTAAGAGCAAGTTTAATAAGGTTGACTGTGCTAGCTACAAGGGAATCCATGTCAGCATAGTCCTATGTGGAGGGGAGAGAAAAGGAGAGAGAGAGCCAAGCCGGCTCTCATGCAAGAGTCAGGCTATAGCACAGGAAAAGAGGCATTATTCATGCATGACCAATAGGATTAACTGCTATACCCATGCATGTATTAAATAATCACACTAACTGCTATACCCATGCATGTATTAAATGATTGAGAGCTCTTGTGGAGACAACTTATAGCCAGCTTATTGTATGAGTTGGCTACATCATTATCTTTTGATGACATGGAAATGTATTGGAGGTAGCAGCTATCTATACTATTAAACTTGCTCTAACGACTCTATTTGTTCATAAATACCTAACGGTCCACAATTCTCAATACACAATTTATTTCCTATTTTACCCTCGTTAACTTCCCCTTCCACTTTTTAGTATATGAGTTTAGTTATGAAAGGTATTTTAGCCATATCATATAAAAATAAATGAATGTCTAAATAAGTGTGTCATGATTAGAAGTATCAAGTAAACGTAGACGGAGGATCTATTAAATTTAGACCCAACGTAAGGTGCGCCGGAAACGAATCGTGACCCTAACTATGAACTACTTGTCGAATCTGCTGAAATTTTTGGTATATATAGCACTGTTTATATCTATAATTATGAAAATAGTAGTACAAGGGTCGTATTGGTAAAAATAACATTTTGCTATCTGGTGGCCGGGCGGCGATGCTAGAGAGCTGATGCGTGCAACCTGGAGCTCGACCGTCGGGCGGTAGGCAACTTGCCAGCTCCAGGTCACACACGTCAGCTCTCTAGCGTCGCTGCATGGCCATCGAGTGGCAAAAAAACCATTTTTGCCAATACAGCACGCGTACTGCTATTCTTGTAATTGCGGGTGCAAACAGTACTATATATGCCAAAAAATTGAATATGCAGTAGTAGTAGTGGACTACTGATAGGTGGTACAATGCTAGAGTATATTATTCACATGACCTTGTCGTCTTGTTTGGTCGAGTAGTTAGCTACTTATAATACTTCAAGAGCAGGATTTCACGCTTCTCACTCTAACAAAAATTATACTAATCTCAAAGCATACAAAGAGGTAAATAATCGATATCTACCATTCAGTTCTACTTTAAAAGTTGTGCAAATTACTTTGAAGAAAGTTTAGAAGCATCTCCAATACTTCAATTGTCCTATTTTTCTTTTTATTTTGCTTTTGGTCTTTGAAAGTTAAAACAGAAGTAACATTTTCTTAAAACAGATTCTCTAAATAGTTTCTCGAGCTTAAAATCATCTGCATTATTCACATCGACGTCTTTGCCATAACCGCCATCTGAAAAAATATAATCAAAAAAATTAGTCGTACAAAAAACAGATAAATTAGCAATTGCTAGTGGAGTTTTGTGCCTCGTAAGTCATGTTAAGTCCACTTACTACAGCTTTGTCTCCCTACGCTCCAACTTGATCAGATTAAATAAGTGTTTTTTTAGGACCAAGTTGTACACGTTGATCGGATTAAATAAGTGTTTTTTCAGGACCAAGTTGTACACGTGAAACATGCATGCTTTCCATTCAATTCTCTTTTTCCCCCTCCTTTTTGCTCTTTTTTCTTTTTCTTTTTTTGGGTGAAGAAACCTGGGCCTTTAGGAAGCCCTTCGTACTTGGGCTTACCTTATTGCCCAAAGCGTCTGGGCTTGGGCTTTTTATTTCGATGAGCGATCGGTTTCGGCTTAACATTGCCGCCTCGCCCTTGGCTTGCAGAAGTACGACGCGGCGGTGGCGGACATCACCATAACGGCGAACCGGTCGAACTACGTGGACTTCACGCTGCCGTACATGGCGTCGGGCATCTCCATGGTGGTGCCGGTGCGCGACCGGCGTAGCAGCAAGCGCACGTGGGTCTTCCTCAAGCCGCTCAGCTACGACCTCTGGCTCGTAAGCGCCGCCTTCTTCCTCTTCACCGGCTTCGCCGTCTGGGCCGTCGAGCACCGCGTCAACGACGAGTTCCGGGGGCCGCCCTCCCACCAGGTCGGCACCCTCCTCTACTTCGGATTCTCCACCCTCGTCTTCGCCCACAGGGAGAACCTGCGGAGCAACCTCTCCAGGTTCGTGGTGGTGGTGTGGGTCTTCGTCGTGCTCATCCTGCAGTCCAGCTACACGGCCAGCCTCACGTCGATGCTCACCGTGCCGCAGCTCGAGCCGGCCATCGGCGACTACGGCGCGCTGTGGCTGGCCAAGGCGGAGAAGGTCGGGATCATGAACAACTCCTTCATGAGCGGATCCATGACGAGGACGGGGTTCCCGCAGGCCAGGCTCGTGCGGTACAGCTCCGCGCAGAGCTTCCACGAGGCGCTGCTCAACGGCACCATCGGCGCCGTCGTCGACGAGATCCCCTACCTCAAGATCTTCCTCAAGACCTACTGCGACAACTTCACCATGGCCGCCCAGCAGAACAAGACCGGTGGCTTCGGCTTCGCGTTCCCCACGGGGTCGCCGTACGTGACGGACCTGTCGCGCGCGATCCTGAACCTCACCGAGAGCGATGAGCTGAACATGATCGAGCGCAAGTGGTTCGGCGACCCCAACGGCTGCGCGGCGCAGGGAGGCGGACCGTTCACGTCGGACAGCCTCAGCTTCGGCAGCTTCTGGGGCCTGTTCCTCATCACCGGCGCCACCTCGCTCCTCTGCTGCGCCGTCCACCTCACCACCTTCCTCGTGGCAAACCGGCGGCCAATCCGGGAGCTCGCGTCGCATTTATCGTGGAAGGGCAGGCTCCGGAGGGTCATCAAGCTCTTCGACGACAAGGACCTCTCGGCGCACACCTTCAGGACCAACGACGGCGGCTCAGTGGCCGGCCGGAACGACGCGGGCCTCTCCCCGGCCGTGGAGCACAATGAGGCCGGCAGCCCTATCAGCGTTGAGTGGTCGGTGGAGACGGCCAGCCCGGCGAATGGTGATATCGAGCTGGCCGCCGGCGAGGAGGTAGCTCGCGATCCCGACGGCTCTGGAGAGAATGGCAGAGACCAGTAACTGATCAACTGCCATCCTCTGACTTCCTCAGATGCTATTGCAGTAAAACGACAATTACTGATCGTTGCCCTGTGTCATTAGGACAAATGTTCCCGTGACGATGTAGTGAGGTAAATGTAAATTGTAAAATGTAGTGAAGTAAAACGATTAATCGTAAGAACTAAGTGTTAGTGATATACATTAAAGGCAATTATAAAAATGATTGTATCATTACTATGTTTATGATCTTTTGAATAATATGTTGTTTTATCTCTTAAATAAATGTATTTCATATTGATCAACAAGTATGTGACTTGTTTGTGAAAC